>JAJMKF010000006.1:0-600000 GCA_030563825.1 Australozyma nongkhaiensis | reverse complement strand
GTACAAGTCAACTACGATTTACCACTTTCTGAGAATGGAAGAGTTGACGAAATCGAACGAGTAGCTCAAATTACAAAATCTTTGAAAGGTTTTTGAAACTAGAGTCTGAGCTACACTATATCAACTTTTGCAACGATCCACAGACACCATTGAGTTAATAGGTACTAATTTTAGCTCAAAACTCCGAGTTCTACTTTCAAATGTTTCGTTTTTGCAGTTAAATATTGCATGAATATTGTAAACATGCTGATATCACCCCCGTAGACTATTTCAATTGCGGGCGAAAGAGCACCCGCTGAACCACAGAAGCATTAGCCAGGCGTGCCAATGTTCCAGGTTCAATTCAATTTATTGCTTTTTTTATTGTGTCGCTAATAAGTTCCACTGCCTGTCGCTTATAAACGATCTCTCTTTCTATTACATTGGTAAAACAAATAGATACGTATTAAGAGTTCCCGCACTAGGCAAATAAAAGAATTCAATCAAGATATAAAAAGCACATAAAATTCTCTATTACACACAAACCTTTCATTCTCATTTTTACTACCTATCCTATTCTCCTTGGAACCCTTCCTTAACTCTAAGAGCCCCTGTTCAAATTTCATATACTAACGTAATAATTGAATAAGTACAGAATTTCAATTCAAAAAAAAGCTCTTCATACTAAATAGCATATTAGAAAAAATCTTCATTATCGATTTGCATATTTTATTCTTCAGTTTATTATCTGCAGTACCGCCTCAAACGTTCCAAAATAGCATCTATGACGTACCCCAACTACTACCCATCTTTATCTTTTAAATCAATACTATTAACCTTTTTACACACTTTTTTCACTTCTTCATTCGTATTTAAACCTCAAAATGACCCGTACATCCCGTCACTCTCCAATCAAATCTACCAAATCTCCCGAAGAGGAGTCTTCACTGTTACTTCCGAATTCTCGCCACAGTCAAGGTTCAAGTAATAGAAATCTTTTCGAGACAGAAGAGCACCAATCGCTACGTTCCAATGACGAATTTAAACAAGATTTTAATATTACTAGTGACTCCGAGTCACATTTCAGTGATGCCGAGGACTTAGAATCTTCTCTACCCACATCATCAGGAGCAGGAACAAGAACAGGAACAGAAAGAGTAGGATCATTCTCTGAGTCAACTAGATCGACCGGAATTACAGAATCTATTTATAACTCACTGTACTCTACTCAAAGCGTAGAGGAATCCCATTACCCATCATTAAACACAGTTGAAGGAAGCCTGGCGCAAATCCCAAACAATATTAATCATAACCAAATCAATGACATTAACAATTCTATTGAAAACACCGAAATCAATGAAAATAGATCACCTGAAGAGCTTGAACTGCAAACACGTACACCTGCTCCACCACCGAATTTATCTTATCAACAAAGACTAGTGAACACCGTTCACTCATTTTTTTCGTTTCGTCAAACTTACGATCGTTTAAGTAATGGTATTACCACAGGCAGGTTACAGGCCAATACACCGGGCCGTTTCATTGGCCTGGGAACTGATGGTGTTTTCCGAAATTTGGCCGCTAAACCTGATCGTGAGCTGGAAATTTTGAGTCGAGAACTGCACCCTCCTACTTACGAAGAAGCCGCCGCTGACTCTGCCCCTGAATATTGGGAGATTGGCGTTGTGAACCCTGTTTTTGAAGATGAGGTATTCGTGCGTGGTTTACCTGTCGGAACATTTGGTAATCTAATATGGAACGCAATTATGACTATTGCATTCAAAATGGTTGCATTTATTCTTTGTTACCTTCTTCATACATCACATGCTGCCAAAGAGGGTACTCGTGTAGGTTTTGGTGCCATGCTTATAATGTACGGGTATAACATTCTTCCCACAAATTTCGGGTCGCCCGACCGTATCCCACCGCGTTTGATCACACTTGGTGGCAATGACCGTTCCCTTGTTTTGGGCAAAACTCTGTCCGTAGAAATCTCTGGCGTTATAGATACTTACGTTTCGGATATAGCCGGAGCTACTCGTCCTGAATCTCCATCTTTCAATGGCACTCATGAACTTTATATGGCGTATGGTGTCATTGCCTTCGGCATCTTCACAATTTTGCAAGCTTTTGTGAGTTTTTATCAAGTGAAACAAGATGAACGGAAGATGTTGGCGCCTCCACCTGAACAACCCCATCATTCAACTACTGAAGCTGTTTATGATGTTCCGGAGTAATTTTATTATTATATGTATTTAATCATTGCTTTAGTAAAGTCTAAGGAAATTTTATAGATTTATTCGTCATAATGAATGTTGGTAAGCTGTAATGGAAGGAAATTTTTTTGATCGCTAAATTGGGTTCGTTTGCCATCCGGGATTTTTAAATTAAATAGTGACATAACTTAATATTTTTAAACATATTAACTCTGACGATCAATGAAAGAGCTCATTTATGATTTTATGTTTCTTTGGGGTTTAGACGGCAAAGCAGTATCGTGAGATATATGGGACAATTGCAAGCTAACTAACTTTTTTACCAGTGCTAAAAACCATTTGTTTTTTTAAAAGTCTCTGTGTACTTACGGCGCTTAAAAAATGGCTAGCTCTGACACAATACTGAATGATAATCATTATATGTATTACATATATCGAATATTCTGACTAATTACATCAACCCATCAAAACTAACATCTTCTCGTAAATTGTAAATACAATTCCACCACTCAATACAAGACGGCCCAAGCGTGGCGTTGCTCCTTTCCAGAAGGTAAGCAACCCTTCCTCCTTAAAGATTTTAACAAAACAATTTAATGTGGATGAGTAAACCTTATCGGCACCCAAAGCTTGCATACGGGTCTTGACAGTATCTATAGGCATAGTTGAGTACACGGTGATGATACCAGCAAAAGAACCCACAGCGAATGTAGCGGCAGAGGAAAGCGATTCGTTTGCTTTCAAACCAGAGGCCAGTTGTACCATTGTCTTGATAGAATTATATGAACCTAAACGAACTGCTTGGTTGGCAGCTTGTCTCATGGATACAGGAACTACACCAGCGTACATTCCCTTGAAGCCCAAATCACGAACCAACTTCACTGTTCCGGAAAGTAAGCCATTTTGGTATTTAGGCTTGAGTGATTGTTTATCGTCAATGAGTGCAGTCTTAATGGCCTCAAATGGTGTTACAGCCACTACAGACTCCAACAAACCAGCGCCGAGA
Organism: Australozyma nongkhaiensis; assembly: GCA_030563825.1. Classification (NCBI taxonomy): domain Eukaryota; kingdom Fungi; phylum Ascomycota; class Pichiomycetes; order Serinales; family Metschnikowiaceae; genus Australozyma; species Australozyma nongkhaiensis. The sequence continues at coordinate 596,799 of JAJMKF010000006.1, read as the reverse complement.
CCGGCAATGACACCACGAGGACCGGATAATTTTCCATTCCGGTCAGCCAACATGGCCTTAATCATATCGAAACCCAAAAAACGAACCGATGCTTTTACGGTGTTTCCCACCACAAACGCAGGACACCCCACATACAATGCAGATGTGCCCTGGGTTTTGGCAACATTGAATATCAAGACAAGAGGGTTTCTTGATGCCTTAGAAGATTTATCAACGAGCTGCAAACGCGTCTTGGCAAACTCAAAGGGATACGTCACAACACCCTCTATGGCGCCTGCTGTTCCACCTGCGATGAAGGACTTGAAAGGGTCTGGTTTCTGCAAGAATTGTTAGTACATTTACACAGATGAGTGAAAAAAACTGTAAAGATAATAAACCAAAAGTTGTTTATCTATATTCCAAAGGTTGTAAGTTGGCTAATTCTTGTTTGTGACATACCTTTTGCTGAGACATGGTGAATGAATTTTGGATGACTCTGAGTCAAGGTTGAAAAATTATGTAGGTGAGGCTGGGGATGGTGAGAGGGATAGATGAGTCACCGGAGGGAGCGAAATTATTGTGAGGAAATTGAATTTTGATAAATGTCGTTTATTATATGCGCGAGGTTTTTGAAATTTTGAAATTTTTCTATGACTGATTCGTGTTAGAGTAACTGTATGCGCTAATAGATTAGATGCGATAAGGGCAGATTGAGTAGATGAGGTGAGGTGGGGAGAAATGATCACGATACGAAGCACGCTTTGGAAAGAAGAAAGCGAGACCAGGAATTGGATTATATTTTTCAAATTGAATGGTTTGTTTTGCAATATGGCTTGCTTACATCTGTTTCATTCAGCAAGCATAAATTGATGTGGTCATTAAATAACGAATTTTGAAGTTTCGAAGTTCAATATCTTAGAAACTTTATCTTAATAGCCCAAATACATCACATTAAAACACGAAATACTTTTATATTATATGTAATGCTAAATATCCTCTAAATCATCGAAATCATCTTCGTCATCATCCTCCGCATCCTCCTCGGCCTCTCTATCTGCCAAGTCAGCGTAATATGCAGCAAGAACATCTTGAGCTTCTCTCTCCTTTCTTTCTGCTTCAGACATTGTAGGGATAGGCGCTTCAACTACGCCCGCTGCATCTTCAGTTTTCACCTCAGAGTCTCCAGCACCACCAGCGGCGCCAGTCTCGGCAACAGCCTCTTCTTCTGAAGCCACACCAACACCATTATTGTCGCCAACTGTAGATGCAGAATGCCAAGAAGGTAAAGCGTTCTGTTCCAACTTCTGGCGGCGCTCTTCCTTTTCCTTCTGCTCACGCTCGTAATTTTCATCCGATGCAGTAATGGAAACATGCAATGTAGCGTTTGCTTTTGAAGCGGCATTTTGAAGAGATTGTGACATTTGGGCTTTACCGCCTCTGGAACCAGACGGACGGGTAGATAATGAATAAGAAGCAGCAGAACTCGATTGAGCAGGAATCATCTTGCTAGCAGCACTATCGAAGTCATTATCTTCAACAGTCAGATTATCGATTTTCTTCAAATATGAAATAATTGGGTCAACCTGAAGCATAAGGCGCTCCAACTTCTGTTGCTTAATAGATGCCTGTTGCAGCGAGTCATCTTCTACAAGAACACCTCCACAAGTGTCACAAATAAAACTTGATTTATCGTCACTAAGCATGGAAATCGCATCCAACTGCGAAACCTTCTTTCCGCACCGAGAACAGTTGTAACCATGAGGGTTTCCATACAGAGACATCTCCTCTTTAATCGAAGAAACTATCGAATGAACACGCCATTTAATAGCGTCAATGGCTTCAGTGATGTGAATGAAATAATACGTTCTATTGATGTTTCTTTGATGATGTTCCTCCTTCTGCACATGACTGACGATGAGTCTATCTTCTACAAGTCGATGGCAATGCAGCCGGAGCTCCTTTCTGTTGATGCCTAGAAGATAAACTAGATCATCTTCACAAAGAACCGCATGGAGAAGAATTGCATCTAGAATGAGAATATATGGGCGGGTATAGAAGCCACGGGCCACGAACCGGATAAGAGACCGAATGGTTTCTTCAACTGCAGAAGCCATGGGAGTTGGTAAAGTTGTGTATTAGAGATGAGACTAGTGTTAAAATGGGAAGTTTCGGTATTTGCTTTTAGGTGGATGGTAGTTGCTGCTTATATGTGGATTCCTAGGAGGTTAGGTTTCTTTGGAGGTAAGAGAGTATGTTTGTACATCCAAATTGGAAAAGATAGGACCCTAGGCTTGGAGGATTTTGAGTATTAGTTAAGTGTAGGACACTTGGAGATTGAGTATTGTGGGGTATAGAGTAAAGGAAATAAAAATAATTTTAGGATCTCGATTTGAGTTAGGTTTGTTTATTCGTTTGGTTGATTGGTTTTTTTGTTTTCGATTATGCGAGGTTCTTCTTCGTATATGGTGGTTTGATTAAGTGGTGAGAATTCAACATTCGTCAGTAATCCTCACTGCCCTAGTCAGAGAGCTTGCTGTTTTGCCAATAAAGAATAAATTAAACAACTAAATTGAAATCTAGTTATAGAAGTTATCTACATTTTGAGTGGTATTTAAAGAATGCGTGCATCAATGGCTATTGTCAATTATGGTCTCATTACCCATACCAGAGATACAAGAACCTTTAAGTAGCTTTTTCAGTGACTGAACAGAATCAAATTTTGAAAATCTTATCAAATTATTTATTGTGCTAGAAAATACACTTCATGGCTACGGACTATTACAACCCAGTCTCTTAAAGAACTTGAAACATACACTATAGTCATTCCGAGCCCATTGAAGTTGAAATAAAAAGTGGTTACAAGCAATTATTTTGTTGATTTCTCTTTTTTACAATTACTTAATTTGACGACGTTCACTCACGTCTTTAATTCACCTCACTTACTAATTTAATTGCATTTTGCACCCACATGTTGCAACCATTGCATACGCATGAACAACGCATGGAAAATGCATACTCACAACGCTAATGCAAATGCACCATGGCACTAATAAATCATATTCCATCAAATTATTCGATTAATATACACCAATGTTAATTAATATTTGAAAAGCAAAATACCAATTCAACTGAAGGTACAGTCTGACATCCCTCACACGGCTAATTCTATAATTGACCTGCATATACGCAACTGCCCCCATATTCCACCGCTTACCGCTGCGAACACAATCAGATCAAATTGTAAAAGGCGGCAAGTACAATAATTAAAAAAGAAAGGAAATTTACAACCTCAAAAATTATCTTCAGATAAAGGGCAAGAGTAGTGGGAAGGTCAGGAGAAAGTCGAGGGCCTGCATACGGGACGCTTAATGCATTATTTAAGTGCGTGAATACCTGCATGTGTTCTATTGTTTATTTCCGTATGCAGGAATACACGGTCCCCCCATGCGTCAGTCGCGCCCTCCTACGCCTTTTACTGACGCGTTATAAGTATGTGCGTTCAGGTGTCACCGCAAATCAAGACCCTTTTTTTCTTTTCTCTTCTTCTGCACAAATTACAAATTCCCACTAAACGCCTTCTTTCGTTCCTAAAAATCCCTCGAGCTCTTCGACTTTCTTGTCCCCACCAATCTGTTTCTGGGGTCTGCCGTTAATAATCTTCATTAGCGCGCGTACCACTCATTTGCAGCCGGACCACGAGAATTAGAACGAAGAACATAAAAAAGAGTAGCGATAAAGACCTAGAACGATTCGATTAATTTGCAGCTCGGTGCTTGTTTGAAGCAGTCACGAAAATCCAATAAAAGCCGAGAAAGAGCCCTCAATCTGCTGCCCTCTCGCCTCCTTGGAGATCCCACATTGAAACCGAACAACGCTAGAGACTACATCGAAACTACCTAGAAACTACCTTGAAGACGCGCTCCTAAGCAATCTAGTCTCCAGTAACTTCCCTTGAAGTGAACTCTCTACCTTTCTTTCGAAAAGAACCCAAGTTCATTCTGTGTCGCTAGCTATCGCGTACCTCATCTCATCTCATCTAGTTGATCATCTCATCTCATCCCCTCCAATAACTTCTAGAAACTTTTAAGATTCTAAAATGACAGAAAGATCATATCACAGATATCCAGCTCAGACTTCTTATAGTCTAGAAACTCCCAATGGTCACGTTGCAAACATGTCTACACCTCCCCATACAAGCTACCTGAAACGGCCACATCTGCCGCACATCACACCAATTCGAGTCAGTGATGCTGAGTCACGAGCGCTTCTAATGCTGCCTGCGTTCTCGTCACCACAACCACCCATGGCCCTTGAAAAAGTGCCTCCCTTTGGTGTTTCGTTACTCCCGCCGCAGCAGCAGCCCATGACAATGGCCATGGTCGATACAGTCTTTGCTGCACATTCGGCATATGAGGAGGATGAAACAGCCGAAAACACTGTTTTCGAAAACGGCCAGAAAAAACTAAAAAAGCAAAAAAAGGTTCGTCGTGGTATTCGTGATGTTGGCTTCTCTCTTGACTCGACTGAGAAACCTCCCTACTCTTACGCCACTCTTATTGGAATGGCCATCCTTTCACATCCAGATAAGCAACTAACGCTTTCGCAGATATATATGTGGATTTCTGACACGTTCAAATATTACCGCCAGGGAGACGTGGGTTGGCAAAACCTGATTCGTCACAATCTTTCCCTTAACAAGGCCTTCGTAAAGGGAGAGAAGTCTAAGGATGGGAAAGGTCATTTCTGGCTCGTACAGAAGGAAAGCATGGATACTTTTTTGAAAGCAAAAAACAACAAGCGCAGTCTGTATGATGAGGTTATGGAACAACTCGCAGCCAGTAATCGACCTCTGCACGTCGGCGGAGACGGCGGCGACAATCTTCCGCTGTCACCAAGCGCTGTATCTGACGATGACATAAGGAACTACAAAATCAATAATCATACGATTATTAACAAAAACTACAGCGGTGACAGCAACGAGAAGCTTGAAAAAGGTAGTACTAAACACTCTGTTTTAAGGAGTAGCAGCTCTCTGCAATCGAACCAAAACTCTTTCGGTGGTAGTAATAATAACACCTCCGGCGGTAGCAGTAGGAATCGCCGTGGCTCAATGAGTAGCGATGAGGAGTATGTCGAAGGTAATGAATTGCATTCTGATGACACTACCAGACTCATTTTCCGTACTCCAACTCAGGCCAATAAGAGTCAAGGAGGTCTGCCTGAGCGCCCCATTCTTGCGGGCAAAAACTCGCCCTTCACGCTGAGTTTCAGCTGTAGTCTGAATTTTGAGTTTCTGCCTGTTCCTCCGGTAGAAACTGGTCCACTTCTCGCGCCCATTACTCCAGGCCGTTCCAATCTACGTCCATATACAAATAGCGATTTGAATGTTATGAGCGCAGGCTCTTCAGGAAAGGGTTTGTATACTGTCGAGGGCTTAGAAGCGTCTCCAAGTCTTGCTCCAATTCAAAACAGGGCTCAGAATGACAAAGGGCAAAGTGGAGGAAGTTTAAATGGTACTCATGATGCCGAAAAGAAAAGTATGAGCCCTGGGGCCGGGTTAGTGTCCCTGCAACACCTGTCAGGCCATTTATCCAGTTCCTCTTCCCTTTTTGAAGGGTCCCTTGCTTCTACCACTTCCGCAAACTCTGCTATTACTACCGGTACACTTTCAAGTACGTCTACAGGGCCCAACACCGCGTCGGTGTTTTTAAATTTGGCAACTGGTGTCAGTAGCGCTGGTCCCTATGCGTCTGCCAGCTCCTCCAGCTTCAATTCCTCTCGAACACCCAAACTGGCCATGAAAACGCCGCTCCGTCTTTTAAAAACGCCCTTGAGTGGGACTGTTGTGCGTAAATTGTGGCAATCTCCCTCTTACCTCGAGGATTTCTACCATTCGCCATTCGGCAATGATCGTGCGTTCTTAAAGCTGTACGATGATGACGACATGATTTTGCGTGCTTTCGACAGTCCTGCTGCTCATAGAAAGCGTCCAAATTTGCTTCTCCAATTTGAAAAGATTAGAACCGCTGATGTGGATGATCAAACAAATGATACTAAGCAGAGCTCTAAAGGGGATATCCTGAGCAAATGAGTCAGCTTGCTTTAATAGTTCATTGGATGTTTTTGATTGTTGACTTGTCGGTTAGGGAGATATTTGATATCTGATTTTTTTGCGATTACTTCTCGATTTTTAGGTTTAGGTGTATATTTTGTTTATTTCTTAGGTCATGTGCCTTGTTTTGTATTATAATATAAGTTGATTTGGTGGCTCTTTTTTATATACGTGTTATTGAGTATAGAATATTAATCTAGTCGATGCTAAAGTGTCTATTAATTAAACTTCTTGGGGTATATCCGGATTTTGTGTTTATTGACTGCACGATACACATTCAGAATAGTAATATTGGTAGGATGATACATGTGAGTGGTTTAAAATTTAAACAGTTATCTTATACTTGTAGAAAGTGTTGATTCAGTCACGTTAGTGATTGATGATGTCTTTAGAAGGCACCAATCGTTGTATATCGAATACTTTGACGCCATAACTCCTTGTCCAACTTTATTACAAATAAATACATATATATGGTCAAGTATCAAGACTCAATTTTGATTTGTTTTATGCTAATGTGCGAGAGTTATTTTTCGTCATACTTTTGGCACATAAATATCCAAATGTACAGATAATTATCGAGAATCTACAAGGTTCAACTCTGAATATACAATCAATTATTCCTTCCTTTCTATAAAATTGTTCCCAAAGCGCCCAAGTCAAAGTTTCATGCGCCATCACCCACAGGCGATTCAGTCACTTTAGCCGCTTTGGCCGCTTTAGCCGTCTTTTCCGCCGATGAGCATCCTTTACACCCACAAGTAACACACCCGTCCGGATTACGGTCCCCAATTTCGCTACTAGGTACTCGACAAATACATGTTGTTGCCAGAGACGAGTTCTTCACTATACATTCTACACAACACAATTTCTCATAACCCTTCTTCTTCCATTTAGCTATTAGAGTAGCGTCAACATCTTTTTGTTTTAGAAGGAACCCGTACACTTCTTTCAGAATCATCTTCCTCTCATAGTACATGGAATACACGTACCTCGAGATCTGACGATGCAACTGAAGAATGGGCCATAGCGAAGAATGTTTGGAGTCCGTTTTCAAAGCAGAACGTTGTGTCTGTTTAAGTCTCTCCCTTAACTTCTCTAAGGTTGGCTTCACAAGCTCATAATCCTTTGGTATCTTGGCTTCTTTCCTTGATTTCATCGTGGAAAAGTGGAAAAAAATAACGACATCAGCAGGATTCGAACCTGCGCGGGAAATCCCAATGCATCTCTCAAGAAATTCGAGTGCATCGCCTTAACCACTCGGCCACAATGCCATGAACTGGACAATTTCGCAAAAATTTCAATATCATCGCTTTAATGGTTTGTGCCTCGTTTGCTTAAAAAAGAAGCCGATTTTTTGTCAGCAAGATGATTTGACTGAAACATGTTCGGAAAAATCAACAAAGCGGACATTTTTTAAGATTTGATTATTTTGCAAGTTTCTTTAACGCGAGTTACAAGGCCATGAATTACACGTTTTTTGGCGATTTTAGAGGGTATTCTGCCTCAAATCAAATAAAATAATTTTTAATTCCTCAACTTTCCAATCATATTTTGTAGATTTATCGCAAATGGGTTTGTGTAGAGCACATTTTTTTAAGGAAGCTTTGTCTAAAGGTGGTCCTATGGCGGCTCTTCACATTTAAAAGTAGACAACAATAGACCAGACTAAACAGAAGTAAAACATTTTTTTAGAATGTTCACAGTACATAAAGAAATGTCTTATAAAAATTAAAGCAAAAATGAAAAGGTGCAAAAAAATAGCGACATCAGCAGGATTCGAACCTGCGCGGGAAATCCCAATGCATCTCTCAGAAAATTCGAGTGCATCGCCTTAACCACTCGGCCACAATGCCTAATATACTTGTGTAGGCTTTACGTACATTTATATTCAATAAGAAAATGTCTTAGTCATTTGTATACCCTTTTTTGATTTAACTTTTTGAATTTTATTCTCAATTATTTTTGTTCTCATATTCTTTGATTGGGCCAACGGTGATAAAATACCTCTTAAGTCGAGTTAGTTGAGTTCAAGGAGAGTTTCTGTGCTAACAAATGAGAGCTTTCTAATAACCTTCTAGAAAGAAATAAACATTTTGCTTACACCAGCCGTTTTTTTAGGTATTAAAAACACAAATTTGTTTCTGTTGCTTATTCATCAGTCTTTTTTAGCAGCCGTATAAATGGTGCTAATGGCTGCAAAGAGCGTCATTCACAAAATCAATACAGATGACAACATCTTCCAATGCTGAAATCGATTGTCTCTTGGGTTCTCTCGCTTACCTCTGAAAACCTGGATCTTGTTAACAGATTTTTTAATTTTTCAGTTTCTGATTTTATATTGATACTTTGACTTTAGCAAAAACTTCTCTGACACTGTCAAAATATAAGAACGTATTTTACAAGTAGAGGAATATATTCTCACATATTGAAGAAATTAAATTAAAAGCAGCGTTATTAACAAAATTCATTTAAATCTCTTTAAATCGAAGCTTTTTACTTTGGTTCTATAACTGTCCAATCTTGATTAGTCCTCGATTCCGCAATAAGTTTGTCTATAGTTCTTCAAATATCTACACCGGTAGCAATTGGATTAAAAGCATTTAATTGAGTTAAAGGGAGAAATACAATCAAGGATTTTGTGTGCCGTTGGTTGTTCCCCTCATTGACATCATACTGAAACAAGAAAATCATTATTCCAAATTCATTCAGATTATTAACAAAATAAAATTTTTCTAAAGCCTATTTGCATGTATCAAGCGATTTTTGGATAAACTTCTCAAATCCCGAGTAGTATCAATTGCGCCAAAGTTAGCAGACCTAAAATAACAGAACAGCTTCTTCGATTTAAACAATTCAAACCTTTTACTACTTAGAATTTAATAAACAATGTTCTTCTAAACAGTGCGAACTCAATCTTCTGAATTTAATCCTTCTATTATTGAGTTTTCAGAATACACATATCCAACAAATGTTGACACCAACTATCCCCAAATACCCGGGGAGTTATACAGTTCCTAAAAATAAATGTAATGACCGATGGAGCAAATATGAAGCTTCCATGAGCAGTGTCACTCATTTGCTCATGCAATCGTGTACATGAAGCCTCCATTGTCATTCTTTATTGCCTAATCGCTAGATGGAATTGATGGCGCATGTTCTCTCTCAGACACATCAGACTCCACGCAAGGCGAAACTGCTATTCAGGTAGTCCCTCTAATGTTTGTTTTGACTTAGTACTGGCTATTCAAGTACTCCCTCTTATGTTTGTTTTGACCTAGTATTGACTATTCAAGTACTCTCTCTTATGTTTGTTGTGACTTAGTATTGACCTATTGTACTGTTTCAATACCTTATCAAGGAACGAGGGGTATCGTAGGAACTTGATTGGAATTCATAGAAGATAAGAGAGTCACTTCATTATCTAGTAGAATTGACTCTGAACAATTGGAGACGAGTAAACCGTCAACAATCACCGCCGTAGTATATTCGAAACCAACCACTAGAACAAGAAACTTGGTTTCATTTTGTACCTAGTGGCTGCAAACGATAAGCTCATTGAATGTAGAGACAGTTGCTTAATTAAGCTACCCCATAATCCGAAGCGCTACAACTTCTGCCCATGCGTTACTCCGTCCAAGCAATTTCAAGTGTCCTAAGCACCAAAATTACGATTCTGGACTTGTATACTCAACGGCAATGTGACTGGGCAATTGTCTGACTCTGAACAACAATACACAAATGCCTCAACAATACAAACACATCACGCGCCAAGAACGGCAATTAGGCCGCTTACATTTTTTTAGCGCATTGGAGTTGTCAGATCCGAAGACCCTGTATCGGTTCTACTGTTCGGCTTTGAAGTAGTTGGCGCTGGCTGGAGTGCTAGATTAGTTTCACCTGCTTACCTGCAGTACCGGGACGGTACCAGACAATAGCAGAGCGGATCGCCAATGATGACGCCACCCAATTCGGAAATTGGTAAAAGCGCATGCAATTACCTCAATTTGGATTAAATCACAACTAGTTCAGACAAATAGAAGGTTTAAAAAGATTAAAAATGCGAGCGTGTTTGCGTGTTTATCGCGCCTTTTTACGCCCCCTTCCTGATCTGTTGACGCATATCCCTTCGTTCGAAGCCCTTAATGACAGATATAAGTCAATATGCATCATGCACATGTCTGATGGGTTATGTATGGTGGTGCATGAACACTATGCACGCACAAAAGAGGGACACTGCTAGTGCTAGTGCATGTGCTTATATGCAGTGTTGGTCTTTGATGATTTGGGCTTCCTCCCTCATCCCTTTTTGGTTAAGGTTATTACTGCGGGATTAGTTTGTGGGGATGTGCAATTGGAGCGTAGGTCTATGTCGAAAGAGATATGGGGAATGGAAAGACTACAACCTCAATTGTAATATAATTCCTTTATTTGCCGTTGAGCCAAGACACCATTGTTGTTTGTTATTAGGTGGGGGAGATCGTGGGGCCTTCCTCGCAGATGATAGATCCGATGATAAAAGGGCTCCGAACAAAGGGACTGCATACAATAACAGCTGCTGCATAGCTGTATATAGGCCTCTAACAATATCTGACAAGCCATGTCAACTAAGCAACCCATCAAATGCCTCGTGTTAGTGAGGATAAGCTGACTATGTTCATACTAACTTCACTCAATTTAAAAGACAAAAAAGATGAATATTTCTCAATCCAGTAAATTCAACTGATTTAGCTCCACTAATTTATACTAATCTAGAAGTTCCTACAGGAACGCGCGATGCGTTTTAGGGTCTTTACATGAAAAGCGCGATCTATACGCGCTAGCAGTATTCGCGAGCCTCCCTTACTTAGTGATTAGACTATAGGAGATCGAGAAGAACTGGAAGCCTAATTTACGACTCTACGCAAGACTTACATTGGGCGGCCAACGAGATGAGTATGAAACACGTTGTAGAAAGTGAATTTATTAAGTGACATGTGAAAAAGGTAATGTGTTGTAGAGTGAGAGCGGGAGAAAGTGAGAGGGAGTGAGAGAGAGAGGTACATGTGAAGTGAAAGCTGCTCGCAAAGACTCTTGCAGCTTTGCCGATGCAAGTGGTCCGTGTAGGCGGCGACGGCGATGCATGTTTGTGAGTATGTTTGTGCATCGTCGCGAGCAAATATTTGAAGTGGTGTATTGGATGTTGATGTTTATGGGACCGGCAAAGCACCAGGTCTTGGTAAAAAGACTTGGTAAAAAAGACTAGGTGAAAGCGAGTCTTGCATGAGCCTTGAGTCGATGAGTCTTTTTCGTCTTTTTCGTCTTTTGCGTCCTTTTTTGATATCTTCTGAGTGCAATTTGACTCTTACTCTTACAATGCGGCTTTTCTTCTTTTGACTCTGCTGTAGCTCCTCCATTCATTAGAAGCGGACCATCGAGCTTGGGCAGTACTTGGGCTAACGAGCATATTTTCTAATATAGATTTCAATGTAAGATAGATTTCTCTCTTCAATCAATTTAATAATTTGTCAATATGACATCTTATCTGGTGTTGAAGACGGCGCTTCAGAAGCTCAGATGCAAGAAACGCAACTTGCCAGCCAATTATTTTGAGTAAATCAAGTCAAGTAACACTTTAAATTTCAAACACTCTTTTTTGATAACTTTTTGAATTTGAATTCATCATTGACTTGCTTTGTCTTGCTCTGGCGGCGCTTGTAGAACCAGTAGTGATATTCGTAAGATACTTCAAAAAGGACAACTCAAATCTACAGCAACAAAAAATGGCGCAAAACAAAACAAGATCTCCAGAGAATTTCCGCTGGTGCCACTTTCTTAATGGAAGTTAGTCGGACTACGGCCCAAATCACGAAACTCTCGGCTTTAGGGTTCGAAAAGAAATTCTCCGAGACAATGGAAAGAAAGAAACTTATTTGTTTATTTTGATTGGAATTCTACACACCACCTATCAAATCTTGACGCTTTTCCATTACGTCGAGATTGTCCCTGAGCTGAAACTCACCTGAGTTCCACAAACGGAAAGCGGACTTCCTAAAGCGTCCGAACCCAACACACTCACAACCACATGTATTTATTCGTCAATGATGGGGTATGTGGGCTAGAATTCTACCTACAATTTGCTCTCACATTCGAGAGACAGGGTTATATGAAGTAAACAAAAGATCCTCGAACAAGCTCTGTCAACTGGTTATGATGTCTTGGATGTTGCTTTCTGAATGTTTGAAATTGACTCGATATCTTGGATATCTCAAATAGACACTGGAATCGCCCAATTAGGCAATCGTTCCAAGGGCTCGGGTCTTGGGACAGGAAAGCAAGCGCCAAAGGCTCAAAGTATCGGGCCAGTGACATCGTAATTGACGTAAACCACTGAACAAAAAGTAAATTAATTTTTAAGTTACTAGAGTGTTATGAGTGGAAGCAAATACATTGAAGATAATAAAGAACAAAGAACTCATCTACAATCTAGGGTTGATTAAAGAAATACACGAGCGGCGGTAAATGGAGACCGAGTGGAAGAAAGGACTCATAATCCAGTAGATGCTACGAACAAAATAATAATGGGGCGGACTGGGGAGCCAACGTGCTGACAGGGCTATTAATAGTTTCTAAAATAGGAGACAGTCAATTCAAGGGATTGGACGCCCATAGATCACATGAATTGGAAAAAAGGCCTCAATGATCCGAAGCGCTACAGTATGGATCGATCTAAAAATACACATACATACTTGTAGTATACACATAAGCTTACAGGTGTACGAAACATGAAAATACATACACACACAATAAACACATGGAACACAAACATAAGAAACACAAGCAATCATAGAAAAACAAACATTAGAAACACAAACATTAAAAACACAAACATTCATTGAATTGAAACAATACATAAAAGATGATTACGTAAATAGATGAATACAAGGATAGACAATACGTAGATTGACAGGTACAAGAAAGAAAACAATCTTGACACAGTGACACAAACCTATCAATACAGAATGCTTGGAAAGAAACCAAACCAAAATTCTCAAAATCTTTGCTATTACCTAAGAATTCTTTCATTCTAAGCCACCTGGAACACTAATTGGGCCCATGCGACAAGAGTTGCAAACCAATACAAATAGAAAAAGAAACAAAATGACCTAACATTAAGAATTGCATCCAGAACAGGTGAGACAACCCCCGAAATGTTTTCAAAACAGGTTTGAAGCTGATCCACTAACCACAAAACAACTTCAAATTATTTCTTGTCGCATGTCTTCGACCCGAGCCATTGAGAATCCATTGGAAAAGCATCTGCCAGGGGGCTAAAGCCACAAACGTGCCACTTTGGCCTTGGGCCGCATTATGACGTCCCAGAGCATTTTGTGTATTAGGGTTTGAATTATTACTTTATCTTTAGTCTTCGCGGCGCTTGAAGATCTAGAACCGAGACAGAACGCAGAACGCACACAGAATGCAGAACAACACCTCCACTAAACTAGTGCAATAAAGTTTAAATAACTTGAATAAATGAACAAAAAATATTTTGTTTCGATGCATCTAGCACGTAGAAAGTGAAGAGAAAGACATCAAACTGGCTCTCAGCGCTCAGCGCTCAACGCTCAACGGACTGCACACAGCCCCTCGATCTTCCTTGTATGCATGTCGTTTGAACGCGCTTGAGGGAATACCTCCCATTTTTCCAAATCCAAACGCTTACAAGCTTATCACAATCATCATGAAGCTGAGTTCGAGTGCACAAAGATGGTCTGAAAAGACCAAAAAGACCCTTTGGTTGCTGCATCTATTAACTCAATCCATCTAGATCCAACCTTAAATTGAGAATGAGTGGCCTTTGCGTCCTGCATACAAGCGGACCCCGGCGTGTATACCCGATTTCGGTGTGGGCCAGCACAAAGAGGACTGTAGATGGGAGCTTTATATGCAGGTCGTACACCCTGTTGCACCATTTGTAGCCCACAAGTATTATGAGACACGTTCGTTTGCGCTGCCAAAAGTGACAGAGAATCGATCAGTTTCAAATTGTTTTTTGTAATTGATGAAATCAAAAAATAAATTTTAGTCTTTTTCTCTTTTAAAAAAAATATTTATCGCCTCCTTGCCCGAGCTCTGCAGCTTTTCGATTCGTTCTAAGACCTTCCAAGACATGGCTTGTCGCGAGCGCACCAAAAAAGCGGTCGATTAAGCAAGGAATCCTGCACACAAGCACACTCACACTGCTGTATAGCGCGACTCGTGCGCAGGGGTGGTTACCCCTTGTCTAAAGGCTGCGAGGCGATTAAAGATGAGAAGGCGATTCAATTAATCGAATTGAGAATTAGGTTGATCTAGACAGTTAAGTGCTTTCCTTTCACAGAAAACTTTTCAGTACTTTCGCTTTTCCAAAATACTTTTGCGCCTCTCACAGCTCAGCCTCTTTTCACACGGAAAAAGCGAAATACTACTAGCCAATGTAAATATAACCATGCAGCTGTTGTTTGTCGATAGATTATATCCACTGATCTCAAAAAGCTATCATGAGAATGACATGCGCGGGGTGTAAAGCTACATGCAGCACCAGATTGCAGATAGTTAAATTCAGCTCCTTGGGTCGACAATCCGGAGAAAATATGCACTGCAGACAAAATGCGCCTGGACATAATTCGAAATCTACATGGAAAAGCCCGCAACGTGTGCAGATGGTTATGCATATGAGCCACCGCAGAGCATACGCAGGACATTGACGCAACTCGGTTGCTAGCTGCAAGGCACGGCGGCTAAACGCGCAGCTCGATTTGATGTGTCCACCAGCTACAGAGCCCCTGGTGTAATACATCAAACAATCGTAATACATGCACCGTGCCATTCAATGATATATAAAGGTGGCTGGCTTCCGCTTCTCTTGTCATCTTTTTTTATTCTCTATACTTAACCAGTTTCAATTCCAACTTTTCCTTCGCTCACATAATTTGAACAATATGAAGTTCTCTACCGTATTCGCAGCTTCCGCTGTCGCCTCTATCGCATCCGCTGACTTGGTCGCTTGTCGTGTCAACGGTGTCCAAACCGATGTCGTTGACTTCGACACTGGTGTGTGTAGCTTGCAAATTCCTTCAGATGTTGAGGTTGGCTTCTTCTACGCTGACTCCTCCAACTACAAGGTCGACGCTTACTACATTCCAGGTGGTGACGACAAGTACTTCAACAACATTGAGGGTGCTGGCCGTACTATCTCTTACCCAGCTCGTTTCCTTTCCGCTGACATCAGCCCAATGTACCTCGTCCACTTGGAGGAGTCTACTTCCAACTCTACTCAAGCCATGAGAAAGAGATTCGAGGCTCAATTGCAAAAGAAGGAGGTCCAAGGTGGTATTGCCGGTCTTCTTGCTCTTGTCAGAGCCACCAATGGTGTTCCTCAAGCCGCTCTTTCCGTCAACGTTAACCAACCTGACCCACCATCGGGAGCTGCTGCTTCCTCTGCTTCTGCTGCCTCTGCCTCCGCTGCTTCCGTTGTCTCTGCTGCTTCTGCTTCTGCTGCTTCCGCTGCTTCTGCTGCCTCTGCCGCTGCTGCTTCTGCTTCTTCCGTTGCTGCCTCTGCCGCTTCCGCTGCTTCTGCTGCTTCCGCCGCCGCCGCCTCTGCCTCTGCTTCTGCTGCCTCTGCTTCTGCTGCTTCCGCTGCCTCTGTTGCATCTGCCTCTGCTGCCTCTGCTGCTTCCGTCGCTTCTGCTGCTGCTCAAACCACCACCTCTACTTACACCTCTACTTCTGCTACCACCAAGATGATCACCATCACCTCTTGTTCTGACCACGTTTGTACCCCAACTGCTGTCCCAGCTACTTACGGTTGCACCACTGAGACTTACAACGGTGTTGTTACTTCTTACACCACCTGGTGTCCACTTACTTGGGGTCCAAGCACCACTGTTGTCACCATTACTTCTTGTAAGCACAACAAGTGTCACTACCAAACCACCACTGCCACCATTCCAGTTCTTACCACCACTGTTACTTTGTGTGACCAAGGTACCTGTACTGTTGTCCCAGTTCCAACCACCACCACCTACTGGAAGGGTCTTGTTGTCCCAACCACCGCTGCTCCAGTTGTTACCATCACCACCTCTTACACCACCAACAACGGTGCTGTTGTCCCAACTACCATCACCACTGTTGCTCCAGGTACTGCTGCTCCAGGTGCTCCAGGTGCCCCAGCTGGTACTGCTCCAGCCGGTGGTGCTCCAGGTGCCCCAGCCGGTGGTGCCCCAGCCGGTTCTCCAGCTTCCGCTGCTCCATACAGCCCTAGCACTGTTGCCGGTGTTTCTGTCGCTAATGCTGGTGCCGCTATGAAGGGTTCTTTGGTTGCCCTCTTGGCTCTTCCACTCGCTTACTTGTTGTAAGTGTAAAAATTTTTTTTACATGTTTATGAAAGCTCGCGCTCATATCGTAAGAAAAAGTTGCGCGTCCTTTCGGGGGTTCTTTCTTTCTTCTATTCGATTGGTGCCTTTTTACACTACGCAAAAACGAATGGCGCCATGATTTTTGGTTTATCTACTTTTTAACTCATCCATAGATGTCTATAATTTCGTGAAATGAATATCATTCATTACAACATTCCTGTAATAATAAGAATAATAACAATCGTAATTATTTAACACGCCTCACCTGTACCCCATCCGAATCGGGACTAATCTAGCTTGATTGGGCGAGCTATTGATTTACTACCATATTCCGGAGGCCATATGCAGAACTGTCCTGACTCTAATTTTTGCAGCCAAACTAAACACACACACTGTAAAGAAATGGAAAATCTCGAATTTTCTTTTCGGAATCATATTCTTTGAATCTTTAGGAACGATTCAACCCAAATTTCATATTTTTGCGACTAAAATTGGTCGACTTATAGCCATGTAAAGATGTGGATGCCCCGTGTGTTTCAGATTGGACTTTTGGCTCTGGGGGATTTTATGAAACGCGAGATCGTATAATTTAATATAAAAAGATGCCCCAATGACCCATCTTTTCTCCCAGTCAACCAGCACTTCCAATCCTTTTTCCTTTCCAACCCAAGTCACTCGTTAATGTTGGCAATCCTCTTCTTCCTCCTCTTAGCGGTGGCTGATGATTTTCAGGTTGTCACTCAGTTACTGACTTCTCACCAGACAATTGTCATCACCTCATGTTCTGATAACAAATGTTTAACTACCGCCACCAGCCACTCTGTCTCAACTATTATTGTCCCTGTTGTGCTTACAACATACATCACCACTTGTGACGAAAACCAATCACTGACCACTTCAACTCTGACCACCAAAAAAAAGAAGAGATCTTCGACGAATCCTGCTGGAAGTACCTCTCTGTTGGTTGGTGCTTTTTTTGTCACTACAACTCCTGCTAGCACCTCAACTGATGGCTCTTCCTCGACTTTTGCAGCCAGTTCTACAGTTGCAGCCGTCGCTACTAGCTCCAGTACTATCGCCTCTACCACCTCGACTTCCTCTTCCGCCTCTACCTCCTCATCTTTTTCGATCTCTTCAACTTTCTCTTCGTCTTCTACTACTAGTTCTGCTGCTTCAACTAGTTCAGCCGTAGACCCTCTGAGTTCTGCAGTCACTTCAACTTCTTCCGCCGCCGCAACATCCACCTCGGCAATAACCTCGATTAGCTCTGGTGCCTCTGTTGTGAGCACTCTGACAACCTCTTCGAGTTCTCTTTTGAGTTCTTCCTTGTCAAGCTCATCTGTTTCGAGTGTTGATCCGGTTACTGTGCCTTTGAAGGTTGCAGATGTTCCACCAATCCTGATTAGCTCTTCGACTACGACAAGTTCTTCGAGTTCTTCGAGTTCTTCGAGTTCTTCGACTACTTCAAGTTCTTCGAGTTCCTCAACTCCCTTGGGCTCTTCGAGTACTACAAGTTCTTCAAGTTCATCGAGTTCTTCAACTCCCTTGGGCTCTTCGAGTACTACAAGTTCTTCAAGTTCATCGAGTTCTTCAACTCCCTTGGGTTCTTCGAGTACTACAAGTTCTTCAACTCCCTTGAGTTCATTAAGTTCTCTTAGCTCCTCAAGTCCAAGTAGCATTACGACGTCTATGGCTAGCTCTGTCGTCTCGTCCACCACCACTAGTCCATCTTTAAGCGTTAGTACCGCTGGTCTGAGCACTGCTACTTCAGCTTCTTCTGTTTTGTCTTCTGCAAGTCTGGCCGTTGTGACGCTGCTGCCTTCGAGCTCTATGACTATGGCTCCTCCTTCAGTCAGTAGCACTTCATCTTTGCCTTCCAGCAGTTCTAGTTTGTGGAACAATACAATTTCCACCATTGCCACCTCTACACCTACTGTACAATCTACACCGTTATCTTCCTCTCCAGCTGCAATTGCATCGACAATTATTGTTAGGACTATCACGTTGTCAGGATCAACCATTACCACCACATCTCCAGCCACTACGGTAACACTGCTCGTTCAAGGATCTCAGATTCCTGGAAACACAATTGTTATTGTATCTGGTACCACTTTGGTTTCAACTGCTTCTGGTACTACCTCAACTGCTTCAGGTCCTATAGTGATTTTGACTACTCAGGGCACCACGTTGGTCTCAACTGCCTCAAGTTCGTTGGCCCTGAACCCTCCAGGTCCAATTCCAAATTCCACTGGTACGACCTCTGAAACCAACACCGTGACCACTCCTGTTGCCACCTCTGCGGCCCCCATTGCACCTCCTTCTTCCGTCTTTACAACCTCTAGAGGTATAGTCTCTGGTGGAGAGCTGAGCTCAGTGGATGCCGTCACTAATGTTTCTGTCACGACTACTACTGTCTCCAATACACCAGTAGTTTCTACTCAGACAATTACTTCAAGTGCACCAAGTGTCTCCTTAGAAGTCCCAACAACAGTTGTCAGTGACCCAGATGACCCAAGAGCTACTGTTGGTGGCGCCGTTGACTCAGCAAGCCCATCCGATTCTTCTTCAGGTTTTGCCTTGACTACTCAGTCCGGGCAATATTCTCCTTTGTCTTTGTCTGCCACGGTGCCTCTTGCTTCCTCTACCGAATCCATTTCTGGAGGTTTCAGTCTCTCTTTAGTGACTTCTGTTCCTCTCATGACAGGAAGCGGCTCAGTATCAAGTGTGCCTACTACCTCGAGCAGAAGATCAACACGTACTTCTGTGACTGCTTCGACGCTAAGCACCAGTGCTGTCATTTCGTCTTCAAGCGAAATTGTGTCATTTACTCCCGTATTGCAAGAAGGAGGAGCACCAAAACTCAGCGCCTCTTTGGGGCTCCTCATCTTGATCCTTGGAACTTTATAACCTTTCACTTTCAAATTTGGTTTCTTTCCTTCTTCTTCGGATACTTCTCCGCTTTTTAGTTTATTCCTTCTTCGATATTATCTTATAGGACTTTTCAAATGGACTTTTATTTCTTCAAGCATTGTAAAATCAAGTAGATTTTGTAAGAAACAAAGAAAACTATACATAGCATGTTTTTAGATGAATCTGTGTTACTTGCCTTCAAAGACAGTTCTATTACGACTTATTTAATAAATATCATCTAATACACTTCCAAGACGTAACGACCTTCCTCCTTCATGTCCTCAACGACCTTGGCAACGTCCGCAATCTCCTTACCTTCCTTCTTTGCACCATTTCTGACAATGTCCTCGAGACATGCAGTGATATCTGGAACTGGCCAAGTTGGACCACACAAGTAGAAGGAACCATTCTTGGTAACAATGGCATCGGTCAAGTCCTCAATGGTAGATCTAATCTTGTCTTGGATGTAAATCTTGTGAGGTTGATCACGAGAAAAGGCAGCACCAATGTGTGTCAAGATACCAGCTTCCTTGTAAGCCTCCCACAACTCACCATAAAGATACTCTTCCTTCTTGTGTCTGGAGCCCATGTACAAGTAAATCTCACCCACATTGTGGCCTTGTGCCTTTTGCCAGACCTTCTCTTCAATGAATGCCTTAAATGGTGCCAAACCGGTTCCCAAACCGGACATGACAATTGGTTGTTCAGGCAACTTAGGAAGCTTCATAACAGAAGGCTTCACGCTAACTACCAACTCGGCGCCAATGCTCAAGTCAGACAAATACTTGGAACAGTGTCCGTAACGAGTACGGCCACGAGAGTCAACCCAGTCAACCACGACAATCAACAAGTGAACGGCGTTAGGGTGAACCTTCTGAGAAGAGGCAATGGAGTACTCTCTACGCTTCAAAGGAGCGATGATCTTAACCAAGTCGTCGAAAGATGGACGTGCAGACTTGAACTCGTCCAAGATATCGACATATGAACAGAAATCAACATCTTGTCTCTTTTTCAACTCCTCAGCACCCTCACCAGCAGCCAACTTTTCCAAAGCAGCCTTCTCGGCAGAGTCAGTGGCGAATGGAGCCAAAGACTCGTAAAATCTCTTTGGTGGTTTACCCAAAAAGTCGACATTTTCAGTCAAAGCTTGACGAGCAGATCTAATTTCCCACAAGGAAGGATCTTCCTTATTAGAGACCTCAACTAAAGAGTCTCCGTTGACACCATAGTTTTGCAAGAACTCCTCAACAGCATCGGCATTATTACGGCCGTGAATACCCAAAGACTCACCAATCTCGTACTTCAAGCCTGTGCCGGTAATGTCGAACTCAATGTGGAAAATGTTTCTAGAGTACTCAGAAGGAGTAAGACGCTTGTTCTCTTGGACCTTAACGACAAAGTTCTTGACAGGCAAGTCAGGGCGTAAGTCTTTGGAAACACCATAGGCCTCAGGGAAGGTGAGCTTGGCAGCCAAGTCTGAAACAACAGCATGGCGAGATTCCTCACTGGATGGAGGTTGAACACGTGGGTTAGGGAAGAAAGAGGTTTCAGTTGGGAAAAATGGCAATGGTTTAGCTTCTTCGGCTTCGTCCTTAGCATCACCGTTGGCTTCGCCATTGGCCTCTGGCTTGTCTTGATCCATCTCGTCAGAGCTCTCAACCTTTGGCTCTTCGGAGTCAACATCCATGGCATCAGAGGCATCGGCCCATTCAGGAAGCACATTGACGGGTTTAATACCTTCCTTCTCATCGACAGTAGCGACGAACTTGTCCAAGACTGCGGCCAAGAGCTCGAAGCCATTACCGTTAGCTTGTAACAACTTGTTAACAACATAGCCGCCCAATTCTGGCAAAGATGCCTTCCAGAATGCAATTTGTGCCAAGAAGTCTGCAGAGAATCCCTTGGTAGAGTCACTGACAGCGTCCAAGTCATCAACGATGGAGAAGTCGATGACCAACAATTGGAGTTGGTTTTTGCTCAAGGTGCGCTTAAACTCCTCAGGCAACTTCTCAACAACATCAGCATCAACAGAGTTGGCAATCTTCTTGTGGTTGACAAGCAATACAGTAGCACCGGGCTTGGCAGTAGCCAAAACATCAAAGTGGTCCAAGATAGAAGCGTTCTCAATGATCACAACATCAGCAGAGTCAACAGATGAAGAAATTGGAATGCCACGCTCACTGGATACGATCTGGGATTGGAAAACACCACCAGCGACGGAGGTGTCAAACTTGTTACGAACACTGACGTCTTTGGAGTCGTCAAGAGACAAAGAGAGGGCCAATTTGCCTGCGGTCAGAACGAGGTCACTGTTGTCACGAGCCCAGATTACATATGAACCAGCAGGAGAAGTGTTGGCGGTGACATTGTTGACAATTGGCTTCTGGACACCGAGAACAAGCAGCTCGTCTAAGTCGCCTTGGAACTCATTCAATACCTTCAAGGCAGTGATAGGAGTCCAAACAAACTCTGCAGGGTACTTGTATTCTTGAATAGAAAGAGATGAGAAACGACCATCGAAGAATAAAGAGGCACTGGCATCGGCTTTTAATAAGGAGGCAGAAGACTCAGATGAGACGATGACAATCTTATTGGCGGAGGCGGGAATTGCGGCAACAAATTGCAGCTTCAAGAATGGGAAAGGAACGCGAACCTTAAGAACACCAACTCTAGAAGATTGAGCGGTCTTAGTGACAACGTTTGCGATTTGAGAGGCCTCGTGAGCGCCATGGACAACAAACACAGTTTCAGGAGAAGAGTGTCCTTCGTACTCGAATGGCGCCAATGAAGTACCAGCAACACGGTTGAAGAAGTCAAGGGCAGCCAAGACAGCCTCATCGGTGCTTTCTGGGACAGCAGGTGCAGAGGCAAGAAGTTGTTGGTACAATCTTCCAACGTCCTCGACAGCCAAGACAGAATTGAATTTACGGAAGGTACGTGCGTAGTCAGGGCCATCATACAAGTGAACGGATGGAGCACCAGTCCATGCAGACAAAAAGTGGTTAAAAATGGCGGTGTTTTGGATGTCAGAAGCCTCGTAGCTTACAGGTGAAATTACAGGAACGCCCAAACCTCTAGCGGCAGAAATAGCACTAGCGTAGTTAGAAATGACGGCACCAGTTTTAGCATCCAAATCTACAGCACTAACGTTCAAACTCAATGGCAACTTACCAGCTGATGCAAGGACAGGCTGCATGTAAGGTAAGGTGTTTGCACCCAAAACGGCGGTGACAGGGACAGGGGCAGAGCCACCAGCAGCCTTAGAATAACCGAAAATGGCATTGGCAGCACCAGAACGAGGCTCCAAGCGATGGAAAAGTGGAACGGTACCTACAGCGTTTTGACGCTTGAAAGTACCTGCCCAAAGTTGCAAATGAGCATCCACCAAGTTACTAGCACCAGCAGTCTCGTAAGAAAAAATCGAAGTAGCCAATGAGTAAACAGTTTGACTAATGAGAGTGGATGCACTGGTGTAGACAGAGTTTTTCAACAAATGAGGGTCCACAGTGGTACCAAAAGGGTTGGAGTTGACGATATGAGACGAAGTGATCTCGGTTCCAGAAACACTTCCAGCAGCACTGGCTGCGGAGTTACCGGTTGGAACTGTGCTCATAATTTTAAATTACCAACTAGTCAATGAGTCTCAATAGAGAGAAGTCTCGGTAAAGAATGAGGTCGGTAAAGCTAGAGCTAGACGGGGTAGACTGTGAAATTATTAAGATTGGGTGCAAAAAATATGCAACCACACGTGACTGATAACAAGATGTCACGTGATCTAGAAAGAGATTAACGATCCAATTAATGGAAGGGTATTTAAAATGTTGGATTTGGATTGAATTTTGATTTTGTATTTTTGCTGCAAAACAGTAAAAAAACTTTCTGTTTTATTTTATTTCGGTTTTTCGGGTTAGTTGGTGAATTAAGGTGTTGTGATTGGGGAGGACCTGATAAGACAATGTAAGTAAAGGAAGGCTGGGTTCAACCACCTGACTATGGAACGTAGCTCAATCGATCAGAAAAACTAAAAAATTGCTTCTTTGTCTAATTATTGAAATAGTATTTACCAGTGTGCAACTTTGCCTTGCACGCCTTACAGTGCTCACACTCAGACAATGCATTGAGGACATTAAAAAATTCAATCCATGATGACTAAAAGCAAACGATAGAAAACATTTCAGATTAATGTATGTTCACTAGTTAGCTTAGTCAATGCATCCAATGCATCCAACGCAGTCCTCCTTTTTGCAGCCTATCTTTTTGCAGCCACGCTTTCAGAAAACGTCAAAGCGCCAAATGACATTAAGACGCGTCTGCAAACATAAGTATGCACAAAAGTAAACAAAAGTAGATATAAATAATTAATAATAATTAATAAATTCCCATTAAGTATGCGCACTACAGCAACATTTTTCGGGTATCCTATTTCATCTATTGCCGCAAAAGTAAATCCTTCCGTGGATAATCGGGCACCAAGAAAATTTGCAGCCAAAGACGGTAATTTAAGAGGTTTCGTATTCTTGACAAGAAAAAACGACCGAAAAAAAAATTCCAAAAGGCATTTCGTGCGTTAACCCCACCGGACCTTCATTGAAAATTCCACTTTCCCCAGAATTCTCAGCCTCGTAATAACACCCCCGCTGCAGCCCCACTGAGTGTTTCAGGATACCCGGCTCCGCACTTCAGTTAGCAAAATGATATAAATCGTCGATTTTGCCCCGGATATCGCCAGCACAGGACGTGAAAAAGCAATTGAGCTTGCAGCAGCAAAGAAAACCAGCCGTTTGTTTTGTCTTATATATTTCTTTTGAAAATCTCTGCGTCGTTCTTTTTCTGTTCTTTTCGGAGTGTGTCCTACTTTCAGTGAGGCTACAAACCTGAAACACGAAGCTTGAGAGTCCCGTGCCGCTCGATACTCACCACATATTCAACAAAAACCAAAGAATTGAAAACTTAATTCGTAATGTTTTCTCGTGCTGCTTCTAGATGCAGTCGCAGATTCACCCAGGCTCGAACTCTCGCCTCCAATGCTGCTCCTAGAGCATCCAAATCCGCTTCTGCTGCCTCTGGAGCGATCCTACTCGTGACCGGTGCTTTGGGCGGTTATGCATTGCAAAGACAAATTGGAGAAGTTCACAGCGATACCAAGGATTGGACTGTGACTGAAAATATTCAAAAGAAGACGCTGGAAGAACCCTCAACCACCCCGTTGAGCTCTGTGGAGTTCCCTCGCTACGCAACCGATGCAGAGTTTGCAGAGGCTTTAAAGTTATTCAAACAAATTGTCGGTGAAGATAAAATCTCGGCAGAGGCTGAAGTCATTGCCGAACATGCTGACTCTTTCTTCAACACTCATCATCCACCTAAGCCAGACGTCCAGCGTCCAGCAGTAGTCATTTCGCCAACCACTACAAAAGAAGTTTCTGAGATCTTGAAGGTGGCACATAAATACCGTGTTCCCATTGTGGCAAATTCAGGTTTAACCTCTTTGGAGGGTCACAACATGCACACAAGAGGCCCTAACTCCGTCTCCTTATCCTTTGGAGACATGAGCGACATCCGTCTTAATGCAGACGACATGGACGCCGTTGTACAGGCTGGTGTTGGCTGGAAGGAATTGGATGAATATTTATTAGACAGCGATGACGGAAGCCATCTTATGTTTGGTCCTGATCCTGGTATTGGTGCCACCATCGGCGGTATGGTAGGAACTTCTGCTTCTGGAACTAACGCTTATAGATATGGAACCATGAAGGAAAATATCCTTGGTTTGACTGTTGTTTTGGCGGACGGAACTGTTGTGAAGACTAGACAACGTCCAAGGAAGTCTTCTGCAGGTTATGATCTCACTCGTTTGTTCATTGGGTCCGAAGGAACCCTTGGAATTGTGACTGAAATCACTGTCAAATTACAACCACGTCCAATCAAAGAACTTGTTTCCATTGCTACATTCCCCACCATTAAAGACGCAGCTTCCGCCGCCCAACATATTATCTCGCGCTCTGGTATTCAACCAAATGCAGTCGAACTTGTAAACGAGACTACCATGTCTTTTGTCAATGCCAGCGGAGTCTCCGATAAGAAGTTCATGGAAAAGCCTTCGCTTCTTTTGAAGATCGGCGGACCTAGTGATGCAATTATATCTGAACAATTGAACATTGTTGAAAAAGTCGTAAAGGAGAACAACTCGATCAACTTTGAGAATTCAAAGAGTGAGGATGAGAATGAAATTTTATGGGCTGCTAGAAGAGCAGGTTTGTGGTCTACATTTGATTACGGTAAAACCGTTTTGGAAGATAAGAACGATGTTCAATTGTGGACTACAGATTTTGCCGTTCCTATCTCGAGAATGGCTACACTCATTAACGAAACAAATGATGACTTGAATCTGCTGGGTTTCCGCAACCGGTTTTCCGTTTTGGGCCATATCGGAGACGGAAACTGCCACTTCTTGCTCATTTACAACTCTAAGGACTATGCGAAAACTAAGGAAGTGGTTGACCGCATGGTTGAGAGAGCCTTGAAACTTGAAGGTACCTGTACCGGTGAACATGGTGTCGGTGTGGGCAAAAGATCCTATTTGGAGCCAGAAATCGGTAAGAATGCCGTTGATTTGATGCGTCACGTTAAATTTTCCTTAGATCCTCGTGCCATCTTGAACCCTGATAAAATATTTAAGATTGATCCTAACGAAAACTTAGATGCTTTGTTGGATTTGGGCCATGCGGTGGAAGTACCAAAGTGTTGCTAAGAAATAGACCATTAGACCTTCAAACAAAATGAACTTTACGATTTAACAAATAGCCTATCTCGTATGAATCTTTTATTAAAACTTTTTATTTATTGGATTTTCATTATGCAGATGAGTCTTCAATATGAAGATTGTAAAATAAGCCCGTAACATATTCAACTCAAAGTTGCAGTGTTCGAAGCTTGAAAAAAAAAATGCTTGACAGAAATAGATGAACTTTGCCTATGGGAATACTTTGTGGCCACCAATAAACATAGGGCTCCAGTTAGGCATAACAATACTTTCAGATTTGATCAATTCATCCTTAAGCTCTTCTTCAGAGTTAATGCCTCTGGGTGCGCCTGGACCCTCAACATATGCGCAAAGCTTCCATTCCACCAGCTTTAGAGTCTCGCTAAGGACAATAGCTGGAACATTGAGTTTTTTGTTAGATTTTCCTGCAAAGTCATTATAAAACTTCTCTCCATTTTCAGCTGTATATAAGTATGCAGTTGCCTCAAAACTTGAAGAGTTTTTGTAGTCATAAAGAACTGCTAATAAATCTGAAATTGGGAATTCACAAATTCCAGTATCACGGTCAACCACGGAAATTTCTCTACCATTTAAGATACATGCAAAATCTTGGGCGGCGGCTAAACTGAAGAGGGCCAAAGGAGCAAAAACATATGAGAATTTCATTTTATTGTAATTTTTGAAAGTTGGAATAATAAATATTGTCAATTTTATGCGAATTACTGACCCTTCTTATACCTAATTCGATGCATTAATAATGCTTCCATACCTGCGTATAGTCCAAAAGGGTAGCCCATTTACGACTGTTTCTTGGCCCTTTTAGGCTATGACGACTGATGACAGAACTACCTGCAGGTCTTGAACTACATTAACAAATTATCAATTTAAAACCTACGTTTTTCAAATTTTTTATTAGAAATCATTTAAATATAATATGAGAAAGAATTCTATGATTCATAATTTGAAAACTATCGTTCGCTATGGGAATAC
This sequence comes from Australozyma nongkhaiensis, assembly GCA_030563825.1. Taxonomy (NCBI): domain Eukaryota; kingdom Fungi; phylum Ascomycota; class Pichiomycetes; order Serinales; family Metschnikowiaceae; genus Australozyma; species Australozyma nongkhaiensis. Next base: position 569,672 of record JAJMKF010000006.1, on the reverse strand, counting down.
TATGTCTCAGAAAGCATTCATGTGTCAAGAAAATTTGAACTTGGAAAGACTCTGAGGCGGTCAAAATAAACTATCAAGTACTTCATCCAAGACGTTAGGGACCAAAGTTGCCCAGATAATAATTACTTTCATACGCCATATATTATGCTTGGCGATAAATTAGAATCTTAATTCTATTTACTCCGGATTAGGCATGTCGTTAACATAATTACAATGAAATTCGAAAGCCACTCGACTTAGGCATTTATAAATAGGGGAAGATTATTTAATTTACTTGAGCATTTGCGTGTTCTAATTTATGTCCATTTTGTCTTCATTGTCTCTGAAGTTCACATGTAAAATGCTGTACCGACTAACATTGGATTAATGTCTTTTTTCAGTCTCTTAATATTATAGAGGCATAAAGTAGAATATTTAATATTTTGAGGATTATAGTTCTATCGTGTGTGATATTGATCAAAGACTTGTAAATAAACATAGGCTTTCAAAATTCAATATCTGCCTTTTCAAAATTATTATAGAAAGAGAAATAAGAATAATTTTGAGAATATTTTACGTCCTTACAAGACATTATGTTTAAGGGCCGAAAGTTTAAATGGGGTTGCAATTTGGCAGCCTTGGCCCTTTACGTCACCTACAGGTCAGGTAATACAACCTAGCACAGCTAAATTGAAATTAGCATTGACGAATGAATTCAGTGCAGCGAATATAATGAAGTTCCTGAATTTCGTATTATCAGGGAAAGAGTATTGCCCAAATGACAGACGAATTATCTTGTTGTTTCGGTCCATGGGTTGCAACAGACCCCCTTAAAAGAGGCCAAAAACATCTATAAACACTTAAAAATATATAGAATATTAACGCTTAGAGAATATAATTAAAAATTATACCTTTAGAGTGGAACTATTGGAAAGATTATCTACTTCAGGGTGTAAACCTTACATGAGGCACAATTCCAAACGTACCATTGACCTGTGAAACTATAGACAAAGATTTAATGAACCCATAAAAACAAACAATCAGAATTCAAACTAATTACTCTTCTATTGTTTGTCTTTGTTTTCGAATGGCTGCAAAACAAACACTTTCGCAACCACTGTTCACTGTTTGACAAAGCATCTAATTTCGCGGCATTTAAAATTTATCGAAACAAAGCAAAAAATAGACAAAATAAAGAAAGATTACCCCAAAAACAACATCCCCAAATGTGTTTGTCTTATCGTTTCTTGACCACGTGCGACTCTTATCTGAGGTCCTTCGTGACCTACACAATACATTACACTTTAGAGTATCCACAGTTCCTTAATCCGATCAATTCCCCATAGACTTCCATTAATTTGATAACTTATTTGCAGAAATTGCTCAGAAATTGAACTCGCAACATTGTTTTTCTTACTTTGAAGTTGTATCACCTAGAATTGCTCCTTTTCCCCGTCCGTAGAATCACTTGCTCACGCTTATAAGGGTAACAGTCATCTGAGCTTGTCCAGCAACAAGGCAATAGTTCAATAAATTTGAAGAATTTGAATCCGCAACTGAAACAATTCATTTGAGCAAAATCAATTCGCTTCTTAACCAAAATGTCTGAAGTAAATGGCGAAAGAAACGGTGACAGAAACACTTACTCGCAATCAAACTTAACAAACCGTAGATCCAATGATGATCTCCTGAATGATGCGGACACAGAATCCATTCTGGATGCTACTCCAAGTTTACGTCGGTCTTCATCAACGCATAGTGTATCATTTGTTGACATGTCAAGACTCTTACTAGTTCCCGAGTTTGATTTCGGATCAGGGTTTCTGGAAGTGAGTGATTCGACCATGAAAAAAATCAACGATATGAAAAACAAAACAAAGGAAACGCTACGAAAATTCAAAGACGAAAATCCAGTAGGGCTAGCAGGTCGGAGATTCTCTTCTCAAGATGCAGCTCGGTTTCTGGCTAGTCTTAATCGTCGTTTAAGTCGTTTCGATGAGAGAGTTCACAAGAGTCTTCAAAGTTCAACCACCGAAAAAGCTTTTTATTCTGCTGCTGTCATGCTGATTGCAATTGGAGGGTTCATAATTGGAAAATACCCAACCTATTTCCCTATCTTCCACACTATTCTCTTTTGCGCGCTAATGCCAATTAGATTTTACACTTATTTCAAGCAAAGCTTTCAGTATTATTTGGCGGATTTATGTTACTACGTTAACGTACTTCTCCTTCTATTCCTTTGGGTATTCCCTTACTCGAAGTCTCTCTTTGTATCTGTATTCTCACTAACATTAGGAACATTGTGTTTTGCAGTCATTACATGGAGAAACTCGCTTGTACTTCACCTGATTGACAAAACAACAAGCTCAATTATTCATTTCATGCCTCCAATTACAATATTCGTTCTTGTGCATGAAACGCCAAAGGACTACATCGCTAAGCATTACCCAGCGATTGCTCAAGTCGAGAGCTGGAACTTTGTCAATGGCATCATTGTTACCTCTATTTATTATACCATTTGGCAGGTCTCTTATCATTATTTCATTACTGTTCGTAGAAAGGAACAGATTGCAAAAGGTAGAGTTACGTCTTTTACATATTTGAAGAAGAAAAATAGTAAGAGTGCATTGGGTCGCTTTGTCAATGGTTTGCCTTATACTTGGATGCAAGTGACTGCATTCACATTGATTCAATTTTTCTACCAAATCTTAACTATGCTTCCATGCCCATTATGGTTTCGGTATAAACATCTTTGTGGAGCTTTTGTGATGTTTATTTTCGCATGGTCAGCGTATAATGGCGCTACATATTATATAGAGGTTTTCGGAAAACGATTCGAAAAAGAGGTTGCTACTTTGAAATTGGAAATTAATGAGTTGCAACAACAGATTAGTCGGCATGAGGCTGAAAGAAGTACTCCTTCCTTCTCCCCAGTGTTGGAGCCACTTCCTTCCGAACCAATGGAGGAGCTTCGTCTTCTGAAGGAATCTCCAATTATAGCGCCAAAGGATCAGAAAATAATTTAAATCTCTTAGCTGTGTTAAGGAGCTGATTTATTACAAGTGGCGTGATGAAATGGAAGTGAGTTTTTTTAGGGCTTTATATAAGTAGAAATATAATCACTGTTTCATGAATTATTCGTTATGTATTGTAAACTTCAATAAGATCATTCTTTAATCGAGCGGCTTACAGATTGGGTGGTTCTGCGAAGAGATATCCTCGAACGAAACCTAATCATGAGCCAGAAAAAACCCAAAATATTCCTTTTGTGAATCTATGAATTAAATATTGTTAAACCTGAGACTGTCTGTAGTATTTGTAAAGAGGCTACTTTATTAAATTTCTGCACTGACAAAACACCAAAAACGACTGAAATTAACTTATTTCAATACCACACTCAATCAAAAACAATCTTAAAAAATCTATCAATTCATTTTTGAAAAGACATCTTTTTCTACAGGTACTCCATATCCAATATCCCATATCCCATTTTCCATCTTCCTGCAGTACCTCACACTAGTGAAAAATTCCCACCATCAATCACTTCACTTCTGAAAAGGTCAAACATGTTCAGGACCGTCTTCAGCCGGACCGCCTTAAATGCGGCATCCAGGCGTTTTCTCGCGTCAGCAAAGGACCCTAACCCAGAAATGGATAAGGTTGCTCGTCACGCCGCCTACTTACTGAAGTTTTACACTCCAGAACTCTTACAGAGCATCAAAATCACCGAATCGCTCGTGACTCCACAAGATTACTTAGACTTGATGAAAAAAGGAGATAGTGCAAAATCCAGAGTTGCTCCAGACTTGAAAAAGGACTTATCCAAGAGTGACCCTGAATGGGATGAACCAATCATCTATCCTAACCAAGGTGTTAATAGAACTCCATACCCAAGAATTCCACAAATGCAAGCGTCAGACAATTTAGATAAACAACTTCGTTTTGCTGAAAAGGACGCTACCAAGGGGCCTGCTCGTCGTTCCAAAATGGACGTCTATAGAGAGTTACATAAGTTGACAGGAATGGATGTTGATTACATGCGTCAGTTGTACGTCAAGCCAATTCTTATGAAACGTGTTTCTTGTCAAACATCCAAGGGTAAGATTCCAAACTTCTTCTGTATCACGATCGTTGGAGATAAGAATGGTATGGTTGGTTTGGGTCAAGGTAAGTCTAGAGATGGTATGCGTACAGCCATCGAGAAGGCTCACTGGAACGCCATCAAAAATTTGAAGCCAATCCCACGTTATGAAGACAGAACCATTATTGGTGACCTTAACTATAAATATCACGCTGTGAAATTGTATATGAAACCTGCTCCTCCAGGTTTTGGATTGAGAGTTAACCACAACATTTTCGAGATTTGTCAAGCTGCTGGTATTAAGGACTTGAGCGGTAAAGTTTACAAGTCTCGTAATCCAATGAATGTTATTAAAGGTTTTATTGAGGCATTGACCAAGCAAAGCTCATTGGAGGACTTGGCTGCTGGCAGAGGTAAGAAGGTTGTTGATTTGCGGAAGGTTTACTATTCCGCATAAGTTTGTACATGTATATATCAGTAAACGGATTAAAAGTAGAATAACTGTAGATCTTTTCTTTCGTTTCACTAAAATTGAGTTCGTTTATTTGAATTATTAGCAGGTATAATTAAAGGTACGAACAAGAGACAAAAGAGGTAATTTGTAATGGAAAACCCTCACAAAAATCAATAAAATGTGATAATGAAATAAGAAAAGAAAAATTAATTCAAATTTTCATTCCCAACTTCGCATTTTATTCTTAAGTATGCTCTGGGTTTCCCCAGACTACATATAGAATACTCCATCGGGGTCGGAGTCGCATGGACTTATCGCCATCATTCACTTCTTACTTCACTACTCACTAAGACCCCAAACAGCCGAAAGAAAAACAAGAACAATCCCTATAACAAATTGGACAATTTGCCTTTATAAAATTTAGTACATAAAACTCTAGATTGGAACTGAAATGGTGGTGGATACGACCTACTATGACTTATTAGGCTTACAGCCTTCCGCTACGGCCCTCGAAATCAAGAAAGCATACCGTAAAAGTGCAGTTCGTTTACATCCTGATAAGAATCCAGACGACCCACAAGCTGCTGCCAAGTTCCAAGAAGTTGGCCAGGCGTACCAAGTGTTGTCTGATGAGAAGCTTCGAGAGAGGTATGATCGCTTCGGTATTGAGGAGTCCATTCCTAAAGAAGGGTTTGAAGACCCAGCTGAATTCTTCTCGATGATCTTCGGTGGTGAAGCATTCAAAGATTGGATAGGTGAATTGTCTCTTCTCCTGGAAATGTCTAAGTCTGCAGAGCTTTCTGGCTACGGTGATGAATCTCCACTGACTCCAGCAGCAGCAGAAACGAAAAACCCACATGCAGCTCAAGGCAATGGAACCGATTCCAAATTCAATGCAACTCTGTCGACTCATACATTTGCCCATAACGATTCAAACACTCCGTCTGAGTATGTAGACTCCAGTAGCGATTTCCACAAACATGATGCTGAAGCACCAGTACGTGGCAATGGTAAACTTCTTTTAGAAAGCGGCCTGGAAACAGCATTATCGCTGGAAGATGAAGAGAAGAAGAGAAAGCAAGAGGAGTTGGAGAAGTACGAGGAAGAATGTAGACTCAAGAAGATAGAAACACGTAATGAACTTGCACAGAAATTAATCACGAAGCTTCTGCTTTTCACAGAGACTGATATGGCACCAGACGTTGCTGAGTCGTTTAAACAGAAATTGACATATGAGGCTGAATCTCTCAAAATGGAGAGTTTCGGTCTAGAAATCTTACATTGCATTGGATCTATTTATAAGACTAAGGCCAAGATTTTGCTTAAATCGCAGACTTTCTTAGGAGGCTTAGGTGGTTTATGGTGGTCCATGAAGGACAAAGGCGGTGTTATTAGAGATACCTTCAACACAGTCTCTTCCGCACTAGACGCCCAGCTGACCATGCAAGAGTATACCAAGATGCAAGAGGACAATGAATACCATGCTAAGAAAGAGGCTGAAGAGATTGAAGCCAAGAAGAATGGAGGAAAGACCGCCGAGGAAACTGAACATGACGAAGCTCTTAAAGCAGAGAAGGAGAAAGCCAAAGCACAGAAGGAAGTCGAGGATTTGGAAAAGAAATTGCAAGATTTAAAAGCTGAAAGTGAAAACTCCTCTGAAAGCGGTGCTAAGAAGAGTGATGGGCGAAAGGATAATAAAGAACCAAAGGAGCCAGAGAAACATACTGCGGAAGAACTTGCCGAGATGGAAAAGTTCCTCATAGGTAAGGTTCTTGCAGCCGCCTGGTCTGGATCCAAATTTGAGATTCAGGGCACTGTGCGCGCAGTTTGTGACCAAGTCCTCTACGACAAGGAGGCTTCTTTAGAGACAAGGATTGCCAGAGCTAAAGGAATGAAGATTATTGGTCAGGTGTTTATGGACGCAGACAGAACAGAGGCAGAGGCAGAGGAGGCTCGGATGTTCGAGGAATTGGTGGCAGAAGCTTCTCAAAAGAGAAAGAAGACAAAGTCAAAGTCCAAGAAACATGCTGAAACCGAGACATAAGACATTTAATAATACGCAATATTTAGTTGAGCTATTCTAAGAATAATATTTATTTTGAAATCTAGGTTTTAATAGAAAGTCATGAAATATGATTTGGTAGGCCTCTATGTCTTATCTTAAGCAAGTAATCAACCTCAACGATCTTTCCATTTTTTTTTAATCCAAAAAAACTGTTCGAGTGATTTTTTTTTTCACATTTTCATTTGTGAAATGCGTTTTGCAACCTTTCGCAGCCTATAAAGAAAATTTACAAATCAACAAATTTATCAAATGAAAAATTACTTTACACTCATAAAAAGATAGAACTTTATCATCGAACTTAATACACACTTGTATCGACCGATAATCTAATCATTTTATTTTTGAATTATATTAATCTTCCTAAAAAGTATCTTGATGTTTCAAAGAAACCTGGCACACTAGCAATATTGAATTTTCCGTAGCAGAACAATACCTTCGAATTATAATCTACTCTTTTCCAAAAGCTAAAATTAAACAGAATTTCCAAACCAAGATGAATTTCATTACGTTCGAACGGGTTCTAAACTACGGCCAATGGCTCTTTTCTTCCTACACCTTTTGGGCGCCCAAGTCACAGATACACACATAAGTCATAGATATACACATTAAATACTTAGAAATTAAATCTTCATATTAAATTAAACCTTTCAACTCTTTTTTTAAGTCGTGCACATAGTGAAGCCATTCCAGTTAATGGCATTTTCAGCTATACTTCAGGTGCATATTAATATATGAAATTCACAGTATGCACCACAAGCACAATATGCAGAACTTGCATGACCTGCATGGTCGCTCCGCACCCTTTATCTATATAACCAGATCAGTTCTCCCTATCTACCTTTCGCCACCTAGAAAATGAAGCTTTCATTTATCAATGCTTTGGCTGGCACACTTGCTGTCGCCAATGCATACTCAATTCCTTCGCCCAAGCAATTGCAGCAATTGTTGATGCAAGAAATCTCCAATCCAATCGGCCATTTCACCGAGAATGTCTCACCCACCATCCAGTCGTTGCTCGATGGCCCAATGAGTCAAGATACAAAAGTTGCTTGGACTCAAATGTTGGAGGATATCGGAATGGCAGGCGCAGAGAGACTTCTCAAGAAATACAACTCCAAGAACCCTGTGGCTCTGGCTTCAATGAACAACCAGTTCAATGTCTTTTCCACCCCAGAACAATCAGAGTTTGAGGAGGTCACATCTAAGAGATTCCCAGGGTATACTTTCAGAATCAAGGAACCTCATCCAGAGAAATTGCATTTGGATTCATCAAAGTATTATACTGGTTATTTGGATGTAGAAGCTTTGGGTAAGCATTTCTTCTACTGGTTCTTTGAGTCCAGAAACGACCCTAAAAACGACCCTGTTGTCTTATGGTTGAATGGTGGCCCAGGCTGCTCATCTTCAATTGGTTTATTCTTTGAGTTAGGCCCTGCTCTGATCAACTCCACGCTTCAAGTCGTTGAGAATCCATACTCTTGGAACAACAACGCATCTGTCATCTTCTTAGACCAGCCTGTAGGTGTGGGCTATTCTTATACAACTGAAGAGCAAATCAAAAGTACCGCTGCTGCTGCCAAGGATGTTTTCACTTTCTTGGAGCTTTTCTTCCAAAAATTCCCTCAATTTGCCAAAAACAAGTTCCACATGGCTGGTGAATCTTACGGAGGCCATTACTTGCCTGCATTTGGAGCTGAAATCATCAACCGCGCTGACCGTTCGTTTGACTTAAGCTCTATCATGGTTGGTAATGGTATTACTGATCCTTTAGTTCAATCCAAATACTACAGACCAATGGCTTGTGGTGAGGGTGGTTACCCTGCAGTTTTGACTCCGGAAAAGTGCGAACAGATGGATAGGGATTGGCCAAGATGCGAAAGATTGGGTAAGTTATGCTACAAGTTCCCCAGTGCCGCTACATGTGTCGCTGCTACCTACTTCTGTGAAGCAAAGTTATACGGCGCCTACGAAGAAACTGGTTTAAATCCTTATGATATCCGTTACCCATGTGATGACCCTGGAGGAAGTTGTTACAAGGAACAGGACTGGATTGACGAATTTTTGGATCTCGATTACGTGAAGGAGGCCGTGGGTGCTTCAAACATCGATATCTATACCTCTTGCGATGACACCGTCTTCAACAACTTTATTAAGTCAGGAGATGAAATGAAACCATTCCAAGGTTACGTCGCGGAGTTGTTGAATAAGGATATTCCTGTTCTTCTTTACGCTGGAGATAAGGATTACATTTGTAACTGGTTAGGAAATCATGCTTGGGCCAATGAGTTGGAATATAAAGATATGTATGGTTTTCAGGCTGCTCCATTGGTGCCATGGAAAACCAAGGATGGTAAGTTGGCGGGTGAGATTCAAAACCATGGTATTTTCTCCTTTGTTCGTGTCTATGATGCTGGCCACATGGTTCCATACAATCAGCCTGAACATGCATTGGATTTATTAACCAGATGGCTTGCTGGTGATTATGCCTTTAAGAAGTGAGGCAACCGTGTTGATTCGTTACTTATTTCTGCTCAAAAAGTGATAAAAGCCTAAAATCATATACGAAAAGTAAAAGAGTAAAATCACCAGATACAACTTTTTAATTCTTCCTTGCGAGGAGAAATTAGCATGAAATAATTGTTTTAGTAGACTTTTCTTTGTGGTCACTTGTCATCATTAGTTTTCTCTTATTGAAGAAGTATTCTATACTTAATTAAATTCCTTGTTTACAGTCCAACGAAAACTTGTCGATTTTATCTTCAATTTTGATATTTCAATTGATTTAATGGATTGATGGCTGCAAAAACTCACTAGAGACAGGCCTTTGAAAACATATGCCGTCATGAAGTGTTATGTACAAGACGCAATTTACTTATCAACATACCAACAACAATTTGGTTTGAGAATATTCACCTCATAACATTGAGACGAATATTCTGAAGGTGTTCTTTTTCTTTGTTCTTTCAAAAAAAATGATTGTAAGTTGTCTCTCGCAGAAATGGGTAGCTAAGATGAATAAGACAGTGCATCAACGTCTAAAGAGACGTGAACTAAATTTTTCGCCTTAAAGAGGCCTAATTTTAATTATTTGATTGCTGTTTAGTCACAAGATATCTTTACATTCAGTCATTTGCTTTCAGTGGCTCTACCCTTTTGCTTTAGAGGCGGCGCCTGTTTCAGCATTATTGCTTTAAGTTTAAGTGGGTGTTGGAAGTTGCTTAATCCATTTGCCTATTTCTATTAAAAGTAATAAAATTTTATTTTCATGCAAATAAATAATTAAAAAATAGACTCAAGGCTCATTACGAGCGTTAAGTAGACTCAAAGAGCTAGCCCCACCTATTTAGACTCAACACATATTATCTCCGGAAGCTACATCACCTCAGTAAGGCAATGATTGTTTCTTGAGAAACAAATTTATTATGGGAGTCTTTTCCAATACGGACCTACAGGAAGGTGTCCCGGCTGCGTCATGTAAAAGTATTACCAGAGCGACAAAAAGGCCAATACCCCAGTAAACGTTAGGATCCGCGACTTTTTCTGCTGAAATTAACAAACTCACCAGGAAAGTCAACATAAAAAACCATGGGCGATATTTAGGTTCTATAATTATGAATTTTAGAGTTGCAATGCCGGTAGTTGCAAGCTTAAGCTTGGTTCGTATGTCCCCTTTTGCGATAGCGTCATAAATGTCAGGAGCGAACTCACGAATGAAGTTTATACTTTCCACACAGGCGGGGTCAGAAACAACGTCAATAATCTTCTTTCTGTCCGTCGGAGAAGTAGAACTTTCCTGTCTATCTTCAGGCTTCGGTGCTTGAGTTCCCGTCTTTGTATCTGAAGATTCCGAAGTGGTATTTGCGGGCACTTCGGAGGGTCGAGTTTTAGTAACCAGCTCTGTCAGACGCGGATCCATAGGTTGCTTTTTGGTTGGTGATTCAGTTGTATTATCATTTTTTACCTTTGTGGAGCTATTCAGAGTGATCATGCCCGGCGAGGTAGCCTGACCCTGCCCGGTCACTGAGCTCTGGGAGCTAGGGAAGGTTATAGAACAGAGTTGCTCGGGGCGCTCACTAAATGTTGGCCATTTCTGTTCCTTCGACGTAAAAAAGGTTGCATTATTAATCGTGGAGGTCGATGTTGAGACCTGTGAAGTCAAGTTCTTAGCCTCTTGGCCAAAGTCGTCGCCCGCCACCACTAAAAGAAAAGAACAGGCAATAAAAAGCATCAACATTTTGAATGGTAAGCCTAGGTGAGAGATTCTAAAGGATTGAAGACTCATCTTGGGATAAAGCGGATGGGAATGAAAGAGGATGTAATTAAAACTAGGTATGCGCTCGCATTTGCAGCCAAATTCTGAGATTGTGTAAATTGGAATTTTTTAAAAAATGAGACTCACAATCGGATTTATATATATTTTACAAATACTCATAGCAAAATTTTTTATTTTTTTTTACTGTATTAAGATTTTTTATTTTTTAAATGAAACAAGTGGACTCCAGACATAGGACGCTTGTAAAAGCTATGTTTTGGCAAAGTAACATAAGAACCGGTGGTCAATACCTTCACTGATGGATTTTTGTGTTCTCTGGAGAAGTTTGACTCCAACACGGGGCAGTCAAACACGGTATTGCCATCATTTACTTCTTGCTTCACTCTGGTTGAGTAGAGTCTGACGCTTAATTAAACACTCTTGATTAAACTGTTTACATCTTTCAATATAGGTTTTCCACACCAGATTCTGAGACATCAGTATGGGTAAGTTTCCTGACCAACTGAGCAGTTGAAAGTACTGTGAAGATACGTGAGTAGCTATACCAAAGAGGCCAATAAGCCATAGAACTCCTCATGCTTTCGAACACACTCTCTTTTGAAAAGTTTAACCATTATTGTTTCTGACACAGAACTGACAAGTAATATCAAAGCGAATGGTACAATTACATGGTACAAAGCAAGAGAACCTGGGGCTTCCCACAAATGATGTTCCATCATCGCCCTAATAACACGGGATTTGTCAAAGGGCTTCTTGGGAATGGTTGTGAGATTACAGATATCAGGCTCCTCCTTGTGAGGGGTGAGCGACGCCGAGAAGTCAGCAGTTTTTGAAAACCGAGTCCGATTGCTTAAAGCCGCCCGTGTAGCAAATTGTAGTTCCTGTGCTGTTTTAGTATCGAAGTCTGGTTGATAGGTCTGTGTTGAATGTCCGACATTAAGGTACAATTTAAAATGGTCTACATGGAAGGTGATAAAATGTCCGGTTGTCCCATCCATTATAGTGAGTTTGATTCTTCTTTTCTCCATTTTGACCGAGATACTGTCTTCAGAAGCCAATATAGTAGCCCAATCACAAGTAAGGGCCTTTTCAGGCAGCCATGGAACTATGAAGGGGGGTTCAGCTACTTCTGCGGAGTTCCCCGGTAACACCTTACTAGTTCCTGGTTTAAAGCCTTCATGGTATCTTCGGATTCTCTTCTCTCCGTTTTCATCGTGAGCAATTGTGTATACCTTCGCATTCAGAAGACCAATTGGGTTTTCGAACACTTGAAATACCTGTTGCTGGCGCTGATCTTCGTCAAAAGTTAGCGAAAAGAAAGCTGAAACAAGATATATCACAATGTGAGGGAGTATCATTCTTCTTCTGGACATGTTAATTCTCAGAAAAAGAAACATGTCATTTGAATTCTGTATATTCTGCCACACTTACTATGGCAGAGAAAAGCATGCGGAATCTGAAGCTTTAGGCACTTGAATGAGATTTGACAAACACCATAGATAATGAATGAATTTCAAATAGGTTTTGTTCTTTCGCTTAATTAATATATTTCCGTTCATGAAAAGATTATACTGAAAAAGGGTTGGGTAGGAAACAAGCAGTCCTATTTCCAGAATAAGAAATGTAAGTTCTGTGCAATATTGCGAACAAGAAAATTCGCCCAACTCTCATTTCAAAACCTGAATGGGTTTTTTAAGCGGATGAAAGTTTCAAGAATAGTTAAGTCAATTTGTTATGACCCTCATGCATATGAACACTGGCGCCTCATTCTCCTGAAACTCGAGTATTCAAAGCCGTAGTGACAGATACTCAGTGAATCAAAACTCCGATTGAGTGGTTTATAGATGTAATCAGACAGTACTTAGTCATCTTGTGTGTATTTGATCCAAGACTGTAACAGAAAGTCGGGGGAAGAGGGAGGGGCGTGCATACTGTTATCTTTGTAGGAGTTTATTGCAGATAAACAAAAAATAAACTTCCTCATTATGACAAATTGCTGTTAAAAAAATTACCACTATTTATAGTTTGAGAATACTTACATTTTGAATTTCTATAGACTATAGTGGTTAAAGACCCTAGTGGTCAAAAACCTCTTTGGAATCCGAGTCTGTACTTTATGGAGTGGCCATTAAGTGTCACAGCACCAGTACCTTAACAAAAGTGGTTGCCTCGCAGTTCTGACTCCGAAGAAGTGTGAACAAATAAATAGGGATTGGCCAAGATGTTAATGATTGGGTAAGTTATGCTACGAATTCTCAACTGCCGCCACATTAATCGCTGCTACCTCTTTCTGTAAAACAGAGTTATACGGCGCCCACGAAGAACCCAGTTTAGTTTCTTATGGTATCTGTTATCCATATGATGCCCCTGGAGGGAGCTGTTACAAAGAACAGGACTGGATTGATGAATATTTGGATCTTGACTAAGTGAAAGAGGCCGTGGGCACTTCAAGCACAATAATTATATTCCTGTTCTTCTTCACGCCGGAGATAAGGATTACATTTGTAAATGGTTCCGAAATCATGCTTGGATCAATGAGTTGGAGTTATAAAGACATGTATAAATTCCAGGCTGCTCTTTTGGTACCTTGGAAAACCAAAGATGGTAAGTTGGCGTGTGAGATTCAAAGCCAAGATTCGTGTCTATGAAGCTGGCCACATGTTCCATACAATCAGCTCTTTGGACTTACTGAATATATGGTAAGCTGGCGATTATGCCTTTAAAAAGTAAGGCGACCATGTTGTTCGTTAAGTATTTCTGCTCAAAAAATGAATAAAGCCTATAATCATATATAAAGGATAAAAGAGTAAAAGTACTTAAAAAATCCAGAAATTTTAGCTGAGGGGAATGATCGGCTTGGTGTAAGTGGTGTAATAGCCTCAATCTTGGTGTTGCTTGTCAGCATTGTCTTTGATTCATAAAGAAGTATTCTAGACTCATTCGAATTTTTTAATTACAGTCCAACCAGAAATTGTTTCTCCATTCTTATTTTTTTTACTACAACTAATCGAAAGGTTTGATGGCTGCAAACTCACTACACAGGCTCCTGAGAACATATGCCGTCAGAAAGTGTTGTGTACAAGAAGCAATTTATTGGAAATCATCAACGACGATTTGACTTGAGAGTAATCACCACAATCAACTGGGAGGTTGTTTTGAGCTTCAAATTCCATATTCCAATTACTTCAAAAAAATTTAGATTATGAGTAGAGGCTTGCAGTAGCAGGATGTGGACAAGATTTACTCCAAAATCACCAAGGTGGTGGGGGCTTAGTAATTATTTTTTATTTGCTCTTTTGCCAAAAGAAATTTTTACATTTAGTCATTTGCTGTCAGTGGCTCTACGCTTTTGTTATAGAGGCAAAGGACCTCTTTCAGCATTATTGCTTTAAGTTTCAATGGGTGTTGGAAGTTGCTTCGTGATCCATATATCTAAGTTTAATGAAAGTGATGAAAATTTATTTTCATGCGTATAAATAATTAAAAATTAGACTCAAGGCTCATCACGAGCGTTGATTCGAAGTAGACTCAAAGAGCTAGCCCCCACCTAATAAGACTCAACACATATCATCTATGGTATGCAATGGTTTTTCATTGAAGAACAACTTTATTATGGGAGTCTTTTTCAACACGGACCTATAGGAAGGTGTCCCGGCTGCGTCATGTAAAAGTATTACCAGAGCGACAAAGAGGCCAATACCCCAGTAAACGTTAGGATGCGCAAATTTCTTTGATGTAATAAACAAAATCACCAGAAAAATCAACATTAAAAACCATGGGTGATATTTGGGCTCTAGAGTTCGATGTATTGCCTTTGCAATGGCGATAGTTCCGAGTACAAGCATGAGTCGTACTGGTCCAATTGCGATAGCGTCATACATGTCAGGAGCGAAATCACGAATGAAGTTTACACTTTCCACACAGGCCGGATCAAAAGCCACATCAATAATCTTATTTCTGTCCGTCGGAGAAGTAAAATTTTCCTGTCTAGCTTCAGGCTTTGGTGCTTGAGTTCCCGTCTTTGTATCTGAAGATTCCGAAGTGGTATTTGCAGGCACTTCGGAGGGTCGAGTTTTAGTAACCAGCTCTGTCAGAAGCGGATCCATAGGTTGCGTTTTGGTTGGTGAATCAGCTTTAATATCATTTTTTACCTTTGTGGAGCCGTTCAGAGTGATCATGCCTGGCGAGGTAGCCTGACCCTGCCTGGTCACAGAGCTCTGGGAGCTAGGGAAGATTATAAAAGTCGGTTGCTCGGGGCGCTCACTAAATGTTGACCATTTGAGACGGCTAGGATTAGAACAGGTCAAATTATCAGTCGTGGAGGTCGGTGTTGAGTCCTGTGAAGCCAAGTTCTTAGCCTCTTGGCCAAAGTCGTCGCCCGCGACCTTTAAAAGAAAAGAACAGGCAATAAAAAACATCAACATTTTGAATGGTAATCTTAGGCGAGAGATTCTAAAGGATTGAAGACTCATCTTTGGATAAAGCGGATGGGAATGAAAGAGGATGTAATTAAAATTAGGTATGCGCTCGCATTTGCAGCCAAATTCAGAGATTGTGTAAAATGGAATTTTTTAAAAATGAGATTTACAATCGAATTTGCCTAAATTTTACAATTAGTCATTGCAAAATTTCTTATTTTTTTTACTGTATTAAAAATTTAAATTTTCTAAATGAGACAAATGAGGACTCCACACATAGGACACTTGTAAAAGCTATGATTTGGCAAAGTAACATAAGAACCGGTAGTCAATATCTTCAGTGATGGATTTTTGTATTCTTTGGAGAAGGCTAATTCCAATACGGGACAGTTGATTACGGCATTGCCATCATTTACTTCTTGCTTCACTCTGGTTGAGTAGAGTCTGATAGTCTGATACTTGGCAGAACTGTTTGCATCTTTTAATTTCAGTCTTACACTTCTGATTCTGATACATCAGTATGGTTAAGTTTCCTGCTCACTGAGCAGTTGAAAGCACTGTGAAGATACGTGAGTAGCTATACCAAAGAGGCCAACAAGCCATAGAACTCCTCATGCTTTGGAACACTCTCTCTTTTAAAAAGTTTAACCATCATTATTTCTGACGCAGAACTGAAAAGTAGGATCAAAGCGAAGGGTACAATTACATGGTACAAAGCAAGATAACCTGGGGCTTCCCACAAATGGTGTTCCATCATCGCCCTAATAACCCGGAATTTGTCAAAGGGCTTCGTGGGAATGGCCGAGAAGTTACAGATATCAGGCTCCTCATTGTGAGGGGTAAGCGACGTCGAGAAGTCAGCAGTTTTCGAGAATCGATCTCTATTGCTTAAAGCCAGGCGTATAGCAAATTGTAGTTCCTGTACCTTTTTTGCATTGACTTTCAATGTATAGGTCTGTTCTGAATATCCGACACGAAGGTGGAATATAAAATGGTCTAAACTGAAGGTGATATAATGTCCGCTTGTCCCGTTCATTAGAGTGAGTTTAGTTCTTTTTTTCACCATTTGGACTGTAATTCTGTCTTCAGAAGCCACTATAAAAGTCCAATCACAAGTGAGGGCCTTTTCAGGCAGCCATGGAACTATGAAGGGGGGTTCAGCTATTTCTGCGGAGTTCCCGGGTAACACTTTACTAGTTTCTGGTTTTAAACCTTCATAGTATCTTCGAATTCTCTTCTCTCCGTTTTCATCGTGAGCAATTGTGTATACCTTCGCATTCAGAAGACCAATTGGGTTTTCGAACACTTGAAATACCTGTTGTTGGCGTTGATCTTCGTCAAAAGTTAGCGAAAAGAAAGCTGAAACAAGATATATCACAATGCGAGGGAGTATCATTCTTCTTCTGGACATGTTAATTCTCAGAAGAAGAATCATGTCATTTGAATTCTGTATATTCTGCCACACTTACTATGGCAGAGAAAAGCATGCGGAATCAGAAGCTCTAGGCACTTTAGTGAGATTTGTCAAACACGTTATGTAATGGAAAATTTCAAATAGGTTTTGTTCGTTCGCTTTATTAATATATTCCCGTTCATGAAATGATTATCCTGAGAAAGGGTTTCGGAAATAAGAAGTTCTATTTCCCAGAGTAAAGTATGAAAGATCTGTGGAGTATTGCGAACAAACCCTTATTTCCAAACCTAAATCGGCAGTTTAAAAGGATGAAAGATCTTAGAATAGTTAAGCCAATTTGTTATGACCCTTTGGCGTATGAATACTGGTCTCATTCTCCTAAAATTCGAGTTTTCGAAGGCGTAGTGACAGATGCTAATCAAATCAAAACTCCGATTGAGTATTTTATAGATGTAATCATACAATTTACTCTATATTGTGATTTTTGGATCCCAAGACTCTAACAGAAAGCCCAGTAAGGGGTCATAGTATTAATGACATGGACTCTTGCGCCAGTGTCGTAGATGAACTTAAGACAATCGTAAGTGGAAGAATGTTCATAGAATTATTTATTCCTCTTCTCTTTGAATAGAATTTGTTGTTCTGCAATCTCTTTCCATCTTTATTGTTGAATTGCTTCTCATGAGATTTTTCTGATTTCTAAACATTCTTGTCTTTGACTTGACGAACCCGTGGTGTATCGGAGGTAACTTTTGGGTAAAAATATCTACGTTTGAGCAAGTGCGCAAAACCCCTAAAGAAATCCGTTCTACCAGGTAAGTTATTTTCAGGAACTTTTATCAGATTTTCTGATACAAATTTTGACAAATCGTCAGCACTGAAGCCCAAGTTAAGAAAATAAACCATGTATAATGCACTTGTAGGTGTGTGCATTAAGTAGTTATCGATCAAATATTGGTACTTCTTTGGTACCTGGTTTCTTCTGTTAACACAGAAATTCGCGATCCTCACATCATTTACTGTAATAGTTTTGGACTCTGATTCCAGTTCGAGAAACCAATCGTTGAATTTGTTGGCAAGGAAAGCAGTACCGAAAAATTCTTGATCTGTGTAATACATATCTTGATCGATCGCACGATGAATCAATCCATTAATTGCTCTAGTGAACTTCTCAGTACATGCATCTACTTTTGCATCTTCGTATAAGACATTACACTGGATCTTTATCTTCGCAAGACCACGTTCCAAAAACAACCTGACTTCTGGGAATCTTTCAGCCAATGCTTGAAACACAAAAGTCTTCCATAATGGAATAAGTTCTGGGTCTTTGAGGGGACCACCGAAGTTAAAGTAATAAAGATCGTTGTTCTAATCATCAGGGCTCATAACCTGTTGGATCCAGGAGTCGAACAGAGTGTCGGTCACCTGCATACTAATAACTTTTGTAAGGGTTTATGTAGATATACAAAGAATAAACTTCCTCGTTTTGAAGAAAATGTTGGGTAAGAAATCCCCTATTTATAGTATTCTAAGACTTACAACTTTGAATGTTCCACTTGCCTGAGTGAGATCTAGGAAACTAGTGTTAAGTGAGATCTACAGGCAACTAGTGCTGAGCGGACTTACCTCAACATCTGGGTACTATATGCAATGACACTTAAATATCACAGCACCAGTACCTCAACATCTTTGTAGGAGTTTATTGCAGATAAACAAAAAATAAACTTCCTCGTTATGACAAATTGCTGGCAAAAAAATTACCACTATTTATAGTTTGAGAATACTTACATTTGATAGTGGTTAAGGCCCTAGTGGTCAAAAACCTCTGTTGAATCTGAGTCTGTACTTTATGGAGTGGCCGTCAAGTGACAGTACCTCAACAAAGGTGGTTGCCTCGCAGTTCTGACTCCGAAGAAGTGTGAACAAATAAATAGGGATTGGCCAAGATGTTAATGATTGGGTAAGTTATGCTACGAATTCTCAACTGCCGCCACATTAATCGCTGCTACCTCTTTCTGTAAAACAGAGTTATACGGCGCCTACGAAGAACCCAGTTTGAATTATGATAATATCTGTTATCCATGTGATGAGCCTGGAGGAATTTTTTACAAGGAACAGGACTGGATTGACGAATTTTTAGATCTCGATTACGCGAAAGAGGCCGGGCGAGCTTCAAACACAATAAGAATATTCCCGTTCTTCTTCACACCGGAGATATAAATTGAATTCGTAACTGGTAAGGCAACCATTTTCGGGTCAATGAGTTGGAGTAAAAAGAATAAAGATGGTTCTCAGGCTGCTCCATTGGTACCTTAGAAAATCAAAGATGGTAAGTTGGCATGTGAGATTCAAAACCAAGGTTCGTGTTTATGATGCTGGCCACATTGTGTCATACACTTAGTCCGAAAATGTGTTGGACTTACTGTACAGATGGCTTGCTGGCAATTACGCCCTTAATAAGTGAGGCGACCGTGTTGTTCGTTACTTATTTCTGCTCAAGAAGTGAATAAAGTTGAAAACCATGTTATGATGGCTTCTAAGGATATGTCTGCTTCGAAATTTTACAATCCGATATATCCAAATTATGTGCGTCGGGGTGTTGAGGACATACTTCGAATTAGTCATGTAATAAGGTTGCAACCGGAAATCATAAATAAAGGGTATAAGGTTAAAAGAGTAAAAGTACTTAAAAAATATAGAAATTTTAGCTGAGGGGAATGGTCAGCTTGGTGTAAGTGGTATAATAGCCTTAATCTTGGGGTTGCTCGTCAGTATTGTTTTCGATTAAGAAAGAAGTATTCTAGACTCATTAGAATTCTTTAATCACAGTCCAACCAGAAATTGTTTCTCCATTCTCATTTTTAATACTACAACTAATCGAAAGGTTTGATGGCTGCAAACTCACTACACAGGCTCCTGAGAACATATGCCGTCAGAAAGTGTTGTGTACAAGAAGCAATTTATTGGAAATCATCAACGACGATTTGACTTGAGAGTAATCACCACAATCAACTGGGAGGTTGTTTTGAGCTTCAAATTCCATATTCCAATTACTTCAAAAAAATTTAGATTATGAGTAGAGGCTTGCAGTAGCAGGATGTGGACAAGATTTACTCCAAAATCACCAAGGTGGTGGGGGCTTAGTAATTATTCTTTAATTGCTCTTTTGTAACAAGAAATTTTTACATTTAGTCATTTGCTGTCAGTGGCTCTACGCTTTTGTTATAGAGGCAAAGGACCTCTTTCAGCATTATTGCTTTACGTTTCAGTGGGTGTTGGAAGTTGCTTCGTGATCCATATATCCAAGTTTATAAAAAGTAATGAAATTTTATTTTCATGCGTATAAATAATAAAAAATAAGACTCAAAGAGCTAGCCCCCACCTATTTAGACTAAACACATATTATCTCCGGAAGCTGCGTCACCTCAGCAAGGCAATAATGGTTGTTCCTTGAGAAACAAATTTATTATGGGAGTCTTTTTCAACACGTACCTATAAGAAGGTCTCCCGGCTGCGTTATGTAAAAGCACTACCAGAGCGACTAGAAGGCCAATACCCCAATAAACCCTAGGATCCGCGAATTTTTTTGATGTAAGAAACAAAATCACCAGAAAAATCAACATTAAATACCATGGGTGATATTTGGGCTCTAGAGTTCGATAATGTGCAGTTGCAATGACGATAGTTCCGAGTACAAGAATGAATCGTACTGGTCCATTTGCGATAGCGTCATAAATGTCAGGAGTCAAGCCACGAAAAGGATCCGCACTTCCCGCACTGGCCGCTTCAAAAGCCACATCAATAATCTTCTTTCTGTCCGTCGGAGAAGTAGAATTTTCCTGTCTAGCTTCAGGCTGTGGTGCTTGAGTTCCCGTCTTTGTATCTGAAGATTCCGAAGTGGTATTAGCGGGCACTTCGGAGGGTCGAGTTTTAGTTACCAGCTCTGTCAGACGCGGATCCATAGGTTGCGTTTTGGTTGGTGAATCAGCTGTATTATCATTTTTTGCCTTTGTGGAGCCATTCAGAGTGATCATGCCTGGCGAGGTAGCCTGACCCTGCCCGGTCACAGAGCTCTGGGAGCTAGGGAAGATTATGGAAGTCGGTTGCTCGGGGCGCTCACTAAATGTTGACCATTTCTGTTCTTTTGGAGTAAAAAAGGTTGCATTATTAATCGTGGAGGTCGGTGTTGAGACCTGTGAAGTCAAGTTCTTAGCCTCTGGGCCAAAGTCGTCGCCCGCGACCACTAAAAGAAAAGAACAGGCAATAAAAAGCATCAACATTTTGAATGGTAAGTTTAGGTGAGAGATTCTAAAGGATTGAAGACTCATCTTTGGATCTAGCGGATGGGAATGAAAGAGAATGTAATTAAAATTAGGCATGCGCTCGCATTTGCAGCCAAATTCTGAGATTGTGTAAATTGGAATTTTTTAAAAAAATAAGACTCACAATCGGATTTGCCTACATTTTACAATTAGTCATTGCAAAATATTTTATTTTTTTTATTGTATTATAATTTTTAATTTTTTAAATGAAACAAGTGGACTCCAGACATAGGACGCTTGTAAAAGCTATGTTTTGGCAAAGTAACATAAGAACCGGTGGTCAATACCTTCACTGATGGATTTTTGTGTTCTTTAGAGAAGTTTGACTCCAACACGGGGCAGTCAATCACGGTATTGCCATCATTTACTTCTTGCTTCACTCTGGTCGAGTAGAGTCTGATATTCTGATACTTGGCAGAACTGTTTGCATCTTTTAATTTCAGTCCTACACTTCTGATTCTGATACATCAGTATGATTAAGTTTTCTGCTCAACTGAGCAGTTGAAAGCACTGTGAATATACGCGAGTTACTATACCAAAGAGGCCAACATGCCGTAGAACTCCTCATGCTTTCGAACACACTCTCTTTTAAAAAAATTAACCATCATTGTTTCTGACACAGAACTGAAAAGTAGGATCAAAGCGAATGGTACAATTACATGGTACAAAGCAAGAGAACCTGGGGCTTCCCACAAATGGTGTTCCATCATCGCCCTTATAACACGGGATTTGCCAAAGGGCTTCGTTAGAATGGCTGAGAGATTACAGATATCGGGCTCCTCATTGTAAGGGGTGAGCCACGTCGAGAAGTCAGCAGTTCTTGAAAACAGACCTCGATTGCTAATAGCGAGGCGCGCACCAAATTGTGAGCTATGTTCCTCTATTGAATTGAAATCCGATTCATAAGTCTCTTCAGAATATCCGATTCTAAGGTCCAATTGAAAATGGCCTCCTACACTGAAGGTGACATAATGATCAGGATGAATTCTTAATTTCTCCATTTTGACTTTAACTTTGTTTTCAAAAGACATTATACAAGTCCAATCAAAAGTCATGGCCTTTTTGGGCAGCCATGGAACAATGGTATCAGCTATTGCTAAAGAGTTCCCCGGTAACACTCTACTGGTTTCTGGTATTAAGCCTTTATAGTATCTTCGTATTCTCTCCTCTCCGTTTTCATGGTGAGTAGTTGTGTAAATCTTCGCATTTAGAAGACCGATTGGGTTTTCGAATACCTGAAGTACCTGTTGCTGGTGCTGATCTTTGTCATAACTTAGTGAAAAGAAAGTTGAAACAAGATAGATCACAATGTGAGGGAGTATCATTCTTGCTCTGGACATATAGCTTCTCATAAAAAGAAGTAGTCATTCAAAATCTGTATATTCTGCCACACTTACTATGGCAGAGAATAGCATGTGGAATCATAAGCACTAGGGATTTGATTTAGATTTGAAATTCACAGCATACTAAATGAATCTCAAAGGTAGAGTTCAATCGCCTTATTAATCACTCTCATTCATAAATAATGAAGTTGAACCAGAGTTGTGGAAGACAAGCAGTCTTATCCCTAAGGAACATTAAAAAAAGTTTTGTGAATTATTGCGGACATGACTGAATACTAGCCATAAGTTGTCTTTACTACTCTGCGATATTATATTGCGAAGTGTGGAAAGT
This sequence comes from Australozyma nongkhaiensis, assembly GCA_030563825.1. Taxonomy (NCBI): domain Eukaryota; kingdom Fungi; phylum Ascomycota; class Pichiomycetes; order Serinales; family Metschnikowiaceae; genus Australozyma; species Australozyma nongkhaiensis. The sequence goes on along the minus strand of JAJMKF010000006.1, from coordinate 546,992 downwards.
AAAGTAGTGTGGTTTCTTAATTGCGATATTCCATGCCACCTTTATGCCACCCGCCTACATTTTAAAGACGCAAACTCTTCACGAAAGTATTTTGCTGACTGCCTCGGAAGTTTTTTTTAATGAATTTATCAGTGTAGTTGAGCCATGTATCTCAATTCCAGCTTGCTACTATGCTCTCGCAGCATTTGTAATTGCATCTGGGAGTTCCGTAGTTGCCTTTGTAGCCCTTCTGAGATATTGAAAATTGTAGCATCAATTGCTAGTTGCGAGAATATTGGTTATTTGGCTTGTTGCGATATGCCATGTATATATTTCCAGCCTTACGTCGAGTCGTTTGGGGTCGTCATACCTAGCAAATATTTAATTTTAGGGAGGAGTAAATTCTAAGGTCTTCTAATATAAGATGACGAGCACGACTGGCCATTTTTAACCTGAAGAGCCGCTAAAATAAAGCGTGATATGATGAGACAGACAGGAATAAATCCTTCTCAGCAGCGCTCAGGCCATACTATGACCTCTTTTGCTCACCAGCAATGAAATAACTTTCAGTAATTCAAAAAATGCAACTAGGACAACAGCTCATAGATAGCTGCTTAAAACTGCTAGCAACTAGTTACATCAAGGGATCTGACTTCAACCCCATATACATAATTCATACATAGGCTCGACATCAATCCAGCTCATCATTGCGAGATTTTTCTACATGTCAATAATCCTTGAGTTCACTGAATAATTCATGTATGTCATAAAGATTATCTGAGAGCCTACATGTCCGTGAATGCTATAAAATAATATGCCATGGTTAATGTACTTAAGACTACAATTTTGAATGTAGAATTAGATAATTTCGAAACAAAGATGTTACATTCAATGATTCGCTCCATCTTCGAGCACATACCTAGTTTTTAATTCACCTTCCTTCCATCTCACCCGCTTCATCAAAAGGCAAGTCTTCAGTCCTTCAAAAGCTATCACCTAAGCATACCTTTTAAAATCTTGACGCTTTTGATCGCCTTCTCTTTTCTTTTAGTGGTCGTGGGCGATGACTTTGGCTCCAAAGCCAAAATATTGACTTCACAAACAACCTATTCTGCTTTATATTATACGACATGGTCATCGATGAACGAGAGAAGTTTTTCTAGCTCCCAGAGCTCTGTAATCGAGCAGAATCAGGCTACCTCGCCAAGCATGGTCACTCTGTATGGCTCCACAAAGGACAAAATTACAGGTGTGACACAAGCAGGAAACGAACCAGCGGCTTCGCATCTGACAAATCAGGTTACTAAAACTCAACCCTCCGAATTGGCTACATATACAACTACGGAATCTCCAGATGCAAGGACGACAACTTCAGGGGCAAAGCCTGAAGATAGACAGACAAATCACACTTCCTCGACGGACAGAACGAAGATTGATGATGTTGCCTCTGATCCGGCCAGTGTGGTAATTTCGGGCTCTCCCAGTGGCTTCGCTCCAGACGATGATGAGCCAACTTCAGATGTGGGATTACGATTCATGCTAGTCATTGGAACTATCGTCATTGCAACTGCACATTATCGAACTCTAGAGCCTAAATATCACCCATGGTTTGTAAAGTTGATTTGCCTGTTGATTTTGTTAATTTTATCAAAGAAATTGGCGGATCCTCACGTTTATTGGGGCATTGGTCTTCTAGTCGCTCTGGTAGTACTTTTACATGACGCAGCCGGGACACCTTCCCTTAGGGACACATTAAGAATGACTCCGATAATAAGGCAATATATCACGGAAAGACTATTGCCTTATTGAGCTATTATGTGTTGAGTGTTAAGAGGTGGGGGCTAGCTTTATGAGTCTGCTTGAAGTACCACTCGTAATTAGCCTTAAGATAAGATCTGATTATTTATACGCATAGAATGAAAGTTTCATGCTTCTTAACCTACTAGTCTAATTGTTGGATCAAATAGTATCAGAAGCTCGATTTGATATTCGTTCAACAGAATCTTTAAGTTACAAGCAAAACTAGGAAGTTGAGAAGCACTTGAATAAAATTTTCAGAGACATCCCCAAATATTTTCTAATATGCTAAAATCTAAAACTGGATAGGCAGAGGTAACTCTTGGTAAATTGGTTTCACTTTTTTGGTCTTTAATAATTTAGTACAATGACTGCTTAGCTAAAAGAATTCAAATAAAAGACATTCATATATAGATTAGTATACTCATAACTAATACTTCCTTATCTGAATTTTGGAAACATGTGAAGGCTGTGTGATTGATGCACAATCTTTGCAAAAATTTTGATCTGAAATCGAATTAGAACAGAAGGCAAAAACATTTGAGCTCGATACTCATTTACATTACGGAGCTTTCCCTAAGGTAAATCGAGTTAATTTGAAAATGAGTTCACAATCAGTATAAGATTATGATTCGGTTCAAGTCATCGACAAAGACATTAGAACACACAATTGTAACAAGATTCGAGAATAGAATGATGACCAAATATCCATGAAAAACAATAATACACTATGCAATGTTTAAATATCAATACCTACATACTATAAACATATTTAACGTTCCGCTGGTCTATTTACTCCATGTTGTCCTTACGAAACTTGTCTAAGCGATTCTGATGTTCCTGGACAAAGCGAATAACCTTCCGTCTGTTCTCACGCAAGATTTCGTTGCCAGCAACGTCCAAATTATCAAGTTTGATTAACTCCTTTAATAGCATCTCCTGAAAGTACGTGAACTTATATTCTTTGTCTTGTTCAGAGAGTGAGTTGTAGTTTTCAATGTATTCGTCGATTGGACCAACATAAGTCTCTTCGACAAAATCCAAAATAGCTTGAATTTCCTTATTGAGCTTTTGAGCCTTACTGGCCTTGCTCTTCTTCTTCTTCTTTTTCGACTTTGACGATTGGGTATCACTTCCACGAGATGCAACCAATAACAATGCTAAGGTCACAGCAGTGACGGCCAAAGTTCCTGTTGCAGCGGTAATACGAAACTCACTAACATCGCGAACAAGTTGTTCCGTTGAAGTGGCCGAAAGTTCTTGAGCGTAATTTCTGATTGACTCTTGAACGTGTGCAGGGATATGACGCTCGATCTGAGTCAAAAGTTGCTTCAGCGAAAGGGAAACCGTATCTCTGGCTAATTGGGCGTATTTGTTGAAGTCATCCATATTTAAAGAACGGTTGTTAGTCACTTAGCCCTGGCGATAGTGGTAATGTTGGTGATGTGTTTGTACTTGTGTGTATATGCTTTTGAAAAATGAGTATATGCAGCACAACTCAAGTGTGGTGATAATTACAATATGAAAGTGAAGTCAATTTGTATGAATATATATTATGAAGAATGCTGTCTATTGATATTAGCCTATTTGTTGGTAGGTATAGTGATATGTTTGAAGTCCGGCTTCTTGCCCTTTGGTGGCGGAACACGCTTTTCGACTGGCTGCAAATTGTTTACCTGAGCCACTAATTTATTGATTGGCTGCAGTTGCACTGAAGGCGTCCCAAGTGAAGATTTAGGTGACATTGGGTCTTTCTTCATAGGGATAAAGTTGTTTTTCGCCTGAATGACCTGACTATTCAGTCCCAGGTTTCCCTTGGGAAGTCTTCTTTTGGGTCCTTTGGAGCGGCTTTTGTTTGGATGTGTAAGTTTAGAAGGCTCAGATGTACTGGAATCACCATCCTTAGATCCAATCACCGTTTTGGCTCTAACAACTTGTCCTGGACTGTTTCTTTTGGAAAACAGCGGTTCTGTTTGGGCTCGGATGACAGAGGCAAGAGTGGCTTTAAAGTCCGGTAAAGCAGGCAGTTTCTCACTTAGATTGATTCTGGAATTGTCTTCGTGTACACTCTTTGCTTGAGCGAGAGCCTTTGGTTTACTTAAGATCGCGTGTTTACTTGAAGGGGCAGGCTTTGTAAACAGTGTATTGTCCTTTTTAGAAATATCGCTTGAAATGGGCACTCTTTGCGGTAACAGGGAGGGAAGGGAATGTTTTGAGGTCTTATTTTGAGAAACCAGAGAGGATTTCAACGGGAGAGCTGGCTTATTAAGTAGAATCGGCTTGAATCGAGGCTTATACAATCCATGTGCTTCACTTTTCTCCGATTCGAGGTCCTTTTCGATATTTCCAACTTCATCCAGGTGAACTCTTGGTGGAGATAAGGCCCTTGGTTTCAAAGGTTTCATTGGAGCGATTTTGCTGGGTGTCACGGGTACATTGGGTTTCTTAGAGGATTTGGAAGTCTGAGAGTCAAGTTTTGGAGCAAATGTTGGTTTGAAAGGGATTTTGGGTGGTTTTGGTGGCCCCTGATTCAGTGAACCAGCCACTTGCAGGCTTTTAAAGACCTTGGGTTCTATAATACTACCAGAATCTGAAAAAGGTGTCACTTCAACATCCTCCTTTCTTGCGACATAAGACGGGAGTTCAATTTCGATATTTACGAGTCGCTGACTTTCCGAGACGGGTTCTCCAACTATTTTTGGCTTTGATGGCTGCAATGCAGGAATTGTATCTATAGCAGCACTCAGAGAAAGTTTCTGAGGTTTTGTAGGCGGCTTTGGAGGTCCTGCTATCTTCAACGATTCCTTCAGTATGATATCAGAAGCAAGCGGTATAACGGAGCGATGTCGGCTATTGACATCAACATCACCACCAACAATCTGACTAGAAGCATTGACAGAATTACTTAAAAACGCCGGCTTTGTTGGCTTCGGCTTCAAATCGCTTTGAGCATTCTCACTTGTATATAGAGGTCTCTGTGGCTTTTGGTAACCACTTATCAGACGTATAGATTGACCATCAGTCCCAGCTTTGCCAGCATAAAGAGACCCTGCAGCAATTTTATCTTGAGATTGTTTTGAGAGCCGCAGCAAGAATTTATCCGTTTTTCGTTCTCCAATGGGTACAGATGAATGTGTTTTGACGGACATTTTAATTTAGTTCAGAGTGACAATGGTTTGATAGTAAAGGGCAGGCAGAAAACAAACCAGAAAGAGTTATATATAGGAACGATGGAAGTTCAAAACAGGCATTGAATTTACTACACGATTTAAGTATATAGAATTCGGAACCCTATTACGAGCGTTGCAGTCAAATGTAGAAATGGAGGTAGTAGTGGTAGTTCCAGTTGTTAGATAGTATTGATGTTAGGTGATAAGAAAGAGGTAGGGATAACATATTATGTTGAAATTAAATTTCAATCGAGATTAATATTCATAAATAAAAAACTGAAAAATTGATTTTACATGGAAAGTGTATGTACATCTGAATTACGTCTAGACCTAATTATGTTGTCTTTCATTGTATTTCCAAGCTTCACTCACTCACCATACTTGATAACTCACAAAACCTTACAATCACGCACTTGCATCGAATCGAAACAAAGCAATATCTATAGAAACTATAAGCAACAGCCAATTATTTTTCACCGATCGTTTCCTAATAATTTCACTTGACTACAGCTCTTCATTATGCCAGACATTCTCTTTGTAGCTCTAATAAGTCGAGACGCAAAGCCTCTTTATATACAAATGTTCGATAAAAGCACTTCTAGTGAGCTGGAACAAACAAAAAAAGCCAACTTAGAATCTACTGAAGTCCTGACCAATGGGAATAGTGGCATTGTCAGCAATAGTGAAGATGATCATAGAGAAACAAGTGATCAAGACGCAGGCATGTTTTTAAAATACAACTTCCTTGCCAATATGGCTCTAGATGTATTCGCGTCTCCTTTGGCTCTTGCGTCCCGTGAAAATCTGCCAGAAGGCGTGGTTCTTTTGTTTATTCAAGAGGACGTGGCTGTCTACGGTATGGAGACCAATAATGGCCTTAAAATCGTCGTTGGTATGGATGACGAGATGGTCAGACCTAAGCTCTTGGAATTGTTCAGTAGAATCCACCGTTGTTATATCAAAGCAGTCTGTAATCCATTCTCTGAAGTGTTGGGAGTTCGTGATTGTGAAAACATGCTTCAAACTGATAAATTCGATTCAAAGATTAAGGATGCTATTCTGAGTATATAGAGTAAGTAATAGATTATTTCAATTATTCCGAAATACATATTAGGACATAAATACTCTCATAAATCATGTATTCTATTTGATATTCTAATTGGTCACTCAATTGATGTAATCCCTACTGATAAGGCAATGAGACTTTTCAAAGGATTCAAGGCCTTACTTCAAAATAACATTTGCACCTCTGAGACTCAAATACTCTTGATCCACTCCAGGTGTCAAGTGCTTAATCACCTCCTGATAAATCTCTACATTATGGTATCGAAGTGCACTTGCAGGCGATTTGTATTTTCCTTCAAGGCCAGTAATATCGCAATAATGTTTCCGTGGTTTCAAGCTTGGTGGTGCTGAAATAGATAAGTGTGTGGGAGTATCTATGCCTAGCTTTTTCGATTGAAGATACCTGAGCTCATCGGTAGCAAGCTGTTTTGCTGTCTTAAATCTTCTATTTGTGAATTTTGGTCTGTTTGGGTTTTGTTTGAAACAATGTTCCTTTGTTGTGATATACGATAGTTCCAATGCTTTAGAGCCAGCCTTTGAATCAACCTTAGCTGCGTCACTCATGATTGTATATGAAGATGATTGTTTTTGTTTGCTAAATGCCGATTCCCGTATTACAGATTTGAGTTTGTTTTGTTTCTGTAATGATTGAGTTTAATTTGATATTGGTGTGCAAGTCTGAAGTTGGTGAAGTAGAGGGTTCGAGTGAATCGAGTGACAATGGAGAGCGCTCTTGATATGATGCCTACAACACTCTCTACATTGGAAGGGTGGGGGAAAAGGATTCAAGATAAGAGAAAATAAAAATGGAGAGGAATTTAAAATATTTACTCAATTTCATTGCTTGCATACATGTGTAGGTATATAATGGCCTTTTGATTGTTGTTATTGATGAAGTTCAATGCAGCGTATGGGTTTGGAGTTTTGAAAGCTTTTGTTCCAAGAGCTCGAATTGCTTGGCTAGCTCCATTAATTGCATTCATTTTTAGAAGAATACCCCTGTAAATTATTAGAATCTCTTTACAAATAGAATAAACACTGAAAATGGAATCTGAAAACTCGAAAAAAAACCATCACTGTTTTTAGACTCGAGGCCCTTCCGATTTAAGCATCTCAAATTCGCACCGGCGCTAAAATGAACTATGGAAAGTCCCCATGACTGACGACCATGTTTCCTGCCAAAGCTGTTGAAGAGATCGAGGAGTATACCAAGATACTTTCGAGAAATGTATTAACCTCACAACGAGGTGATTTAGATTTCGGTCGGGTTGGTGAGGATGCTAGTATAATAGCGTAGGCTAATCTCAGTTTTTGAAGCGAATGGCACCTTAAAACACTTACGGTGAGAATTGTAAGTGAATGAGTTTAGTAGGTTCTTACTACAGAAGATAGTGACAAAATGGTGAGTAAATTGAGCATTTTTAGTATTAATTCAGCCCTTATCTATGGACTGACCTTGTTGTTGACACCTCGACACAGCGTTTGAGTGTAGCACTCACAGAAATTTAAGGGAATGAGTAAGCCGAGTGTCATTTGAGAATCCAATTTTTACCAAATGATCTAAATCCATTGGTCCTCCCTACCAACACTTATTTATTTATTATGCATTAGATTTGAAGTATATACTTCGTAACAGTATATTTATGTCGCCTAGCACATCGATTAAAGAGAGTAATTTTTTTATCAAAGTCTGAACACTCATAATTCCTATTAAATCTTTCCATCAAAAGAGCTTTTTTAGTAGTATTTCGAAGATGTTCGAAACAATTAGTATCAATCCGAAGGGAAGAAGTACATGGTACAAGGTTGTATATCCTGAATGTTCCCAAAAATAATATTCCATAACTCTCGCCAAAACTTCAGCTTCCTTGAAGCGTTTCACGGAAGTAGCCAAGCAATAACAGTCATTAGGCACGTCACGCATAGGAGTTAACGAGTACAGATACTCAGTCGGGAAACATAATCGACTATTGTCGATGAAAGTAGCATGACCACCAACATGTAGCATTTTTGTCATATCATTTTCTAAAGAAGGATTAAAGGTCTCCGTGGAATACACAACAGTATTGTACAAATCGAAGAAGCCATAGCCGAGAAAAACCAGCGAAACATGTACTCCGTTTACCATATGAGGGGCCTTGCAGCGTCTAGACTGTTTAACTACTTCACCGTCGTCATAAGCTCTCAGTAGGTTGTGAATGAGTGAAATGCCCATATCCGCTGGCCACGGAACCTTTACGGGAGCGCCGTATATCATCGTCGAGTTTCCTGAAAACATTCTATTCTGATGGGATTGGAGACCTTTAAAGTACTTGATAGAGTGATCATCTGTGGGTGAAGATTTAGTGTAAAATTTCGCATCCAGAAGTCCGGTTGAGTCCTTGAATATTGAAAATTGGTTCTGCAGCAAAAAAGGTGTCAGTCCTGATAATCTGGAATTCAAGGGTGTAAAAATCGAGATAACATATATTAAAATTATTGAGAGTAGCATCAGTGTTTTGCAGTTACTCCTTCTTCTTTAAAATGAGACTTGTCATTCAAGACTAAACTATTTTACGTATTGCGGCAGGGTATTTCGTAGCATATACAAATCAGGTATGCTCTCAAGCAATCCTTAAAGCTCTTAAAATGTAACAAACAGCATTAATTATGCTGAATAGAATTTGAAACACTCTTGTGTGCTCTTGTTTCGTTCCATCAAAAGAGCTTTTTTAGTAGTATTTCGAAGATGTTCGAAACAATTAGTATCAATCCGAAGGGAAGAAGTACATGGTATAAGGTTAAATACCCTGGATGTTCCCAAAAATAAGATTCCATAACTCTAGCTAAAACTTCGGTTTCCTTGAAACGTTTCACGGAGGTAGCCAAGCAACAACAGTTGTCAGGCACGTCACGCTTAGGAGTTAACGAGTACAGATATTCAGTCGGGGAGAACAATCGGCCTCTGTTGCTTGAAGTCGAATGACCACCAACATATAGCAGTTTTGTCATATCATTTTCGAAAGAAGGATTGAAGGGCCCCGAAGAAAATTCAACAGTATTGTACAACTTGAAGAAGCCGAAGCATATAAAGACTACTGAAACATGTGACCCGTTAATGATCTCAGGTATTTTGTAGCGTTTGGATTCAAAAACCACTTCGCAGTTCTCATAACCTCTGATTAGATTGTTTTGGAGCGTCAAGCCCATCTCCGCTGGCCACGGAACTTTCATTGGAGCACCGTATATCATCGTCGAGTTTCCTGAAAACACTCTACTCTGATCAAAGTGGAGGCCCTTAAAGTACTTGATAGAGCTATCTTCTTCGGGTGAAGATTTAGTGTAAATTTTCGCATCCAGAAGTCCGGTTGAGTCCTTGAATATTGAAAATTGATTCTGCAGCAAGGAAGGTGTCAGTCCTGGTAATCTGGTATTTAAGGGTGTAAAAATGGAGATGATATATATTACAAGTATTGAGAGTAGCATCAGTGTTTTGCACTTACTCCTTCTTCTTTAAAAGGAGACTTGTCATCCAAGACTTAAATATTACACGTATTGCCGCAGGGTACTTTGTAGCATATACAAATCAGGTAAGCTCTCAAAAAATCCTTAAAACTTTTAAAATTTGATATACAGCATTAATTATGCTGAATAGAGTTCGAAACACTCTTGTGTGCTCTTGTTTCTTAGAGACCAGCTACGTCCAAATAGAGGCCGTAATGTACCCAGAAAGCTGTTCTGTAGTATGACTCAAGATATTTGAGAGCTAAATAAGATTTGCAAGATCAGTCTTCAAACTAACAATTTGTGGTTTGTCGTATGTCATGAGCTGCAAAGTAGGTGTATTGCGATATATCATAAGTCTTGCCAGCCTCGCTGGGATTATCTAAGTAAGAATTGAATATGAATAACAGAAATTTTGCAACTAAACCTTCTTATATCCAAAATGATGTAACTTTGTCCGAAAGGACATTCAAAGAATTGAGCAGGGAGATGTTTATGAGGAAATTTCTTCTCGTCAATAATTACACGAAAGCTACAAAACATAGAAAAAAAAAGATCGAAATCAAATGTCGTAGAACTACTGAAACTTGAGGACAATGTTTTGGAGATACAAGGCACGATTTTCATATTGAAAAATGATTATGATACATTATAATCGCAAGCTACGGTAAACACGTGGCGAAACCAATAATAGCACCATAAATGCAGTTAAAAACGAAGAAGAAAGAAAGAAAACTCTCTAGTTACTTAATTAAAAGTGCGTTTGTTATTCGTTTTCAGGGAGCGGAGGACTCTACTCTTGTAAATGCTTTGGCCCAATAAGATGTTGTGCTACCCACTAAAGTACGTTTGTTAAATAACCTAAGCATCTATTTTTATGCGTAAAAACAATCTTTTTATTTAAACTTTACCTTTGTCAAAAGTGGTATTTTAGGAAGTTTCAAAGAGCTAGCCCTACAGCCCTCACTTCACAAGACTCAACATATTCCATCTTCGGAAGGCAATGGTCTTTTCTTAATGAAATGTTCTATTATTGGAACCATTCTTAACATTTCTTTTAAGGTAGGTGATCCGGCCAAGCTATGCGCAGAAATTGCCAGAGCAACTAATATGCCAATGCCCCAGTAAACAGAAGCTTCATTGAATCTCTTCGCTGTAAAGAACAAACAAAACAGGCCTGAAAAGAGAACCATATGTGGCTGGAATCTTGGTTTCAAATGTCTGAAGATTGACATCGCTAATACCAGAGCTAAAAGGGCAAGCTTGGTTCGCGTACTGGCTTCTGAAACAGCCTCCAAACAGCCCAAATAATTATGGGAAGAGCAAATAGAATTCAAATGCGCCATGGAGGGAGCTTCATAAAGATTACTTTTGGGGGAAGCCTTGCTTGTTTCATTAGGAATGTTCACTCTTTCTGCACCCGGAGCTGCAGCCGTTGTTGTTTCTGAGGTTTCCTCAGTTGTTGTTGCAGCCACTTCCGACAATTTTGCCTCAGGGTAGTTAGTGGCCAGGGGCGAGGACTTATACCGTTTGATAGGTTCAGCATTTTCTTTATTCTCTGTGGTGTCTTGTAAATTCAACGTGTTTGTGAGAGGGACCACATAATTCTCATCCGCAATGGCAGAGGAGCTCGATTCATCTTGGCGGTCATTGATGAATGATACTTTATCATCATTAGAAATAGATTGAGCTCCATTAAAGATCGGAGTGGGCGTTGGTGGAGGCTGGATGGCTGAAGTTGACACAGATGGAAGCTGGGAAGTCAAGTTTGTAGGTTCTGCGTTTGAATTGTTGCCTGCAACAACTAAAAAAAAGGAAAAGGCAACGAAAGCCATTAAGCATTTTGCTGGAAAGCTTAGTTGAGAAATTCTTGAGGAACGAAGATTCATAGTGTGTTTAAGCGGATGGGAGAGAAAGTAATTGGAATTGAAATCAGGTTTGTGTGCGATTTTGCAGCCAAATAGTGAGATTGGGAGAAATGAAATTTCAAAAAAAAATTTGAGATGTGATAGTGTCTAGATAAATAAGAGAGTCATTCTCTACCTGCTAATTTTTTTTTGAACTTTTTTCTTTTCCTTTTGTCAAGTATGATAAGCGATAACAAGAAGCACTTAATTACGCTTGGGTCTCAGCAATTCTCTTCCAAAACCATCATCGATTCTAAAAAAGTAAAATATTATTAGTACTACTGAGAAAATCCTGCCACACGGTGACTGAAATAGTCTCTGTCATCAATGACTTAGTTATGATCCGCTCTGATCCACTCTGATTAGGTGAAATTTCAAAACGTTGTCTCGGAAATTATTGATTGTAAAACGAACAGCCACCTTCTATTGTCGAACATTTATCCATTATTTTCTAATCACAGTAAGCCTTATCAAGCTTTCTACTGGTCGGTTATGCGAGGTGCTTCAAAGCCAAATTCTGAACCCTTGATGAATCGAACTACCTCTTTGGCTATGAATTCGATCCTGAGATGGTCCACATCCTCAGGGCTCTTGTCCGAATTCCACAATTTGTGAAACCTGCAGCCTTTTCTTGTGAATCAAACTTCAAATACCTGGCTTCAAACCAAGCGGAAGCACCGCTTCTAAACAAAGAAAGTCCCATCCACAAGCTCAGAACCGGCTCTTAAAAATAGAATCTTTCTTTGAGCTTTAACTCAAGAATAATCTTAAATGACCATAGTTTGCCTTAACAAACTTACCTTTCCTTCATACACTATGACGGTCGGTGCACCGTTGCTCCGAGACCCGACAGAGCGGCATAGGTCTCACCTCAAGAGAATTGTCAATAGCCGTTTCTACATACTCAACAGAGAAAAAATATGAAGATTTTGAAAGAAATAACCATTCATAGATTCTCAAAGAATGCCTTTCATTCATCCTCGTATGCTTAATTTAGTTGTTTCACTCCCCAGATTGAGGCTCATGTGCACGTTGAATTAAGCAGGGATACTATGCAGTATCACATTTGCAGCCAATATTCTTGTTTGCTAGTGCGGGCACACAGCAACCACAGTTAATATATAAAGGGCGCAACCCCCATTGCTGTATGACGATGGAAACTAAGAGATTTTTTTTTTAATCTGACGAGAAATCAATAATCTTTACTAGTATACACTAATAGTTCTACAAAACTACACCCCCATTCCTATCACACCACACAACACAGATTCAATTTAATTAACACAATGGCAAAGAAGATTCTTTTGGGATTAGCTGTCGTCGGAGGCGGTCTTTACTACTACGACCAAAACGTTCTGCCTATTTTCACTACAGACAAGAAGGGTGCTCCAGTTGCAATTGGCCAAGCAAAGCCATCTCAAGAAGTCCGTAAAGAGTACGGTAAACTCGAAGACAAGGCCAAAGACTTTGGAAGCCAATTGAAGAAGACCGTCGATGAAGGTGTACACGACTTGAAAAACAAAAAGGATTCTGCCATTTCCTCTATCAAGGATTCCGACACTTACGACAAATGGTCTCAGAAATTGGAGGACTACAAGGGTGATGTTAAAGTTGCCACAGAGAGCTTGGAGGACAAGCCTTTAGCCAACAAGTTGGCTGCTAAGTACATTGACATTGTCAACAAGCTTGGTGAAACTGATGACGAGCGTTTGAAGGAGTTGCCTCTGGCCACTTCTGCTAGACAGCAAGAAATCAAGAAGGAATTAGCTCAATCCCAACGCACTTGGTACTCTTGGTTTTCTGGTGAAAAGGAGGAGTTGAAGAGTGATATCAAGAACACCAAGGATGACCTTGCGGCTCTGGCTGAGAAGGAGAAGAATGCCTGGTTCAATTGGGGTTCCAAGAAGGCCGACGAGGCTCAACAAGCCGCTGAGAACGCTAAAAAGGATGCTAAGGCCGAGAAGGACAAGTGGGTCAACTGGGGCTCAAGCAAAGCTGATGACGCCCAAAAAGCTGCCGAAGATGCCAAGAAGGATGTAAAGGCAGAGAAGGATAAGTGGGTTAACTGGGGATCCAAGAAGGCTGATGAGGCTCAACAAGCAGCTGAGAACGCCAAAAAGGATGTTAAGGCTGAGAAGGATAAATGGGTCAACTGGGGTTCCAACAAGGCTGAAGACGCCCAAAAGGCTGTCAACAATGCTCAAAGAGATGCCAAGGACACTTACGAGTCCCTGAAAAACGCTGCCTCCGAAAATTTCGAGGTTGCTAAGCAAAGAGCTCTTGACGAGTACTACAAGGCTAAGAAGAACGTAGAGGATGTCACCAAACAAGCACAAGAGAAGGCTAAGCAAGTCAAAGGACGCGTTGAAGACGACGAGCACTTGCGTAAGGCCAAGAACGATTTCCAGAGCGCATTCACCAACTTGAAACGTTTTGGCGAGAACCTTGTCGATGGCAAGTAAGCTGTAATTGATCATTACAACGAATAATGAAATATTTAAAATACAAATCTATTCATCAGATACTCAAAATAATTGTACGTCCGGTAGAATTTAAGATATCTAATATTTGATGTTGTACGTAGTAAGATTCACTCAACATCAATAATTGCCTTGAAATCAAACAAAACATTCGAGAGAACAAAATTGTATCATAAAATTAAGTCAATTGATATAGAAAACTCAAAATTGAACTTCTAATTTACTTAGTCTAATATTATTTTATGACGTCTCATCCCATTCCTAACCCCACAGTCTTCATAGTCGTCTGAGCTAAAACCACTCCTCCCAGCATTAACCACTGACAGCGAAACTAAACAATGTCTGCTTATCGCAGACTTCCTCGAATATTTCTGGTGGGATCAGAGCTTCTAAATCCTGCTCAACTCCATAAGGTCCCTACTGCGGAGTTGTTTATCAAGTTAGGTTTCTTCAACCACCCCAAATCTGGATTGGTCCACTGGATGCCTCTTGGAACCTCCACATTAAACAAAATCACTGCATTGATCCATCATCATATGCGGATTGCTGGAGCTGAAGAGGTTAGGATGTCTGCACTTTCTCCAGCGTCTTTATGGCAACAAACGGGCAGATGGGGAGGCACAGAGTTATTTAAATTAAATGATTCCAGTGGTGGCGAATACTGTCTTGCTGCTACATGCGAGGAGGATATTACAGCAGTCGTTAAGTCGCAAATTGCATCGTACAAGAACCTTCCACTTCTATATTATCAAATTAATACCAAATTTAGAGACGAGAAGCGGCCGCGGGCGGGGCTTCTTCGCGGACGTGAGTTTATTATGAAAGACGCGTACTCGTTTGATTTATCTCCAGAATCTGCAATGGAAACTTACGATGAGATGGTGGCAGCGTATCACCGTGTATTTAAGGATTTGAGAGTTCCCTACGTCAAGGCGGAAGCGTCTTCCGGAGATATTGGTGGATCGATGTCTCACGAATGGCATTATGTTCACAAATCTGGTGAAGATACGCTTTTTACATGTACAGAGTGTGGTGTTGCGCTGAATGTGGAGAAGACCCTCTCTTTTCCAAGCGAAGAGCCACTGTCTACTACGGAACCAGTCGCTGCATCATACTTTGTAGCCACCAATAGAAATACTCTAGTTTGTGCCTATTATCCTGCTTCGAGAACACTCCTTCCAAATTTAATCCAAGAGGAAATCCCGGATTTGGATGTGAATAGCGGCTTGACCGAACAAGAGATTCTCGACATTTTCAGCGAAGAAGATGCTCTCCTTTCGAAAAAAGTTGTACGTGTTATGGACCTGCGTCTTCATTCCAGATCCAACTTCCCTGATTTCCCGATCAAGTTTGTCAACCGTTCTCTGATCACTACCCTTACCGATATTCCAATCGTAGAGGCACAAGAGGGTGAAATTTGTGGCCAATGTGACGAGGGAACTCTCGAGTCTAGTCGCGCTATTGAGGTCGGCCACACATTCTTTCTTGGAGACAAGTACTCTCGCCCTTTGGAATGTACTGTAGATATTCCTCAGAGCGATGGACTGCTTGAAAATGCCAACATCGCAATGGGTTGCTATGGTATAGGAGTCAGTAGGCTCATCGCAGCAATTGGAGAGGTTAATAGAGACAAGATGGGTTTTAGATGGCCTGCTTGTATTGCACCATGGAATGTGACGGTAATCAACGCATCCACTGACGCCACAAAGTCAGACGCGGTAATGAATGAACTCATCGCCTCAGGAATTGATGCACGTCTCGATGATCGTGAAGTTTTAGGTTTAGGAAGAAAGACAAAGGAGGCTCGTCTTGTAGGTATTCCATTGGTGGTGATTGTGGGCCGCCACTTCCCTGTCGTAGAAATCGAAATTAGAGGATTGAAGTATGGCGATCTGTGGAAGAAACTCCACAAAGAAAACCCAGCTGATTGGGAAATAGAGTACCTGGAAAGTGACGGCGTTGATGTCAAGCATAAGATTCATATAGATAGACTTGGCGCTGTTGTCGAGGCACTTCTCATAGATATGTAAATAGAAACAATTCAAACCATTTTCTGTGAATCGTTTCAAATTGAGAGTAAAGTATAGAGTTCTCGAGCAAAGGCGACTAGTTGATTTTATTTAGATTGAAGTTTAAAGCGACAGGGATTATAAAGTGCAAAGATCATAATAATGTATCAAACCTATGCTAGACCAACTTCGTCGACATGCACGGATATGAAAAGAAAACCCCCCATTTCACACTACTCAAGTTCAGTGAAACATCCAATCTTTTCGTGGTTGACCTATCCAGATCCTAGTTTACACTTGTCTACAAAGCTCGTATAGTTTCCTTTACTAAATATACACAACTAAGAGGTAAACTTGCCAGTAATCTTAGCAATCACATGCAAGACGATGACAGAGAAAATGAAACCAACAGCCAAGAACAAAACAACCAATGGGTCGACTCTCAAACCTTGGGCCTCGTCGGTGAAGAGCTTCAACATAGTAGCAGAAGAGCCACCGGCGCCGGCTGCTCTAGTAGACAAAGGCATTTGCGAAGCATCCTTAGACTTTTTGTCTGCAACAGACTTTCTCTTGACTGCGCTTCTCAATCCACCTGGGGCTGGGGAGGACTAGAAAGTTAGTATTGAGGTAAACTTGGAGATTAGGAGCAGATTGGAACAAATGGCGTTTACTGTAAGCGGAGCATATTTGGAACATGTAACAGTTATCACGTGGCAATTTTTCAACTTGTCGTGAATTTGGCACCTTGGTGTCGTGTTTTAGATCTTTTAGGTTTGGGAGTAATACGAGGCAGTGATGTCAAGAGGAGAGGAGACTAACACGAATTTCTTGTGGGAAAAAGAAATTTAATTACCCCTTTAGGAACTCTCTATTAAGTGGAAAGTGCGTTCTCTGCTTAGACGCGTCAACATACCATGTTGTGTTGCTTGAATATAGATTTTCAGTTCGAGATACGTCGCCTTGAATAAAGTGTGCGGTTGATACCCCAGTAGCGCCGGAGAGGTCACGTGATGGCGACTGAATTGAGAGAGAGGTGAAAGCAAGAAATATATGAAAGTTGGAAAGTTTAGTTTAATTTTGAAGGTCATTTTTTTTGCTTTTGATATTTTGAGATTGATTGGTTTGGTAACTGGCGATGAGTATCTTGTTGTAAGGTGTTAGATACGTGTGATTGAGTGGGTGGAGGCGGGGCACGAAAGTAATTACGAAAGAATGATATGAAGTTAAAATTTGACGTTCTAAATCGTTTTATTTTTTTGAGAGTCTTATTGTTTTGAAATTTGCATAGATAGAGGTGAAGTGATCTTAAATTGACAGTTAGCAAAAGAAGTATCAAGCGAAAAACGCTCACTTTTTAGTTGGAGGTATGAACGCATAACCAAAATTGAATTTTTTATTTCCTTTCATGACCAATGGATTTCATTATTCGATTATAGTAAAGACAGCCTATTGTCCCTTACGCTGTTAATGACACAAGCAAGAAAAGCAATATTTCATTATTGGCGTAGATCAATAAATCAATAAAACAAAACAAATATTTTTATTGAATCTTTGTTATTCTAGTAATAAGTCATATTCAATTCAAGTATTCTCTCTCCTTTACTCATTAGTCTCGGCGCTAGTCTTGAAACTCTTATGACGCATAAACAGGTACAATCCAAAAGACTTTTTAAGATTATTTGCTCTCTTTTAAGAATCCTAAAAGAAATGGTTACTTACACAAGAAATTCTATTTTCGCTCTCCATGCTAGTGACCTACTACTTAGCACACACAGAACAAATATACTAATGAATTTGAGCTAAAGACCCATAAATTAAACACCTAAAAGCCCTCATACCGCTTGCAATAAAACAAAACACATTTTCCAAACTCCATTCTGCATACTTTTCCATTTCAGTATCTAGCGCTACTCTATTCTGCCTAGGTGCATAGATGAATCACAGTAAGCACTGTTAATTAGCCGCTGCAAGCACACTCATCTTTACCCCCATAGAAAAAGCCGCCAGAAAATACAATTGATAATTATTCCGATCGACAATTTTCTTTCACAAGTACAAAAAAATTCTCCCAAATTAAATTAATCTCTAGTTTTTTCCCTCTCGTCCTTCTGCTCCTCGACTTATCGACCTACTCTCTGCAATTCTGCATCTTAGTGGGTGCTCTGATATTTCTCCGAAACTCCCACTCTATCTCCGCTTAACCACCTCCACCTCACAAACACTGACTTATCCACGTTCACTGGAAATTTGTTATCGTCGTTTTGTGAAGAAAAGGAGCAAGAATATAAAACTTATTTATTCAAATATTCAAATCTCAAGCGCCGTTGGAATACGTTCTGTCACGATCGAGACTCGGGAAAAAGTACCCTCCTCCACCTTCTCGACCTACTGTCCACCTCCATCGAGTAAAGGGAAATAAAAAATTTTCAAGTTGGAAATTCCAATGGACTTGGCTCATTTGACCGGAAACAATAATCATCAATTGGATAGCGTTATCCGTAGACCATCTTTATCTTCGTTGTCGTCTGCATCTGGTTACGACTCGTCCAATTACGTCGCAGCTCAAACGCAAACGCAAAGCCAGAGCCAACCTCAAAGTAACTCTCACACTCACTCGGACTCACAAAGTCACGTTCAGTCTCAATCCCAGACAAACGGTCAAAACCATCCCTCTGTCGTTGTCCCTCTGAGAATATCCACGGGTCTTAACACGATGTATCTGACCATGCTGGACAACTCCAGCAACACGAACCTTGTTTCTACTGGAACTTTATCAACTACTGATGTCGGCCCATGGGTTGAACAACAGAAGCAACAACAATCTTTGAATATGACTTCCTTAGATAATGGGAAGAAGGAGCATTCCTCCAAACTTCCTTTGGTTGACCAACAACTTCAACAACACCAACAACATCAACTGCTTCTGCAACATCTGCATGTGGATCAACATCTGCAACAGCTTCAACAACATCACGTGGACCAACAACAACCTGTGCCTATGAGCATTACTCCAAACATGACTTCTAGCACAAACAATGATTCTATCGTAGATGATGATGAGCTTGATGTTGACGATGATGAGCTTATTCCAACAGCAATTGTCATTAAGAACATTCCATTTGCCATCAAAAAGGAACAGTTGTTGGATGTGATGACTAAGCTAGGATTACCGTTGCCATATGCGTTCAATTATCATTTCGACAATGGTGTTTTCCGTGGTCTTGCGTTTGCAAACTTCACTTCGACGGATGAAACGTCCGCAGTGGTAAATCGCCTTAATGGGCGCGAGATTGGTGGTAGAAAGTTGCGTGTGGAGTATAAGAAAATGCTTCCTGTTCAAGAGCGTGAGCGCATCGAACGTGAGAAAAGAGAGAAACGTGGTCAATTGGAGGAACAACATCGCTCTGCGTCTAATGCATCCTTGGCCTCGCTCATCTCCGTCACTTCCACCACTGCCGCCACAAAAAACTTGAGTGTCAATGGCCAGAGTTACGTTTCGCAAACCGAGAGATTATTTGCACAATATCCAACTACTGCTAATAAGTTGCCACTCCCGCCTGCTGATTTGGACTTCAATGACCCTGAGGTATTGGAGCTTTACTCGCAATTACTCACTTATAGAGATGATAACTCGAAGCTAATCTTTGAGTTGGCCTTCCCAACCACCTTGTCGATTAGCCAACGTAAAACACTCTCGCTCATGTGCCAATTCCTTAACCTATTGGAGCTTTTCGATAATGGTTTAATCATTATTCGAAGAAAACCAGGCCAACAGTCGATCCAACAGAGACAACAACAGAGCGCGTCGTACACCCATGCCCACGCTCTGCAGTTGCAAGCACCAGCTTCTTCGCTGACTCCAGCCGCTTCTGTTCTCGGTCATCAACAGCTTCCAGCACAAGTGGCTGCACAAAACGGAGGACTTAATAACGTCGGCTCTCTGCACTCCTCGTCGATGATGAACCTTAACCAAATCCCTACGCTTCTTGGTCAATATGGAAACTCTACAAATAGTCCTGTGGCACATGCACCTGAGCTTCTCCGCTCTCAATCCCAGTCTGCGTTGCAATTGCCTCGTGCAAGACAACAGACCTCTACACCTATTCAGTCCCTGTATTCGCAATACCATAATTCGTCTCAAAGCAAGCAACAACCCTCAGGCTCTGGTAAGTATGCTAATTTTGGCGTTGGTGTGTATTCACAGAACGCTTCGTCCGTTGGAGGAGGAAATGTTGGCGGCGCTGGAGGTCAAGGTCAGATGGGAACGCCTACTTCTTCAAGCGCTGCGGCTTTGTTACGCTCCTCAAACAACCGCTCTTT
This sequence comes from Australozyma nongkhaiensis, assembly GCA_030563825.1. Lineage (NCBI taxonomy): Eukaryota > Fungi > Ascomycota > Pichiomycetes > Serinales > Metschnikowiaceae > Australozyma > Australozyma nongkhaiensis. Next base: position 526,782 of record JAJMKF010000006.1, on the reverse strand, counting down.
TGTTGATGTGAGATCCAGCTCTAACTTGAACAATCTGTTTCAATCTGTTTCTGCAGCTGGCTCTCCAACTCCACAACACCTGACGCTCATGTATCAACAACCACAATACTTTCTTGGTAATCAAGGGCAACAAGTACAGGTTCCTCAAGGACAAATGGGCTCCCAAAGTCAAGTTTCTCAAGGACAAGTTCAACAAGGAAATCTTTCCTCTCTGCACTCTTGCAAAGACTTGCAAAGTCGATTCAACCTGTTGGGACTGCACTCGACAAGCAATCTTGTTTCATTACAGCCATCTACTTCTCTCAATGATGAGTTTCAGATGGGAGAGCCATTGACTAGTAAATTAAGTGCAATTAATTTGGGCACTGCCTATGAGCACAAACAAGGAAGTGGGATCTGGGGATACAAGCGATAGTTTTGCTTAGCTTAAGAAGTTTTTGAAGAAGTAATTATTTAGAAAAAAAAAAAAAGAAAAAAATGCATTGCGGGAATTCTCTTTTCCGGCGCTGCTCCTCAATGCAAGAATGACCCACGAAGAACAATGAATGACGAAGTACAACGATGACATGATACCATGAACTGTCATGATATGCACATATTCCGTTTCGCATTATTTAATCTAATATAATATTGCCACAAGTGAGATTGTAGAACTTATTCAAGTTGATAGGAGAAGCAGGAGTAGTCGGAGTAGTAGAAGTGGTTGAAATTTTGATAGTAGAAACAAATGAAACTCAATTCTGTTACGCATTAAATTACTTTGAGTGGACAAATTACGTTTGACTATTTGTATGACTACGTATTCAGTTCTTCCTTTTGCTTGTCTGCTCTCAAACCATTCTTTTCATTGTGAAGTGAGAAATGACAGGTTCACGCAAAAAAGAATGAATGTTTAAGAGTTTCATTTCCTAGTGAGCTTCCGTTTCACTGGGGACAGAAAGCAACCTTACTCTTTCATTTTAAAGCTACACCTTTTTTAAATATCGCCTCCAAAATTGTGTGAAAACACTTGTACCAAACGGAATTTTCGTAATTAGATGAATTGATAAAACTGGAAAGTTTACTCCTATCGGACAATTGGCTAGGTCTAACTGTCTTGAACTCATGACGAGAAGGATCAAATTTTCTAGAGAGAAAGCAGAAAGTTCAAGTCTCTCTAACACAAAAGCTTGGAAAGAATTACAAAACTCCGCTGATATTCAAGATTAACGTTGCCAATTGTAAATTGTGAATTCTGCGCCGAGGTACTTGAAGAGGTGCACTAGGAAGAGATACTTCTACTCCCTTCAAAGCGCATAAACCCTTAATTCATAGACACTTTTTAATAAATCCAACTCAATTTTCTTCCTTAAAATCCATTTCCACTCCCCAATTCCCAGATCTCTTGTCTTCATTCATATTTTGGCAATTGGCGGCAATTGGAATGGCTGCAAATTCACAGCCGCGATGCAGACCGTGCCAACGCAGCCTAGGTCAGGCGTTAGGCGTCAGGCTAGATATGCAATTACGCAAGAAACCACAAAAACATAACCAAAGCAAGCCATCTGAGAAAAAACCACCCAAATCAATTAAAAATGAAATATTTAATAATCAAAACAAAAATATTAATGAACTAAAAAAGTCTAATTCTTCCGAATTTACCATCAATTAAAATTACTCGAACATCTTCCCGAACCCGGTCACGTGACACCCCGCCCTCGCAGATGCCTGGCATCTTCTCGACAGAAAACTTCTTCCGTTTCATCAACAACCACCCCAGACCAAATCCACACACACAACTTCTCACTCACCACCCACTTTTTTTTCCAACCCCCGAAACAGTTACTTCTTTAGGAAAGACCACGCCCGTGCCTCTAACCAATTGATTTCTATATAAATTGATTCCTCCGCCCATAAATTTTTTTATCTGTTCTTTCAATTGTTCGCCCTCGTCGTGCACTGCCATCGAAGCCCCTCCAGTTTCTCTTCCTTTTTTTGCTTGCGTTCCCAGATTCTCTGCCTCTAGAGACATCGCTCCACCGACAAAGCACATATACATTATAAACATCCAAGCTCTTCGATAATTCCTTTTTCGTTGGCTTCTTTTTCTGCAAGAATTCTTAAAAAAAACTATATATAAAGATGGGTCAGATCCTCTCACAACCGGAGAAAGATAAGCAATCCGAGGAAAACGCAGACAAGTATCTCGCATATGGTCTCTCATGCATGCAAGGATGGCGTATCAACATGGAAGATGCCCATGCTACCATCTTAAACCTTGATGAAGAGAACACGGAAGACCATGTGGCGTTTTTCGGTGTTTACGATGGCCATGGAGGTGAAAAGTCTGCCATCTTCACAGGCCACCATTTGCACGAGTTAATCAAACAAACTGATGCTTTCAAGAAGAAGGATTACGTCAACGCTTTGAAAGATGGTTTCTTACTGTGTGATCAAGCCATTTTACAAGATTTCGAGACCCGTAATGATGAAAGTGGATGTGCCGCTACTTCTGCCATCATCACTTCTAAACAAATCTTCTGTGGCAACGCAGGAGACTCGCGTACTGTTATGTCCATTAACGGTTTCGCTAAGGCATTGTCATTTGATCATAAACCATATAATGATGGTGAGAAGGCACGTATTTGCGCCGCTGGAGGTTACGTCGATGTAGGTAGAGTTAACGGTAACTTGGCCTTGTCGCGTGGAATTGGTGACTTTTCCTTCAAAACCAACCCTGAACTCCCTGCCGAAGAACAAATCGTCACTTGTTACCCGGACGTGATCGCTCATAACATTGATTTCTCTAAAGATGAGTTTGTTATTTTAGCTTGTGATGGTATTTGGGACTGCTTGTCCCTGCAAACCTGTGTAGAATGTGTAAGAAGAGGTATTTGGGAGAAGAAACCATTCACCCAAATCTGTGACGAAATCATGGAATTGTGTTGTGCACCTACCTCTGATGGCTCAGGAATTGGTTGTGATAACATGTCCATCATGATTGTAGCCCTTTTGGACTACTCTAAGAATGAGACCTTGGAACAATGGTACGACAAGGTCGCTGCCAAGGTCGACTTGTACAATGAGCAAATTGAGGCACACAAGGCAGAATCAGCTGCTAACGGCACCTCCGCCTCGTCCGCTACTGGCTCAGAATCCACTGAAGTCCCAGTTTCCATCGAGTATGCCCCAATTTCCCCAGATTACAATGACGTTTACAAGGAAATTTTCGGCGAGCACTACAACATTAGTCAACAAGGAAGCGGTAGCGATGGTCGCTCTAACGGTCATGGCAATTACTCCATGTTTGGCAATGCACTGATGGGCGGTAACCGTGGTGAGTCTATTGAGGAAGACCGCAACGAGGACTTTGATCAAGGTGATGAAGATGACACTCCTTTCAGTAACGGCGCCATTTCTTTGCAAAAGTTGTTGTCCAGTAATGTGATTACTAACGAAAATGGTGTTATTTACTTGGATACGTCTTCTGCACAATCATTATTGGCATCTTTCGGCATGCCCACTGGCGGCCAAGAGGCAGAAGCCGATGGCGATGACGTTGAAGAAGGAGAAGAAGTTGACGAGACTAAGGAGGGTGAAGCCGCTAAGAAAATTGAGCCTGTGGATGAGAGCCTGGACTCCTCGTAAATGGCAGTGCTTACTGCTTCTAATGCTAATACAGTTAGTACCAGTACTTGGTTCATCTAGTGCAGTACTTTCACTACAGTCAGTCTTCCCATTCACTTGTAAAGATGCAACTCTGAACAACTCCATTTCTTAGGGTTTTTGAGTAGCCAACTACATTCGTTAGTAGTTTTCGCTTGGCTTCCTTCAGTCCTTGGCCTTTTAGCCTTTAGAGCTCCCCTACGCCAGTGAAAGACAGATGTAGTCTGTGTGCGGCTTTCTTGTTTCTGTATTTTTAATGATAGTCACGCCTTTAATTCTTGTACCTTGAGTTATGGAATAGGCTACGCCTGCCGCACGGGTGCTATCCTAAGCTGATTAATGAATAACACCTCGAACAATTGTAGGAAAGGGTATACAGTCTAATTTTTTGTAATAGAATATGAGTAACTTCCAATTAATGAATTATTTGCCGCTAAAGTTTCCATTTCCATTCACATAATGATACACATAAGATATCACTTGAAATACATACTAATAAACGGCTATATTATTTTTCAAAACTTAAACCTGCATATAAGACCCGAACCCACAAACTCGCGTCGTCCTTATATATCTTCATTAACAAACAATCCAGGTACTTCAAATCTTCCGAACATAACCAATAACCGTCCTTTTATGGGCCCAATTAATTGCTTTGGCTCTATTAATATAACTGTTGGTAAATACACGTCCCCGTTCACCTGAGACATTGCTCCTACATACCCTACCCTAAGGATCTTATCTCGTGACCCTGCATTAACCTCTGTGAAACAGAACCTGATCTGAACTTGCACGGGCTCATAACGCAATTAATATAAATAGGCTGCGAAATCCATTGGTAGCTCGAAGCGTTGGCCTTGATTCATAATTGGCGTTTGTACTTTTCCTGTTTGCAAGCACCTCTTTGTTATTGTTTCGGTCTACCCAATTATTCATAGTGAAGAAGGCGAATTGCGTGGTGTCAGTGCTTAACTCAAAGTTCAGAATCCAAATTTTTCTACATTTCCATCTACAAAATTCAAAATTCATATTCTAACATTAACAGAATCAATAGGTTGTCATAATGGCTACGCGACGCCTTCGACGAAACGTTTCACCATCTCGACTCCGACATCCACGTGAATCCGACTCTAAGTTTCGTAAAAGCCCAAGGTTTTCATCCAATCAAGTTACAAGTGGAGCAAACACATTGAAAAAGAATAAAGGTGCAAGTGGGAAACAAGAGAATGCGAAAGAAAACAATGTACTGAAACGAATAACTTTTAAAGACGAGAAGACCTTGAAAGATCAAAATACAAAAGAGACAAAGGAACCTCTGAAAGCTCTAGAATCTCTAAAAACTAACAATTTCCATGAAATCAAGGAAACCACGGATACTCAGGAGACCGAAGAAACCCAAGCCAATAAAGTTGAAAGCCCTCAATCTGAGAAGTTTGATACATCCCCTAATTTAAATCAAACCAATCGTAAAAGAACAGGAAGACCTCGTTTATATGGCGCCAAAGTCACCTGCCAAAATGATGAAATTTTCATAGTTCAAATTAATTACAACAAGCGCCATCGTTTTGCACAACGTTTCTTTGGCCATTTGATCCCACCAAGACAAGAAGATTCTATTGTTTTAAATGATTTTGAGGAAGCTAAACGACTCCGGCGGGCCCGGGCCAATAAAAGCCTTAAAGAAATAGAGAGTGGTGATTTGAAGAATTCGAATAATTCAAGTTCGAAAAAAGTCCTGGCTTCCCTCAATGGTTCTAGAAGAGCTCTGCTTCCTTCGAATGATTCGTTCAAAACCTTTCTGAATGAAGAAGTTTTCAAAAAAGTGAACCAAAAGAAAGACCTCAAAGAGCTAGATAATAAAAGGATAGATCAAGCCTCGAATCACCTTACAGATGACTCAAAGTTAGCTTCTACCGCTGAAAAAATTGTCCTGCGTCTCGTAGACTTTACTGAACCGTCTAATGATTATTCAGGAGTCAACACGCCCATCGAAGAAAAAGATGTAACTTTCGACAATGAGCCACCACTTCCCTATTTTGGCGTTCTTCCATATCCGGACTGTATTATCAACGATACAGACCCTACAGCTTTCGATCGTCAAATGTTCAATAAGTTCCGATTGGTAGGCGCCAGAAGGCAATTAGAAGTTCAAAGAAGCGACCTTGCATTGAGAGACAATGCAGCAGAATCTGCAACTGCCACTCCAGAAGCACAAAATGGGTCTTCGTATTTCCAGCGATCTCGAATTGAAAACCTCTGTTTCCGAGAACATTTGCTTGATACATGGTACTCTTCGCCATTCCCAGAAGAGTATTCACGTAACAAGGTATTGTACATGTGTGAGTATTGTCTCAAATATATGAATTCGCCCAAATCATTTGAGCGGCATAAATTGAAGCAGTGTGGCACCAGTAATCATCCACCAGGTGTGGAAATCTACCGAGACACCGCTGCACGGATCTCATTTTGGGAAGTTGACGGGCGGAAAAATATTGAGTACTGTCAAAACTTGTGTCTTCTTGCGAAACTTTTTCTCAACTCAAAAACATTATATTATGACGTGGAACCGTTTGTATTCTATATTCTTACGGAGATAGACGAGCTGGACTCGTCAACATTTCATTTTGTCGGCTACTTTTCAAAGGAGAAACTTAATAATTCAGACTATAACGTTTCATGCATATTGACCTTGCCAATCTACCAAAGAAAGGGATATGGTCATTTAATGATTGATTTTAGTTATTTGTTATCGCGAAAAGAATTCAAATGTGGCACTCCAGAAAAACCTTTGAGTGATTTGGGACTTGTTAGTTATAGAAATTACTGGAAAATTGCAATTGCCCATGCGCTTAAAGAGATTCACGAGGAATTCTTGAATAATGGTAAATGCCAGTATTTTCTTTCCTTGGACATTCTCTCCAAATTAACTGGAATCAAGCCTTCGGATGTCGTTGTGGGTTTGGAACAAATGGAGGCGCTAATCAGAAACAAAAGCGATAATTCATATGCGATTGTCATCAACATTGAAAAAGTAGATGAAGTTGTTCAAGCTTGGAAATCACGTGGTTACATTCAATTACAACCACATCTTTGTTTCTGGAAGCCTTTAATTTATGGACCTTCAGGTGGAATTAATTCTGTCCCTAACTCGATTCTTAACAATCTGGACACGGGAGTAGCACCAGCAGGAGCAGCAGCAACAGCAGCAGCAACAGCGACAACAGTGCAAGCTCCAATCAGTAATTCCATAGCTATGATTTCTGAGTTTTTGAAGGACGACATCAATAATCCTTATTCCTTTGAGGAGGAGGCGATTAAAGAAATAGAAGCTTCTTCTAAGGAACGTACTGCTAACTTTGTGAACAACGAGTATAAGGCCGACAGAATCAAAAAGATGCAGCTTGACTTTGATCCAGACGCTTATGTAGTGTGTCATCCTGATTTTGCCAATGGGATTCCAATGAAAGTGATTAAGCAGACGGAGGAGATTAGATTCGCCGCTGATGACTCTGCCGCTGACTCCGGCGCTGACTCTGGAGCAGATGTAGATGTAGACGATGCAGATGATGAAAGCGTAAATTTTGAAGAGGATTATGATCAAGATGCTCTTTTAGAAGACGAGTTCGAGGGTAAGGAGTATGATAGTGAAGTAGAAGATGAGGACGGAGAGGCTGATGATGGTGATGATGGTAGTGATGATGATGGTGATGATGATGATGGTGATGATGGTGAAGATGATGGTGAAGGTGAAGATGACGAAGACGAAGATCTAAATAGCGAAAAAAGAAGCCTGGCAAGATTCTCTGCTCGTCATTCAGCAGCTATTGAAATTTCAGATGAAAGCGAATTTGACGAAGCTAGTGACGTTTCTTTTAGGAAGCGTCGCCGGGCTTCATCAAGCAACCTCCATCCTCGGCCAAAAAGAAAATTACGAACCCAGTCTCCTCCATCGACTCCTCGTAGATCTACGAGAAGGAATGTTGAAGAAACTAACAATTCTGTATCTTCACGGCGCTCATCTCGTCTCCATTAAATTATTAACTCCCTCTATGGTAGAACTAAATTGTCCATGTATTCTATGTATTATATCTGAAATAACGAGCATGAATTCTCGTAAATCGTATCAATGAATTTTTGAATGTTCTCTTCTTCCGTAATATCATGAAGTCCTGCCATTACAGAAGCCACAGATCCCACGAAAACAGGCTCATTTCTAGACTTAATTAATGGCGATGCAAACTCGCCAATTTCAGTATTGGCACAATCTACGCTTTCTAATTTCTGTTGGGCGGCAGCTTTATGTTTTGCCCAGTTTTCTTTTTTAATGCTTGGGAACGGAATTATGTCATCTAATTTGATTGCATTCTTTTGATTTTTGCCTTGAGGTTGGACTTCGACGCCAGCGACTTTCGGATAGAAAATGCTAGGATAGGGACGTACCAAAGGATAACTAGCATGACTTTTCCGTATCTCACACCATGGAGCGTCTGTTTCTATAAGAAGACGGTCAATGGGGATAAGTTTAGCAACATCCAAATTCTCTTGTGTTTTGAGAGAGCAGCCATTAACACCAATGTAAAATCCAAGAGCCAACATCTTCTCGAGCTCCTCTTTAGTCCCCGTAAACGAATGCACTACGCCGTTTGAAGGAAGAATAGACCCTCTCTCTAAAAATGGTTTAATGATCTCTACAAAGTCATCACATGCCGCACGCATATGCAAAAACAAGGGCAATTTTAAATGAGCAAGTGACTCGTGAATTTCTAATTGTTTCCGAAACATTTCCTTTTGTTGTTCGACCGTCAGATAGTGTAAACGATCATAATCGAGTCCAATTTCACCGAACGATCGAACATAACCCTTAGCATGGCCTTCTTCGGCTATTGATTTCAAACTTTGAAGTTTCTTTTCAGCATCAGCCAATGGCTCAGTATTATCCAAACCTCCATAAAACTCTTGTGAAACTGAGCATGGATGAACGCCAACAGTGGAAGCAAACACACCAGGATACTGACTGACAAGATCGAAATGTTCCTCTGACTCTTTAATGTTGGATGCAGTAATAAGCATCTTATCAACACCAAACAATTGTGCTCTTTTGATCACATTATTGATATCTGAAGGATGTTTCGGAGTGTGAGATCCATGGTATTGGCCATGAAACATTCCATCAGAAAAATTGACTCCAATATCAAAATATTGCGGTTTCCATGTCATTATTGATCTATAGAAGAGTCTCGATGTGGATTTGGGGATCTTAATTTTGAAAAGAATATAGAGATATAACAGATGAATATGTATGAGATTAGCACAAGGTGAATTACATGAAAAGTTGCCAAAATCGTAAAAAAATTCGTAAACTTAAATTGAATTGAAATCATTATTTTAAGGTTTGTCTCATTTAATCTGTTAAGATTATTCAATGCTTTGATTTCCATCTGATGGTTTTTCATTAACAAGAGATCCCATTCCCATTATATCAGTTACATAAGTTAGAATTTATAATAAATTCATTAAGGTTTATTTTGAATTTAGATGAATTTTTTTAAAAAAAAAAATCATTTTCTTTTGACGTCTCACGATGCCATCGCTCCCCCACATTTTCAATGGAGTACACTACAGACGTCTACGATAAACCATACCTAGATATCTACAATCAAGAATTTCTTTCCTTCAATATAAACAATTGATCTCAAGGTACCAAATCTCAAGCTTTCCCCCAAAAAAAAACCGTTAAAGCTCAATGACCGATCTAGATAATGTACTCCGAAGCCTGGAGAGCGAAATAGGAAGAGATGCAGAAATCAAACGAATTCTACAGTGTTGTCCCAAAGATTATTTCGCTATCATTCAAATAAATCCACTCAATGGAATCGATGATCTTGCTCAACAACTAAAAAGAGTATATCGTCGCAAGTCACTTCTAATTCATCCAGATAAGACCAAGAATGAAGATGCACCCACAGCGTTTGCGCTTTTGAAAAAAGCAGAACAAATTCTTTCGCTTGACGAGAATGAGGAGCAAACCGATGATGATTTGAAGGCTAAAACGGCAGAGAAGAAGGCACTTCTAGGCATTTATAAGGAGATTGATGAACGGCTTCAGCTTCCAATTCAGGCGGAATTCGAACATGCAGATAATGTAAACATACGAGAGAAAGTACGTCTTGTATTGGAATCTCATCAAAAGAATCAAGAAATTGAGAAAAGCTTTGCTCAACGGCAAGACGAACAAAAACGTGAGGCTCTTAAGACTGCTGCAAAGGAGAGAGAATTGAAGAAGTCATGGGAATCACGTTGGGAACAAGACAGAGGAGATAGGGTTAAACTGTGGCGAAACTTCACTGCTAAAGTTGAAAAGCCAAAGAAAAAGAAGAAAAAGCTTTTGGCTTGAGTTGATCGATTAATAGTATGAGCGATAGATCTTGTAGAAGAGGACTCAGATAGAACCTAATAAAATCACTTAATACTTACATCTATAGTTGATAAAAGAAAGAAGTAAATTTCTTATGAAAATACGATATATTATAGGGTGAAGTTTGTTAGTAAGTATGAGCCTCAAGACGGGTACTCACCAACTATTACCAACATGTTGCCGGAGTATTTCAGAAATATTGCCAGTAAACTGAAATAACATCTAGAGAGGGCCCGACACTAAAGATTTATCTGCGGACGATTGTCGTGGCTTAAATAAATGAGGGCAGGCAGATTCATACGTTTGGTCATTACCTAATTCGGACTGGCTGCAAAACTTAAACCCAATTCTTAGGAATAGAGCAATTACCATACAAAACTACAAGACGAAATAAGAACAGAATTTACAAACGGAGCATTTTGAAATCTGCTATTTTGTGGGATAGCTTTTCATTTGAGCATATTCCATCTTATTCAGTGATGGTAGTAAAGAGGTTGGGTCAAACTGACTAAATGAAAAATCGAGGTAGAAAGATTATCTTAAATTTCTGTCAATTCCCCAGGAAAGTGACTTTTGACACATATCTATGTGTCAAATTGCTTATAGCCAGTCATCACTTCTATTCTTCAATTCACTACACAAAATCCCAAATGGGTCAAGTCTTCTAAACACTTCCAGAATAGAGCGTAAAGCAAATTTTGGTTTTCAATTTAATGATCTACAATCACTAGAATAGTTCTTTTTATTTCCTTACATAATGGAAACGGATCTCTAACTGGCTAGTCATTCAGTCGTATTTATGCAAACGGTGGCGCTTACTTAGATTCAGCAGCCATCTTCTCAGCCTTGGCGACAACGTCTTCGATACCACCAACCATGTAGAAAGCGTTCTCTGGCAAGTGGTCGTACTTACCATCCAAGACGGCCTTGAAAGACTTGACAGTCTCCTCCAATCTGACCAATCTACCTTCGATACCAGTGAAAACCTCGGCAACGGCGAATGGTTGAGACAAGAATCTTTGAATCTTTCTGGCTCTCTCGACGGTCAACTTGTCTTGCTCAGACAACTCATCCATACCCAAAATGGCAATGATATCCTGCAAGGACTTGTAGGATTGCAAAGTCTCTTGGACACCGGTAGCAACCTCGTAGTGCTCCTTACCGACAATGGAAGCGTCCAACAATCTAGACTTGGAGTCCAATGGGTCGACAGCTGGGTAGATACCCAACTCAGAGATACCTCTAGACAACACAGTGGTGGCATCCAAGTGAGCGAAGGTGGTAGCTGGAGCAGGATCGGTCAAATCATCGGCTGGGACGTAGACGGCTTGGACAGAAGTGACGGAACCCTTCTTGGTGGTGGTAATTCTCTCTTGCAAAGCACCCATATCGGTGGCCAAAGTTGGTTGGTAACCGACGGCAGATGGAATACGACCCAACAAGGCAGACACCTCAGAACCGGCTTGGGTGAATCTGAAAATGTTGTCGACGAACAACAACACATCTTGACCCTCCTCATCTCTGAAGTACTCGGCAATGGTCAAACCGGTCAAAGCAACTCTAGCTCTGGCTCCGGGTGGCTCGTTCATTTGACCGAAAACAAGAGCGACCTTAGAGTCACCCTCGAAGTTGATGACACCGGTCTCTTGCATCTCACGGTACAAATCGTTACCCTCTCTGGTTCTCTCACCGACACCGGTGAAAACGGAGAAACCACCATGGGCCTTGGCAATGTTGTTAATCAACTCTTGGATGAAAACGGTCTTACCGACACCGGCACCACCGAACAAACCAATCTTACCACCTCTGGCGTATGGGGCAAGCAAGTCGACAACCTTAATACCGGTCTCCAAAACCTCAGCGGAAGTGGATTGCTCGACGAACGAAGGAGGCTCAGTGTGGATTGGGTTTCTCTTCTTGGACTTGATTGGTCCTCTCTCGTCAATTGGCTCACCAACGACGTTGATGATACGACCCAAGGTCTCACGACCAACTGGGACGGAGATAGGAGAACCGGTGTCAGTGACAGCGGCACCTCTGACCAAACCTTCAGTACCATCCATAGCAATGGTTCTGACGGTGTTCTCACCCAAATGTTGAGCAACCTCCAAAACCAAGTCTTGGTCACCATTCTTCAAGGTCAAGGCGTTGTAAATGGCAGGCAAGTTACCTTCCTCGAATTGGACATCGACGACGGCACCAATGACAGCTCTGTTTGTTAGTATGAAGTTTACGAGTGGAGTAGAGGAAGTAGAAGGAGAAGTAGTGAGATGAATTTTATAGTAAGTGAAGCACAATTTGATCCCATGAAAGACTGTCAGTTGCTTTTTTCAAAAAAAAAAATCAAACGATTAATTTTGGTACGAGAACTTTGGTGGGCATTAGTTCAAAAGAGCGTTTAGGAGTTCCGTAGTACGGTCTTTGTTGGTGTGTCGAGAAAGAGTGCTAAATTTTCACTTGAAGGAAATGTCGACGAACGTCCACCACAAAGGGAATTTTCAAACACAAAAATAATTCATCATTCTCATATTGCAATCATTAAGGACGTTTCGCAATTCTTTATACATTTCTGTTTCCCTCTCGTTATCTTCGTTGGATCTAGTGCGGATCATGGAAATTTTTCATGGGCGAGACAGTGGGAGCCAATCATAGAGCACCAAAGCATGGCGACAACAAGGACAGAGACACCAAATTCATCGAGTCAATTCAATTCATAAAAATCTTTTCACATTCCTTCTTCTTCTAGTCGCTTCCCAGGGGCAGAAGCTCTCAGACCCATCCACTTAGTGGAGGCCATTTGAAAAGGGTACATACCTGACTTTACCGTTGACAGGGGCAGCGGTAGCCAAACCTCTGTTGAAGATGAAGTTGCGCTTAGCCGCGGTGAAGGCGCTGCGGGAAGCAGTGTTAAACAATCTTGGAAGAACCATCGATGCTACGGCGGAGTTCTCGCAATTAGTTGTGGAAGCAGAAATTGAAAAGAGTCCTGGGCCAGGGATTATAAGGTTTTGTGCGACGGGCCGGGTCGCGGGAGAGGGTTGGATGTTAATTGGCCAATGAAAACGCGCGCTGCCATGTATGGAGGGTCGTTTCTATTGGGTGGGTGGGGGTTACCCGGCGCGCGCGCGCCCGAAGTAACTACTAATACAATACTGAGGTTGCAAATGTACTGCAGATAGTCAGGTTATATTGGTCCTCCTAATAAGTTAATTAATGTAGACTGTAGTTGATCTGGATGATTTTAAATTGATGAAATGATTTAATGAGTTCTGTTTTTGACTGGCCCTTTTAGTTATTTACGGGAGGCACGGGTTTCGTCGTGTTGGTGCTACTTAACTTCGTGTCTTGTCCGGCGATCGGTGTTCTCGGCTGTCTAGTTCTAAGAGTGAGCCTAAGACCGATGATGATTGATCCGAGGACTGAGTGAATGAGTTTTTTTTTTATTTTCACAAATTAAGTATTTATTTCTCGTTTTAATTAAAATGTAAAGTCTAATTCGAGCTGGCGCTTTGGTTGCTGTCAAACATCTATGTAATTAGAAACAAGTACTACTACTCCCGAAAAATCACGTTTGGTCGTGAAGTAAAAGAGAAGAGGCGCAAAGAACAGGGTTTCGTAAACTTCAATTGTTAGACATCCAATTTCTTTTCAGTCGTATTGGTTTTCGTATGATTTAGTGCTTAGTTTATTTGAGCTCAAGGGTCATTCAGAATTCTACTTATGGCCAAAATCAGCTAAGAGATAGTAGCCGATAGTAAATTAAGATTTTAAAGTTTTGTAGACAGATGGTTCCTGTAAAATTTAAAATTGCATTGATCACAACTACAAACAATTCCATCTAATAGCATCACTCCAAACATTATATTGACCATAACCTATACCATTTACTCTCAAGTGCTTATTTACCTAATTCCATAACTTTTCTTCTGGCGTCATTGAGTAGACTCACCATATCTTCAAAATTGGTCTCGTAGATGATTTGAGAGAACCGAGGTACATGTTCTCCACGCTCACCACATTCCTTAATTGTGCATTGCAAACAAAGTCGGATGTTGTCAAATTGGTTGAGTTCCCTGAAAAGCGAATTATATGGTGTTTTCTGGGCAACAGGCGCTGGAGACTCTTCCATCTTACAAGGTGTCACCTCTCTAGCCAGTGAGCTTCTAAGAGGTCTTTGCTTTTTCTTTGGCGTCGCATCAGGTTTTTCGGACCTTAATTTTCGTTTGGCGCTGTGAACAAGCTCCTTAAATACATCACTTTCACACTTGACGGCAACGCCATCTGTTCCAATTCCACTAATTTGTTGGAGACGACCTCCACTTTCAGACTTGGCCATTTCGACAGCAACGTCGGTACTCTGGCTATTCAAATCTATATTCGTATCTTGATCATTATGGCTAATGTTATTGTTTTTTTGGTTGTGCTCCAGAACATAAGGAGAAGCTTCAGGTGTCAACATCTCGTCTTCCTTTTTCAAACGCCCCTTATTCCATCTACCGAACCTATGGCTCTTGTTGTTGATGTTGCAATATTGATAGGACAAGAATGTACGGCAAATGTCGCATAATTTGTCGTCGTTATCGTTGGCGACAGCTTTCATGCCCAGTGGCTTCTGAGAATTTGTTTTAAAAGTAGAGGCATCTTCAAAAGTCGCCAGAGTTTCTTGCTGAGGTGTCTTTATTCCATGCTCGAGCTGCTGTGCGTGTTCGTCTCCATTTTCATTGCAATCTACGAATCTATCGCTCTTCAATTGCTCAACAAATTTCTTCTGGCGGCTCAAAAAAGCCAGGAATGAATTGAGACACACTTGCAACAATTCTTGGCGGTGAACCCATAATTCACTATTTTCATTTAAAAATGCTCGCAAGATGTTTTCTACAAGTGTATAGTGGTCGAAGACACTCTCCTTCTTGATAAGTCTGTAATCTTCAACAGCTTGCTCGCCAATTGGAAGCCAAGAATCCATTGAGAAATTAACAGCTTCATTGAAGTTAAATCCGGCATTAAACCCAGCATGATAAACTCGTGGGAACGTGATGATGAATTCGTTGGGGCCCTGACGAGCAAATACGGCAGGAATCCCAATTTTTACAAGCTCAGAAGGAGAAATGAGTGTCACAAGCTGATGAAGCAAGTCTGGCTGTCTTTGGAATAAATCTGGGGCCAAAGATCTCATGTGTTGCTCGAATTTGTCTGCATAAGCGCTGGGTATACCATACCAATTCTTGATATTTCCGAAATGACAATAGTTGGCGGAAAGGGTATAGTGATCTTCTACGTGCCAGCAAAATGTAGAAAGCAAAGAACCCACGTATAGCCAGGGCACAGTCATGCCAGAGATTTTTGATTTGATGTGGTTTAGGAGAGAGCCTTTGGCAAATGGTAAGCGGGTCAAGTTCCATGGGTGTTTAGCATAGTTTTCCACCATTATTGTTCTCTCTGTCGGTAGAGTCGGGTAATCTGCGGTGGGAAACCCGCTTACTTCGCCTGCAGTTTGATTATGAATGTCGGCGCCATACTTAACTTTGATGCTTGAATCACCCGTCTCCACAATTGACCAAAAAATCTCCTCGAGTGCATCTATGGTGAGCGGAGCATTAGATGATGCATACTTTTGGTAAAATTCTTGCTCGAATGTAGAGCAATCGTATACAAATTGGTTTAAACTGTAACGTAGCTCTGGGTCTTCTTCAAAACCATAGTCACCTGATCCCACAAGGCATTTGTCACAATACCAGTTTCCAGAAGGAATGGTTTCCATTGGCGGATCTAGACACCTCATATGGAAGGCATCATCACAGTTATCGCACAAAAGAGTGCTGGTAGGCGCATTATTGCGATTACAGACCACACACGAGTCGGGATCATCGCTGAGAACAGATGGAAAGTCAAAATTATCTCCATTACTTGCGAGGAATCGAGCATATGGCCAAATTTTGTCCCTAAAGGCATTTAGGAGCCCCTTTGTGTGGGAATCAACGCCCAATTTTTGATTTAATCTAAGCGCGTCTTCTGTTTTGAGAGTAGAAATATCTGTTGTATGTGGAAATAGTTCTTTAAACGCTAGGTACAAGTCATATACGTGCACTGGCTTCAGAAAGCCCGATATCCAAGGCTTTCTGGGCTTCAAACCAGCCATCTGTTGAAACCTATTCATATTCTCAACGAAGAATTTTCTACTTCGATTACGTAAACCCAAATCACCTAGATTTTGTGTTCTTGTATGGAATTTAAAAGATTGTGCAAGTGAAAACGGTGGCTTCCAACCAACAGGCGGGACGATTTTTAATAATCCATATTGCGTCCCCAATGCCTTAACATCATCCCTCGAGAGATATTCTATTGGGCTCTGGAACTCTGCGTCCGTCGGGTGTAGAGTTGGACACTCTGTAAGGAGGGTCTTCTCAAATGGCATCCTTGGGGGAGTATAGCGGCAAAAGAGAGGGAATGTGAATTATGGGGAAGAGTTTTTTTGAAGCAAGATCCGGATACGCTTTTATATTTGAAAATACAATTTCCTCCTAGAAAAAATTGTTTAATATAGCTGAAATTTGGTTTCGGCAAAGAGTTCTTCGATGAAGGAATCTGGGGTGATTAGACTGCTTTATGCATTACCTACATGACGATGTCTCATAAATTGCATTTGTCAATGACATGGAAAACAATATAAAATAGAGATTTATGATAAACAAGTAAAAACAAAGGTAATCAGTTCCTTTTTTTTTTGATTCTTTAATTCTTATTATTTCTGATTCGAAAATTGACATTGCCAGATGGCTCAAAGGGGCCGGCTGCAAACATTGATGCAGGAACGATCCAAATTAAGACCAAATGGGAATTGTAATTACATGCAACAACATAAATTTCAAAGAGCGTAATAAATTGAATCACCGTTGTATATTATTATTTGGAAGTTGAAGTGATTAATTGCTAATTAAAGATAACGTCCTTCATCCGATTATACATAATGTTGTTTACACTAAGATTCAAAAGAACGTTCCAAGTTCTGCGTTTTAATTGAATGAAGACTTAATTTATTTCAATTATAAAAACCTTTTTCTTGAAGACGATATTCAATTGAGTCTCAGATCATTTAAACGAGCGGCGTCTTGTACTTTGTTGTAATGGAATCGAGTACAACAGTGATATGCTATTCAGCAGAGCTTCAAATTAAAAGAAGAAGAATACTGACTCAGAAGTGTGTCAAGATAAAGAGTGACCTCTCAAACCTTGGTCCAGCTCCTCTTCTTAATGAGTACTCAATCACTGAGTTACTGTATAGCTAAAACTTTAAAGCTAATATGAGTCGAAATTTGAATTAATCTTTCATTTTTTTAAAGAACACCAAATTTTGAAAGATTATGCCAGTGAGAACAGGTTCTTTTTACCTGAACTAATTTATCTGGCACGCTTTATGCTGAGAACTGCTTTTCATTTTTTATGTAACCCTCACAAAAAAAATTCATTGATTTAGAATTCTTACTATATCATGGCCATGGTCCTCTAGGGTGGCCATTTGCCTTTCGTTAAGCAAAATCTGCACGAAAGATATGAATGCAAATGGGGGCTCTTACAATAAAAGCGAAAGTTATTCATATTTTGGCCCTCTAAATAACTTTCAATTGTCTAAAAAAACCTACATTCAATCAAACTCTGAAATCTTGCACTTATATTATGGGCTCGCTAGATGAACAGTGTCTGAGATAGTGTTATAGACACTACTTATGATATCCACATTAATGGATTTAGAATTTCCTTTTGCTTGTTTGTTTTTGCTTGGTGCTTCAGCTAAATGATTAATAATTTGTCTGTGTATGGAAAAAGAGGAGGCTAGAGGGTTATCAATAAGTATGATCAACTAACTTGTGTCTCAAATTGATGAACCCAGTTTTATCCATATTCATTATCTATAATTCCTAATAAAATATTTGGATCCTAATGCCTTTAAAGCAAAACAGTTAATGGGTTCGTTTCAGGCGGGCTCATGTTAATTAAAATGGATCATGGCTCTCAAATCATAAAGAGACAATATCTTTACCAACAACCTGATCTACGAAAGATCCTTTCTTTCTGTTACCTCTTTTTTTTCTCATTCTTTTTTTTCATGATTTATAAAATATCTCTCAATTTCGTTGAATTCAAGTGCTGTCATTGATATTTCACAATAATCCTCGTGTATTAGCAGAAATGCAAAACTAAAACAGAGACTAAAAAGGAAACAATGCAAGGAAATAACAAGCAAATCTTTTTTAACGAATTTCCATCAGGAATTTATTGTACTCTCGCTGGAAATTCTATGTTACCGAAAAAACTTCTTATCGGTCTGGCACCTACTTACCACCCTTCGTGACGCTCCTTAGCTTCACTAGCACCTTCGCCATCATGTCCTTTAACAACGCATTTACCAACGACTTGGAGCTGGATGCTGCCGACCATGCACAGTATCTGGATTTCCCTGATTTCGAGCGACTTTCCAAATCAATTGACTCGAACCTTCACATATTCAAGAGCACTCATTCCGCCACCATTCGTAGATACCTTCAACAACATGACGCACTAGATAAAGACGCACCCGATTATCAACAGAGAGCAAATCAACTAGTTCAATCACTAAAGGAGGCTATTGGGAAATGTGTGACTCTATTTAAAGAAGTGAACCAAAGCACATCTGATTTGAATAACTATCTAAGGCAGTGTGAGTTGGAGCACGCAGACGAGGATACCATTTCATATTTAAGACAGAAAGAGTCAATTTTGATTAGCACAACAAAAAATGCTTTACATCTGTTTCAGAGGCAACAGCGGAAATGTATGTCTTTAGAGAAGACCCTAATGAGCAACCTGGCAGCATTGATAGACGAAGCTGTCACAGTAAGAAACACACAATCCCAACAACCACAACTACAGCCGCAACAGCAACAGCAACAGCAACAGCAACAACAACCACAGGTTCAAATTACATATGAACCCATTAACGCAGAGGAACTTGAACAGCAGCTGATGTTAATCCAGGAAAGAGAGCGGGAGATTCTACAAATCTCTCAAGATACGCAGGAAATCAACGAAATTTACCTGAATTTGCAGGGTATTATTCTGGAACAACAGTTTCAAATAGACACAATTGAAGACAATATCTTGAGCTACCATGGTGATGTTCAAGGCGCTGCGAGCGAATTACGCCGTGCTGAACGATACCAGCGTCGCTCGGGTGGCAGAATGTTGTGCTGTTTGTTTATACTCTTGGGAGTTTTTGGTTCCGTGGTGCTTATAATGGTTGTGTTCTAAGTATGATAAAATGGTGTGTGTTCTCTTAATTACTATTTAAAACTATTGAAAATGTTTACATCATTTAAAAGATCAACGATTTGATCCTGATATGCGAGGTCCTGATACTTCAGATAATAAATTGAATGTCTATCTGGTTCTGCTCTTGATCTACCTTGACAAGCAGGCGATTGATTTTGCTTTCATAAGTTTTATGTTTACCGTCAAATGATATTTGAGCGATCCATCTCAACCTCACTGTGTTTAATATCAGTCCTCGAAGTTCGGGATGTGAATGAAGTCAGATGTGTTCAAGCAGACGTAGGGCCGATATTCATAATCTCTCTGAATATCACCAAGGATATACACTCTTGGTAAAGTCTTCATTCTCTTACAGTTCCTTATGTAGCTACCTCCATTTTCTGCCTTCAATTTCAGGCTAAATAAAGCGTAAATAATAGACTGTGCACCCACATAGCAGCTTCGGGTAATCATTTGAAACCGCAATTGCTTGAGTTTAGAAGGAGGTCTAAATTTATTCTTTTCAAAACAAAGCTCTCTAAGTGCTTTGCTGCGAATCAAGCCGGGATCAACCATACTCACTATGATGTTACTCGGCGAGCCATCAGAACGTTTTTCCCCATTAAGCTGACGCTGCAAAATTCTTCCATAAACACCGAAAACCAATTGGCACTTGAAAAATAATACCCAAAAACACAGTTGAGAGTAGCTTCGGACGGCCCTCGACAAAGCCTTCGGCAGGTAAGAAAGTAGAGGCGCACAGAAAGGATGGCATCTACTGGGCCACTCTTCACAGACAGAACTGGTGGTGATAACAATTCTAACATCACGGCGCGAGGGCTGCGACAATACAGTTGAAAGGAGCCCGTGAACCAAATGCCTTTGCAAGGTATAGTTTACATTTCTTATGTCTTGTGCAAAGCTCAGGCCTTTGGAAACCTGTCGCCGATTTGAATTTGTGGCGCAGCAAATGATGCCATCCAAACGTCTCGGCTTGCTTGTTTTTTGCCAGTTCCATAGGAATGTGTTGACAGAACGCAAACTGCGCAAATCACAAGTTACTGCGAAAATCTGCTTATTTTGAAACCTTCTTTTCATGTTATCCACAAATGCGACTGTGTCAACCTCGAACGTGTCAACGCACAATAAGATCAAATGGGCGCCTCGCATGGCCAACTCAGCAACAACTTCGGATCCTAAGCTTCCGGTTCCTCCTGTAATGAGATATACTCGGTCACTGAGATCATTTGGGATATCTTCTTGTCTGGCCATCAAAGAAAGGTCAATCCGAGCTTGATTTCGCGCAAACTAAGGCTTTCAGGGAATTATTGACTTTCTTCAACCAATTAAATTGTACTGAGATCCAACTAATTTGTCAAATCGCCGGCCACAAATTGAAAAATGAGAAGTTTATGCTGGAGAATATGTTGCCCTCGTTGGTATTGCCTATTCCGGCACCTCCATCTTTTTCCTTCACTTTTTAAATTTTTTCTTTATTTTTGAATGCAATTAAATTACGTTTGCAAAAAATTATTCTGCATCTGTTTAAAATAGCCGCTTGCAAATTTAAAAGGTGAAGAACGGCAAGATTGCAAAACTTCTTTAACATTTAAGGCCCATTGAGGGTCATGAATATATATTCATTATTTCTACAAAGAAGCCTTCAATTAAATCTCGAGTATTGGGAGAGTTGCCCAAAAATTGATGTAGAGACAAGAGTTGTCTTTCAATTGGTCTTTGTTGAGTGTTCTATATGCCAAGGAGGTGAACAATTGAGAGTTTTAGTAATCCTTATCAAATTATGATAAAAGTTCCATAAACTCAGTCTTGTTTTGATATAATACGCCATGCTCCAGCCGTCTAGGTACCATTTTTAGTACTTAAGTGGAACAATTGAAGGTCAAAAGTAATTTAAGAAAACGAAATGAATAATTGATAATAAGAATGATAATATTAAAATAGAAAACAAATGATAATCATAAAGATGCCAAAATGTGGCGCACGCTTGTGCAGTTGCTTCAACTATGTCTGTCAGTACCGCAACTCTTCAATGCCAACTTTGTAGTCAGGAAAGGAAACCAACTGAAGACGTACAATACTATAGGCAAAATGGCTGCCGCCAAGCCCAAGCTATAAACGACCCAGAATCCAATCCAACCCTCGTCAACACCAAAGGCATCGAGGACTGACATTTGGAGTAAACCACACACTTGAAGGCTAAAACCGACAAAAATTCCAACAGGAATCCAATTTGAAAATCTTATGGCTCTTGAGAAGACTTTGCTTAAGTGGTCAATATTGGTAAGCTTTTTGTCGACGACTTCGCTCCGGATCGACAAGTCTGGCTGCCAATCATTAAAGAACTTCACTATTTTCCGAGAAATGCTCTGACCATCCGAATCAAGTGACAGCATATTATTTGCGATTTTTTCTCCGCATTCTTCCCATTGCTTTGCGATGGGTTTGGTCTTTGGTGAATCACGCGATAAAGCTTTAAGTTCACGAAGGTTACTATTGTGAAGAGCGGATTCAAAGTCATCAGTCTGGATATCGATAATAACAACTTCTGCTATCATTTCCTTTAGAATCCTATCGATGAATTTGTCCGTCTCGCGAACTACGGCGTTCTCTTGATCTTTCTTATATATGCTGTTAGCTCTGTCGGGCTGTGTTAAATCATGAACAGCTGCGTTAAAGAGTTTCTGATCCGAAGCTAATGAACTTTTCAAAGATTCCCAGCTAGCTCTAATATCTCTCGCAAGAGCGGTGACAGCGTCCTTGGATGGTCTCAACTCCAATTGGGGTACCTTGTCCTGAGTTGTGATACACCATGCCTCATCAAGGTGACACTGGTGAGCGTATCTTTCCCTCCAATAAAGGGTGTTTTTTAAACCGCCATACACTCTGCTTGGTAGGTAGTTAGCTACCAAGTGGGCTAAGACAAAAGCTCCAAGCGTGATTCCCGCGGCAATAATCTCCGCCTTGTGCTGAATTGATCCAATGCCCACAAAAACACCAATTACACCGAGAATAAACAGGCCCACCCAACCGTGTTTTTGAATTGACTTTTTTATTTTGTAACCTTGTTCATTCTTTGCATCCATATTGAATGTTTTGATCAGGTACTTCACGTCTGCGGCGAAGATTTCAGTTCCCTTCTCAAAGTTTCCTGGCAAATATCTCAAACACTTCATAATTGATTGCAGAAATTCTGACTGTGGGCTTAGTCTCATTTCTCTAATGAGGGCTGCGCCACAACCAGTTTTAACGATATCGTCGACATCCTTTACCACCTTGCCTAACTTCTTGAGCTCTACGCCAATTTGTGGGTTATCAAAATCAATGCTTTGGGAAACCCAGAGATTGCTCAGGTGTCGGACCTCCTTGTGAGCTCTGGCTGCATTGCTAAATACTCCGCTGACATTGGAAGTGACCTCCACTGCCTTATCACGAACATCGCCCAACTTATTGATCAATTCATCAACTGGCTCAATAAGTTGCTGGTCACAAATACTCTTGTACGTGACTAAATCATAGTGTAACTGGTCAAGTTTGAAAATGGTTTGGACCTCAAAGTTTCTGTCTACTTCGAGCAATGGCGAGACCTGTAACTTAATTTTGGGGCAAGTTGCGCTCTTGATGTAGCCTTTGGGGTAAAAAAATTCATGACAAGGTGTTTTGACATTATTTTCAATAAAATTTCCGAGGACGCCACGGCCCCGAGCTTGTTCCTCAGCATCGGCCCGAGCTTGATCCTGAGCCATAGACCAAGCCGTAGCCCGATCATGAGTTTGAGCTCGAGCTTGATCCCGTGATTCAGATCGAGCTTGAGTATTTGCTCGGGCTATTGCTTCAGCTCGTGCTAGCGCCTCAGCGCGTGCCAGCGCTTTAGCTCGATCTTGAGTTTGTACTCCAGCCTCAGCCTCAGCCTGAGCATGAGGTCGAGCTAAAGAACTAGACATAGATATTCTTGGAACTTCTGCTTTAACTGAAAATATCCCTGAGAATTTGAGGGTTTTTGTTAAGTTAGGGGGTGGTGAAATGTAAGAATAGGATGGTGGGGGATGGTTCAAATGGGTGCAAACTGACACAAATGCTAATAAACATGCATGCAGTATTCGCATCCATTCTACACTCTACACAATACGATAAGCTGAACTGATTACAAGGTTGAGGTAATCTAATTTTTGAAATACTAATTATTTCGGGTATTTTAATTCCAAATAGTATAATAGAATTGCCATATTAGTAGTGTTGCAGAGAAACTTTCAAGTAGCCAGTCAGGATACCTTAAATTAAAGATAAAAAAGAATTAATAACCAATCTACTCTCTCTTAGTTACCGACTTTTTTAAAGATACGCTTTTCAACTTCAATTACTTATCCACAGACCACAAATTGACATGTCCGTCGTCACCACAAGTAGCCAAAATCTCCTCTCCAGTTGCCATATTGCACCAGGAGACACTGTTGATTTCGTAGACTCCATGTGCACCTTGGAAAGTACTTTCAACTTTCCATCCATCCTCGTTCTCTCTATAAATGGCGATCTGGCCATCTGCACCTACACTTGCAATTCTACCACTTTGGGCTGACCACGAGACCGAGTACACAGCGAATTTATGCACAGCAGGAAGAGTCAGCTCCAGAAGCCATTCCATCTCGCTGCTGTTGTGTTTGATTGAACTCGGAAGCGCAGATGCCAGCCTCTGCTGCTCAACAGAGGATTTGGAGGCCCAAACACGGACAGTCGAGTCATCAGATGCAGATACGAGTCTAGTGCAGCCCTCAGATGCAGATGCAGATTTGGGGTGTTCAAAAGCAGAACACCATACAGTTCCTTGGTGGCCATTAAGGATGGCAACACATGACCAATCGTCGTCATCATCATCCTGGTTATATAATCTGATAGTGTCATCATATGAAGAGCTCGCTAATAAATTGTACAGAGGATGGAAGACAATGTGCTTAATGTCTTGGTCATGATCACTCAATACAGACACACACTCAAACTCCTCTAAGGTCTCTGGATCAGTTTCCCAGATCCATACGGTCTTGTCACGCGAGCATGATGCAAGGTATCGGCCAGACCAGTTCCAAGCCACAGCCTTGACTTCGTTTTCATGACCTTCGATCAACGCCATTAAATTCCACTCATTTTTCGGGCTTGTTAGGAGCTCAGTTTCTCTATCTTTTGCAGAAAGCCCAGATTCATCTTCCTCGTCATGGACCATATCGATATCCTCAGGCTCTTCGATTCCCCAGACAGAGATTGTTGCGTCGAAAGAGCCACTGGCCAAAGCAGGCAAGTCAATGAAATCATCATCGCTTGAAAGTAACTGTGGTTTAAAACTAACTGTTCTTACAGAACGTTTATGAGTGTCCGCGAGAGTGGCTATAGCTGGAAAGTTTTGGGATGATGATAATTTGTAGATTCGACTCGTCTTATCACTGGAAGCCGTGGCCAAAAGTGGCAATGTTTGGTGTGGAGCAACACACCAAGCCTTATCTGTATGTGCATGAATAGATTTTATAAGCTCAATCATTGTGTATGGGTCGTTGTGTTGGAGCTGATGCTATTACTTGATATCGACTAGTAAGAATGTATATAGCCACTTGCAGCCAAAATGCTTCCGGGAGTAAATTATGAAAAATAAAGTGCAAAAAATGTTCGAAAAAGGAATACAAGGTTTGATTAAATAAAATCTTGATTTGATCTTTATGTTATTTTATAGAGCATTACATATGATGCATTGAATGATGAAGAGAATGAGATCTGAGTACACAATTAAGGCTAAATGTTTCAGTATTCCTTAGCTACTAAACCAAGCTTTTGTCCGAAGTAGCCAAGAATTCTTTGAGACTCACGATGCTCCGCACAGTCCACGACAATCTCTTTTAATAACGCATGCTTGTTCCAGCCACACACCTCAGCGCTTTCAGCGGTTACAGTTTCATCGTCACCCAACAAGTCTTGACACAACTCATACAACTTCCCCTTTAAACCCAATTCACTTAATCGCTTAGCATATGTAATGATAAAGTCCTTGAAGTCCGCCTTTTCATCAAGGAGCTCACAACACAAGATTCGGTTCTCCATGTGAGAAAGAGAAATAATGTTTTCTAAGTTCTCAAAACCTTCCTTCATGATCATATTTTTAGAGATTTTGTTGAAAAATTTTCCGCGACCAAGGCGGCTTTTACGGACAATTTCTTCATTTGTCTTGTGCTCGAGTAAGCCTATGATAGATGACTCTTTGGCGCCGTCGCTTTCGTTGAGGCTACTTTGATTAGCTGCCACTTTATCATCCGTGATGCTATCCCAATAATGTGAGCCAAACGCCCACCATGTTTCGGAAACTGTCTGCCACACATCTAGATCTACATTGAAAAGGTAACCTGATCCACTGGATAACGTCACCAATGGCGTCCCCTTGAACGTAATGGAGCACATGCTTATGCTATCTGCACGGCTCAATCCATCTTCTTGGTATTTACTGTTGAGGTCGAGGAGTGTAGCAACTGACTGTGGATTATGTAAATGGATTTTTTTCCTTTCTATGTCCCAGACGTACATTTCTCCGACAGAAGTCACAGCCAACAAAAATTTGCCATGGCTTTCCAAAAAAGAGAGTGGCGAACCAAGAACAATTGGCGGGAGGAGTCTTTTGCCTGAAAGGTGCGAGTAGACGTAAATCTGGCCATCGATGGTGCAAATGGCCCAGAAATCTTTCCCTTCCACAGCCAATTGAATATATTTAGGAATAAAGTCCGTCCAGATCTGCGACTCCTTCTTGAATTGAGTCACTCGCGACGGCGTGTTTTCATTACCTTCACCATTGCGTATATCCAAAAAAGTCAGTTCAGCATGACGAGAGCTCAAACGGAAGGTACTTCTTACTTTTGGAACTGAGAGTCTCAATTTCGAAAACGTTGTGTTCGGATTCACAACGACAGAACCTATGAATTTGACTGGCTCAAGTGCTCGTTTGGCTTTTTTGGTCACTCCATTGCTATCTTGACTCTTGGCCCGTTTAGCATCCTTCTGGAATCCTTCAGACACCAGGTAAGATGGCCTATCAAACTCCATCAAACTGCGCGGTCCCGAAACCCCTGGCCGATTGTTCAAGCTTAAGTCAAGATCGGGTCTGTCGTTGGAAGCGGCTCCATTTTTGTTACCGTTAGAGATCAAAATTGGCTGTATACGCTTCTTTCCATCTTTTGTGG
The DNA here is from genome assembly GCA_030563825.1 of Australozyma nongkhaiensis. Classification (NCBI taxonomy): domain Eukaryota; kingdom Fungi; phylum Ascomycota; class Pichiomycetes; order Serinales; family Metschnikowiaceae; genus Australozyma; species Australozyma nongkhaiensis. The sequence continues at coordinate 500,211 of JAJMKF010000006.1, read as the reverse complement.
TGACTTTTTGGGTTTCAACAGCGGCTTTCTTAGTCTGCTTGGGTTCTGACTTTAGTTTTGTTGGCTTCGAAGTAGCCTCAATGGTAGAATTGGAGGCCCGATCCTCCATGACGCTTTGAAGAGCGTCTGTAGCGTTTTGATCTTCAAGAGGCTCTGCAGGAAGAACGACGGGAGAAATGTCACCGACTATGACGGTTGAAGTATCTGAGTTTGGGCTTTTAGCTTGTGAATCATTCCCCAGGATGTCTTCAGCTGAATTCTCCTTTATAGGCAGTCTCTTTCTAGTAAATGCCAGTTGAAGATCGGTTGCATTTATCTGCTCAATAACTTCAGAAACCTGTTTCTGAGTTTTTGATTTTTTCTCAGCTGTCGAATCATCGGACTTGACTGTAAATGCTTTGAGCGTATGGCGCTGAGTTGCTTTAAGTTTGTCTAGAAATTCTTCAGAAGCAGCATACCCAAGCTCACCCTCTGTGAATGTGGCTACAATTATGTACCCATCTCCAGAGACCATAACAATGCTATCAGAAGCTAAGTTCCACGCAATATCCGTAATAGGCTTGGAAGTTAAATCTTTGATGACTACAATTGGCGCTTCTTTCGAGGTGTTCCAAACAACAAGACTATTGTCAGACCCCGCTGACGCCACAATATGATACACATCTACATCCGAGTCTTTGTCTAAAACCAGGCCATCTTCGGCCTTCATTGGGCCCTCAGGATTTCTCTCACGAGAATCGAAAATGCGAGGAGCAAACTTGACCAAGTCGCAACTCATTCCATGGCCCACAAGGTTAACGCGATTATCCCATCCTTGAGAGCGAGACAACAAAGATATGAGTGAAGTCAGCTGTTTAGAGGCTATGGGCGCTGCAAAGAACTCTCCATCGCAGGACCATGAGAGACGGCGACAACCATGCATAGAGTAGCTAACAGCACCATTGCTGGTCAATTTCGACACCTTGGACAATACCTTAAATTGATAGTTTCCATTATTGTCGAATTGATATTGAAAGATGGTTACGATTGTGTCGTCGCCTAGAAGAGCCAACAAATTACTCGTTGGGTCAAACGAGAGACCGCGCTGAATGGTAGGTTTTTCTTTCGAAGACCCAATATCTACAAGTAATTGATGCGTATGTCTCTCGATGTCGTATAAATGAACTTTACCATCTGCGGCAGACCATGCGAAGAGACGACCATCACGGGACCAAGATGCATCAATGACAGACGCAAATTGAGTATCCTCGGCTCCAGGCCATGGATATATTTCTCTGCTAGATGAATCACGAACATTCAGTAAAACTACATGACCAGAAGTGTCTGCTGAAATCAAGAGATGGTCCATGGTTGGACACCATCGAAGAACAGTGACAGGAGCTGTGTGTGCGGTGATTTGATGTTGAGGTTCGATTTGGCCCAATGTCTCAATTTTTGCCGAGACAATATCGGAGAATTGTTGGAGGTCCCAAAACAATACACTATTGTCAGCTCCACCTGTGGCCATCCACGTATGGGAGGCATTGATGTCAACGGAACGAATGTCGCCGTTATGGTGAGGATGCGGAAGTATCAGAATTCTCATTTGAGCGCGATGAAGGACGACGTGTTACTTACGTATGTCTGCGTTTTTGAGGATTGCAGATGATAGGAAGAATCGGGGGCTTGGTGTTGTTTGACTGTACGATAAATTAGAGTGCAGGGAGTCAGTTTTTACTTATAATGTCTAACTGAGGGAGACTATAAATCAAGAAGTAATACAACAGAAGAAAAACAGTAATGAGGAAAATGAACGATGCTGCTTTTGGGAATGGGATTTGGGTGTTTTGCAACGTTAAATGCAACTTGAAAAATGGTCTTGTATATGAAGAGCGAGGAGGACCACTGAGACCAACTTTGACATAAATTAATTAATTCTTTTAGACTAACACATGAAATAAAAGGACTATTTAAAATGTTGGATTTTGAAAAAAAAGGGATAAATTTATGTCTGTCAGTAGCTTTTCAAATTGAGTCTTTCGTATTCAATCTTCATTTGTAAAAATCTATGGTATTACAAAAGAAATAATGATTTTATTCACGTTATTAATTTCAACTTTTATTATTCGCAGTAAAAACGGGAGATTCCACGCCACTTAAACTGTTTACATTCTGTCAATTGGTTCATCCACAACATCTATGAGATGATCATTCTTGTGTTGAGAGTCCTTCAAGAACTTAGGAACCCACGACCAATCTTCTGGTTGCAATATTCCGTTGAAACACAAAGTTCCAAACACTAAAACGGTAAATCCTAAAAATTGGAGAAATTTGAAAGATTCCCATCCAAGAACCATAGCAATAACCCAAACCAACAAAGTTCTACAATTGTCGACAGTGGAGCGAGCAGTAGCCGAAAGCTCGTTGGTCAATGATAGTCCACAGTAATTGAATAATGAAATGCACACCATAATCATCAATGAAGAAACCAAAACTGCACGCAGCAGGAATGTCTCAAACAAAGACTGTCCTAGGTTGAATGGCGATTCCGCAAATTTAGCAGGCGATTGAGTAGCTTGAAACGCGAAATTGAGAATAATAAGAGAGATCACTAGGATTGATGCGCCAAAAAAACCCTCTGTATAGACCAATTTCAATGGCGTGAGAGACGAATGGCTCATTATTCTCTCTTCCACGACAAACTGCACGGCTTGAAGAGTCACCGCACCCAAAACAAGAGAAATACCAAAGGCTATTTTGGCAGGGTCTTCTTTCACCAGACCGCTTGAGCTTCCAGAGCCAGATCCACTATAACCTACAATGGCCACACCTAGAGATACAAAGATAAGAGCAATCCATTCCAAACGGCGAATGCGACGTTTCAAGAACAACACAGAAAGAATAGCGACGAAAAGAACAACAGATCCACGTGTCATTTGGTAGATGGAAACTGGCGTATACATCAATCCAACATTCATTAATGTTGTTGCAAGAAGGTCGCAGACTGAAGGAATGGCAAGATAAAGAGTAGTGAAAAAGGACTGCTCTTCATGTAAACCATTATTACCCTCACCATAAATATCACCTTCTCTACCGTCAGGGATGGCCGTATACTGCTTTCTACGGGCCCATGGAGCCTTGTACATGGAGTAGTAGACGAGATAGATGGAGAGTTCTCCAATGAACATCTGTAAAGTCTGAATGGCCGGCTGCTCGAAGTACTTCCTCTTGCTTGGATCCGGATTGTTGCAATGCGCCACACATTGATTATCCTGGAACTTGGTGAGCAACGAGTTAAGACACCCGCTGACTATGGTGCCCGCCACGATCAACACAGTGTACAACATAGAGATTCGGGAGAATGCAATCGATTACGAAGGTTATTGTTACTACCAAATGAACGACTTGGGTTACTCAGATTGAATTGAGGCGAAAAAAATCTTATCGGCGTGTAAAGACGCACAGTATATGTACTTGTGTTAGGTCTGTTTCAAGTGGAGCCGTATGGGGTATAGGCTAACTGGGAGAGGTTCAGGCTGTGGTGAGTTGGGGAGAGGTGTACGCTTGACTGCAGTCCTGGGTAGTTATTTACTATGACATTTTTTTTTGATTTATATTTTGGAAGGTGAATAGAGGGATAGAGATAAGCACCTGCCTAATTAGGAAGTGTAATGATTTGCGATCCTCGAATACTTATTGACACTCATTTGGATCGGTTCATAGTATGTGGTGATTCGTGGCGTGCATATAACTCTCACTATGTCCTAATCGGGCCTTGCATGAGCCGCACGATGGGCATCGTCACTAAGGTCTAGGTTGGCCCAAAGGGGAGAAGAAAAGTTACTCAATTTTATTGAAATTAAAATATGTCAGAATTTATTGTCAATTGTATTTACCTTAATTTTCTGAGCTAAAATATCTTGCAAATGAAGCCTTAATCATTGAGATGTTGTCTTTTATGCTCATTAACGGCTAAGTGCGTCACCTTCCCAACATCCAAAAAATCCAAAAAAAGCACAAATTAAACAAAAAAGTTTCAATTTTGAGCCCCTTTTTTTAGTATTTAAAAAGAAATATCCTGTCTCGAGCTATTGTACTTTAAAGATCGATTTTGGCCCATATATCTTCGCGGTTACCCGCCCTCGCTCCGCTATACAACTGCTCAATGCCTGTAAAATTTTTCGACTAAGTACATTTTCATCTAATCAAATAAACACATAAAAATGGCATTCAACGCACAAAGAGGCGGTAGAGGTGGCTCCCGCGGTGGTAGAGGTGGTCCAGGTGGATCCCGTGGTGGATTCGGTGGCGGAAGAGGTGGTGCCAGAGGTGGATTCGGTGGCGGAAGAGGTGGTGCCAGAGGTGGATTCGGTGGTGGAAGAGGCGGTGCCAGAGGTGGTGCTAGAGGTGGTGCCAGAGGCGGTGCTAGAGGTGGCCGTGGTGGTGCTAGAGGTGGTGCTAAGGGAGGTGCCAAGGTCATCATCGAGCCTCACAGACACGCTGGTGTCTTCATTGCCAGAGGTAAGGAGGACTTGCTTGTCACCAGAAACATTGCCCCAGGTGAGTCTGTCTACGGTGAGAAGAGAGTTTCCGTCGATGAGCCAGCCAAGGAGGAGGGTGCTGCTCCAACCAAGATTGAGTACCGTGTCTGGAATCCTTTCAGATCCAAGTTGGCTGCTGGTATTATGGGTGGTATCGATGAGTTGGGTATTGCTCCAGGTAAGAAGGTTTTGTACTTGGGTGCTGCTTCCGGTACTTCCGTTTCCCACGTTTCCGATGTTGTCGGTCCTGAGGGATTGGTTTACGCCGTTGAGTTCTCCCACAGACCAGGTAGAGAATTGATCTCTATGGCCAAGAAGAGACCAAACGTCATCCCAATCATTGACGATGCTCGTCACCCACAAAAGTACCGTATGTTGATTGGTATGGTTGACGCTGTCTTTGCCGATGTTGCCCAACCAGATCAAGCACGTATTATTGCTTTGAACTCGCATTTGTTCTTGAAGGACCAAGGTACCGTTGTCATTTCTATCAAGGCTAACTGTATTGACTCCACTGTTGATGCTGAGACCGTTTTCGCTAGAGAGGTCCAAAAGTTGAGAGAGGAGCGTATCAAGCCTTTGGAACAATTGACTTTGGAGCCTTATGAGAGAGACCATTGTATTGTCGTTGGTCGTTACATCAGAAGCGGCTTGAAGAAGTAAGTCTGAAAGCTCGTCCCTTTTTTATAAATTTCCTGTACTTTAGAGTTATTGCATAGTATTAAAAAAATCATTGTTATTGAATTTGACTGTGAGATTCACGTGGCGTAGATTCAATGGACTAAATTGGAACATAAAGGTGGCTGATTGCATTAAAAGCGAAAGTTCCAAAAAGGAGATTCATTCAAATTTTTCCAAATTGACGACCTCTTTATAAAAAATTTAGTAGTATCAATTACCTCTTCGCCTTGGGACATCTCATTTTGAAGTTGTAAAGATTATTATGCGCCATCGAGTATTGAGCGAAGGAAAATTTCAATGTCTAAACATTTCGAAACCGATTACTAATCTCAACCCAAATAAGAATTCCAAAAACTTTCCATGCTCATCTACTCTATTACCGTATCTTAGGCTAAACACTTGCTTACGTACTCCCACTCAACTACTTCATATAAGTGACCTAGGGAGGAGGACCAAACCAGTGAACTCCGTAAAGTGCCACTTTTCTCCTGCCACATACTACATTCTGGCTCTCTTAACATCGCCACGCTAGACTCCAAACACTTAATAATTCTGAATTTTATTCAAAATTTGAATTAAGCCATTTCCCCATCAGCTGGATCTCACCAACCACAACACAACATCAATCTTACACACACAAAAACATAGACCGCCATGAGCGCAGTAGAACGGCCGAAGTCACCCCTGGAAATTGTAGAGGTGCTTTCGGACGACGAAAACGATGCTGATTTCGGCAGGTCCGGGGTCCGCAGACAGAGTGCCATCGAGGTGCTCAGTGATGTTTCCGATAATGAAGGAAGCGATAATGATTTAGAAATCGTCTCAGAAGTTATAAATACAAGCAATCAGCCAGTCCATCATTTTCCGTCCCAACAATACCCTCCACAACAACATCCACGGCCGCAACTCAACAGACCAGCAAGATCTGATTCTCTTTTTGTGCGTGACGATGATGTAGAAATTACAGGCCATAATCAGATTCTGCTACCGGATTTAGAGGCCCTCATCCACCAAGCGTATGAAGAGTCCAGAACGCAAGGAACTCCGAACGCACAAAATACAAACAACACACACATCGCAAACAATGCAAACACCAGACATAATAGACACACAAATACTCCCACTATTCTTGAAAGCCAAGCGTTTCAACGACGCCGCCCATTTCATAGACCAAACTTCCCTCGTATCCTACGGCGCCGCCCAAATCCGGCAGTAAATAATGCCACGGACGGATACCATTTTGGATTCCAGCCTTTTCAATTCGCCTTCCATGGCAACGGTTTCGGCCTGGACTTTGGATTCGGAAATGCCGATCAAGGGGTCTCAGCTCATGTTCTAGAGGCCATCCGCCGCTCTGAGGAAAGGGATATGGATAAGAAGCTAGAGAAGGAAGACCAGATTAATCGGAAGACTCTTGAAAAGAAGCAAGAGGCTGCAAAGGATTCGGTTGAGGGATATACGAGCACCATCTCAACAGAAGACAACTATGTGTGTGAGTTATGTGCCATTGTTCTCGGTGAAGGTATCCCGGCTGACTTCAAGCCAGACCTCAAGTATGACGATAATATAGATGAGCATGCATCGAGGCTTCGAACAAATGCGCCTTGGTTCTGTATCCGTCAATGTTTTGAGACAGATATCGAGCTTCTGAAGCGAGTGTTTGCTGCGAAATGTGGGCATGTTTTCTGTGGGCGGTGCATCAAGAACATAGCCAACCGCGCACCGCTTAAGGGCCGCAAAAAGAACGAAAAGTCGAGTATTTTGAATCCCCGCGTGAGCTCTCCGCACAAATGCCCTGTTAAGGATTGTGGGGCTAGTTTTATGGGTAAAAAGACATTCACTGAGTTGTATTTATGATACTGGATATCTAAGTAACGAATAGACGTAGTAGAAAAGGTGTTAGTGAGTCTTGGTAAATTTTAAAGATATAAGTTCGATTACCGTCAATTTTCTGCCAAATTCAATGACATTTGTAGAAACTTAATGACTTTGAGAGATATTTCTTGTACAAAAACCAGATGGTTTTTTAATCTTTAGTGAGAATCGAATGTATTGAATGTATTTATCATCATGATCTTCCGTGTATGTATGTATTTGCTCTCTTATTCTTGTTGCATGGCGCCATTGATCCTCTTTACATATAATGTACCTCAAAATAGAAAATTGTAGACTCAATTAATCTACTCTAGCCTCCGACAATGTCAATGGTTTAATGTTATTAGAGAAGATAGATGAGCCAGATTTGAACCGGTTGATCTTTTTCAACTTCTCTCTAACGACCATGACAGGAACAGAAGACTTTGTCACCAAATAATTTGACAACGATCCCAACAAAACACCCTTGATGGCACTCAGACCCTTTGAGCCTACAATGACAAGCGTAGGTTGCAAGTTGTCTATGCACTCCAAGATTAAATGCCTTGGGATTGGATGATGAATGATCTCAATGACGATGTGAATTTGCAATTTAGTCAATTTCAACAAACTGAGCACTTGTTGCTTTGCACGATTCAACATGTTTAGACGTGCTTGTTCTCTTGCATTCTCGTTCAGAGTATTACCCTTCAAATGATGGTTGTTGTCATTCTCCTCGATAACACAAACGATAAAAAGAACAGATCCGTCCACCAATACAGTACCCAAAGACCACTCCAAAGCGAAGATGGATTCAGGACTGAAATCCATACAAAGCAAAAACATCTTGGGCTTCATCTGTGGGTTGATAAGCAGGAAGAAGTTACCTCTAGTGATTGTTTGAATGACTCTAGACTGGGAAATGTTCAGGTCTACATCGCCCTCCTTGATTGTTTCATTAAGTTTTGAAGCAAATTCAGAATCTAATTTGTCCTCGACTGCAGAAGTGTAAGGGATCATGAACTCTTCATGAGGCGCATCTGGGTTCTCTTCAGTGGCATTCGCGGCAGCAGAAGACGAGGAAGCAGCGGCAGCAGCAGCAGCCTTTCTTTGAGCGCTGACAGGGGAATTACGTAAAGTTTCATTCTCTTGATCAATGATTTTTCGGCGGTAAGCTTGATAAGTCTCGAGCTTTTGTCTTCTAGCGCCGGCATCTTGATCTGAATTGTCGAGGTCGAGTTTAACTTGACCCGTCAACGCATGCTTATTTTCAGCTAACTTGGCTACGATGTCGTTATCAACCAGACTGCCGATCTTCTTCGCATTAGCCACAGCTCTCTCAGATGCAGTGAGTTCCTCAAGCTTCTTAATGGTCTGATCATCATTGAGATTTGAGTTCTCTAAAATGGTCGAGACGGCAGACATCTTTTCATCATGACAAGCGTAATTGGGGAGAATGTTTCCTGCAGCATTATACTGAAACTTCTCGCCCTCGTCGTCGTCACTGATGTGTTCTTCTTCACTAACTTCATCATCCCAGAACTTGCTACTGGAGCCATTGGCTTCGTCAGCGGCACCTTCAGGATCTTTCAAACGTTTCAGAGGGTCTTGGTTGGTAATGGACCATTTCATGTCTTTGTTGGCGTCATCAATCAGAACGGACGAAGAGCGGGAGTTGTTGCCAGAGGGCGACCGGGACCGGCCACGGTTCGACATGGATTTCTGGATAATAGCCAATTTCTCGGCCTCTAACTTCAGCTGGCGACTGGCCATTGTAACTGTGTATATCTAAGGGAGCACGTGAACGAAATTTAAGGGTATAGAGGAAGATGAGGGAGAAGTGGAGTTTCAACTACCTAGAGTGAGTAGTAGCTTGAAACTGGCGGTTATGAGCACTGAGTCGCTTATCCAATTGGGAAAGTGTATGTGTTAGTGTTTCAATGCTGATGAACGGGCAAGTACAGGCGGTGATTGATGAGTGATGATTGGTGGTCAGTGATGACAGATGGTGATTGTAAGTGAAGGCGTGGTGGTTTAACTTGAGCGTTTGCCTTGGCAGGCATGTCATGGTGAGGCTGTACAGTGCATGCGAATAGGCGCATTACGCAGGACCACTGTACTAGTGGAATCAGAAGGCGATTGGAAGAACGGAAGGGAAAGAGAATTTTTTTAATTGGGCCTGGTAATCTATCTTTTTTTTTTTTTGTTTTTGGATTTTGTATCGTTTTCTAGCTGATGTGTTTGGTTCTGGTTTGATGTTGTCTTTCTATGCGTCTTGATGATATCTAATGAATACTCTTTTCATCTGATCTCCCTTTTTTTTATTACTTAATAATTATTATAGAAGATATCCTATACTTTGTTTAAATGAGCCCCTTTATCATTAAAAGAAGTTACATCCTTAGTCATTTGGAAGACTTGAATTGGGCACTTACACCACATTGTATACTAAATTAATTAACAGTAATTTTGCTTCAACCAAGTCATTATCATTTTCTATGTATTCACTCTTCGTCACTTGCGTCCAAATACTCGAATAAAAGAGTATCTCCAGACTTGAGCTCTCCGAACTCTTCTATGGTAGTCAACGATACAGGAATGACACATTTTGGAAGCGGCTTGAACAATTCAAACTGAAATCCAATTCTTTGCAAATAATCAATATGATCAATTTCTAAAGCTTCTTCCTCAGAACCAACGCACTGAGAGTCCCCATCCCCTGACTTAGCCTCTGAGTCAGTCTCTGCGCTGGGCTCTAAATTAGCCTCTAAGTCAGTAGCCACTTTCATCTGTAATTCTACAAAAAGATAAACATCACATAAAGACGAGGATTTCAAAAACTTTTGAATCACTCGCTGTCCGTTGGGTAATTTGATGGCTACACGTACTGAACTCGATGCAGCGCTTTTCTCACCTTGCTTCACAAAATAATCAGATTGTATGAGATACCTAAGGTAAGCTGATTTCTTTTTGGCATTTTCGACTTTAAGATCTTCGGTTTGCTTCTTAAATTCCTTTTCCTGTTTTTTAATTCGATCTGCTTCAAGTGACTCAAGGTAAGCTTCATCTTGTTTTTCCTTCAAAAATCTGCTATACTCCATTTCCTGTTTATCGTAACGTTTCGAGACAAGTTGTGGGTTATACTCAGAAAAGGTTTTTTTGATCGCCTTAATTACTTTCCCTGTCAAAAGCCCCCTTTCCTCATCATCACCAAAATAACAATTGGCCTTATATACAAGTGACATGGAAGACATCACCGCTGGGTTTCTAGAAACATTGGCAGCGGCGAAAATGAATGGAACTTTCCGGAATTTATATGTCTGTGCAATTTCCAAAGCCTCGGGGCTTCTATCAATGTTGGAAATGAAGAGGCGGCACTCCTTGAACTCTCCTGTTGTTTTATTGAATAATGCCTTAAATTTACTATTGGATAGAAGCGTCTGCACAAATTCTAGTGATGAATCATCCACTAAAATAGTAAGTAGAAACAGATACTCCTTTTGGCAATGTTCATGGCTCTCATTGAACTGCTCAGTGGCCACGTCATATTGACACAAATCGACGCTTTCATCTATTGTATTCTTGATAGAGTAAGAGGAGCTATATTTCAGATAATCAAATTTTGTAGGGCGAGATTCATAAGGAATAGCATCGAAACGGAAAATGTACCGTAGAGCTGTAAGGATCAAAGTGAGTGTCTTGGGGAAAATAAGTAAGATCATCCACCATACAGATGGTTTCCTAGCTGGAGATTGATTTTGAGTATTCGATTCAGATTTTTCACATAGCTCTTTCCGAGCAGTATATGCAGCTAGATCTGATATCCATCGATTGGGTATACGCGAAGCCTTCATTAAGTTTGGGAAAAGGTGGTTCATGACAAATTCATTCTGCAAGTTCCTATGAACAGCGGCTCCTTCGAATCTTTCAGCGCCAGAAGCGAATTCGTGTGAGGGTATGAGTTCCGGTTCGGAATCGTCTTGTGCTTGTGAAGGGACAGAGTTGAAGGGAGAAGGTGGTGAAGGTGGCACTTGTAGGCCCCTTTCAAAGAAGGCAAGAACAGCGTTGTTAAGGTTGAAATCATGATGAGTTAAAAGGGCAATTGCTTTGGAGAGATTATCGTCTTCATCGGTGGAGATACCGGTAATTACCACGAACTCATTGACGGTTTCTTGCTGGGGTACCGGAAGCTGTTCCATGGTTGGGGCTATTGGAAAGTTGTGGGGGGATAGATCTGGGTAATCTATCTTTCGCGTGTGTTGGTCCCACTCGATAAGGAAAATGTTGAGAAGTTGAAATTTTTTTTTGTAAGATAAATTGATGAGAAATCTGTTATATGTTTTCTTTAGATGCCGATTTTGATTTTTTTTTTCTTTTTCGTAGGCGGTTCTTATTACTGTTTCTTTAAGTGCATACTTGAAAATCACAATAATCAAATAAATTAAAGTAAGAAATTGGTTAGATGGATGATTTCTTATCAGCAGAAGAATTAATAGCTTTAAGTGAAATTATTGCTTTAAGTGAATTTATAGCTCTAAGAAAGTTCTTCTACAAGCAAAAACTGTGATCAAATTGTAAGATAACCAGTTGTAAGAAAAGGATAGATAGTATCAGATTTCTTCATATTGTAAAACCTATCTGGGATAGTTCATGAAGTGTCGTTTTGGGCAGTTGTGCCTGTTATGTCTGCTGTTATATGAGTTAGTTTCGTTCAAACCCTGTAAGCACGAGCACCTCGATTATATCCCTGCGTCGTGATAAATTCCATTTCATTCCATTTCATTCCAGTATATTCCGTTTGGTTGTTTCATCATTGTTAAGCGGATTTAGCCTTCCTACGTTCAATGGTTTATCCTGGATGTGTTTGATTGGCCGCAAAACATGGACCAAGCAATTAAACGCTAACTTGAAAATCTTACACCTGACAACTCCAATTCAATTTCGCTTATTATAAGACTCATACCTTTCCTAAAATTAAAGCTACCATTCTACTCATCGGGACATATGATCCGCTCATGTTGTCCGACTCTAATGTTATTCAGAATTTGAGCCATGCTATTACTTTCAGGTGCTAACAGTACCTTTTTCGGCTCAGCAAAACACAAAGTCTTATCATTGATACTGAATATCAAATTGGCTACCTCTCTAGCTTTGATTCGATCTGAAAAGCTACTTTCAATCATCCGCTTCCGCCAAAGACTCAACCTATAACAGACTCAGAGCGTATTTTTACCTTCGTATTTCTTCGAAGTTCATTCTATTTGCTCGAACCATAAGTTCTAAACCCATGCATCAAGTTTGACTTCAACCAATACAACCGCCCCTGTCAAACACAAATTCCGTTACCCCACGATAAATGGATTCTCCCCGAATATACCCGAAGCAATTTTTCCGACCGTTTTGCCGATATGTTTCAGTTCACAAGCTCTCGGTAGCATGTGAGTTGGCTGCAAATTACGATGAAAGAGAAGGAAAGCCTACGACGCGCTGATGAACGGTAAAACACACTCCCTCCCAAATAATCGCGGCAAAAAAAAACACAAAAACAGTTTCTTAACAACAACGACATATTCCATATTTCAAACTATTTTTTTTTCGTCCCTTTCCACACAATGCTGGAAAAACGGCAATCTTCCAGATTATCTAAGTCCTGCACATAGTGTCTGACAATCTTCCACTCGGACTCCATTAGCACGTTCATCGGTCTAATATGCATTAAAGCGTCCAGACGACTATAAATAGCACTAAACAAAGGGCAACAAACAACAAGACATAATAAATTTTTTCAAAATAATAATAATCCAAACCCCAATTGAAAAATTTTCCGTGAAAAAATCACAAATTTCCCGTTCTTCCCGCAGAAATCTCGCTCTTTTTCTCTCTCGGCACCCCAGCAACTGTCTGCATATATCGGCTCAGTGTACAGTGAATCATAGGATAAAAAGCGACAAGACGACCGACATCAAATTTTTCAGGTACACATTTCTTTTTTGTATTTTATAATCTATCTTTCGAGCAGGGACCTGCTGAACGACCGCTTCCACAAGCGAATCAAAATACAAAACCCAAACACCTTCTGATTATCCTAATTAGTTATTCCGTGGGCGTCTGTCTTCCTCAGTTCCATATATTGACCTGAGATTACTCTAGACACACTCTAGGAAACCCTAATAATTCATCGCAACACTCCCGATCAACGCGATCAGCCCGGTCTTTTATAGCACCCCAGTGCGTATTTATTAATTTATTAGAAGAATGTCGAGATTCTCCAGAATCCTCAACTCCAACTTCGTGAGAGCGACTCTTGGTGCCTCTGGTGCAGTTGCGGCTACCGTCGTGTATTTAGATTTCATCAGACCGCCTGCTCAAGCAGACCTCAAGAACTCATACAAGCCTTTGGCCAAGACTGCGGTTGCTCCACCCACGCGACTGGAACTCTTGAAGAGATTGAAGGAAACCGATAGCTATGACATGTTGATTATCGGTGGTGGTGCTACTGGTACTGGTACCGCTGTAGACGCTGCAACTCGTGGTCTCAATGTCTGTTTGTTGGAGAAAAACGATTTCAGTTCTGGTACTTCATCCAAGTCCACCAAGATGGCTCATGGAGGTGTCAGATACTTGGAAAAGGCAATTTTCCAATTGTCTAAAGATCAACTTGATTTGGTCATTGAAGCTTTAAACGAACGTAGTAACATGCTTCGTACTGCTCCTCACTTGTGTTCTGTTTTGCCAATCATGATTCCAGTTTACAAGTGGTGGCAAGTTCCTTACTTCTTCCTTGGTTGTAAGATGTACGATTGGTTTGCTGGCTACCAAAACTTGCGTAGCTCCACCATTTTCTCTCGCGAAACAACTTGTGCTCTTGCTCCAATGATGGACAGTACCAACTTGAAGGCTTCTTGCGTTTACCACGATGGAAGTTTTAATGACGCTAGAATGAACGCTGCCTTGGCCATTACCGCCATCGAAAAGGGCGCTACTGCCCTTAACTACGTTGAGGTTAAACAGCTCATCAAGGAAAACGGTAAGTTAGTCGGCGCTTTGGCTCTTGACCGTGAAACCGGCGAAGAAATTCTCGTCAAGGCTACCGCTACTGTGAACGCTACTGGTCCATTTGCTGACAAGATTTTGGAGATGGACGAGGACCCTAATGGATTACCTCCAAATACCCCACAACCTCCTCGTATGGTGGTTCCTTCTTCTGGTGTGCACGTTGTCCTTCCAGAGTTCTACGGTCCTCCTGGAATGGGCCTTTTGGACCCAGCCACCTCTGATGGTAGAGTCATGTTTTTCTTGCCATGGCAAGGTAAAGTTTTGGCTGGTACTACCGATACTCCATTGAAGTCTGTTCCTGAGAACCCAACCCCTACCGAGGAAGAGATTCAGGACATTTTGCATGAGATGCAAAAATACATTGCTTTCCCAATTAATAGAGATGACGTCTTATCTGCTTGGTCCGGTATTCGTCCATTGGCACGTGATCCTTCCAAGTTACCAAAGGGCGCTGAGGCTAATGGTACACAAGGTTTAGTTCGTTCTCACTTGATTACTTTGTCTGATTCTGGTTTGGTAACCATTTCCGGTGGTAAATGGACCACTTATAGAGAGATGGCCCAAGAGACCGTTGACACTGTTGTGAAGAACTTTAAATTCGACCATCCAATTGGTCCATGTAAAACTAATGAGCTTGTTCTCGTTGGTGGTGATGACTATTCCAAGAACTACTCTGCTAGATTGATTCACGAGTACAAGATTCCATTGAAATTGGCTAAACACTTGTCTCACAACTACGGATCCAGAGCTTCAATTATCTTGGAGCTCTACCAGGAAAATGACTACAACAAGTTGCCTGTGACCTTAGCAGCAACTTCTTCTTTCAAGCCATCCAACAAGACTGCTTCTGAAGGTAACAAATTGTCATACCAATCATTTGACCAACCCTTCACAATCGCCGAATTGAAATATTCTATTAAGTACGAGTACGCAAGAACTCCACTTGACTTTTTGGCCAGAAGAACTAGATTGGCCTTTTTGGACGCTAGAGAGGCTATGAGCGCCATTGACGGTGTTGTTGACATTATGAGAACCGAGTTGAACTGGGACAATGCAACTGCTTCCAGATTGACTAAGGAGGCTAAGGATTACATTGGACATATGGGTATTTCATCCAAGAAGTTTGATGTTGATGACTTTGTTATTCAATAATTGTTACTGAAATATTCTGTTATTGCTATGAAGATTTTAGTTACCATCAACACCGTCATGGATAGTTCTTAGGTGAACTATTCTCTCCTTCAATGATTTTCTCCTTAAAATGAATTTGTCAACTCAGCGCAATTATCTTATCCCGCGATAATTTCTCATTGAAAATAAAAACAGTTTCAATAGTCTTGCTGGATACGTAATGGAAGGCTGCTCACTGGCATTATTTATACGATTGCTTTTATGTATTATTCTAGATTTAGAATACGAGTTTATAGATCATGGCTAACAATTGGTCTGGTTCTAATAGAATAGACTCATGACTTGTATCATTTATGAATATTCTGTAGGTTCTGTAATTTCTATACATTCTATAAAATCTGTGAAAATGTGTTTTAAAAAAGAGTCGTTTTCAAATTTCATATCTTTAATTTTTTGCATATGTCTTCACATTTCTATTCTAGTTAAATTGATCATTAATTATGCATGGAGTACTGTATGCACCCCATATATGCACAATATATGCAGTACCACTCTTTGATAGGTCCCAAATGTGGAGATATCCTGATTCCGATCTGATTATTAAAACTCCAGAAAGATGCCCGAACTCAATGTCAATTTCCTTTTATTTGATTTGGACGGAACTCTTGTCAACTCAACTCGAGCAGTAGAAAAAACGTGGGAAGATACAATCAATGCTCACAATGCAGCTCACCCTGATGCACCTATAATTCTAGAAGAATTTCTCCACAAATCGCATGGAACCAGAACTCAAGAATTGTTCAAAACATGGTTTCCTTATAAAGGTAGGGAAAAGAAGGATATTGCTGCTTTTGAAGCGGGGATTGTGTCCAATTATGGCCTGCTGGCTAAAGAAGTGAATGGTGCATCTAAACTCTTGACAGAGCTCACTGCATCTGAAGAGCATGCGAAATCCTGGGCCATTGTTACTTCAGGAACGACGGCTCTAGCTACAGGCTGGATTAAAACATTGTTTGGTGATTCTAGACTTCCACCAGTGTTTGTGACTGCTGATTTGGTACAGAGGGGAAAGCCTGACCCGGAAGGTTATAGAAAGGCATATGATCAATTACGAGAACTCAATAAAGATGATGACAATTCTACGGCTGTTGTTTTTGAGGATGCACCCACTGGAATTGCTGCTGGGGTAGCCGCTGGATTTCCTGTCATTGGGATAGCCACCACGTTCCCTAAAGAGAAGTTACTTGCCGCTGGAGCATCTTATGTTGTAGAAGATCTTACTTCATTGAAGTTAGCTAAACAGGGCAAATCGATCATTCTTACATTCTAAATCAGTGTTTTTTGGATCTCAATTGAATCTAACGAAAAAGCAGATAATCGTGATTCTTCAAACTTGTAAAAGTAATCCATTGTAAATGGATCAAAAAATGAAGTATATCAGTTAAATAAAAATAATTAAAACGGTATAGTGTACTCGTTAAGATGATCATAGCATTAGATTATACACACTTCATTTAGTTTTTCACAGTAGTTCTAATTGGTCTAATTCTTGCGTAATTTTATTCTCTCTAGCCTTCCTAAGATCAGTAGCACGCTTCTTATCTTGGTTTCCAAAACGATCCGCATCCTTCTTTGCATTACTTCCGTAGCCAACACCATCGAAGTCTCCACCGTCGTTTCGACTATATTTCAGTTGATACTCTGTGCTTGGCTCTCTCAAAAGAGTCTTGATGTTAGGATTTCCAACGAGCTGATCATGGAGCCCAAAACCAAAAAGCCACTTCATATGCAACAAACGGAAGTATAAGTACCAACTGTTGATTGGAAGGTATTTTGACCGAGATAACTTGATTTGCGTGGAGCTGACTGATGTAGCTAGAAGCTCCAATCCTTCAGTAGACCGCTTATATATTTCTGTTCTTTTCTCTGCATCTGTGTAGTTTTCTATCGTGTTTGCAACTTCTTTATATAAGGAGTTTGTGTTTTTCTCCTTTTTGCCGATTTTCTTAGAGGAGACGTTGGAGAGTCTATTGAGTATGGATAAAATGTTTTCCTGCTCATAAACTGGCGCATTATAGTTGTATTCATCATCGTCTTCCTCTGCATCTTCTGTGTTGGTTTCATAAGTATAAAGCTCATAACATAAGGCTAATACCTTTGCACCAGCTTTAGAAAGTTCAGGGATTAAATCATTATCTATGACCTCAATGACTTCTGTTGCAACATGGGTTAACAATTCATTAAGGTACTCTCCCTTTTGTAGTAATGTCATGAGAACAGCTACACCATGCAATGCCGCAGCGGCTATTCCTGCTTCCGCTTGAACATTAGCCTCCTGCTCATTGACAAGAATCTTGTCTTCATTCTCATGCATCAAAGTAGAATATTCTCTATCACCAGTTTTCAATTGAGTTTTTAAAGTAAGGGAACTTTGAACAAATCCACTAGCAAACTCCAATAACCATTTAACCTTATCGTCGATACCAAAAGCGGAAGTGTCTCCATACAAGGCCAACAACAAGCCACAGTATCCAGTAATGACGTTAGCTTTGTTCTCATTGGTGACGTACGAATTGGGGGACTCTGTGAATAAAGCCTCAACACTACCTAAAAAGTCATTACTGACGATTTCACCAAAATCATCTAAATCGCTTACCAAAAGACTAATACAAGATCTAAATAAGAGAATGAATTCTGTGCTGGACCGATAATCGGCTCCAGATAAGATCCTGACCAAGTCCAGAACATCGTCTTCGGTAACTACACTGGACATTTCCTCATTATTAGCCAAATAAACAGGCTTTGTGACAATGATCTTGTACAATTGGGCCAAAAGCATCTCACGGGATTGCGAAGAGACTTCACTTCTGGAGTGTTGCAAGGAGGCAATGATCTCATGGATAGTGGTTGAGTCTGATTGGATACGGCTCTTGTTTAATGAAGAGGCGTGCTTTTGACGAATATCTTGAGAATCAGCGACCATAGAATCTCTATTTTCAGATTCCTCAAGTTCGCTTTGGAGCAAAAAAGCTTGGAGAGACTCGAGTTTCTTGGAGAGCAAGTCCTCTAAAGACAGGAAATTAACATCAAGAGCACCATTCTCCTCGCCATCGGGTAAAGGAGTTTGAGCCCTGGAAACGGATCTCGAGGACGAATTGGAGAACGTGTCACGGAAAACCGAGCGTGCGGCGACAGAAATCGGTTTGGACATTGTCTTTGCTGTTTGTGGCAAGTAGTTGATGGGAAGTCTGGGGAAAAGTATGGGAGTGAGGGAGGGCCTGTCTTCTAGAGGGATCAGGTGACCAAAGGGTGTTCTCTGTGCAGGTGCATGGAAGGAAGTACAAAAGGGAAAGAAGGGTTCAATAAAATGGAACCAGATAAAATTTAACTAAGCTTTGTGAGATGTTTTTATTGTTTTATCTTGATTTCATCTTGTTATCGAAAAATGAAAAAAATAGGGTTGGAGAGACACGGCTGTTTATGGAGATCAAATCTCCTGTTACCTCTTTAGATTGACTTATGGAAATGATTAATGAAACACAAAGGTTTAAAGAGTTTTACATATAAAAATCATCCATTCAAACTATATACTTTCATTAATTACTTTAACCACCTACTTCACATACTCTTCTTCTTGAATTAATTAAAAAGCCACTTCTTCAGGAAGGACATAAACTTTATCACCGTTTTTCCTAACTGTCTCATTGTTAACATCTCTAGGTAGAGATTTACGCATATCGAAAGCGTCATCCTTATCACTCAACTTATTTCGATCAGTAGGGTATGAGGAGCCGTAGTAACCAACAACTCTTCTATATACGGAATAACCCAATTTCTCATATAAGTTGCGCGCTGTCATATTTGTGACTTTAACGAAAAGATCAACAAAGAGAGTCTCGTGCGGTGCGACTGCTGTGATGTTCTCTAGACGACTACAAAGGTCAGAGGCAAGATGAATACGGCGGTAGTTTGGACTAACGGTCACCGCTGTGATATGTGTATGCCATTCTTTTTTCAAGAGACTGCCCTCTGTTTTACCCATCATGTAACCACTTATTTGGTGGCCCAATGGGTTAGAGGCGTCATCCTCAACTGACTTGAAGAATAGATCCGGCCAATCACAAAGATACGATAAGTAAAACAGAGGATTGAAGTTTTCCGTGAATGGATCCAAATTGACCGAATTGAGATGGAAGAGATCTTCCATTTGAAAGGGCTTGATTGAGGTCATCTAGGTACTTTCTTTTGATTTGGGGAAAGGGTAAGTGAGGCAGACACTGCTACCAATGAACTGGCAAGGGAGTAGTAAATTTGAAAACGGAAAAGCGGGGAAGCAAATTTATAGGAGTAAAATCCTATAAATATTCACTAATAATGAATTATTTTCTTATTTCACTTGCTTAGGCAATGCAATATGACAGTGGTGTCCCTCTCATACTCTTAGCTATACCTCTCTATAACTGAGATCACGTGACCCGCACTATCAAAAATTTCATCATTACTCCTCCACCGATTTACATTTGCTAAATCTAAACCCAAATAAATCAATCAACATGTTTGGCGGACCAGGTGCTCAACCCTCTCTCGAGCAAAAGAAGTTGCAGGAACAACAAGCCATGGACACCTTGAAGACTGCTGGTCTTTTGGCCGGTGCTTTGTGGGTCACTCCAATCATTTTCCACTTCATCAAGAGACAATTCTAGATGCGCTTCGCATTTGGACATTTAACCATTTGAACATTATGGAGATTTGGAGAATTGTATTTGTATATATTTAAGCTGGAAATGAATTCTTTTCATGATTGGCGAATGCACATCTTTGTACTATTATCCTTGGAATGTAAACAATGTGGTTCATCAGTAGACTACAGGTGACTAAAAAGAACAGAGTGTATTGAGTTAACTGGTGGGTTGCGAGGCATTTCAAGCGGGAACTCGCCCGAGAAGAAAAATTTATAAAGATTGAAATTTCTATGCGTTTATTGTAGTTGTCTTCGCAGTACTGTGCCTTAATAAACATGCCCTGTTAATTAAGCCATTCTATTAGTTCCCTAAATAATATCTTTATACCATTAAATAGTCCGGTATTTCTTGTCAAATTATTCATTTTCCAATTCCATCAAATCTTCCCTTAACTTATTGATTTTCACCACTAGGTTATTGAAATTATGTCTCTCTCCTATACGTGTGGCTGCAAGAAGTGCTTTATCGTTCTTAATAAGCTTAACAATACTGAAGGCCTTATTAAGTCTAGAACTCTGACAAGCGTTGTTGAACAATTTAAGCAACGATTTGTCAAATGCAACACTGAAGCCGTTTAATTTCTCCATCTGTTCATCATCGTTCTCAAGGTCGGCAATAGATGAGCTGAGAAGCTTTCCAAATGTAGAAGCCCTCAAAAATTCCTCCTCGGGATCATCTTCCTGGATCTTGGCCAATTTCGCCTCAACTTCTTCTTCATGATCTTCGCTTTCGGGCCGCTCGATTAATGACCGGAAACACTTCACTGGCATTCTGATTGGGAAGTCAACAGGCAAAGGAAGTGGGAAACCAGGATATGAGTCACTGTTTTTCAAGACCATCGCAACAAATTTCTCTTCATGAAATCCCAATGGCCAACAGCTCCAATTCTGTTTTGACTTGACAAGTCCATAGTCTGTAACAACATCTTTACAGTTGAGGATAGGCACCCATCTGGCATTATTGGGCTCTCTCCAATGCGACAAAATACTGAGCGCATCATCGTTGCCAGCAACAATACATGGATCGGAGTACTCATTATAGAAGAGTCCTTTGATTATTGGGCCATCTCCAGCTGTCAACGTGATGGGTTTCTCTTGTTGTAAAAAAGAATAGTCTTCGGCCACGTTAATGATAGAATACGTGTAACTGTTATCACCTGAACGATGCACAATGAATATTGTGTCTAATAATGATGCAATTGACGCTACAATTGGCGAGGTCTTTAAGAGATTGATGCAAAGTCCGTACAAGTTAAAGAACCGAAGGTATCCTAAATTGGTACCAACAACAATTAAAGATTCTCCATTTTCTTCGTCAGCGGTGTTTGTGAGTGAGATGGAAGTGAGGTACTCACCTTTGACTAATGGAATCAGTCTTTCCCATGAGTCGTTGGTGCTTACATGATGTCTATAGGAAATCTTACCTCTTTGAGATTTTTGCTTTTCTTCATAACCAGAAGTTCCAAAAAGGATACCCCTTTCATTCATCGAGCATAAATCGTAGTTGTTATTGTCAATGAAATGGTAATCTTTGTTCACTGAGCGGTCAAAGAAGGAAACAGTTATACTCGTCTGATCATCAGATGATTCTGAGGAACTGTTAATAATTGACCACGTGTATCCAATCGAGCTCATAAATAGGTATCTTCTCTTAGAGTTATTGGTACTAGACGTGCTTGATTGAATCCACGGCGTTGATCCTGGCGAGTAAGGAACAATATCGGTGGAAGTAACAGGAGTTGAAGGCGCAGGAGAGTCGCGTGTATGTCTCCGCTTCTTTCTCGAGAGTAGAATATTGTCTATGCTTTTGTTGTAATATTTATACCCATTTCCATTGCCATTGAGCGTTTCATCGTCGTCATCGTCGTCATCTATAATATTTGAATCGTCCAAAGAATGTTTCTTGGATGCACGAGACGCCAGAAGACTTTCGGGATCGGAATCTTCAGCTTCATCAATGAATAACAGCTCAACTTCGTTACTGATCACTGGCTCAGACTCTTCGATAGATACAGCATGAGAGTACAAAACACCTGAAGTGGTACCAAAGTAAATGGAGTTACGCGTCCATGAAATATTAATAGCCAAAGAAGAGATATCTTTAGTCTCTAAGGTAGACACTTTCTCGGCGGTCTTCACATTAAAGAAGCTGACACTTCCATCATTGCCAAGTAAAGAGACGGTAGAATGAGTATTAGAAAGAGAAAAGGATACAAGCTTTGAATCAGTTTTATAAATTGCTTGTGGAGTCCAATCCAATCGCAGGTACAGTTTGACTGAGCCATCTTCGGTAGGGACAAGAAGGAGGTCTCCGTTTTTAACCCATACACATTTGGAGGATAGAAGCTCGTCTGAGTTTTCGGAAGCAAAATCAACGATTCCAGAAGATTTGTTTGATTTCTTCAAAACAGCATTTTCAAGAGTGTGTACTTCTGTGGGCGTCTCATTAATTACAGAAAGAATGAGGACATTACCATTATCTAAGCTCACAGCCAAAACCTCACCCAGAGCACTATAAGACAAATTGGTTGGGATAGCAGGAAGATCGAATTCAGTAACATTAGTCGGACCTGAAATTGCATCTGCTTCTGAATGGTCTATAATGAAGAGCTTTGGCGCGTCTCCTCCGCAGATGCTTCTTTTACTGTCATTAATGAAAACTGCATCACGTAAAGGGAAAGAGCATTTATGGATAATTGAGAAAGCTTCATCACCAGAAGGTTCGGAAGAAATAGACAAAGATGCCAATTCACCTGCAGTAGTAGTTATGAGCACTTTGTTCCCGTGTGTTGTTATAGACGTGAGATTTTCAGGTATGTCTATGGAAGTGGGCTCTGAGTCCGTTTCAGGATCAAACACTTTTATGAGTCCTCCACTGTTTGCGCCAATGAGATGACCGGTATGTTCATTATAATGGACGTAAGTGTTCCCATCGAGAAAAGCCGGGATTTTTGTTGCCATTGTGTCTTTCTGTAGGGCTCTTCCTTTGTGGATCACTAGTTGAGGAGCGCTATGTACTGACACGCTTAAGACGCCTAAGACGAGTCGCACTTTAGTCACGTGATAGTTTATATGTTTCAGGTTTAATGAGTACCTTTTTAGTGAATGAGTTAATATTTTGTGAACAAATTGCTTTTCAAATAGAGCTCAAAGTGAATTTAATTTAATATTTTGGTATCATTTAAATATTTGTTCATGGAGTTGTGCCTATGCATTGTACAGAGGATAGAGATGTCATAGAGGCCATAGAGTTGAGTCGAAACTTTATTTTTTATATTCAAAAGAAACAAATAGTTTCAGAATTATTGAAATCATAGTCGTTTTGTAGAATTGAAAATAATTTCATGAAGTGCATTAGATGGACTGATTAATAAAGGACACTCTTAGCAACTTGGAGCAAACCATAATGAAGTATAGCATTCAAAAAGAAAAGTAGAAATTAAAAAGTTGAAATATTAAATAATTTCATTTTCCTGAAATGATGCTATTTCTTGTGAACTTTTTCAAAAAACAATTGATGAGTAATTGGGATTCCCACCTTAATCAGTGCGACTCGAGACGTGCGTCGCTTTGTTTACGCGTACTTGGAACGCCTCCGATACCTAACATTGACAATAACACAAAAACACATTTGAAGAAGGATTCGATATTGACAACAAATAAATCACATCATGTCCCAAGAAGAAGAAGACGCGTTCTCCGGCCCCTTGTTGATCGAACAGCTTGAAGGCAACGGTATCTCCATGGGAGACATTAAGAAGTTGAAGCTAGAAGGTTATCATACGGTAGAAAGTGTAGCGTACGCTCCAAAAAAAGCTCTTCTTACCGTGAAGGGAATCTCGGAAGCAAAAGCTGACAAATTCAGTATAGAAGCAGCTAAGTTAGTTCCCATGGGGTTCACCACTGCATCTGAGTTTCACAATAGAAGGTCTGAGCTTATCTGCTTAACAACCGGTTCTAAACAATTAGATACACTTCTTGGTGGAGGAATTGAAACTGGATCCATTACTGAAATCTTCGGTGAGTTTAGAACTGGTAAGTCTCAATTGTGTCATACTTTATCAGTGACTTGTCAACTACCTATTGATATGGGAGGCGGTGAGGGCAAATGTCTTTATATAGATACAGAAGGTACATTCCGTCCTGTTCGTCTTGTTTCTATTGCCCAAAGATACGGTTTGAACCCAGACGATTGCCTTGATAACGTAGCTTACGCAAGAGCGTACAACGCCGAGCATCAATTTCAACTTTTACACCAAGCAGCTCAAATGATGTCTGAATCGCGTTTCTCCTTATTGGTAGTTGATTCCATCATGTCTTTATATAGAACGGATTATTCTGGTAGAGCAGAGCTTTCCGCTAGACAGACACATGTGGCCAAATTCATGAGAACCCTACAAAGACTAGCCGATGAGTTTGGAATCGCTGTGGTGATTACAAATCAGGTTGTTGCACAAGTTGATGGTGCAGCCATGTTCAATCCAGACCCTAAAAAGCCAATTGGTGGAAACATCATAGCTCATAGTTCAACAACAAGATTGTCGTTCCGTAAAGGACGTGCGGAACAAAGAATCTGTAAAATCTACGATAGTCCGTGTTTGCCCGAAAGTGAGTGTGTGTTTGCAATTTATGAGGATGGTATTGGAGATCCAAAGGTCGAGGAGGATGCTTAAATTTGTAATTATATCATGACTAATGGAAGCTGAAATATATTAAATTGATGAACTGAGCATAGAATGGACTTTCTGAAATTATTATGGCGTTGCCACTGACGATGACTGGGGAGAATGTATAGGTAACGAAAAGCCCCAATTTGTAGTTTGATACATAAGACAACGCTCTTGAATGTTTTTAAGTCAGGAATACGGGATCTTAAGTAAACATGATTAACTCAAGTTAGCCATCATTCCACACCGTGAGTTTTAAATAACTTTTATTCAGGGACCCTTGGAAAGTTCTCCCCGTTGTGTTTTCTATAATAACAATACAATAATACCTCTTTCTTCAAGTGCATTTTCAATCACAGTAAATGGTAATAAAATATTTCACTACAGATGAGCTGATCCTTCGCCTAAGTCAGTTATTACTAAAACACTTAGAATTCGAAATCACAAAAGAGACTCTTGAATCTGAAAAATGACTCAATTTGCTGCATCTAGTCACATCGTCAATACTAATCTTGTGTATTCAAAACACCATTGATGACTCACATGATGAATTTCTTGGTAATATTTTCGCCGCGGCTTTCTACGGCCAATGCTAGACTTTGCTCCAGACTCTCAAAAAATTATCTAAACGATCAGAACTGCAGGTAAGCGTCGATTCGCTGCATTCCTGCACGAAAAAATTATCTTTTTCATCAATGAGCCGGGTAACCTCCAGAAACGGAATATCACTCCCATTTCAAACTTTTGCTCTACAAAGGGCAGTTGTGAAATTCAGGTACTTTCTAGCAGAGGCAGAGTCTGCAAATAATATTGGTCTCTAATTAATTGCCCCCATCACTCTATTACAAGTGAAATTTCAAATAGGGTCCCCACCACCGTAGCACACACAGTTGGCTTCGCGACTGGCACCTGAAATTTACTTCTCCAACCTTTCAAAAGATTTCCCCAGACAACCCCCTGTTCGTACAACTGTCAACATTGTGCAATACCAAACTCTCATAGGGTTTAGAGCACCATCTTAAATATTCGTCATATTATTGGGCCTCCTTCAAATTAGCCGTGAATTAAGTATACATTTAATTCGCGTCGTTAGGAGCCTGTCAATATGGAGTCAAAACGAAACAAATCCATACTTCCTAAACCATCTAAAAGCTCTCTGGAACCGTCTCCAGCACCAGGAATGGATTCCAAGAGAAAAGAAACCTCGGCGGAATTCTCAAACAAGAGACGCGCTGTATCTCCTGCTCCCCCATCTTCTAATAGTCTACTGAATGTTCAAAGCATACAAGGCGAGGACAAGTCGCTATATGGTCAAAGTGCGCCAAAGAAGGTTAGGCCAGTGACAAGTTGTTCATTTTGTCGTCAACACAAGATCAAGTGTGATGCTTCGCAGAACTACTCCAACATTTGTCTGAGGTGTCAGAAATTGGGCCTTAAATGTGAAATTGATCCAGATTTCAAACCAAAGAAGGGCTCTCAAATTCAATTGTTAATTGGTGATGTTGAAGAATTGAAAAACAAAATCGAGATTTTAACCAGAAATGAACATTTGTTAACCCAGGCTCTTAATCAACATAATATGAACTTCTCACAACAACAGCAACAACAACAAGCTCTATCTGCAGCAAACTCTCATCCTCCTCACCGTAAAAATGACTCTTTACAAGGCATGCCTTTCACAATTCAAAATAGTCCTGTCCCTTCACATGATAGAATGCCTAGAGCAAGTGGATCACCATCATTCCCACAGCAACATAACAATTATACTCCAATGAACATGACCCCTGTAAATATTAGTGACGCATCAGTTTCTGTTATGAGACCAGCTGTCACGGGTTTAACCACTGGTTTAGCTGTCAATTCAGCAGATACTGTTCCTACTACACACATGAGTGATGTAAAACTACGAGACGGCACTCCAGAAATTGTTCAAAAGCTTGAAGAACATTCGGAATTCATTCTTGGAGACGTTCAGATTCTGTTGGACAAGGCAAATGAACTACATCATGTCTTTATGACCAAGCTTAACCCATTTCTTCCTGTTCTTTCCTCTAATAGCGCTACAGAGTTGTATAATTCGTCTCAATTGCTTTTTTGGACTGTCATGCTCACTGCATCTCTCTCTGAACCAGCTCCAACTTTGTACTTGTCATTGGCTTCTTTAATCAAACAACTTGCTATCGAAACGTGTTGGATTCGCACTCCTAGGTCTGCTCACGTTATTCAAGCGCTCATAATACTTGCAATGTGGCCACTACCCAATGAAAAAGTCCTCGACGACTGCTCATATCGATTTGTCGGGCTCGCAAAGAATTTGTCTCTTCAGCTAGGTCTACACAGAGGAGGAGAGTTCATTCAGGAATTTTCTAGAACACAAGCCAATTTAGGCCCAGATTCTGATCTTTGGCGTACGAGATCATGGCTCGCAGTCTTCTTCTGTGACCATTTCTGGTCTTCTGCATTAGGTTTACCTCCATCTATTAAAACTACAGATTATCTTATAGAGAATGCGCGAGTGGACGAATCATTACCTCCAAGTTTCAGATGTTTGATATCTTTATCCATCTATCAATGTAAATTGGTGAATGTAATGGGTATTTCGGTCACGAGGTCAGATGGTTTATTGGAACCTCTGAATAGAGCTGCTTCTTTAAATATTCTTGATCGGGAACTTGAGCGCTTGAAGTTTAAATTAAATATTCCCGAAGGTTCTTTTATAGAGGTCTACTATTTATACCTTCGTCTAATGATCTGCTGTTTTGCATTTTTGCCTGGAACACCAATTGAAGACCAGGTTAAATATGTTAGCACTGCTTACCTTTCCTCCACCAGGATTATCACTGTTGTCTCTCAGATTTTAACTTTGAATTCAATTTCTTTAATTGAACTTCCTATTTTCCTCAGACAATCAGTGACATATTCCGCCTTCCTTCTCTTCAAACTCCAACTTACCAATTACCTCATGGACAAGTATGTTGACAGTGCTAGACAGTCGATTGTCACCGTCCATAGACTTTATAGAAACACTCTTTCATCGTGGAAAGAACTAAAGAACGATATTTCAAGAACCGCAAGAGTTCTCGAAGATCTCAACATTGTCTTATACACATATCCCGAGATATTCAACTTTAGTGACTCCCCAAATATTTCTGGAAGCATCATCAGTCGTATGAGATCTCATTTGACAGCATCGTTGTTCTATGATTTGATCTGGTGTATTCATGAAGCCAGAAGACGCAATCAAGAAAATAAAAGCGGATTGGAGCCAGAAGCAGCTAAGACCAAAAAGGAAGAGTCATTCAGCCGTAGGCCCCAACCTCTTCCATTTTATAATCAAATCACTAAAGATGATTTCAACACAATAATTACAACGACACCGAATGGTACTACGGTGACAACCCTTGTTCCAACCGATCAAGCGTTGCTTCAGGCACAAAAGGCAAGTGAAAATGAAGATAACAAACCGTTAGAAATTAACGGTATTCCAATATCTATGCTTGAAGCTACAGGAAGTACAAAGGACTCCAATAATCAGAACTCACTCGCAGCTGAGACACCTCAAAATGATTACAAGACGCCTGGAATATCTGCAAGCTTTGATACAGCCAAAATGCCAGTTGAAACGGAGCATGTTGTTTCTCAAGCATTTTATGCTGCTGCTCAACCAGAAGCTTTGGCTATGGACGCATACCCTGAGCCAAACGCATTGGTACCTGGTATTGCCAGCCAGTTGGATAATTTCTTTCAACAACAATCCCATGGCTGGTTGGTGAATAGCAATGATGATGATGAATTTCTTGGATGGATTGATATGAATATGATCAGTGAGCACCAACAGAATCAAAACAACTGCTAAGTAATTGAGCCGTAACTAACTCAGCGAAAACTAATTTTGACGCCGGCTTTATATAAATAATCTAGCTAGTAGCCAGAAATATTACGAAAGTTTATGATAAAAAAATTTCATTATGTGAAATTCATTTAGTAATTTTTGAGACATTTTACAAAATACAACTTAACGCCATGAAGTTCGAAACATGACGAAACCTCAAATTCAAAACTTATAAAAAACTAATCAATTAAAACTTTGAACTTACCTATCTTCCAATTACAAAGATTAAATCTTGACTGTTACCATTTCTTGACTTTTGGTAATAATGGTTAAGAATTTGCAACCAATTTACATCTATCAATTGCGCTGAAACCTATATGTAGTCATATCACGTGACTCTACAGAATCAAAGGATCTCCGGGTATCAACGAATTACACCACCAAACTCATTAAACTTTTAAACATGTTTTCCAGAATCACACGTGTTGTAGGTGCCCCAAAGCAATTGGTTAGACCTGTTGGTCAAATTTCCAGATTCCAACTCTACTCTTCCTTCAATGCCGCTGAACAGCCTCGTGTCAGAATTGGCTCTGTAGCACCTGATTGGACCGCAGACACCACCAAGGGTAAGATCTCCTTCCATGACTTTATTGAGTCTAGCAAGAAATGGGTTGTTCTTTTCTCTCACCCTGCTGACTTCACTCCAGTCTGTACCACTGAGCTTGGTGCCTTCTCCAAGTTGGCCCCAGAATTCGCTAAAAGAAACGTTACCTTATTGGGACTTTCTACCGAGGATGTTGACAGCCACAATGCTTGGATTAAGGACATTGAGGACGTTACCAACGGTCCATTCACTTTCCCAATCATTGCTGACCCAAAGAAGGAGATTGCCTTCAAGTACGATATGGTCTCTGAGGAGGACTTCCAGAAGCTTTCTAAGCAAATGGTTCCAACTGTTAGATCTGTTTTCATTATTG
Source organism: Australozyma nongkhaiensis (assembly GCA_030563825.1). Classification (NCBI taxonomy): domain Eukaryota; kingdom Fungi; phylum Ascomycota; class Pichiomycetes; order Serinales; family Metschnikowiaceae; genus Australozyma; species Australozyma nongkhaiensis. Next base: position 470,752 of record JAJMKF010000006.1, on the reverse strand, counting down.
ACCCATCTAAAAAGGTCAGATTGATCATGACTTACCCTGCTTCCACTGGAAGAAACTCCGCTGAGGTTTTGAGAGTTATTGACTCTTTGCAATTGGCTGACAACAAGGGTGTGGTCACTCCAATTGACTGGTCTGCTGGTGAGGATGTTATCATTCCACCAACTGTGTCTGATGCTGATGCTAAGGCTAAGTTCGGTGAGTTCACTACCCTCAAGTCTTACTTGAGAACCACCAAGTGCCCAGAGTAAGTTCTCCGTGTAGTTCGATTTATAATTTCACAAAAACAATAAAAGTATATATTTTTGAAATCTTTGGAGCGTTACACCGTATTGTATTTTAACTAAGTGCTTATCAACGCCTCAGATTAACAAAGGGTGGGTAATTATTCAATACTTTTCGGGTAAGAAAAGAAACGAACAATCTTTGAGGCTAATGCCACAGTATATTCAGCTTGTTAAATATGAGCTGGGTTTCAATTCATGTAAATACTGGCACGAATGGGGTTTGACTGAGTTAAACTCACAAGAATGTGATTGAACGCCACTCAATTGCAATGGACTCTAGAAATAATTTAAAAAATTGAAAACTAACTAAATACAAGATTTATATCGCAATCGAAAGCCATAGCCAATTGTCAACATGAGCGATCAAATAAGTGGCTCCCCTTTCGTTACGAAGTATTGAAGAAAATAGAGAAAATTCTAAGGAGAGCCCTAAAAATTGAGATAAGGGGCTCAAATTTTGAGAACCATAGTTTGGAAAACTGCCTGAAGTTTGATGTTGCTGGCGACAATATTTGAAAAATCTAAAATGTTAAGGATTACCTTCAAGATTGGAATTGTGATTATGGAAGACATGAATATTTTTCTAACTCGATTGCATGGAAAAGGTTTGATACTTTGATTCCATAGATGGGTCTGGTTCAAGCAGAAATCTTCCTTTTGGGTGATAATCTCATCTACGACGTGAGGCATTCTAATGCTTCGAGAATGACAGTTTAAAGGGAAAGGCTGCTCGAGAAAATGGTCTAAGAAGGTTGTTAACTCATTAACTTTGTTGACTAATCACAGCATGAAAAAGGACCAATGCCAGCTGAATTCATTGCACAACTTTGATAGTGACTCTATTAATGAATTGGCCGTCTTATTACCTTAAAGCAACACTCAAAAGGACTTTAGGAACGAAACAATAAAAAGCCTCCATCAATAATATGTATGCGAATAATCTAGATCAATGTGAATCGTGGGCCCTGAAACATTACAAGAACTAGATTCGTCTTCGAAGAGGGCAAGGTCTTTAACAAAAAGGTTATGAAAACCAAATGCAGTGTAAACTCTAATATTGACACATCCTGTGTATTTCTGTAATCCAAGCTGAAGCTATTTCATACTCTTATCATCAGACCCTCTGAGATTTGTGAAAATGAATTGTAGCTACAAATCATGAAAAACACAAGCAATATAAAATTCAAACTATAAAAAAGGCTCCAATTGAGCCTTCATAAACAAATATTCTCTTTCGATTTTTGAGCACGAGATTAGGGTTTAACAGTCGAAACAAAACGTTAAAGCGTTGCCTGGATTACTCCTCCAGATTTGGCTCCTTGTTAAGCTCAATGTTTGAGGCATATAGAGAATAACTCTATTCAATGATTTCGACCACATCAATAATGGGCTCAAGAATATCAACGACGTCATCTAAGAAATCTCTCTTTACAATTGGGCCGATGGCAATTGGTAAAATCGTTTCGACCCCTTTCACAAAATCATCAAAGAAATTTCTTTTCTGGCTTGATTCATCCAAAATCTCCTCAGAGCTTCTCTTCTCGATTCTAGATGCGATGTCTATGACGGTCTTAATAACATCTACTGCGTTCGTGATGTCATCAACGAAGTTTCTCTTCTCAATGGTACCAACTTGGCCAATGGCAATTGGTAAAAACGTTTCGACCTCTTTCACAAAATCATCAAAGACATTTCTTTTCTGGACTGACCCATCCAAAATCTCCTCAGAGCTTCTCTTCTCGATTCTAGATGCGATGTCTATGACGGTCTTAATAACATCTACTGCGTTCGTGATGTCATCAACGAAGTTTCTCTTCTCAATAGTACCTGTAACAGGAAACTCGATGATTTTTGCTAACTTCTTAATGTCATCCACGATATCTCTCTTCCCAATGGAACCAAAGTCTTGAGGGAAGGGAAAATTTACAATAATCTTTTCCAAATCATCAAAATTGCTTCTCTTTTCAATTCCACCAATTACATCGAAGATCGATGAAGCAATTCTTACCAAAGTGTTGATATTTTCCAGGATATCTCTCTTCTCAGAAGCTTGCACAGCACAATTAGCATCCTTGCAGTCCTCCGAATCTCTCTTTGCAACACTAGAAGTCAAACCAGTGAGAGGTTCTGTAAGGTGCTCAGCCACCACCTTGAGTCCATCGTAAAATTCATCGTAAAGTTCATCGTAAAGGCTTCTTTTCTCGTTTTCATTTACTAATGGAAGTAGTCTTGGCAAAAAGCCGCTTGAGACAAGGTCGTCAATGATATCTCTCTTCTCGAATTCGGTATCTTTGAAGTTCCAAGTAGAATCATTAGGTACTTCAGGACCAAACCATCTTAACTCATCAAAAATGCCTCTTTTGTCAACCTTTTCGTTGAATCTGTTTATTTGATTCAAGATCTCCTTGAGGCCTTCCTCCAAATTTCTCTTCTCCGCCTCGGGCAAATCAATCAAGTCTCCTTGACCACCAGAAAAGCCAGCTGGCAACGAGTTGTGGATCTCGAAGTTGGCAGAAGGCAAAGTTTCAGCGATATCTTTATACTCGAATGGAGCAGCTAAAGCGGTAGAGAGAAAAGCAATGATAACGGAGTTAGATAATTTCATTTTATTCTTTTCGTTTTTGTTCAACTTGTTTTTTTTTTTGCTATTGTTGTTGTTGTTGTTGTTGTTTTTGGTTTTTGTTTGTTTGAGTGTAATGAGAACCAGAAAAGAAGGCAAAAACAGCTTCCTTTATAGATTTTTTTTTCTTCCATGAGAAGAGCATTTATTTCTTAATTTACTTTCCGTTCTTTTCTAAATTGAGTAGTCATTTCATGAGTTAATAAAAGGTGTGTGCCTTAATTAAGGACTGCATACACTAGCGAGTGTCGCTTACAAGGCATTTTTGAACCGAATTTGAGTCACTGGACAGTAACACGAGATATCAACAAGTTCGTGGGATGAATGTTTATTTGATGCTCATCCAGTTCTTTTTATTGAATGCAACTATTGCATTGTATTTTGTTATCAGCTGGACGTCGTATCATTTCGCATTTAATGTGTCATCTGCATAATGACCCCTGGTTTTAGCCGTTTATTATTGTGCAGGTTTACGACTGATACAAAAATAATCTATTGATTATCTTGCTAATTCGTCTTCCAAATAAAGCATTTTGCATCATGTAATTTATTTAAATGAGCAAATTCAATTTGACTCAACTCAATTTAGAAACTAATCATCACACATTTGTTGTCATATAAAGGTTTTTCTTTTAGAATGGCACATATGATGAATTGTAGCTATCGAATTGTTGCTTTTTAAAGACAAGAGTTCATGAAAGACACGAAGAGACTCTAAAGATACACATTGAAGTAAGGCAGAAATGACGTAATGACATCATAGAGAAATTTCTAACCTTTTCTCAACAATTTTAGCATCAAAAATTAACTTAAAATCAAAGTACCAATGAAGAATTGAATATGTGATCACTATGAGGAGGAAATAGACCAGCTCTTCAAGTTTCCTCTCACCTCGTGTCTTGCAAAAGTCCAATTTTTTCGCGGTTCGTGTCATTGTCATATGAAGCTGTCAAATATCTGTGGAAGTCAAGATTCTTCTCAAGGCTTTTGGTGTAATCGCTTGCCAGAAACAAATCATGTACAACTTTTTTGGGAGTCAATTTTAGAAGCGCGTGTAAATCTGGATCCCAGGTACTTTCTAGCACTCTTCGGTAAAGGTTTCCAATTATTGGATCGACCATTACATTTTCCAAAGAATGAGACTCGAGATCTTGTTTCTCTTCATCATCAGACAGTTTACTCAGAGAATCATCTTTGGAGTGACTTTTGGATTCTTCATGTGTAGTTGTTTCTTTGTTGCTCAGGCTGCTAGTATTCATGACACCATCTAACCCACCGAAAACCTTCTTACGTTGGAATTGTGGCACATTGAATGTACGCGAGTTTGAATCAGCAGTTTCGGAAAGGTTCAGAACCGTGCTTGGGTTACCATGACTCAGTTTTCCTTCGTTTATTCGAAGCTCAGTGCGAAACTCGAAGTCAGAAGGGAGCTCCTTGAGTCTAGTCGTGAGGCTTAAGATGGAGTTGATTTTGGCCTCCTGTAAAAGATACTTTGCTGTGACTGGCTCATTGAAGTTTAAGTATTCGGCCAAATTGAGTTTCACCACACCCAATTGAACTGAATGTTTGAGTTTAGGACTCTTTTCGGGTGCATAATACACTTCAAGGTTTAAGAACTTGTCACCAATCATATTAACCTTTAGTTCAAAAGGGAATCTTAGATTACAGTTTACATCAAGGTTAAAGTGACATTTGAAGTTATGAATCTTAAATTTGGAGGTTCGAAGTGATATACTGCTGGCATTTCTGGATGAGGAAGAGTGGGTTCTTGACTCATCTGAAGCCCTTTCAACCTCCAAAGAAAATGGCTTGAAATTAGAAATACTGGCTCTTAAATCAGATTGATTTCCGTCAGAAATTGTGATCTTTAGATAACAGTAGCCTGAAGTGTGGGGAATGTTGGACAACTCTTTCATCGAAAGATCGAAGCTAAACTTTGGTTTTTTGCCTGAACGGAACATGTGAAGGAGATTTGCTTAATCGCTAACATGCTAGATTTGACATCTCGTAATGCCAAATCCATGACTTTGTAAGTGGATTTCATTCGGAATAATAAAAGCTCAGCTTTATCAACTTTTAAACAACTGCATTTGAACACTCACTACGCGAACGACGAAAGAGCTCTCTTACACCATGAGAATTTTTTTGGATTCTAAATATATGATTAAAGCAAAATTAAAATAAAAAACGAAAAAAACTTATTAAATTTACATTATAGGCAGCTATCGCCCTTTATTCCACTCTTTAATTTGTTGTTTTTGGGTACTGCATATAAGTTTGCATCCTGCCGTTTTCGTTAAATTACACGCGTCTTCGCAGCTCGCTCCGTATCATCTTCACCCATCAACCTTTCCAACTACTCATCCGCTATCTGACGCGAATATACATCAAAGAGCGTCAATCGGAATAATTTTTGACACAAGCATACGGGTATAAAATTCCGTCATCTCCCAATAATGTCTAATTTCGTCTCTTCCCCTAGAAGCATACCTTCAGATGCAGCCAATCTCCTAAACTCATCCCAGATCTCGTCTTCTCTTGGTAGATCAGCAAACTCTCCTCTGAGCGCACAACCCAACGTCACATTCAGTGATGCATCTCAAGATCAAAATACTCAGGCTTCAGATATAAAGCCTCCTGCTGCTTTCAGAAGAAACATCGAGGTTCCCAAAGTGATTGATGTGACTGGTGAGAAGGTGCGTGAATCTTTTGAACAGTTTGTGGAAGCTTATGTTGATCCTGATCCGGAACAAGGACACATTTATATTGCTCAACTCAAAAGTATGGCAGCTTTTGAAATTACAACTTTCTACGTTGATTATCAACATTTGGTTGGGCGCGAGAATGGTGTGTTAGCCACCGCCATTCTTGAACAGTACTATAGATTCTATCCATTTTTGCTAAAAGGATTAAGAAAGTTGCTACTGGTGTATGCTCGCGATGCATTGCAGAAAAATCTTTTAGGTGATGCCGAGGCTGCTGACCGTGAGTTCCGTGACTTGGAGACAGGTTCTTCAACCACACAAGACTCAACAAAGGTAGAAAAAGTATTCCAGATTTCTTTCTTCAATTTACCTGTCACTCATAGAATTAGAGATATTCGTACCGACAAGATTGGGTCCTTGATGGCTATTTCCGGTACTGTCACTCGTACCTCAGAGGTCCGTCCTGAGTTGTATAAGGGTTCTTTCACATGTGAGATGTGCTCGGCTATAGTTGATGGTATTGAGCAGGTTTTCAAGTATACTGAACCAACTACCTGTCCTTCTTGTCCCAACCAATCCTATTGGTCGCTTAATGTTGCCAAATCTCAGTTCATTGATTGGCAAAAAGTGCGTATCCAAGAAAACTCCAATGAAATCCCAGTAGGTTCGATGCCTCGTACTTTGGATGTAATTATGCGTGGAGAAGCCGTTGACCGCGCAAAACCTGGTGACAAGTGTAAGTTTACCGGAACTGAGATTGTCATTCCAGACATTTCCCAGTTGGGTTTGCCAGGGCTCAAGGCGCAAAGTATGAAGGAAAGTGCACCTGTAGCTTCTGATTTAAATTCGGGAGTTACAGGCTTAAAAGCTCTTGGTGTTCGTGATCTTACTTATAAGCTCGCATTCTATGCTTGTCATGTCGCCTCCGTAGTATCTAAGGCTACTGACAGTGGAGAGTTGGGAGAGAAAGAATTAGACTTTCAAGGCCCTAATGAACAAGAGGTGTTTTTAAATTCTTTGTCGGACGCAGAGGTTTCTCAATTGAAAGAAATGGTCAAAGACGAGTATGTATACGATAAGCTCGTTCGCTCTATTGCACCAGCAGTATTTGGCCACGATACCATCAAAAAAGGTATTTTGTTACAGTTACTAGGGGGTGTACACAAGAAAACAGTTGAGGGAATCAATTTGCGTGGTGACATCAATGTGTGTATTGTTGGAGATCCATCTACTTCGAAGTCTCAATTCTTGAAGTATGTTTGCGGTTTTTCCCCTCGTGCTGTTTACACGTCTGGTAAAGCCTCATCGGCAGCTGGTTTAACGGCAGCCGTTGTCAAAGACGAAGAGAGTGGTGAGTTTACCATTGAAGCAGGTGCACTTATGTTGGCCGATAACGGTATTTGTGCCATCGACGAATTTGATAAGATGGACATTACTGATCAAGTTGCCATTCATGAAGCTATGGAGCAACAAACAATTTCTATTGCCAAGGCAGGAATTCATGCTACATTAAATGCCAGAACTTCTATTTTAGCTGCCGCCAACCCTATTGGTGGTAGATACAACAGAAAAATGGGACTTCGCGCAAACTTGAACATGACTGCGCCAATCATGTCTCGTTTTGATATGTTCTTCGTTGTTTTGGATGACTGCAACGAGAGAGTCGACACTCAATTAGCTTCTCACATTGTTGATCTCCATATGCTTCGCGATGAAGCCATTGATCCACCATTTTCTGCTGAACAGCTCTCCACATACATCAAGTACGCCAAGACTTTCCGTCCTAGGATGACAAAAGAAGCTCGTGACTTCTTGGTAAACAAATATAAGGAATTGAGAAGCGACGACGCTCAAGGTCTTGGACGTTCCTCGTACAGAATTACAGTCAGACAACTTGAATCCATGATCAGATTGTCTGAAGCAATTGCTCGTGCCAACTGTACGGAAGAAATTTCTCCAACTTTTGTTTCAGAAGCTTATGACCTTCTTCGGCTGTCGATCATTAGAGTTGACATGGACGACGTGGAAATTGATGAGGATGACGACCAAGAGGATATCGAGGCAAAAGATGAAATTTTTGAACAATCAGAGCTTATGGAAGCTGAAGACCCTCGTCCTGAAAGCTCTCTTCATCACATCCCTGAAATTGCGGCACCAGCACCAAAGACTACAGTTACTTACGATAAATATGTGGCCATGATGAATTTGATTGTGAAGAAGGTTTCTGAAGATGATGCCGCTGATGGACAAGGCTTGACACAGGAAGAGATTGTCGACTGGTACTTGCATCAGAAGGAAGATGATATTCACTCTGAACAAGCTTACTACGACGAGAGAGCTTTGGCCTATAAGGTGTTGAAGCGTCTTGTGAAGGACAAGATTTTAATGAGCGTCACTAATGCCTTGGGTGATGAATTGCCTGCCGAAGAGACTCATTTGAGTGTTCAAGCAAGAACAGTCTACATCATCCATCCAAACTGTGCCATTTTGGACTTTTTCGACAATCAAACGCGAGAGGAGCCCGTGGAGCAAGAAGAACAGACCTAGAGATAACGGTCAAATGTATTATAGAACATATGTTATGGTTAATTTAATGTTAAATTTGTTAGTCTCATGTAGTCATTGGTCACAACAAATTAAATAAGCAAAATTTGTCTATTCTAGGCTGCAGTATCATTCATTGCAAGAATCGCTTCATTTTGTTTCGCTTGCGGTTGTTAATATACACAAAGTCTACAAGAAGTTCATAAGGCATCAATTTCTTAGTCTATAAGCAAAATTATTTAAAGGGAAATGAAGTTTCTTTAATCTTTTTCATCCATGTTGGATGTGTCATTGGCAATCTTTTGTTCCAGCGGCTTCCATTCTGCTGGTAATACTCGAGTAGAACAATCTACACAATGATCTATAAAGTCTTTTGAGGAAGCAAACAACTTTTGGCACGATCTACACCAACCAGGGTCGTTTATTCCGTTCGATGGTTGTTTGTCTTTTACAAAATGCACAAGACGTAGATGCCTCTTTAAAACATCCAACCGGTTGAAAGATCCACCATTGCGGTGGCACGTAGGGTCTCCCTTCCAATATGGACAATGAAATGTGGGGGTTTTATGAGATTTGGCATGTCGACGCAAATCAGATTGTCTTGCAAACGCCCATGTACACGACTCATGTGAACATACATATGGTTTATCTGGGTTAATTGGGAGTTTGAGTTTGGGAGAAACAGGGTCTTGCTGCTGCGAATTTGAGTTTAATAGTTGAGACTGTCTTGAGGGAACAAAAGTTTGACCAGCCTGATTATTTGGATAAGGGGAAGTATGCTTTATATGGTCATTTTCGTTTAAGCCATCCGGTGGAAATGGAGTATACACGACGAGATTTTGGCCATTACCCATCATAGGGTACCCGTTTAAGTCTAATTCAAATTTCACAAACGGACCCTGTTGGTATTGCTGTGGTCGGGGATGGAGATGCAGACCTTTCGAAAGATCGTATTGTGGGGACAAATGTTGCCGCAGAGGGATTTGCAGGAGCCGTGAAAGCTGTGTTTGTCCAGGAACAACCAGGTGAGATTGTGGTTGCGCCAGAAGTTGAGTTGAGAATATATGCTGATTTGCCAGCTGAGGCTGTTGAAGATGGAGTTGTTGTTGTTGAGATAGTTGTAGAGGATGTTGTTGTTGCAGTGGCAGTTGTTTATGACGTTGAGGTTCCTGTTGCTGGGGTTGTTGTTGCAGCTGATTATGCTGTAATTGATGAGACTTTAGTATTAGTGGCTGTTGTTGTGGAGGCTGGGGAGCTTGTGGCGGAGGCTGTAGTTGTTGAGGAGGTTGGTAGCCATGAAAATGCTGACCCTGCGAAGCTGGGGGAAATCCATAAGAATCAGGAGGACCATAAGTTGGTGGATAATGCGGTTTCATAGACATGAATTGATGTTTTGACTCCGCCCCGATTCCTTGGTAATTCAAAGGCTCTTTGGCCATAGCCAGAGGTGCCATTGACTGGTTGATTGGCGAAGCTGTTGACAATGGAACCGGAGCCTGAGGCATCATTGGATGTGACAATTGTTGCATTGACGAATGCATCCCGTCATTTTGTTTGGAGGTATATTGATTCTCCGCCATGTCATGCTGGTGCATGACGAATAGTAGCAGAATTTAATTGATGGTTAGGCGAAAATTTGAATCTCGATCTGTCTAACAGTCGCGAACTCTCAGTTGCAACACAAGTATCTTGCAGTTTTAGATTTTGCCATGGGCTAAAGAGAAAAGTGGATGAAGCAAAAAGGGTTTATACATTTACATTTTCACGAAATGTTGTGGATGATGTGTTTGCGCCGGTAAAGTAACCGCGCCGATGCGGCAACGGTCACGGTGCAGGTCGACGCATGTCTGTGAGTTAATTTTTGTGGGGCTACATATGTACAATAATCAATCATGGTCACTTTTAGAGTCTTAACTGCCTGTTTGGCTTTTAAAACTGTGTTATGTGGAGCTTTTTTTACGAAACTTTTCGACTACATTCCTACAAAAACTTGAGATTTTGTGTCTTATGTCAATGTGTAGTTCTGCAGATGCAGAAAAAGCGTTGGGTGCGCCGCGCATCCTGCATTGAGACTTACGAGAGAAGGGCCTGAAATGCACACGGCTGAATTGAACAATAAAGAGCAGTAAGCTGGAAAAAAATTGAAGATTATTGACAACTAGGACTGATTTGACTGTATTTCAATACTAGACGGTGGACGAGCGGATTTAAAGGGAGCCGACCAAAATTGCCAGTCAAGTGTAAGGATCGACATAATGTCTGTCTGTCACATAACCGAAATTATGTACGGCTTAATTTACCGTCGTGCGCCCAATTTGTCTGCGGTGGATTTCCTAAAACAGAAACCGATTATTGAACTCGAGTTTCGGTGCACAGATTAAGCGGCTACAAAGAGAAGAGTGTTTGTTCCATCTTTCAAGATTCTGACGAGCAATTTACTTGTATAAATTTTTCCTTTGCAAATATTCTTGGTTGGTGGCGAAGTTGATCATACATGAAAGGACTGTATGTAAACCCCTCAGTTGGGCACGTTTGCGACATAAAAGCTAGGGATTGGAGAGTGGTAAATTATAAACAGGACCTTTACGGAGTATTGAAGTCGAAAATTACCTCTAAAAAAAGAACCACTTTTAAAGCAATTTTTTCGTCTTTGGTACATGGCTCCGACTGAAAGTACACTTCCAAAGACCCGTTTCCCCTGGAACTGAACCTTGCGACTGGTCCAACGACTCAAACGCATATCTCCAAAATAACAATGTCAAAGGTAATCTGAGGAATCAATTGTTCGTACAGTAAGTGGGGGAGTTCGTGCAGTAGATTCAGTAAGGATCGCTGAGTGACGTAACTGTACTGCATAGTATCTGCATGAGACGGAGGAGTTGTGAGATTCTTCAAGTAATGTATTCGCTCAGAACCATTTATTGCGCATCATCTTTGAAAGGTAGTACGTCTAAAATGTAACGATTCAAGGCGATACGAGCGCTTCTTTAGGATTTGAATACACTAGCTCCTGCGAATTTATAGGACTTGATACAGGCGTCGGGAAACCACTATTTCAATTTTATTGAGTTCCAGGTTCAAGTGGCGTGAGTAACATCTCGTCGTAATGTAAAATTGCGTAAATGGGGAGTGCGGACTTAAACCTGCATCAGCTGCAAAATATAAGACATGCCGCATTTAGATAGCCACATATTGCCCGCTTTTGAGATAAGCTGTTAAAAAGAATTGATATTTTCCTGAATTAAATCTCCAGGAGAGTTAACGAGATCTTTTTGAAACTGAGCTTGTCGTTCAGTTAAAACTCGACCGTTTCGTGTTAACCATTCTCTGGCAGATCGCTTATGAGAGATCGCCTAATTAAACGAAAACGCCATTCCTTATGCGGCTTAGCAAGCTTTCCGCGTCAAAGGCAAAAATAACTGTACGTGACTGGCTCATGTGCCAGTAAAGTGAAGGACCGGAATTATCAACTCATGTCCGATATTGAATTAGTACTCATTGATACAGCTTGTTTAGAGCTCCGTAACAGAACTAAGAAGATGGGAATCAAAACTTTTCTTTAATAAAAGTGACTGTTTATGTAGAGCTTGAAGTCTCTCCTGTCTCAAATTTACTCGTTATGTCTCGTAACTGTTCAACAACACGGGCTTAAGTGGAGGTGCATGATGAAAGGACGCGTTGCCATTCTTCTCTTCATATGGTTACGTAGTTGCGATCCCAGGGGATACGTTGTAGAGTTATAAGTGGTGATTTCCTCTGCTGAGCCTTAAAGCTCTCAGTTGTACTTTTCGTTATTTTCCTGTTACTGAAGGATGGGCTGAACAAAAATTGACTCCTGTCGTGTTTTCAATCACTTAATGCACTTAACTCTCCGCTGGACGGATTGGTTACATTGATTCAATCGAATGGTATTGCAATCGAGCCCTCAACGAGCTTTGAAGGTACGAGATAGCGCCAAAGCCAAAACAGGAATAAGAATGAATCCTCTTTGGGATTTTCTTTTTAATGGGAACATACCTTTCGTTTTCAAAAAAAATTGAGAATAATACTGGCTCAGCCACACAGTTTACTGTCATTCCTGTCCATTATCTATAATCAAAGAGCCTTTATTAATATGTGACCGTTCAAATTACACTCACCCAATAATGCCTTACCAAGATTAAATTTCCCATCAGTCAATAATTGAGATACTACTCAAACTATGAGTCAAAGAAAAAATGTCTGAATAAATTCAAATGTCGAATGTCTTTTTACTCACCATTAGTACCGCAGTGACAAATCAAGCTCACTAAAAATTACTAATGTATCATCCTGCATCGTGTTGCTAATAGATAAATACCTTGCTTTCAACCCCACAGTTTTCAATCCAACAAGTTTATCAACGTATAACTATTAAAAGTCAAATAATGTCTCAAGTATGTCAATTGAAATACACGAGAACAAACCCATTGCATTGGTACTAACTCTAAAAGAAAATCGATATTTTGAAATTCGCTTCCAAAGATGGCGCCTACAAGAGAGTAGCTTCCCAGTTCAGAAATTCCATCTCCTCCGAGCCTGGTGCCCGGTTTGCTCCTGAAGCCAATAGATACCATTTGTACGTATCTTACGCTTGTCCTTGGGCACACCGTGTTCTTTTGACTCGGTACTTAAAGGGATTGACCTCATTGATTGATGTGTCAGTGGTAGACTGGCACATGGATGATAAGGGCTGGAAATTCAATACTCCAGAGGAAGCTAGCGACAAGTCTACAGTTACAGGAACTGGTGACAAATTGTATGGTTTCCTGCGTCTTAGAGAGCTTTACTTCAAGGCTCAACCTGATTATGAAGGTAGATTCACAGTGCCTGTCCTTTGGGACACAAAAGAGGAAACGATTGTCAACAATGAGAGTAGTGAGATTGTGCGCATGTTGAACACTGAGTTTAATGACGTTATCGAGGCAAATTATGCAGATGTGGATCTTTATCCTCCAGAATTGCGTGACCAAATTGATGAACTCAATGACTGGATTTATGACAATATTAACAATGGTGTCTACAAGACTGGTTTTGCTACCAAGCAAGAAGTTTATGACAAAGAGGTCAACAATGTGTTTACGCACTTGGACAAGTTAGAAGCTTTGTTGAAGGAGAACCAAACTAAGGACCCAAATAACAAATTCTTGACTGGCCAAACCTTAACAGAGGCTGATGTTAGATTATATCCAACCATTGTCAGATTTGACCCTGCATATCACCAGCACTTTAAATGTAATATTAAGATGCTCAGACACGATTACCCATACATTCACGATTGGTTGCGTTTATTGTATTGGAAAATTCCAGGTTTTAAGGAAACCACTGAATTTGACCATATCAAGTATCATTACACCAAATCTCATATCAACATCAACCCATACAGTATCACTCCAGCTGGACCCGTTCCAAACATCATGCCTCTTTAGCTATATTCGAAGTTTCAACAAGTCTAAATTAAATTCTCCATTAGCGCTGGTGTCTTTATTGTTTAGTCCTAGTTTAGTTTTTACTGAAGTTTAGTTAGGTTCATCAAAATAAAAATTCCGCCTGTTTTGACATGCTTTTGTAAAAATGCGCTTTGCTTCGTAACTCAGAATTTTGCACCTTTTCTTAGGAAAAAGATGAGCATGGTGGCCGTGACGGAGATGACATTCCATGTTCCATGGAGTGTTATTCGTCTCAGTGTGACCCACTAAATGCGGAATGCCAATAGTTTCACGTTTAGAATTAAACAAGTGTTCTTGGCAAGTCACTCTTTGGTACAATTACCAAAAGTCATGATGCTCTTTAGTAATCCAACCAACTTTATCATTTTCTATTCGATTGCAAAATATAAAAAAAATTGCGCACATTTAAACCAGATCAGGCAAGAAAAGAACACATTCCCGAGCCGCCGTATTCCAAATGTGTGTTCCATAACCTGTGTGTGGTCGCGGGCAGTTGGCCGACCTGCGCCGTAACCACAATTTGCCTAACTTAGAATTGAAATTATATAGCTTGTAATCAAAGGATCGAGATTTCCCTAAAATGTTTTTTGAAATTAAGACCGGGCAAAAGCTCCTCATTTGATAAAATACACATCCACATGCTAGATCGCTTCTTTTGCAGATCTTATTAGAGGAATGCATAGCAGGTGCATGAATCTGGCCGTATCTGCAGGCATATCAACGGCTGGAGAAACGCGAACCCATTTCACAGATGAAGAAAACTACATTGAAAATCTGCATCAGGGCTTTATTTCTCAACACAGCAACACGTTTTTTTTCTTCATTCTCTCTGTTGACAAATTATTATTATGCGGGGTATGTTTTATTTATCGTTCATCCATTAGAGAGTCGCCAATCCATATTGATTGTCTTGCGCATTCTATTTGCTTGGGTTAGGTATCTCCCGATATCCAAGATGAACACACCAGTTACAAATTTCACGCGTATACTAACATCAATCAGATTATAAAATCGTTGTGCTAGGGGCTGGTGGTGTCGGAAAGTCATCTGTTACTGTTCAATTTGTTCAAGGTGTTTACGTCGAAAGTTATGATCCCACCATTGAAGACTCGTATAGAAAGCAAATTGAGGTTGATGGCAGAGCATGTGACTTGGAAATCTTGGACACTGCTGGTGTAGCTCAATTCACTGCTATGAGAGAGCTTTACATCAAGTCGGGAAAAGGCTTCTTATTGGTATATTCAGTGACTGACGCAAACTCCTTGAAGGAGTTATTAGCATTAAGAGAACAGGTTTTGCGTATCAAAGATTCAGATAATGTTCCAATGGTGTTAATTGGTAACAAGTGTGATTTGGAAGAAGATCGTGTAGTTACCATTGATGATGGTATTGCAGTCTCTCATCAATGGGGACTTGTTCCATTCTACGAGACGTCGGCTATGTATAAGACAAATGTTGACGAGGCATTTGTTGATGTCGTGAGACAAATTATGCGTAAAGAGGCCCAATCAAGTTTGGAGAAGAAGCAACAAAAGGAATTGCAGAAGCAGCAGGCTGCTGAATCTAAGCTCTCCAGTGCGGGCGACTCTCCAGATGATGATACGGACAATGCGCTGAAAAGAAAGAGACAGGGTGAATCTACGAAGGAGAAGAGCACAGGAAAAGGTAAGTCCGGGCTGAAATGTTGTGTGATTGTTTAAGATGGCAAATTTTTAATCGTTGGTAATTTAATTTTTCTCTATTCGTCAATTTATCTCCCCTTAAGCGTCTTTTTTCATCCTATTAACCTTTAAAGACGAAAACTCCATAAATGCATTCTCTAACTATATTACAAAGAAATTAGCGAGGGTAAGAACAAACTATATAGAGACTAAGAAAAGAGGAACAAAGAGTCACAGAGTAATTATAAAAGTTCAGTGAATGGAACAAAACCTTTTAATGGATTCGTTTTTTCTCCTTCGTGGCTAATTTTATGTGTTCACTGCTAAATCTCTTGTTGTGTTCCTCATCTATCCCACATGCTGCCCCATGGCGCCCACTTGGCCCGCCTGCCTGCCTGCCTGCCTGCCTGCCTGGTGGCCCTCCTGCCTTCCTGCCTGACTGTCTTACTGCCTCACTGCCTCACCTAGTGCCTGAACCAGCAATTGTTCGCCCCACACAAACTATGTGCTGGGCAACTCGGCCCTGTTTGGCTCCCTCTACATTAATAAATACTGATGAATTCAATACCAAGCATTTGTCATTACATCTAAGTCTAAACTCGAAAGAACTATCAATTATTTATTTAAGCTCATCAAAAAAAACGAGAAACAAATATTTTTATAATTAAGAAAGAATAAATTATTATTTCTTTTCTCTCGTTCGTTCCCCTTATCCCGTTCATCTATCTCTCGTGCCTAATACATATCATCTGTAGTCACATTCCACACCACATCACATCACTTCACTTCACTATTCATTCCTCCTATGGCATCAACATTAACCACAAACGACCTGCTACGGCGCAATGGCAATCAAGTTGGCAGAAGAGGATCTCGATATTCCGTAGGTTCTCGTTTCACTGGCTCGACAGCCACAGACACTTCGGGAGATTCTGTCTCAATACGAAGTGGAATGGAACTCATCACTTATGTATTCCCCGACTTCAAAGCAGTTGAATACTTTGAAAAAGAATTTGTCACATACGATGAATTTCATATCTCTGAAGTGACTACCGCAACAGGATTCGAAATCTATTTAATTGATCAATGGATTCGTAGTAGGAAGATAGGGTCATTTATATCAGTCTACACTGGAAATCATCAGTCCGTGGTGCGTGTGGTTAAATTCACGGTGATTAAGAAAAACGCAGATCAATATCCTCCACGATTCCAAGAATATCTCAATGAATTGGTTCTTAATCATGCCACATTTAAGAAAATGACCCCTCAAACAATTGACTCAGCAGGTCTGAGCAACGGATCATTTGTAGAAACTCAACTGAACGAGTATTTACTCGTCACCAATCTTACCGCATTTCCTCATAATTTAAACCTCATCGCTGTGACTAATGGTGACTCTAGACCCGCCATCAAGACATACATGATTAATTCCAATTTAAGAATGTTTCATTGTGGTGGGCGGTCCCTTTCACTTTTGTCGGAGAAAGTGTCCGACTCATGCGCAAGTCGCTTTCGCCAGATGTATAGAATAAACAACGAGGGTGTTCCTGTGGAGTTTGCGATCTTGGAAATTGTCAATTTGGTTCAAATTTGCTTATTTTATTTCGATCTTTTAGACGCAAAATATGCAGATGGCCTTCTTTGTCAGAAAACTGAAGATGCAATTCAAAATTGGTGGAATCTTATAGGTCTTCCTATATTCAATATGAAACCGGATTCCAAAAGTGGCATTCTATCTTCAAAAACAGTTTCCGCCATCATTAGTTTGACTGTAAGTATCAAGCTAAGGTTGCAAATGTTCGGAGGATGCGATGTTCCTAAAGATCCATTCGACTTTGAAAACTTCATGTTGTCAATTGGTCAATGTCAAAAGCAAATTGGATTAGAAAAAAAAAGAAAGTTAGACCTTGCAACGCTCCTGAGAATCTTTTACTATACAAACACAGATGAACAAGCCAAACAAATGTATTCTGGTTTCGGCAATGAAGCTATGTTTAAAGATTTTCAAGAGATGCCGCTGGGAGGTTTAGGAATCTCACCCGTTTCAAATGCCAATTTGTCATCAATCTCACTCCCAGGTGCTTCCATGTATCGTCGAAACAGAATTCATTACTCAAAAGAATTAAAAAAACTCACAAATGTTGTGAGAAACAGTGTTCAAGATCGAATCATTTCCAAAGGTGACGATGATGATGTCTTGAGTAATTCTTTGGCAAATAAGTCTAAGCTTCGAAGTAAGATCGCTTCTAAGCTCACAGACACTTTAACTCCTGCTGATGTGGAAACCATCGATATTGATGTTTTTGTAAAAAAATGTCTTATGGGTAAAACCCTAGTGCGGCTTTGGATTGGCTGGCCCACCAGCAAAGGCACAAGTGGTAAACACAAGGAGGGCACAGAGGCTTCTAATTCACTAGGCGCTCCATTTCATAGGCCACATCTAAATAACCTCTCCAGCGGTTATTTAAACTTGAAAAACCATTTGCTGAATAATGAAAAAAATGGTGATTTCCATTTCGTAAGTTTCCGTGATTCAGTGTATGCGCTGACACAAAGCAATGAAGCACTGAGGAAGCAAGGGAAAAGACGATTTGGATTCCCAAACAAACAAACTCAAAGTAAATTGTCTTTTCATGACAACCCCTTTGAGCAAAGCTTTGGCGCCGCTGACCTGCCTGAGAGCGTTGTAGATTCAGACACTACGAAGGGACTAAGCCATAAAGCTTCTGTACTTCCAGAAAGCTGCACAAATTTTAATAGGGGCCCTTTAATTCCTGTATTGAATAGTGACTGTTTGCATGTGTTGAACAGAAGAAATTCATTCCCCTTCATGTCATCGGGGCATGAGTTGGGACTCAATTCTATAGAATACGTCAAAAATAAGGAATTTAGTGTTCGGCAAAGTGCCAAGCGCCGAGGCAGTTTTTCCAATCTTGAGGGTTCTTTTTCGCCAAAAGATGATTTGAATAGCTCTGAGCGTGCTCGAATTAGTTACATAAATCAGGCCCTTTCTTTGATCAATATGGACAGTACCTTAGTTGACGCAGCCACTTTGGCTTCGCAAAAGCTTGGGAAACAGTTTGAAAAGACAAACTATGAACTTGTCAGATTGCACAACATCTGTTACCACATGGAACAGCGGAAAAAGACTATCGAGAGTGACTATTTCAGAATCTTGGAAGGCAAAATGAACGATTTAGTAGAAAATATCGATAGAATGTCGTTTAGGTCACGAGACTTAACTAAAAAAATCACTGAACTTGAAGTCAATGCAAAAAAATTTGAGCACAAGGTGAAGACTGGAGCGTTGGATAAGCTTGACTCCTTAATTAATAGTGTTGTCAACACCCCCAAATTTAAAAAAGTGTTCAAAGATGAACAAGAAATGAAAAAAGTTTATAGATTAATCAGCGGGAATGATTATGATTCTATTCAGCACCAGCAAGTGAAGGATCCTTGGCGGTTGCAAATTGTTGTTGTCTACGTTTATGAGTTTCTCATTACAATCCTTCAATTCTTCAAATTCGACCGTTCGAGGATGAATTTGGACAGAATAAGAGAACAGTACAAAAAAATTGATCCAACAAGAGAATACATTAATCACGTGTATAACTTGGTTGGCGCCAAATCGCATTCTGAGAGTGGTATCGAGTTAGAAGATGAAGCGCGGACGAACAAAGTGACTCTTAATGAGACAAGCAGCCGTAATACTTGAGATAGACAATTTACTAGAATACGATGGACGATATTTTCATAATATATTATCAACCACTCCTATGCATACTCTTTGTAATTAAAGTATATTTGCCAACTGAATAGCCAGTTAAATTATTGGAGCTTCTATTGTCATTATCTACATTATATATTCTCGTTCAAAGAAACATTCAATCTTTCAATCAACTTCAGAAGATTCTCTTGTTGCTCGGCAGATGAGGCCAGTTCCAAATTCTTTTGGATCTCCGTAAGCAGCTTTGTATTGTCACTCTTGACTTGTTTCAATGCACGCTCGATACGAGACAAATTAAAATCTAGAGCATGATCAACTTCTGCAGCTTCTGCAGTACGTTGTTCATTTAATTGAGTCACATCGTCAGCTTCATCGTTAGTCCTATTCAGGAATTCTGTGGAGTAGGCAGTCAAGGCATTCACAAGCTCCTCGTATTCTCCGATCATTTCCAAGAGTTTTTTCTTAGCAGAATTTTCATTTTGTATTTCCATTATTAAATTGACTCTGTTCCGCTCAAGTTCAGCTATTAGTTCGGTCTCTGGATCATCTGGTAATTCTTGAAGGATCTGTTTCAGTAGCAGTTCGAATTCTCCTGGAGGAACGATTGTCTGGACCGTTTGAATAATTGAATTTAAACGACTTGAAGATTCATCAGCATATTTTCCCGCTAGTAGGTTTAACTGTTTTATAGATTCTGTCAATGTGGAGTTATCGGACATCTTTATTGAGTTTAGAATATGGGGTAGAGAATGTGAGCAGCCTTTACAGGCTGAAAGATAAAAAAAACTACTTGTATAAATTTTGACAACAACAATTAATTGAATTTTCAAAAAGACTGTTCGTATGTATAAAATTTTTATTTTGATGGGAAATTAAGGTTAGGTGAGTAGCTTGTGTTTACTACTTGACGTTCCTGTTGATATCAAACAATGAAGGGAATTAATCTACCCTATGAGTTCGCCAAAAGATAATCAAATTGATGTTGAAAATCCTTTTCGAAAAAAATAATTCGTGCCGATTTGCATGAATCGGTCGGCGTAATGGAAATTATTGTTGAGGTGTTTTATACACCTTAACCTGCAACTACCTATTGAAGCCTATCTATTTCTTATATGAGCTTTTAGAAGTTTTATATTCGCAATTTAATTTCATACTGTGGAATTGTAGAAGCTTATTCTACGAAGTTAGCCACAAACTTAGAGGAATATGAGGTACCGTACCTTATTACGACACGCGTCTTTTGAAATTCTAACTAGAACTTTGGCTCGTTTGGAAAGGAAAATAATCTCTTCAATTTTAATTACTTTTTTGCCTGTATTTGCGATCAAGGTATAGCTCTTTTACAAGCTCGCTGCTTACTTTACCTGGAAACAAACATTACAAACATAATCATAAAAACCTCAAATAGACAAAAAAAATGAAATTCAATTTATTTTATTTTTTTTTCTTCGAAAATTTATCTACTCGTAGGTTTACACCTTCTGCACTTGTCTTGAGGCACTGGTGTATAGAAGCCACGAAGTTCAACCTCAACACGGACCCAAATTCCAATCCACACATCCAGGAAATAATACAATGGTGACCATTCCGGACGCTCACGAAGATTTAATACATGATGCCGTTCTAGATTATTATGGCAAAAAATTGGCCACGGCGTCTTCAGACAAAACAATCAAGATCTTTGACGTGGAAGGCGACAACTATAAATTGGTCACCACCTTACAAAAACACGAAGGCCCCGTATGGCAAGTAGCATGGGCTCACCCTCAATTCGGTACAATCTTAGCTTCTTGCTCTTATGATGGTAAGGCCATTATCTGGAAGGTCCAACCAGAGAATAATCAATGGACGCCTATTGCCGAACACACCATCCACCAAGCTAGTGTCAACTCTGTCTCATGGGCACCTCATGAATTGGGTCCTGTCTTGTTGTGTACATCTTCTGATGGAAAAGTTTCTGTTATTGATTTTAATGAAAATGGTACCACTTCACACGTAGTCTTTGAGGCCCACT
Source organism: Australozyma nongkhaiensis (assembly GCA_030563825.1). NCBI lineage: Eukaryota > Fungi > Ascomycota > Pichiomycetes > Serinales > Metschnikowiaceae > Australozyma > Australozyma nongkhaiensis. The sequence continues at coordinate 449,729 of JAJMKF010000006.1, read as the reverse complement.
CAATTGGTGTCAACTCAGCCTCTTGGGCCCCAGTCACAAGTAGCAAGGAAGGTCAACAACAACGCAGGTTTGTCACTTGTGGTTCCGACAATTTGGCAAAGATTTGGTCTTTCGACGCTGCTATTGGCAACTATGTAGAGGAGGCATGTTTGGCTGGCCATACTGACTGGGTACGTGATGTTGCCTGGTCAAGCTCGGTTCTAGCCCGGTCTTATATTGCCACTGCCTCTCAAGACCGCACAGTTCTCATTTGGTCTCAAGATGAGAGTGGTCAATGGCAGAAGCAGCCCTTGACCGAGGGTAAATTCCCAGATGTATGCTGGAGGGCCTCTTGGTCTTTGTCGGGTAACATTTTGGCGGTCTCTGGTGGCGACAACAAAATCACTTTGTGGAAGGAGAACTTGCAGGGCAAATGGGAGTCAGCTGGAGAGGTTGACCAATAAGGATAGTCATTGTTGTAGAATGATGTGTCGACGTGTCGATGTGTTAGGTATGGAGAAAGTAGTCTGCCTTTTACTCATTCTTCTACGGGATTTGAGAGACATTTAGACGGCAAAAATATGTACAATAGCTTTGAAAAAAAAGTGTTTTACTAGTCAGTGTAGGCTCCTCGACTTCAATAAGAAAGGCAAATGAGATAAAACTATAACGTAGAACCTATTTCAAAGAAATCAAAGTTAACCTGTAATTAAAATAAGACCGCTTTACGACAAGAAATGATACATTCATGTATTATGCTAGATTTGAGTGGTTTATCTCTAACTACAACTCATTAATGGTGGCAGCAAAAATCTTTTGAACATCCTTAGACGCTTCATTAGCGCTCTCCAAAACCTCATCATGAGAGGCCATTCCGTCGTCAAGTGGACGTGGGTTTTCTTCGAAAGCACTTGGTGGCTTGTCTCCGACACCAGCGTTGGTGATTAATGATAATGCCAAAACTTCCATTCCACAATGACGAGCGACAATCACTTCAGGAACAGTCGACATTCCTACTGCATCACCACCTAAGATCCTTACCATGCGCACTTCAGCTCTGGATTCAAATGTGGGACCGGCTGCAAATAAATAAGTACCCTCATAAATGGAGCGGGTAACGCCCAACTCTTTTGCCTTTTTAAAGAATAAATTACGTAAGTTATGGTTGTATGCATCGGATAATGGTTGGAAGCGAGGCCCGAATTCGGCCAAGTTGGGGCCTCTAAGTGGATGGTGGCCTGCAAATCCTGGGAAGTTGATGTGATCATTGATGATCATCAAATCACCTGGCTTATATTCTGGGTTCACACCTCCAGCAGCATTAGTGACAACGACGGTTTGAACTCCTAATTTCTTACAAACTCTAACTGGGAAAGTGGTTTGTTGAAATGTGTAGCCCTCATAGAAGTGCAAACGACCCACCATACATACGACAGGGACCTTTTTCTCGCCGATTAACCCGAAAATAAGCTTTCCAGCATGACCGGGGACGGTTGATTGTTGAAATCCAGGAATTTCTCCATATGGAACAATCAAAGAAGGTTCTGGGGCCAAGATATCTGCGATGCCACCAAGTCCTGATCCACAGATGATAAGGACGCGAGGCTGATCGATTTGTAGCCCTTCGAACGGTTTGAGTTTATCTTTTAAAGCATCGCTGGCACCATTGATAAGAGATACGTAATCTTCGGATGATAATTCTTTGTGTGTTGACATTTGGGTGTTGTAGTTGATTTAGCTGATAAGCCGTTTGGGGTATATCGTGGGGTACCTAGTTACTTACTACCGCGAACTGCCGTTATCATTCCCATCTTAATCAAGAAGGATGAAATTTTTTAAAGAGAGTGAAAGAAATAAATATGCAGAATTAAAAATTACTAATTCGAGCTTTAGTGATTGAGGTTATATAAATATATTAGCACTTTCCATGTGTCTATGGTCATAATCCGCTGAAGTCGCGTTACTTGAAGTGATGAATCTGTACGAACCTGAAGAGATAAATGAAGTTATTGCTGAATAACTGAAAATGAAGAAAATAAAAAAGAAAATCAACCAATTTGGTGGAATAATAAAAAAGAGAGCCCGATGCGGGGCTCGAACCCGCAACCTTTTGATTGACCTTATGAAGATTAAGAGTCAAATGCTCTACCGATTGAGCTAACCAGGCTTACTTGCAAGCGAAAATGCGGGTGTTTGATAAGACCTCTTGAAATGTAATAAGAGCTATTTTTCTTGGGAAATCACTTCTAAATTCTGATTTATAATATTCTGTAGTTTCAAAGGGTTTTGCTTTGCAGGTATTCGTAGTCAGGTCTTGTCTCAATGTTTGTTGTAATTTTTGTACTTCCTGGAGAACATGGCCATGTAACGATTGAATCGAATGAGATTTAATTATTATGCCTCTATCAAAATGAAATTAATTCATCGCGCCTCTATTTAAAAGTAAATAAAGTCAGTAAATTCTACTCTACGTTTGAACAGTATGTTTCATAGTTGCACTATGCGAGAGGTAATCCAGTAGAGACCTAAATACTTGACATTTGAATGGTTCAATAAACAAAAAATAGGATTGAAATAAAATATCTTTAAGTTCGTTTTTGAGAAATAAGAAAAAAGAAAGCCCGATGCGGGGCTCGAACCCGCAACCTTTTGATTGACCTTATGAATATTAAGAGTCAAATGCTCTACCGATTGAGCTAACCAGGCGAACTTGAAAGCGAGAAAGTAGTGCTTTGCTATATTCACGTTTGTTTTTTTTTATTTCAACTGTATCTTCTTATGTTCACTTCCAAGTAAGATTTTACTAGAAATGAAAAGTATATGTCGCCGCATTTTAAATCAGCTTTTGACGTAGGAAATCTTATTAAAAGTATACTCAGTATATCTTAAAGAGTGATTTAAATTCTACATGGAAATACTTCAAAATTAATGCGTTCATTCGTCTATAATACATAGGATCTATATTTTTGCTTCTTCAGCATAGATCTCACTTCTAGGACTCGATTTATGAGTGTTGACATACGACATCGTTGTATCAGTACGCCTTGCCTTTCTTGCCGGCGAAGAATCATCGGTTCCGTCTTCCAAATCCTTATTAAAATTAACGAGAAGAGGGGATGAGGGCATGTATGCAACAGCTGCTTTATTGGATTGTGCCTGTGGTCTCGATGGAGACAGTTTGAAAGTGCCCAATTGCGGGAGACTTGTTTCAAAGCTAGTTGTCTCATTCATGTTCATAGCACTTACGCCATCCTTTGGAGTTGGCTCACCAAACAAGTTCCAGTTAGTTTGGTCGGGGCTCAGTTTCTGGCCGAAAGAGTTGATCATTTGATCAAAATCAACATATGAATTTGAATAAGGTGGTGCATTCTCCTTATTCTCTTCATCCTCAGCGCCTTCATCGCCACCGATAGTGATGACTCTAGTGTTACATTTAGTAGCCATCATCGGAGGAGTAACCCCAATACCGGAGTTAGAATCATTATTGGGGAGATCAATGTCAGTCAAGGGACCGCCAAAGTTGTTGATTTGATCAATAAAATCATTGAGCTCCTGACAGTCAGTAACCGTTCCAGGAGTCTGTCCCAAGGGGGTCGAACCTGGGAATTGAATCTTGTTTGTATTGGCTTGACTTTTAATTGCTTCATTTATGGCAGAGGGGAAATGAGAAGGCGTAGCAAACTTGTGGTATTGAGGAGTAGTCGATGCAAAAGGCGAAGACTGATTAGTTCCCAGCTGTTGTATTGGAGCTGTGGCTGGGTCTCGGGTCTTTGTATCCTTTTTATACTTCTGCTGTTGCAAGTACTTCTTTACCACAGCTTCAGGTCTCATGAAACCCTTGTTGCGCAAAAATCTGTAGCATGCATTACATAAAGGTCCAAACATGCCGTCGTACATAGACTTGTCGAAAGGGCCATTATAGTCCGGATTAATTGTGGTCTGCTCTGATCCTGTTTCAAAGTATCTCCAGGCAACAGAGTCAATGGCAGCGCAGTTTCGGTTGATGCAAGTAAGTCCATGGTCATCAGAGAGTTTACAACTGTTGATGGTGTGCGTCTTCTTACTATCGAGATCCTCCAAATCAGGCAATGACTGGAACTGATTATTTTCTGAAGGCACAATCACAGTGGAATTGGCTTTGTCCAAGATATGGCTAGAGGGCTTGTAAGGAGGTTGTTGAGGAGTGTAGGGAGACGAGGAGTCATCTTGTAGAACTTCGAAGTCGTCTTCTTCATCAATCTCATCCATTCCTTTGCCTTCATTGTATTCAGTATCATCTGTGGCCTCCGAGTATGCATCTTCGTTAATTGGAGAAGAAACCATGGGTAGGGCATTAGTCATCATAGATCTTGTACGCATAGCTCTTTGAGGCTGACTTGAACTGCTTGGTATTTGAACCGATGGCGTCAATGGCACATGAGATCTTCTTCTTTTGCGAGAAGGTTTATCGATTATTTTAGCGGAAAGAAAAGGGGCCAGTTTAAAGCGATCCTGAATGCTTTTATTATCGTACTTCAGTGTCACATTTAACTTGTCAGCGTTGATTATGTTAGATATTTGCTGGTTTGGAGGATGATAAAAAATAGGGAGAGATTTAGTTCTGGTAGCCTTCACAGCAGATGACGACACTGGCGGCGGTCTACGTCTCCGTGACTGAGCCTGGTGCAGTTGCTGTGAATATTGTGAATGAGGCAGTTGGTGAAGATTCTGCTGTTGCTGTTGTTGCTGAAGTTGCTGGAGATGATGTTGGTGATGATGATGTGGTTGTTGTTGATGATGATTATGGTTTTGTTGCTGAGTGACTACTGCTGAAGGACGCGGAGAGGCGTGTTTTGGGTACCTTACCTGTTCTGGGCTATTTTTTTGCACGTCATCTTCTGAACGGTCAATCACGTGGAACTTAAGCCTTATTTCTAGCGTGAGAGACGCTGAATTAGGTTTGTCGCCAAATAAAATCGATGCAGATAAGTTCTGACACACTCTACCAGGAACAAGATCCAGTTTAGATGAGGTCAACAATGAAGACATGATACCATTGCCTACAAACGGCTCATCTGGCTGCTCTGTGATATCTTTGTAGTAGACGGCATAGTCTTCAGTTTTAAGCTTAAAGTTCTCGGGAGAGCTGTTAACAATCTGATTCACACAGTTTCGGAGATCAAACGCACCCAATGTAAGAACCAGATTGTCGTCGCAATCAATTTGAGCAACCTTGACCGGGAATTGTTGTTTTGATCTTGATAGGAACACTGTAGGGTTATTGTCGAAGGAGTACAAGACTTTGATTTGCATCCGACGAAGCAGATTATCTTCGTTTTCCATTATAAATAGAATATTAATTTAGTGAAAAAATTGAAAGAAAGTTTTTTTCTTGCAATTGAGAATGTGAAGAGGCGACGCGTTCTGGCGGTGATGGCAGACGAGTGAAAGTTCGTGAAAAAAGGTGAGAAATATTTTTAATTATTTTGACCTCGGTGGCAAATTATCGATATACTCTCTGAGGTAATTTATGAGTCAAATATCGATGGTGTAGTGCGTGGGAGTTAAGTCTTTAGACTGTTGTTATGAATGCAAGAGTAAGCGTGACCGACCAAAGAGTCACGGGAATACAGGCGATCGGATGCAGAAAAGAATGCTAATATGGGACTGCCGATATGAAAAGCAGCAATGCAAAGATTTTGTGCAGAAACGAAAGAATGGCTGTACCGACGGATGTACAAGAGAAGTGTAGTAGTGGCTGGAGAGGAACAGTGAAAGGTAGTTGCTAAGAAGAAACTAGGGTAAGTAAAGCTGAGTGTAATGGAGGCAGGCCGAGACACGATCTGCAGGATGGGAAGAGATTACCGCTTTGGGACGCTTTGGCGAGGTATTAAGAATCTCAACCCTGAAGACACGCTAAGGACAGGTCAAAAGTTGCGTCGCTGAGGATGCACTGTATCGTTCCTTAGTTTTGCAGCCATGCCGTAAACAACGCGACGCGGGAGAGGTTCCGGTATATAAGGCTTGTAAAATTAGGTTATGTGCAGGTGCCAATCTCATCACGTCGGTAGTATTACCTACTACAAATACAATTCAATGGTGCAATGACCTTTTATTGAGGATCAAATTTGTTGGTCTCATTTCTTTTTTTTAATTAACGATATATTGCTATATCACGTAAAGAATTCGTTCCTTTTGTATCCGTTTGAGCCGCGGTTTTGCATTTGCATACCCTGCCTGCCCTAAACACGTAGAGCTGGTATGGCTGCAAATCACGATTGTGCCTGCCCTTCCAGGCGTGATTTAAAGGCACTTGAGCAGGGTTAGGGCTGATATTGCTTTAAGATATTTAATTTAAGTTACCGTATTGGGACAAACGTTGATTGCTAATCGGAGCAGCAAGGCTTATCTGAAACCTTCAATTTGGAAGTATTAGTTAAAGTGGGTGTTGGTGGGTGCTTTCGTGTTAATGGCTCTCTGCCTCAATAGTCAACGGGCCCAATTGCCTGAAACCTGAAGGTAACGAGGACTTGAAGTTGTGATCAATCTTTTAATTATGAAATAGTAAGCCTTTTCGAGAGTTGAATTTTAAGATTCATACACCTTTCTATTTGACTTTTTTTCGAGCTACAATGTGCAAACAAGCGACTTGCTAAAGAAAAGCGTAGGTTTAAGGATGGAACTTATACACCATTAAAATTTATATACTCTATTTACAGTATTTACAAAAGCCCAACAAGTTTCTTCACTTGGTTAAGATTCTCACTGGCTAACTCTCTTGCCTTGTCTCTTCCCTGAGCACAAATGCTATCTATGTATGGTTTGTCGTTAATAATCGTGTTGTAAAGCTGCCTTTTTTCCTTAAATTCCTCTACAACCACCTCTGTGACGTGGTCCTTGAGCTGTTTATGGTTTTGAACCCAAGACAAGTCCTTCACCGTCTGTTCAACAGACTTGTTTTCAATTGCTGCAATGATATTGATGATATTTGAGACTCCTGGCCGCGATTGTGGATCAAATGTCACTGGGCCCTGTATCGAGTCTGTGACTGCCTTTCTGAACTTTCTTGCAATTGTCTCTGCATCATCACTTAGATAAACGGAAGAAGACTGGTCCGCATCGGACTTGGACATTTTCTTTGCAGGGTTTCTAAGTGCAAGAACTTTTTTCGTAGGAGTTAGGATTGTGCGAGGAATCTTGAAGAAGTCGCCGTAAGTGTGATTGAACGTTTGTGCAATACTACGAGTCAATTCTAAATGCTGTGACTGGTCTTCGCCAACAGGCACATGAGTTGAATTGTAAATCAAAATATCTGCAGCCTGGAGTACAGGGTATTGAAAGATACCAGCTTTGGTTTGGCCCATTACTTTCTCGTCAAAGACATTACTGCCTTCAGAGACTTTCAGTTTCAGTTTCCATTGAGTCATTCTATTCAATGCACCTAAACTTGTGATACATGTGAAAATCCAATATAATTCACTGTGTTCAGGGACGGTTGACTGGTGGAAGAGTGTACATTTTTGTGGATCAATACCAGAGGCAACGATGGCAGCGATGGCACCATATCTGTTTTCACGAAGAACATCTGCCGGTAGAGTTTGAGTCAAAGAATGTAAATCGGCCGTGCCAAAGAGGCATTGTGTTCCTTCAGGCACTTTGTCGAGAATGTCTTTCCAATTTCTGAATGCGCCTAGATAATTTCCAAGATGAACGTCGCCAGTAGGTTGGATCAAGGAAAAAATGCGAGAACCATTTTCGAAGGATGAGATAGATCCAACTGTGGCAACTGTACTGTTTCTTCGTATAGCTGACCTATATATGGCTTTGTACATGGTTTTCGATTTTCAAGAAGTGTGGACTCTTAGTGAATCTGGGGCTCTGGTTTAGGAATAGTAATTAAAATGTAATAAGTAAGGAGAAGCTGGATATAGGAATAAATTGAAAGAGCTTCTTTTTTATATTTCAACTGTGTTACCTTTTTTTGTCGTTTAATTTATGCTTCCTTTTTTTCACGATGTTATTTTATCTATACAATACTCTATACTAGAATACCGGCTATATAAGTAAACCCATTTATGAGCCCAATACAATAATACAAATTAAAATGGATTTTGCACAATTTAATGGCAAAATGCAATACGGCGATATGAAGCCCGCTGAAGCAAGCAAAGACTAAAATATGCGAGCTTTTATGAGGAAGCTCATTGACTCGCCTGTTCCTGAAACATCTTAATGATTTATCAAGGTGGCTAATGAATACATAAGCTGAACAGAGAATCAAAATGAAACTTGAAGAAGAATTATTATGCTATGAACCCGAGCATGTGCTAGCAGATTCGTAATAAGCGTATCGTTATTCCCACTTCTTGAACTGTAAGAGCTAGAGACAATTTGATTGAACTTGAAATATTCCTGCTTTCAACTTTGTGGAAGTGAAGAATTAATTAGGTCGCAATTTTTATACTGCGACATTAAGAAGCAATGGATTGAGTGTTTTCGGTACGTGGTTCTTGCGCATTTTCTTCCAAAAAGCCACCTCCAGTGTTATTAATCTCTATACCATAGCCAGTAAGTCTCTTTTCAAGTTTACGTCTTTGTAAACTTCTCCATCTGTCAAGATTAGAATGCTCATGAACCTTGAAGCCAAAAACTCTGGGGACATACGTCTCCTTGCTGTGAACAGGCATTGCATGTGTGAAGTTTTGGAAGAACATTGCAGGAAAAGAAGTTCCAAAGTATGCTCCATCTATTATAGCATGACGTCCGGATTTAGGGTTATACAAGTCTTCACACTTAGCACAATATAACTTTACAGAGTTGGACCTGGGCAGATCATCAAGACCAACAGGAAGCAAAGGATGCAATTGACAATTGACTCTTGGGCAATAACCAAAGTCGCCATCCTTATATTTCTCGAACATCTTATTAAGACCGCGCTGCGTCAAGATGTATCTAGCATGGACTAATCCGTACAAAACCCTAGCATTATGTTCCAAGCTATCTCTGTGTTCTTCAGGCTGCAGCTCAAGGTCGACCATATCTGTTATAATGTCCACCAATGTAGGTAACTTGACTACTTCTTGATTCAAGCCTGTGAGGTTGAAACGATCTCTAATGTAATCGTCATCTATGTCACAAAAGTATTCATTACCCTTGATTCCGAGAAATAAATCAATCCAGTATTCTGTAAAGTCAGAGCTTGAGTCTGTGAACGGCTCAATATTGTTAGACATGATGGTGTGATGCACTTAGGTTTATCAAAATAGGCTACCCGATGTAAATGCTTGGTGGTGATGGGACTCCGGGTTATATGGCGGAATGCAAGGGATATGACATGAAAATGAGTAATTACCAAAAGAAGATCAATACAATTAGAAACACATTTGATTGCGTTTTTAATAAGAAAGTTGACGGGAAAATTTAATGGTGAATGTGAAAATTTCCGTTCTTCAAGTGTGCAATTCCGGAGAGTTATTTAGAGTTGAGTCACTTGTATGAAGCCTCTCTAAAAGAATCCATCATATTCTTAGGTTTCACATATAAAGAAAGGTGATTAAAAGATGGGATGATTTTCTTTAACTTTAAGGACATTGGGATGATCAAAAAATATGCAATGCATTTTCATTCAAGATTATGGCTGTGTTTTAAATTTTGAGTGAAAAAGTGAGACACTCGAAAAAACAACGAACTGCCATCTATGTCTCTGGGATCCCCCAAAAGTCCCGACATCATTTCAGTCGTTGAATCAGATCTAGCAGCAAACAAACAAAATCAGTCACTTCGAATTCATGTGGTCTATCCCGTCGTTATTTTCACGTCTTCTGCTGTTTGCAGCCAATTAGCGGACCATTTCCATTCTCTCTGCACTAATAAATTGACCAAAATCTGAAACGAAACAAAACATTTAACTTCCAAATATTGTTGTTTTTGACTCGAATTATGAAATTTTGACTATTGCCAGAATTTATTTGACCAGAACAAGAGCAAATTGTTTACAACCCTGACAAACTCACCTTTAATCCGTCATATTCTACAAAGACAAGCCTTTATCCTCATCTCTTCATACTACACCCAAAGACTCCAGAGCTATTGAAACAAAAAACTCCAAAAATTTAAAATTCCAAAATTAATCTCTTCTGAAGAAGTCTCTCACTTCGCAAAAGCTTATCAATTAACAGTTAGGTTGCTCACGTGATGATTGGCATGATACTTGCCTTGCAACGGCAGGTATACTTGCCACCATTGATTTTGGCAGCCATTCAAGCCAATTGATCAGAATTTGAGAGCTTTCGTTCTCAATATGGGCTTGGAATTGAAAATCGAAATTGACCGCAGCCAAACAGGTGGAACATTCACAAATCATGATCTTATTACTGGAATCGTCAAACTCACCAGTACTTCTTCTGCTGCTTTGGCTTATATCCAAGTTAAACTAGAGGGGATTTCTACGTCTCAAATGACAATTCCTTACTACAAAAGCAAAAATGAGGTTCGCCAACAATCCGTTCTGGATACTCATAAATTGCTTTATGATTCACTAATTGTCTTTCCTCCGGAAAATGTTAGGCAAGTATCCAAAACTAAAGACTTTACAATCACCCCAGGAACGTATACTTATCCATTTCAATTCAGAATTCCACTTAAAACAAACTGTGTCAAGAATGATGGTGGCCCGACCTTTACTGCTTCCAATCCATTAGGAGCGTTCAATTTGGATTCATTACGAAGAGACCTTAATGATATGAGGCTAACAAATCATCAAAATCCAAATTCGAACCATTTTTCGTCTCAACTTCCGCCAACACTTCCAAGCAGTAACCATTCTGCTGAAATCAGATATTTTGTTAAAGCCACTTGTAAGAGATCGTCATTTTTCAAGATGAGTCTGCGGTCTCATGATCACTTCACATTTCTTCCACTTGATTTAATGGATGTATTCGCACCTGTGGGCTTGCATGAACAAGAGTATAAGGAAGTTTTCTTCAGGAAGGACATTGTTTTCAAAAATAGAATCCCTGAAGTAGTTGGAGTGAAGATGGAGAAAGAACCATTGACGCCACGCCCACAAATGTATGAGAGAAAAAAGAGTTTATTTTCTTCTTTTTTCTCACCGCCTTCGCCTCCGATTCCGCCTGAAAAACCTAGAAGAACGAGTTCTGGCCGGTCTATAAACGTTCAAAACACCGATGTATCCTTTGCATTCGAAATACGCTTTCAATATCCGGCCAGATTGAGCCCAACAGAGCCACCACAATTTAAATTGTTTTTGGTTTCAAATACGAATCCATTAACTTATACATTGGCCCAATATGGTAAGCCTGATGAGTCAAATGGTTTGGGAATTGTATATCTACAGAAATTGGTTTTTGAATTGATTGTTATCACAGAAATTTCGGTCTTGGCATACAACGGACGCACAACTGATGTTCATCGCTCTAGACTAGAAAACAAAATTCCTATTTGCAACAACACTTTCCAGGATTTGACCCTTGATCTCATGTATTCCAAAAAGCAAAAGTCGACTTCTGCATCTAGCAATGGGCATCTAAACTTAAATTGTTACGAACTTGAGATCCCTCGGAAATACTATGAAAACTTCAAGCTTCCAAGGGACTTGGCGCCCACATTTAAAACTTGTAACTTGGAAAGAATCTATACTTTAGCTGTCACTGCAGGTGTGTCAAGTGAGAGGGTCGTAGGATGCTCTTCACGAGAAATGGAAAAACGTACAAAATACTTGGATTTGGCTTGTTACAATATCGTTGTTCTTAGTGGCCTCAAATTAACTCAGGCACTACATTCAAATGCCTCAAACCCAAGCTTCGGCACCAGTTTTGACAGCAACAAAGAAAACGGAAGGCCGAATGAGCTCAGACCGCCCCCGGCACAAAGACTTTCAGAAAAGGGCCGTCAAAGTATGGGCAGTGCTGAAGAGTCTACCCTCCCCTTGCCAACATACGAAGATGTTGTAAGGGAAAGTAGTTATCAGGATGACTCGGAGCATATACGTGCAAGGCACCGATACCAAAAGTAAACATTTATATCACAAGGCTTCTCTGATTCTTTGCGGAAAATACTGACTTGCATACGCATAAATGCATTGATGGGCGATTGCAGGCAATATAACCATTACATAAGCAATATTATGGACTGTACGATATTATTAGTAGGAACAAGGAAGAACGGAGCTCTTTACATCATCACATGAAGTCTCAATCTATACTTTCAACAAAGCAAACAAAACCCAAAATGTAATTAACTTATTTTATTATTATATGACTATTAAATCCTCTACCTGAGAAACCCTAACCACCTTGTTCAGAATTGTTGCCCAGCAACCAGATTTCTCTCAAGGCGGCCTTGACCTTATCTAAATGCTTCGATGACTGTGACTTCTTTGAGTTACTGATTTTGTTGAGTGCGTATGGCTTGCTGATCAGCACTTCTTTAAATAGAAGAACTGCATCGTTGTTTTGTAACGAAACATTTTCCTTGCCAAACTTCGCAACGAGTTTATCGTGAACTTTCAAAGCCAATGCTGTTGGTTCCGATTTCTTTTGTGTTTGACTATTATTATGATTATTTTTGCCGCCAGTAGCTTCGTTTTTGGAGACTGTTGGAGGAGCAGGATGAGAAGGGGTAGCTCTTTCAACTGCCACTTTCAATCTCGCCTCGAGTTTCTTTAGATCGACTGGTCGACCTTTGAAATGCTCTGAATGCTTGGGAAATTTTTTTGGAGCCGGATGTGCGATTGTGATGGATTTGATGAAGGAGCTGTTGATGATTCTAAACAGATCTTTCCCATCAGAGCTTGAGCCTCCGCTCTTCTTTAATGCAATGACATGCTGTTTGGGAGAAAATGCATAGATTGTTCCAACAATGGTTTCATCTATTAGCGTTTTCACCTCGACTTTTAGATTAATGACCTGCTCCAAAGAGTTCATGTCTTTGGATCGTAATATTGATGCAAGTGGCGATGGTAGTGGATATTAGCGATGTGAAACATGCTATTAAAAGTCTCCAATTAGAAAGCCGTTATTACACCAAAAAAGAGTTATGATTTGTTTGCGCTTTTTCTTCTGATTGTGCATTTTTATTTTTCATCTCTTTTATTAGATTTGATTTATATTTTGATAAGGTGGCCATTATTTGGAGCTTAGTGCTCTCATAGGTACATATAATGATGTTAAATTTTTTAAAACTATCCAAATGGGAAATGCGGAATAAAAATTGATGAGAGAAATTTTGTTTCTTGGTGGCTGTGTCGCCGGATGGTCATCTTAGATGTGTTTTAGGTTTGAAAGCTAGTGTTGCTCGATCCATCTAGAAAATCGTAGGTTATCATTCAGTTTTAGACAGAGGAGATTTAAGAGTATAGGCAAAAATACCATCTTGTCTTTCTCTTCAGTTTCTCAAGAGGAATCTTGTTTATCCATAGTGCAATCATTTCCTCGCTAGCTTCACGCCAGTGAAGAGGTGTCTCTCACGTATCGTAAAGCATTTTAAATCAATCAATCTTGTTATGAGTATCCTATAATTTTACTGGCTTCCTGTTCATATTTACATAATTATATATCATTGATTTTGACTTTACGTAGTCAATTTACCCACAGTCCCCAAGTTACATACAACTATAGCACTTAATGTCAGATCAAAGATACTCAAAACAATTATGAGTTTTCGAACTGAATACAGATTCCTCAATAATTCTAATAGTTGGTATTTGTATCTGTTACATCAATAATGATGTTACTTAAGTGTGTACAAGTACTGCATGCAAACTCAAATTAGTATTTGTGTCGATTTGCACCCATTTGTACTACACCCCCACCATCACATTTTTGTCGTTAACCCAACCTGCCCTTCGAAAAATACTCAATTTTATCCAACCTGTTTTTGAATCTAATTAGAGTTACCAGGAGAACTTATGAATCCCATTGAATTGGATTTATTAGACCGCTCGGGCGCTGCAATGCAACCTACAGGTAGCGCCGACGATATGGAATCTATTCCCTTAGATGACGAAGAAGTAATTGATTTTGAGGAGAACAGGAATCGTCAAATAGTAACTATTCCTGAAGAGAATGAGAATAATATACATTGGAGGGATGTTTTGGATCATGCTTATAATCTGGGTCATAATCTGGGTCATAATCTGGGTTATAATCATGGGCGTGATCAGGGTTATAATCAGGGTTATAATCAGGGTTGGAATGATTTTAAAAATCAAGCAAACCCTCAACCTCCCATTCAAATTAACGCGCAAGTCCAGGCACCAATAAAACCTGAACAGAGCATCTTTGGAAGATTCTTTTACCCAGAAGGCTACGTTAGAAGCAAGACTTGTCCCAAGGTCAAATTGATAGCTTCGCCATTGTACGAAGTAGACAGAAACTTCAAAAATCAAGCCATCTACAAACTTGATGATTTAGTTTCTCAGCTAAACGAATGTCTGAGCACTTGTGAAAGTTCGTTACGTCAACCCATTAAGGAATTGGTCCAAACGTTGTCCTGCACTCGTGATCAGGCAACGCAAATTACCTCCAATGTTAGCGGAGTGTTCATTAATGCAGCCAGAGCTCACCCACATGTCCGTGATTTGAAAAGTTATTGGGTTTCTCAAACTATTGATTTCAATCACCCAGTCTTAGCCGACGAAATCGAAGCATTAGAGGATGTGGCAAATGGCGTATCAACGATCGTTACAGAAGGGGAAGGAAAGAATCTATTGGATATGATGACAGATACGAACCTTCCAAAATCTTTAAAAAACATCAAAAAGGACTTGCAAGAATTGCCCGATCACTTTAAGAATGGCTATGGCATCTTTGATGCAGACGTGCAGTTCCTGATCCAAACATTCAACATGGATGCAGCAAATGAGAGTGGACATAACATGAAGAAATTATTTTGGAAAGGTGGCGTTCCAGCACTGCTTATTCTTGGCGGTATTGGCTGTATAGGTTTGATTTCAGCAGCTGATCACGAAGTCCAGGTAATTTGTTTCTTTTCTGCACTTGGTCTTTGCCTTGTCGGAAATGCAGCAAGTCTCATTATACCTGGCAGATTTCTTGGAGGTTTTAAGAATATCTTTTGTTGGAGGGAAAGGTATGCTCACCACTCTCATCTTAGTGAGGGGATTCATCATACTGAAACCCTTGAACTCCAAATGCCTCAACTGGAGTTGAGACCATCCGAAGCTAAAGCTTCTTTACTTGTAAGTGAAATCAAAGATCAATGGAGTAATTTGAAACATTCACTCGCCAGAGATCCAAGCACATCCAGCGGCGCTCCACTAGTAGCTTGTGAGACGGAAAAATTCATAAACACAATTCTTGAGGAAATGATGAGACGAGTTAGGTCTTCAAATTTGCAATCTGAACGTCTCCAATCCGCTTTACTAAACAAGGACGTGGGTGCTCTTAAACTGTTGTTCAAGGAAGCAAGAGAATTGTCGCGCGCTCTCCCACTAGAAACGCAATGGAGTAATTATACATCAAAAGTGAAAGAAAAAACTGCTCCGAACCACGAGGCAATCGGAAACTTCTTAGATGGCTTCAAGGATAAATTTAAAAAACGAGACACAATTATCACCGAGCATTCAACCAGCATTGCCCACTTGAGCAAGAAATTCTCAAAAAAGATAAGAATCTCTAACTGGATTTCCTCTGGAACTCTAAGTGGTCTTTTGTTCCTTATGGCTGGCATGCTTTGTTTGGCATTGTTTAAAGGACGTGGTTTAGAGGAAAGTCGTCTCGGCTTTTGGATTTGCTTTGGCATAGGCTGCTTCCTAATTGCGCTGCCAATAGCAATTTACCTTTTTAACTCCTTTGTGTCTTGGGTGTTTCAGTCAGACAAGAAGTATAGCGGTACTGACAGTTATTGTTGAGTTTACTGTACAAGCATGTGTCAACTTTGGCACTTTTATCCCTATTATATATTCCATTTAATTAATATCTTTTTAAAGTTTTCGCGTCCCTTTTTATAACTTCAATTGCTTTAAAGCCTCCAATTGCTTCTTCCATAAACTAAAAGGTACCTGTGCATCCGAAAACCAATATGCGTAATTGAAAATACATTAAGTTGGTTAAGCAAAAATGATCTTATTTTTTAATTGAAATGATATATTCTCAGTTTGGCACCTATTCCACATACATGCTTGCCAGCCGTCTCCCGAAAAGTAGCAAGATGTATGTACTGAACTCACCCTTTATTAAACGATTGGCACTGATAATGTACTGAATTATCTTTAAAAGGCTTCATTTACAGGAAAGCCCCAGATATTTTCATCAAATATAGAAAACCAAAGTTAATTTGTGGCCATACTTTTCTTCCACGTTTGACGAGAGGTTCAGCTATTTTTAATATATCAAAATTGAAAAAAGCTGTGCTAAAAGATCCAGTTGTACAAAATAAGACTGGTGGTCAGGAGATCTGATTGAAATGACCCAAATGAGGAATCTTTAGCAAGAGCCTCTTCTTCTCAACAGCATAATCTTCTTCAAGTCCGAACATTTCCGATAACCAATTCGTGGATAAAAGTTGATTCAAAGTACAATTTGAATGAATTAAAGGACTTTTTCTTACCCGAATAGCCTTAATTTTTGTGTATTCTACCAACAACTGACTTCTTAGCGCAATGGCCAAGCAAACAGATGTCCCTTATGATCTCAGTGATCGTGTATACCTCATAACAGGAGGAACTGGAAGTCTAGGATCCGAAGTAGTCGTTGAACTAGCCATGCGGGGTGCCCGCTTAATCTTATTGTGCGCTGATCTGTGGGAGGATGGGACGCTCGAATTTGTGGCTAACACGAGAAGGAGGTTTCAAAATAAGCAAATTTACGCACTTACTTGTGATTTGCGTAGCATAATTTCTGTCGACACATTCCTATCGAATTGGCACAGACCAAAAAAGCCGAGACGTTTGGATGGAATCATTTGTTGCGCCACAACTACTGATAATTTTCATAAGCCAAAAGACGGAAGTCCCAGTAAAAATACGTTCGTTGTAAACTATTATTTACAGAGGTATCTAATAAATGGACTCCGCTCGACTTTATTGTCGCAGCCCTCGCATCGAGATGTTAGAATTATACTCATCACCAGCTCTGTCTGTCAAGAATGGCCAAAAACAGCGGATGAATTTTTTAGCACACAGCTGATTCAGCATGGTTTATGTTTCAATGACTTCCTGCTGAAAGCTTTGACGAAGGCCGTTCGAGTTTATTGCTCCCTGTGCGTTACTCTGTGGAAATGTTTTTACCAGTCTCAATTGATTTTCGGTCTTCATGGAAGACTGTTGCAGCGTCAGCTTAACGAGGAACTTCGTTCAGATGGCTCGCCAAGCAATATAGTTGTCAGTATTGTTGACCCCGGCTTGATTCGCAACAGAACCTTATGGGAATGTTGCTTTGATAAACATAGATATAGTAAATCTCCTTCAAAACTCAAGCAGTTGGTGTTCAACATGATGACTCGAAGCTGTCATTTTGGAGCGCGATCAATTATCTATGCTTTATTTAGCCCCAAATTGAAAGCAGATGATGGAGGTAGCTACATTAGGAATTGTCAGAGAGTCAAAAGATTGCCTAAAGCTTATCTTCAACAAGATATTCAAGAAGCGTACGAAAAAGCGTGCTTTGGTCATGCGAGTCGCTTTCCTAAAAGGAGTAAACCATTTGATGTGTTTCACATTCCAAATTTCGAGCATTAAAAGTTTAAACTGTGTGGCTGAGAATTCGATAAGACGGATGGTTCAAATGGCAATTTAGGGCTCATATTGCCACTAACTTAAATAGGAAGTATTTGGAGGTAAGGGATTTCTTGTTTTGGGGATCAGAGCGTGGCTTCGTTCGATCAACCATCACAACACCTAGAGTATATTAAAAGGAGTCGAATTCTTGATGTTCCAGTACAAGAAAATGGAAACTTAGCAAAAGATTGCGATATCTTCTCTGTTTATAGTTAAATTTTATTTCTCGAAAGCTAGTTCTGTATTGTACTAAGGCATTGTGATTGCAATTTGCAGTCGATTATTTAGACATCGACCAAATCACATGGGAGTATAAAATATAATTTAAGTACAACAAACTAATTTCTTTCTTCTCTGATTGAAAATCTTTTTCAAAAAATACAAGTTCACCGACCACTAGCTTTCCATATAATACAATTAATCTGCTCTGCATCTCTCTTTGTCTTGCTTGCTTTCTCTAGCGCATACTAATACATAAAGCCTTCACACGTTTTCTCTCCAAAACCACCACAATGGGTCTCTTCATCCCTCATGACAAGCTCAAAAACTTGAAGCTTTACAAATATTCATCTGAAGACCACTCTCTTATCTCCAAGTATGTTTTGAAGAAATGGTGGAACACCTTCGTTACCATTTTCCCAATGAACATGGCTCCCAATGTAATCACGCTTCTGGGATTGGGATTCGTGGTAGCAAATCTTGCCTGTGTAGCTTATTATGACCCTCTTTTAAACCAAGACTCTCCTCGTTGGTGTTATTTTTTCTATGCCTTTGGACTTTTCATGTATCAAACCTTTGATGGTTGTGATGGATGCCATGCACGTAGAACAGGCCAGAGTGGACCATTGGGTGAGTTGTTTGACCATTCAATTGATGCAATCAATACCACTTTGGCTGCCATTATTTTGGGTTCTGTTTTCCAATTGGGCTTTGGATGGTTGCTTATTATTTCCCAACTTGCAGCTGTTTGCAACTTTTACACATCCACTTGGGAGGAATATCATACCCATACATTGTACCTTTCTGTGTTTAGCGGTCCTGTCGAAGGCATATTGATTATGTGCGCTGTTTACATTCTTACTGGTATTTTTGGCCCAGGTATTTGGAAGACTACTCTTTTCACCCTCGATTTAACTTCCATTGGCCACGGCTTTTTAGAGGTTAACGGTGTTCAATTGTCTGCCATTGCAGGTTTAAGTCAATTGTACTTTAACATTTCGCTGGCACAGGCAAACGTGGCTAAACACTACAAAAAAGACAATTCTCATAGCGCCAAGGAGACCGAGAAACTCATTCATAAGGCTAATTTGGGCTTAATTCCATTCTTTATTAATTATGCCTCATACGGTGTTCTCGCTTACTTTTTCCCTGAAATCATTCATCAGTATGGTTTCCCACTCATTCTTTCAATTGGGTTGAGTATTGCCTTTTGTGTGGGACGTATTATTCTCGCACACTTAACTTTACAAGAGTTCCCATTCTTTCAGGCCACGACTGTAATGCCAATTTTACAAATTGTTCTTGCGAAGACCTTCATTGGCATTTATGGCTACAATAGAGCAAACGTTCTTTCTGCAATAATGTGGTTAGGTGTGGGAGTTAATCTTGGTATTCATGGAATGTTCGTGGCCGAGATCATTTTAGAAATTACTACCTACCTAGACATTTACACTTTATTTATCAAGCACAAAAAGGCGTGATAAATGTCTTTTTCCGTATAAGGCGTATATATTGGCCGCAACATTTTATATATATATATACAAGTCATCAGAGTACAACTTCGTAACACAATCATTGAAGTAGGCAATGCAAACTATAAACCAGCAGTGGCAAAATGAAGAGCTTCTTTTCTTCTCTTTCTCATTTACTTATAAACCAGGAATTGAACGGGAGAAAAGTTTCTATTGTTGTTGCATCTTTGCATCTTTCGCTTCCCGAGACTCGGTTCTTGATTAATGACTACCGTCCAAGTACTGAAAGCTCTTCATGAATAGCTCCCATGAGTGAGCTTAGGCAGACTTCTCACCATAAGCACCCTCAGAACCAGGAGCTAAAACGTCTTGGGCAGACTTTTGCAAAGACATCTCCTTCTCCATCTCTTGCAATTGGGTCTCAGCCAAAATGGCCAACGACAATGGAACACCCAATAACAAAGCAGAAGAGGTGATACCCCACAACAAAGAACCACTCTTGGCCAATGCATAAGAAGCGTAAGTTTGAACACCGTTCACAGTGTTGACAAGTTGAGATCTTTGGCTTGGAGGGATAATGTCTTTCAAGGCAACGATACGGTCGTAGATGGTCTCAGACTCAAAGTCAAAGTCGTCCTCGAACTCAGATTCGGAGTCAGAGGCAGAGTCATCGAAGCTTTGAGCAGCAGGAGCTGTCTTTTCAAAGTTGGTGGCCGTCTCGTCGTCGACTTGGGTTAACTTGACCATTTTTTATTGTATGGTTTTGATTAATGGAGACAGGCCTCAGTTAAGCAAGACTCGAAAATTTTACCCGCACACGCACGACCCAGTATCCCCCACTAAATAATAATAATGATAAAAATTATTGTAATAATAATAAAAAATACAATAATAGTCATTTTAATTATATGAGAAATATTAATGATAATAATGAATATAGTGATATTAATAATGATAATGATATCAATATGTATCTATGCCTTTAAAGAAAGTCCTAAACAACGCATCTGGTCAGGATATTTACGCATGTTGTAGAATTGGAGTAAAGACCGGAGGGCAGATTCTTGTTCATAACATGAATTGAGATCGCTCTCCAAGTCTTTTCCACATAGCCAATCGTCTTTTAAGGAAAGACTAAGATTCATATAGATGCGTGAAATGACATCCATATTTGAAGCTCGCCATTTGCGGCCTTGGTAAGGTGTCAATTTTTTGAATATTTTCAAAATGGGCGTTTGTAGATCTTTGTTCTCGAAATTCAAAAGAATGATTTTCATCAAATCGGTTGGTTTTGTCTCGTTAAACATTATTACTCTCTGTGACATATTCTCAATAAGAATCTCATTTGTCACATCGAATAAGTTGGTCAAGATGGCACAAAATTCTGTATTGAAGTCATTAATATGAACAATACGTTCACCATTATCATTAATTTCGTGTGGCATTCTACAAATTGGGGTTGAGTTGAGAAGAGTTACCTTAGAGGGAGGCTCGTTTTGACCTTGACATAACTTGAAAAAGTCAAATTGAGGAAGACAGATTCGGGGATTTAGAAGCTTATTTTGCGCAGATAGAATCTCATATGATGTAAGCGCCAAGTTCTCATTATCCATTTTCTGCAATGCATTATTGTTAAAACTGTCAGAGATGAAATCCATGAAGACAGTCAAAAACCCAGAGTCAAGCAACACAGTTCCAAAGTAAAGGCTTTTTAGAATGTGACTAGCTTTAAACCATCTCAATAAAAGATTAAGGATTCCAGAAATGGCCTTTAGCGTGATATCTTTAGCCCGAATACTTTCTAGTTTTCGGAATAATGCACTTTTCACTTGGAAAGATACCATGCTGTCCGCACCAAATCTCGACAAAAAGGAGTCACTGGAATTGATTTCTAATTCTAAATCACGGAGATTTACATCAAGTTTGTTTGAAGCAATAACACTCACCATCACTTCTACAAGTGATCTAAATCGCAGCATACTATCTGAGTAAAAATTTTCGACTCTGTCAAGTGAGCGATGACAAGATTCAATCTCATATTGAGTTAAAGAGGAACTGGACAGCGAATTCAGACTTCTTGTTTCTTCAATTGTTTCATACCCCGATCCAATCCCTCTCTCTTGTTTCATGAATGCAAGCCGTTCCTGATAGAACTGCCTAAACGAGTAGTTTTCACGTGCAGTTTCATCTAGTAAGTGATCAGCTTCTAGGACTGCCTGTGGAACCTTCTGCAGCTCATCAAAGGGGTAGAGGAGTGGCATGCCTTGATGTACATGGTACATTTTTCGGATCTTCTCACCTCCCGACATGAAATCAGAGGGAGTTGAGGGTGGAGAAGTAACAGGTGTTGATAGATGTAGGGTTGGCGTTGGAAGCTGACCCATAACAGTGTGGGCCTTATTTGTACGTGGCGTTTCAAGTAAGTTAGTCATTGAATTTGAATGAGAGTTTAAAGCCATGAACTCTTCTCGGTCACTTTCGACAAGACTCCCAGGAGTAGTTTCCTTCAATTCGGCGTTTTTCAATGCGTAAGATTCACTAAGAGGATACTTATCATGTAAATCCTCTTTTAAGGTAAAGTACTCCAAAGGTGAACAAGTGAGCAGCTCACTCATTGAACTCGATGGTGCCAAGTCTTCAGCCAATAAACTCTCGACCTTTTGTAATTGTTTTGAACCACCAAATTCCACAAGTATGAGTTTATAGAAAAGTTGAAATAAAGACCGAACCTTAATCACATTGGTTGGATGTTGTTTCCAAGACTCTATCGCACGCATCAAAATAGCCATAAAGCCAACTTCAGCTAAGCTTTGAAGTAGGACCTCGGAGGCTTGACTTTTCTTGTACGCCACAGTCAATACGAAATAGAGGATGGTGGCTAATTTATGAATGTTGACACCCATCATCTCCAATGCGTTTGTCTTTGGACTAACATACTCCTCAGAAGTATCACAGTATTTTTGTAAAGAATTACGGAATAATACCAAAACCTTTTTGATTAATTCATGGCTCATTAGTAGAGTGCAATTCTCTACAATTAACGCGAGTTGTGATGTTTCATCTGAAGTCTCTCTGAACGAACCCAAACAAAAATAATAAAGTTGATTAATCTGATTATTGGGACGATTGAGATTTAAAGACGGATGAAATCCCATCAGCGCAGCTGCATCGATTTCGAATGGGTCCTCAGCTTTAAGCCCACAAAGCTCATTTAGATCTGTAGAGACAAACCAATCGGTCAATTCCAGACGCAAATCACTTACATCAGTATGATTATAATGTAAAAGTGGTTTTGTTAGTAGGAAATTATAGAAGGATGTATTATCTTGTCCTCCAGAGTTACTGGACTCTCCTAGTTGACACCATTTGCCATTTAAGATTTGAGAAGCCCTTTCATTAAGGTCTTTTTGATAAGATTCGTCAAATTGTGAGCCCGAAGTGTTACCTACTGCTTGTTGAGGAGGATGGTCAATAAGCTTGTCTTCCAATTGATCAATCAGTATGTTTTGGTCTTCCATGATGGAAACTTAGATGAGTATTGATACGTGGGGGTGCTTTGTGGAGGAAAAAATACGAAAGGGTTACTGGTTTGGATGAATTGGAAAAGAAATAAAAGAAAATGCAAGGAAATGAAGACAATGAAATGGAAGTTCTCGTCAATGAATAGTCAGGAATGTCAGGTGAGTTCCATCTACCCCAGATATTGAGAGATGCAATGGACTTTAAATTTGGTAAGATCCTAAAGCAGGGAAAAAAGAGTTTTCTTATTGAGTTTTCTTTTCAGCGACTTGTACTAAATTTTCCTTAATTTTCATTCTTTTCAATGAAAAACGGTGAATTCGAGTATGGGAGATCAATATTGGATCAAGAAGCAGCCGCGCCTTAGTATAAGAGACTTATGAATAATGATATCCTATACCTTTGCGTACCAATCGGCTAAATAAATATGTTTGTGAAAATTAAATAGTTCTAAGAATTCCATGCAAAAAAAATGCGATTTATTTTGAGTACTTGGCAGATGTTGCTGAACTAGTGTGTTCACCTCTAACAATACACTAAGTGAGTACCAGTCTCGATGTGAACATGAATCAGCCACTGCCATTTCGGGCCATCATAAAAAAACGACTTTAAAGTGATTTCATGAATACGTGAATACGTGCCCGATTGAAATTCTTTGTTTTGACGCGTAAGCCAATCTTTATGTTCCACAATTCCGTTTACGTCATTCCGACTCTAGTGCAGCAATCAGCAACCGGCAACCAAACAAAGCAAAAATGCCATTCACTCACAAAGGAAGCAATTTTCAAGTGAGAACACGTTTCACGGACTTTAATGGTCGCGGACTTAAACATTCGCAAAATTAAACTCGTAGCTAGGATTAATTCGTAGACCAGCAAAGCCTGAGAGAACCAGCTACCTGGCCTACCGCCTACCGTCAATAAGTACACTACAGTAATTATGAACGCTCGTGTCAAATGGCCAATCAAAAAGTTGAAAGTCTAGGGTAAAAATAAGAAACACAAAATCAAATCGTTCTTTAATAAATTTAATTAGCTGTTGTCGCCTTCGCCTCTTCTCCTGAAACATCCATTCGATGTATTCCAGCCACAAGCGGCCATTCTGTGTGCAGGCCGAACAAACGAGAACCACACCCAATTAAGAATACTAAGTACGAGCAAAAAAAAGCAATGGCCAGGCCAAATTTTTCCTTTCGTAAAGTGAGACAAACTCATTTGACGAACATCATCGATAAACTCTTCGGCTTGAAAGTTGATTGGTTTGGCACCCTTGCTGACATCGTTATTGTCTCACTCGAGACATGGTTACTACGTCATAGTACTGCAGCCGGATGCTCGATGTTGGCACTAATTGCTACTTGGGAAATTACTAAGGACTCGGCTCAACTAGCGAGATCTGGGTAATGGATCGCTGATGGAAGAATGAAAATTAAAAATGATAGGCCGGTTGTTGGGGCGCTTCCCCTCTTTTGTTCGTGTCCATCGTTAATTATCTAAACAGGTTTAGTCAGCTCGATTGACGTTCCCGTTTGAAACAATTGGCTGTGCTGTCCTGCAGCAAGGAACCAACTCTTCACCTGTATGCAGGCCCAATCTGGCAGTTGCCAAATCTATATAAGTGGGAGGTGATGTCCACAAACTTTAAATATTTCTATAAATTCATTGTTTATACTTTCACAACTTTCTCATTTGCAGATCCGTCTTTGTTGATACATTTCTAAAGACATCTGAACATACATTATACACATAACATCGTCTTATCGCTTGCAGATCTGTATATCTTATCTGGACCCGACCCCACTTTGAGAATAACTCATCCAAAAAATCTCAACACATCAGAGCAATACTCACAAGAATTACTTAATAAACATGACTCAAGATAACCAAAACGTCACTTCCCCAGTCCCTCATCAATCGTACCTCAATAATGATGGTATCGACGACTTGACTCCTGCCACCAGAAAACATCGTGTCTCTTCCTTGTCGTTGTCTGATTTGAACCAATGGCAAAACGGTTTGACCAAATTGTCCTCTTCGACATCTTTGAGTAAGCAGGGCTCGCATGCAAACTTGAAAAAAGTTGACTCTTTGGCCAAGTTGTCCCGTAACTCTTCCATTATCCGCAGAAAGAAGAAATCTGTCATTGACCATCCACGTGTGGCTTCCTACGCCTTCTGTTTCGACATTGATGGTGTCATTTTGCGTGGTCCAAACACCATCCCTGAAGCTGTCGAGGCAATTAAGCTTTTAAATGGTGAAAACAAGTACAACATCAAGGTTCCATCCATTTTCGTCACCAACGGTGGTGGTAAGCCTGAGCTGCAAAGAGCTGAGGACTTGTCTAAGAGATTAGAAACCGAAATCAGAATTGATCAAATCATTCAGGGTCACACTCCAATGAGAGACTTGGTTCCTCTTTATAAGAATGTTTTGGTTGTTGGTGGTGTCGGTAACGTTTGTCGTAACGTTGCTGAGTCTTACGGTTTCAAGAACGTTTATACCCCATTAGACATCTTGAAATGGAACCCAGCAGTTTCTCCTTACCACGATTTGACTGAGGAGGAGCTTGTTTGCTGTAAGGAGAATGTTGATTTCTCCAAGATTCCAATTGATGCTATCATGGTCTTCGCCGACTCCCGTAATTGGGCCGCTGATCAACAAATCATTTTGGAATTGCTTTTGTCAAAGAAAGGTGTTATGGGTACTGAATCCAAGACCTACGACGAAGGTCCAGAGATCTACTTTGCCCACTCTGATTTCATTTGGGCTACTAACTATAAGTTGTCCAGATACGGTATGGGTGCTTTGCAAGTGTCTATTGCTGCTTTGTACAAAGAGCACACTGGTCATGAACTTAAGGTTCACAGATTTGGTAAGCCACAAGTTGGTACATTCAAATTC
Source organism: Australozyma nongkhaiensis (assembly GCA_030563825.1). Classification (NCBI taxonomy): domain Eukaryota; kingdom Fungi; phylum Ascomycota; class Pichiomycetes; order Serinales; family Metschnikowiaceae; genus Australozyma; species Australozyma nongkhaiensis. Next base: position 423,906 of record JAJMKF010000006.1, on the reverse strand, counting down.
GCCAACAAGGTTTTGAGTAAGTGGCGTAAGGGTATGTTGGATGAGCACTTGAAGAAGCTCAACATCAACGATCCTAATGCTAGTGAGGCTGATATCTTGGTCAATGACGAAGGTGAAGAATTCATTAATCAAGCCAAATTGGAGTCTGGTAACTACTCAGATGAAGATGAGGATGATGAGACCGCAGCTGATAAGCTTGGAGAGCTCACCTTGCAAGACAAGATTACCTTGCAATTGCCACCAGCATCCACAGTTTACTTCGTTGGAGACACCCCAGAGTCTGACATCAGATTCGCCAACTCTCACGATGACTCCTGGTTTTCCATTCTTGTCAAGACTGGTGTCTACCAAGAAGGTACTGTGCCTAAGTACAAGCCTAAGCACTTGTGTGACAATGTCTTAGAGGCCGTCAAATTTGCCATCGAAAGAGAGCATGCTATGGAACTTGCTGAATGGAACGAAACTGCTGGCGACGACGACGCTCCAGCTAGAGTTTCTTCTAAGATCAACTTCAATGACTTTGTCATGACTCCAAGCGAGAAGAAGGCTGCTGAGGAGAAGGAGAGGGCTAAGACGCAAGTCGTCGATGAGCTTGAGGAACTCGAAGTTCCAGATATGCTCAATGAACAACTTGACAAGTTGAGAAATGTCGGCGCTTAAGAGATTTGTTTTGTTTGAGCAACGAGAATGTCAATTCCCAAGTATGCATCATGCTATTGGAAAATATATAATAGAAACGGTTTCAATTCCTCTACATACATTATAAATAAGATAATCAACTTCAATAATAACAAGTGAAACTGTAGGAAGAAACTAGGTTAACAATGCAAGATGAGAAGCAAATACTTAAGAAGTACGATTTTCTAAAAAAAAAATCAGCTTCATAAGATCCTTTTGCAATGATGCAAATTTAACTCATTCGTTTGATGTAACTGTATCTCGAATTCATAAATAAGTATCTTGAATGAATACTTCATTCTGACCTCGTGCTTTATTCCCTTCCTTTTTAATACTTTTTTTTCTCTCGAATGTGACTTTCTTTTAAGAATTTTTTTCTCTTTTCTCTTTTCCCTTGTGCTTTCCCCAATATGTTTTAGTTGCAATGCGTCAATTTGCAGCCTACTGCACACTCTCTTACTCTTCAAAACATCAATAGTAAACATGGAACTCGATAAGGAAAACCAACCGCCAAACGTTTCGCTTTACCGTGCGGAAGAAATCTTCAAAGAGTCGCTTAGCGGTTCTACTGTAAAACTCTCTGACCCAACGCGTATTCAAGACCAGCTCTCCAGTCTAAAAGACGTCTCTTCAAAACTCAAGTTCCAGTATCTTGAGCAGGAGACGCGTGATAAATTCCTCCGACACATCTTACTCGATCATGAACAAAAAGTTACAGAAACTGACGTGACTGCACTCGCATCTCATAACCTCGTGGCAAAAGCTGATCTTAAGGAAATCAAGCAAGAGCTTCAACTACTTCTACGTGAGAATGAATCTACATGCAATGATGTAATCAATCTTAATAAAAAATGTGAACAGAAACAACACGAAATTGATTCTGCAATCACTGATGTTGGTCGTTTACAAGAAGAGCTAGACCTCTTGCTAAACGATCCAAGTAATGAGAACTTTAAGACTCTATTCAACATGCACAAACTAATAGATACCGAAGATCTTGGTCTTGATGAAGCGATTGTTATTGCCGAGAATGCTGTGACTCTGGAGAGTATAGCAGTGGCTGAAGTGGAGAGTCAAGTAGTTAAAGCAGAAGAAAAAGTTCGTGAAAACTTGAAACTTGAAAAGGATCTACAGTTAAAGTTGGAAAACTTACATTCTCAGCTTAAAAGCGCACAGGCTCTGCAGGATAAGACGTTACAAAGTCCAGAACAAATCCACGCTCAGAACATTCGGGAAATAGACACCATTCTTCGCCGTCTCGTTGACTCGAACTATGATCTAGAGGCAAAGGAGGATAAAATACTCTTGAAGATAAAAGATATAACTATTCAGTTCGACTCAGAGCTTTACATCATTCTGTCACTGGGCGGTGTGAGTGATAAAGCTATTGACCTAATTAATGGGGCGGGGAAGGATAAATTTTGGCACCTACTGCGTTTGCTTAGCGAGATCATATGCAAAAATTGAAATAAGTTGAATTGCAATTGAGTGTTAAATTGCAACTATGTGATAACTTGCCTTGTTTAGCGTCCTAAAATTAACACATTAATTTCGACGTACTCTTCAAAATATTATTCGACGGAATAATAAAACTAAAACAATGAATCTAAAGTTTATGCTTACAGAAGTTGATTTGCTGAAAATCTTCAATTTGAGTATTCGAATAAGATAAAGACGGTCGTAAGAAAGGCTAATGATGACTTTGCAACTTAGTTAATGTCAACCTTTTGCAAGACAATTGAGGTACCACCGTAACAGTTCGACAATGCCAAAGAGTATTGGTTGTCACCGCTTGGGCAAGCCATCCAGCTGTCTTGACCATTGAAAACCAAGTGGTCACCGTTGACACCGAAGCCTGGAGTAGCCTGTTCACCATTGAATGGGTCAACATTACCCATCTCACCGGTTTGAGAGTCCAAGCTAATTCCGCGACCATCTTGGTCGTACAAAGAGCCATTGTCTCCGAATCTCAAGAAAAGCTCATTACCGTCAGAGCCACCGACAGAAAAAACATGAGGGTGAGAGTCGACCTTAAAGATTTGGGTGTTTTGGAATTGATCGCCACCCCATGCCTTAATGACGAAAACATCAGCAAGAGCTGGAAGAACGAATGGCAAGACAGCTAAGAACTTCATTTTGTTTGTTTGTTGGTGTTTGTTGGTGTTTGTTGTTTTGTGTTTGACTTTTTGTCTGGCTTTTCAATAATTGAGGTGAGAAAAGGCCATATTTATATTTTTTTCAGCATCTGAATTTGATTTTTTTTCATCCCAATTTAGTCAGTTGTGACATTGCATTGCTAAATTTGAATACTCCTCATATCTATTTGCAGCCCATACAACGTAGTAAAGTGGCTGCAACTGTACATTCGCTCTATTTTTAGACTGCGTCTCGTTAAACCTCTAACGATCGGTGGAAGGAAAACATTACAAATTGATAGCATTTTAGGTATTTGAGAAAGAAACGAGATCAACTATCGGGTTCGCATCTAACATTTTTCTTCGTTTCTTGTCGATGCTAGTTCATTGAGTTGACCAAGACTTTAGATACTGAATTTCTTTGCAATCTAATAAGCAGAAACTGGAGTAGATAGAATCATGCAGAGACCTTCGCTTTTGCCGCCGTTAATTACTTTAATTCGTGGGGAGTGCTGAATTAGGAAATGCAACCTAAAATGCGCAACGACAATCTATTTTACGAAGAGAATGCTAATAAGTAGGATAATGCAATTTGACCAAAAGAGAATAGAAAAAATATAAGAAAATGTTTAAATGCGATACTTTTTTTTGTTATCCAATATGTGCCCTTACAGTACCAAGCTTTGTCAAAGAGTATCTTGCCGCAATCTAAACGCAGTCGAACGAATAGAGAAATTCAATTGTTAAAAACTATGCCAGTAATTAAAACGTAATTACAAAATTCATATTTTCAGTGTAAGGTGCCCGCAAGCACTCCGTTTAAAATTAACTTATGTCCTGCAAGTTGTCGTAAGTAGTTAAAATTACATGCATATCCTGTATGTGGACGGAGGTGCCAAATGTGGCATATTCAGTTATATTTAGAAAGAACATACAAATTAGACAAAACTGCTTCTTTTTTGTTGTGAATTAGCAACTAAAAAATTTCAGATTGAAATAACATACCGTCCTTTCAAGCTTAAATGCCTGAATGTGGCGGAGAATCTCTTAAAGTGGAACACGTTGCAGCACGTTTAAGGCTATTATCTGAAACTCATGCAAGATTTAAGACAACTCCGATTGAAGGGAATTGAGAATTACTTTTTAGAAGGGGTGTCTGTGTATGCGGAATACGACCTTTCATTGGATATAGCATGCTTTTTGAGCACATTCGTCTCAAATAATTCCTAAAGTAAAGTAGTTTTCAATGAACATTCTGGGTAGTTTTCTTTAGCATATTTGATCTACAAAATGATTAGAAACATATACAAAAATAGGTGTCTCTGGTAGAGTAAAACAGTTAAATGGCGCTGTAAATGATGCTGTACAACTTACCCCAAATACTATTTTTGGACACTCATAACCCAAATGAACAAATTGAGGAGAGCCGAATTCGGGGAATTTGAAACAATGAAACCCAATTGATATCGAGGTCATTTGAAAAGCTACATATTAGATATTACTCCACTTTTATGAAGCACTGTATGTGCCAAGAGAGCAACTCCACCGAGGTAAAAAAAAATAAACAAAAATTTTGCTTGAAAGCGATCTTTTAGACTTTTCCTTCAAAATTTTCAATTATTAAATTTCGATTAATCGTCAATATGTTTGACATGATAGACCTGCATCAGTCTCATACACACTATCTCCGCATTTGGTAGCCGCGGCTGATAGTCCAACAGACACAAGCACAACTACGTTCATGGTGACCGCTACAATTACCCAAGCACAAACGTCGCTGCCTTCCCGAGAAGAACTTCTTAGTAATATTGTCAAGCTTGTTGAAAAAGAGTATAATAGAGGGAACAAGTCCATCTCTCCGGAGAAGTACGCGGCGCTCCTAAAGTTTCAGGAGCAGCAGAATACGACGCCTTCAAGACACAGTGCGTCTGTCTTAAAAGCAAATAAATTTGACTTACATCACTCTGTATCCCTGGAGTCGGAACAGAAAAAATTACAACCGCCACCTCTTCCGCGGCCACTTTACCTGCCGCTTTTCTATAAATTTAAAGCTCCAAAGATTGCCGATCAAAGGCTACAAAAGACGCGCAATTGTAAAGTAAAGAAACCGTGGACAATCCGCCGTATTGAATCTGTTGGTTTAAATGTCATGGAAACTATGGCTAACCTCCTAGATAACCTTCACCTTCTATCAAAACTACCAATGTTCCCCAAGACGCTCAATCGTCTCTTGCAACACACCAATAGTGTTTGGGTGGTGATTTTAGTGTTTCTCATTCGAAAAACAATTTCGCAACTACTTAATGTTTTACGACGCGAACGGAAAGTGAAGAATGAGCTTGAGATTCTTAGTCAGACTAGCAAAAGCAACAGCCTGGCAATAGAACAAGAGGCAGAGACTAGTATCGCACGTAGATATCATAGAGTACTCAAGGATTTGAAGTTTGATAAGTTGATGCTTCTGTTAGAGCTCATTGGTAATTTGCTTGATCTCGCTTTCAATGCAATTGAGCTCTATAGTGTTCTGGTACCTAGTTGGTTAATGACTGTCATGAATACTGCAAGTATGGCTATGACAGTATACCGTATGAATAAAGATGATGAATATGTTGATGATGACATATCTGAAGATATCTTATAGACATATTTATACAGGAGATATTCTGATGTTTTCAGTAGATAGACATCAAAAGACGCTTTTGTAAACTGCTTTTAAACTGTATGGAAAGTCTTTTTGATTTAAGCACTTCATAATTAATACTCATAATTGTGTTTAGACTCAATCGGCGTTTTCTTTAAATCGTTTCTTGATCTTAAACGAATTAACAGCCTGTAAGGCCTAAAGTAATTTTGCGAAAAAAAAAAATTAAAAGGAATTCTTCAAAAATTTATGATTTCTTTTAAATTCTTAATGAGAGCTTCTTGTATGAAAACTTCCTCATTTAAGACACTCTTCAAGTTACTCTAATAAAGGTGAGCTCCACAGTACAAATCACAATTACACCGAATGTCCATTGCGGCACAACTAGCTGCCCACGAGGCACAAATACAAGAACTAGACTCGAGAATTTCACAGTTCGCAAGTTCAATTACCCCAGAAACAATTTTGTCCGATCCGGCCTTCCATGATGACCAAGTAGACACGAGCCCGTATTCATCACTTTCTATTTACCAGCTCAACCAGAAACAGAAAGAAGTGGATGAAGGTTTAAATATTCTCAATGAACTTTGGCTCGTCAAGGCATTATTCACAGAAATTGAAGTCAGCTTCGACCCATTGGTAAGTGGATCATATGTTTGTGATCTAGATGAGCTTCAAGGAATAGTAACGAGCCTTAAAAAAGTTGAGGACAAAGTAGCATTACTTGAATCGGCCAATTTGGCCATCAACAGTTCACTTCGCGCTCAATTGGCTGAAGTAAAGTCCATGTTCATTGAGAAACTAGATCACCTTTTCGAACTATTCTTTCCCTCCACAGACACTGTTAATGCATACGTCGTCGTAAACGAAAACATCGAAATCAGGCTCAGTGATTATATCGCATTTTGTAATTCTAGCGCGGCGCAATATGCTGATTCTTACATAAACGACAAGATTCGGACAAGCAAGAAATTATGGGAATCTGAATTCTTAATCCCACTTATATCTGGGAAAATCACATTAGAATTCGTAACTGAGGGTGCAAGAAATACTTTAAATGCTGCTCAATCATCATCCAGTAATCAACTCCGACCATTTTTCTCGTCTCTACTTAGTTTTGTGGCCTTTATCAATGTCATTGACTTACACCCTTTGAAGCAATTTTTCTCTACTATGATATCGAATTCATTGGTGGAGGCAATTTCTAAAAACATAGAAGCGTTCATGAATGATAAGGAAGAGCTCTCCGCTGAGCTTTTACGCTGTGTAGAACAGTTTACTAAGACTGGATGGCCAATGCCACTCCGTAACGTATTTGTCTCTACTGACAAGATTTATGAAAGCCTACAGGCGCTTTACTTGAATTGGCTTGGAGATAAGTATATAAATGAGATACGTGGTGTCTTTTCAGATTCGAAATTCCAAAGTTTGCTTGCTGAGACTCATGTTGTCGAAGAGAAGAGAGAAATAGCCGCTCCGCCTTCAATAGCAGTTCCTCAAGAAGATTTTAATGATCGTAATCTTGCTTCTGGACAAACGTTTGCTCAAGCTCTGGATTTTGAGACTAGTGACAACACAGTTGAACAAGCTAACGACGATTGGAACGAGGCATGGGGCTCTGATCTGGAAGATGATGCTGGGGGAGTTAATAAGGCTCAAAATGATGAAAATGACGATTGGGATGATAATTGGGATGATCAGCATGCCAGTAAAGAAGACGACTGGGATGATAATTGGGGGGATGATTGGGAGGACGATGAACCACAAGAAACTCCCAAGGTTGATTCCAAACCGCTGAAATCATCGTATAAATCAAAGCCTTCAATTGCTCAAGAAAATCCGATGGGTGCTATCCCAGCGGCAAATTCCCTTATGCACAGTAATGGCGACACTTTCGTGGCTACATTAAGTCAGCCAGCCACTTCAACCATTGTTGAAACCAGATCTTACTTGCGTTCATCCGTCTTCTCAGCCTTAGCTGCCACTTTAACAAACTTTGAAAGTGAGTCAGATGGCGCTGACCCCCAGCTTTTATTAGACACTATCTTATCGCTAGCTCTTGTCTCATATCCACCTTTAACAGAGCTGTTTCTTCTCCTTAATGACTTGAGCGGTCTTGAAAATGCTTACATCATTAAGAAAGCTGGTGATGAATGGTTGCATACTAAGCAATCTCTCTTCAATGAAGTATCCACAGTCGTAATCGAATGCACAGAATTCGATGACTTAAATGAAAACGAGGATGTCGGTAAAAATCTTGACAAAGTGACTGAAACTCTTAATCGATTTTTCGAGTCAGACCTTCTTAAGACCAACCAGTCTGAATTGAAGGATTTCATGGTACAGCTTCTGAACTTGATCAATACGGTCGCAATTGAACAGATTTACAAAAACCCAGAAATTTCAGAGTCCCAATCTGACAACTATACTAAGTTCCTTCAAGGACTTCAATATCTTGAGAGCGAGGCCTTGAGTAAAGTTGGCGAGAGTGTCAATAAATTGGTCTCTTGGCCAAAGGTTGAGCAGACCATTATCTTACTCACACATCATTTGAAAGAGATTATGAAATACTTCTACGAGAGCAAATTGTATGCATGTTCTACGGAGGAATTGATCAACATCATCAAAAGTGTATTTATTTCAAGCGAATTGCGGGACCAATGTATTGAAGAGATTCTTGAGATTCGTAATGTCGCTTAGTCTATAGATCTTGTCAATATGAAAACTTAAAAGTAATATCAGGTGATCGTAAGCTTGTTTGTCGGCTCAATTAAAAACCTTGTTTATAACTTCACAATGACCAGAAGAAGCATTTCAAGAGGCATTGATGTTCATCTCAGTAAGTCTAACTGTAGTTATATAAACTGTGGCGCATAGTCTTAGCTAAGAACAATAACAAAACAGGAACAGATACCTAGCTAATAACCTTTCCGTCATTGATTTTCTTTCCGGTCTTGGCAATTGCATTGTAAACAGTGTCGTAGTCAGTGGTGGCAGTGACGTCCACGGTTTGAGAAGCTAAGTCGATCTTGGTGTCAGTGACACCTTCAACTCTACCAAGAGCCTTGGAGACTGCGTTCAGACAACCGGAACAAGACATCTTGACGTTGAATTGGTATTGATGGGACATGGTTTCGTGGGGTACTTGGGGAGGAGACTTGGAATTGAGAGTGGAAGTAGTAGTTGAAATGTTAATTTACTCAATGGTAGCTAGGGAATATTGATGAATTCCTGCACATAGAGGTCTTGGTGGAATCAGGGCAGAGCCGATTTCGGCTCAATGAGGTAGAGTTCCAGCTTACTACAACACGATATTCAACTCACATTAATCACTTTCAATTTTTTTAAAATAAAATTCGACTGGATAATTTCAATCTGACACTATTACCGATTAAATTTCATCTGGAACATCGAACTACCGTACCCTGTATGTTACCATAACCTAGTCTTCCAGCTCGACCTGTGTGTTGAGTCTCACTTTCCATATACATAATTACTAAGTGCTATAAGCAGTCCATCTGAGATGAGAGGGTCATAGTAGATCTTTAATTAGTAGGAACTAATACCGACCACACTATGAAACACTAAAAAAATATACATGAAATTAAAAAGATGAAATATTATATACAAAAAAATTCAGCACTCAAATCCCACAGCTCAGTTCAAACGCCTAACTCCATCAATATGCCCGCACACTTAAATGACCTACTCCACACTACTGACAGAACGGTTCCTGCAGACAAGCCACTCCTCATTCCTCATTCCCTATCCTCACGCAGAACAGTCACTATCTTATCAGTTCCAACCACTACTTCCCACATCTCCACCTTCTCTCGCCACACACACTTTTACATTCTCTCAATTGGAATCTCTGTAGCCATGTTCGGTCTTATGAGCTTATTGAAGTATGTTTTCGATTTTTGGAAGTTTCTCGCCTTTGCCTTTGTCTTGCATTCGCCTTTGCCGTTATATGAGGAACGCCCTCGATGGTACACATGACCACTTGATTTAGAGTGGTGCGTCTGGCCCGAAGTTGACATTGAAAGCAGACTCAATTACAATTGGTTTATTGACGGAAAGTGATTTTTTTTTAATTGGTTTCAACAGTATACTAACCATTTCTAGCGTAGGCCTCACAACCATTTACCCTGTTTGGGCCTCCTACCGTGCTTACACTCAATACCACACAATCACCACAAAAAGCGGTGCTTCCACGTTCCATGTGGGTGGAGTGGCAATTCCGGTAGGGGCCATGTTGAAAAGGGCGACCCAGGCACAGAACCAACAAGTTCCAATTGAGGAAGATACGCTTAACTATTATCTGCTTAACGTTCAGATGTGGTTTGTGTATTGGGTAGTCACAGCTTGTATCACTGTGATTGAAGACGTTTTCTTTGTAAAGTCTCTTCCCTTATACTCGCTCGGTAGACTAGTCTTCTCAGCATGGCTCATGTTCCCAATTACAAACTTTGCTTCGCTTCGGAGCCTGTCAAAGGTACTCACATTTGAGAAAATGCAGACCGAGTGGCAGCTTTTTTCGAACCAGGGCTGTGGTTTGATCTATTTCAAGTATATGGTTCCATTGCTTGAAAAGAAGACTGCAGCTTTGTCACAACTGTGGAGATCTTTCCAGAGTCAACTCTCACCGGAATCAATCCGTAATTTGGTTCCTGAGGAAGTCTCTTCTATTGGTCTGGCCCTTGGTTCTGCTGCTTCTGCTGCATCCGCGTCTCTACCAGAGGACTCTTTGAAGAATACCGCCGATGGGTATTTACACAACTTGTCAGGATTTGTCGGCACTATGTTTTCATCTTTGCCTGAATCTCAGCAGCAAACTGCAAAAGACTCTGTACCCAAATCTTCGTCATCTGCACTGATGAGTGATAAAGTATTTGCTGAATACACCGTCGTAGATAATTTTGAAGTTAAGGAGAATCAACAAGAAAGACTGCGAGCAGGATCCAGCTCTAACTTAAAGCTGACCACTGATACTGCGCCTGTAGCCTCAGGAAGCCGTTTCCGGATCTGGTAACCTGGCGTTACGGTCAGTTCTCTTCTTTCCTTTCCTTTCTTTGCCTTCTCTGTAACTTGAAAATTATATTATTTATGTTCTTGTGATTTCTTTCAGCAGGCTTTTCCTATTTGCTTAAATGGTGGTAAATATTACTGAATTTGATTGCTTATCTTTTATGCCTGTATTATATTTATTTAATAGAACGAGTATGTTCTTTAGAATGAAGAATCTCATTTATCTTTTCTTATCAAAGAGTGTAATGAATTAAATGGAATTTAGAGATATGATGTACATGTTCGTTTCTTTGCATGTATATATAATATTTACAACACTACCAAAGCAATGATAGTCTACTCTACAAGTTCAAAAACTTAGCGATTCTGTCTCTTTCCCTTTGCTCATCCTGTTTCTCGTGGATTTCAAACTCCGGACTCTTCATGACCTTCTTTTGAGCCTTGGTGATGAAAATGTTTGGTAATCTAGGCTTGTCCAACATTCCGTCATATGCACCAGTTGGCTTATCCTTATCGGAACCGATAGCCATGTTATGTTCTTGAAGCTTCATAATACCGTCACGCTCTCTCTTACTCTTCTCAACCAACTCTTCTGGGATAGATGGCCATATGAAAGGTTCCTCCATCTCAATGGTCATATATTTGAATTGAGGTCCACGGAAACGAGCATGATCATCCATTCCTCTTTGGTATACAGGTGGCGTAAGTTGCACAGTTACATTTAATGCTCTCAAGCCATAGACATGCCACAAGTAATCTCTCAAGTCCATCTTGTTGAAGTTACGTGGAACAGCGAATGATGCCTGGTAAGGAGTGTATTTAGCCTTTGGTTGTAACAATGCAACAGTTGCCTTTGGCAAATAAACTTGTTTTTCACCTACGCGGAAATGTGGAAGACCCAGGGCAACTTCCTCTTGGTATCTTTCGTAGTTTCTTCTAGAAATCCGGTCTCCATCGACACGATATTTAATTGGTACGGGTTTACCGGCATCAATGTATTTTTGTTTAATAGCTTCCTGGGAGAAAATCTCTTTTACGTCTGCAGAAATGAGCGGGTCTCTCTCTCTTCTGAAACCGTATCTTGGTTTTTCAAGAACCACATCGTTAACGTTAACCTTTGGGTATTTATGACTAGCAAGTTTATGGTGAACCAGACGGGTGAATTTGAATACTGACGTTCCACGTAACGTGCCTAGAGCGTTCATAGTGGAGGTTGTGGAATGTATTGAAACCGTGAGATTAGTGTGGACTGAAAAGTTGACTTTGTGAAAATTTTAGTGTGCATGGAAGAGACGGTAGTGAGAGATGTCAAGGACAGAAGAGACAAGTTAGGATTTTGTGATAACCGTTCCAGAATAGTTTTTTAATTACTTTTTATTTAAATATGGCTTTTTTTGCTTTAAGCTCCTTATTCCAGCTTCTGGCCGTATGGTCTTATGTTCGTACTTTTTGTATTGGATGGAATGGTAAAATGTGATCTGACGTTGACAGAATTGAAATTGTGAAGAATTTCGAATATGAAAATATCCGCATAATTTTTTTAAATATTCCTTGGGCATCTTAATGGAATCAAAATCTTTTTTATCGGATTTAACAGGTCCAATAATAAAACTGAGGGAACATTGATATCAAATAGATATTTCGAGTTTCTTTCTTAATATTATTTGCTGAAATTGATGATCGATTTTTTGTCTTTTTTTGGTTTTGGGAAGGCTAAGTTGAATTTTTTTTCATTTGTTTCAATATGATCCTACTAATGCATCTTTTCCATATTCGAGACCCATTTCGTGAGAAAAGTGCAAAGCACATGTAAGGGAAATTGTCAAACTAGAAATTCGAAAGGAAAATTAATTCAAAAATTCCAAGTCACTGGAAACATCGTAATGATAAATTCGATTTGACTCACACAAACTCACCTCCAATTGATCGCTTGCAAATAATGCTGACTCAAGAAAATGAGTGAAAAAGAGAATTAAAAAGGAAAGAGGGCAAAAATCTAGAATAATAAGACAGAAAAAAAAAACAGAAAAAGAAAAAAAATTACACCAACTCGAAACAACTCTTTCATTGTTGCCACTCCATTTCTCTTTTTTTTCAAACTCCCTTTCTCTCTCCACCCCCAGGCTTACGTTCGCGCACTCGCAAAAATATTCACTACGGCTACACCCACGAATTACTAAAACTAGTGGTTGCCTATCATGTCCCAGCCCGAGCATGACGACCCGTATCTGTACGATGATGATGCAAGCAGCATCACGCCCGAGGACTGCTGGACCGTGATTCTGGCGTTCTTCCATGAGAAAGGGTTGGTTTCGCAACAGTTGGACTCTTTCGACGAGTTCATCGAATCTACCATCCAAGAACTCGTCTGGGAAGATTCCCATTTGATTTTGGATCAACCAGCTCAGCATACCTCTGAAGACCAATATGAAAATAAACGTTTCGAGATCACTTTCGGTAAGATTTACATCTCCAAGCCAACCCAAACTGAAGGTGATGGTACTACCCATCCAATGTTCCCACAAGAAGCAAGATTGAGAAACTTGACTTACTCCTCTCCTTTATACGTTGATATGACTAAGAAAAAATTTGTCTCCGATGATCGTGTTCGCAAGGGCAATGAGTTGGAGTGGATTGAACAAAGTGTAGATGGTGAAGAGGCTCAAACAAAGGTGTTTTTGGGTAAAGTTCCTATCATGTTGAGATCAAAGTTCTGTATGTTACGTGATTTGGGTGAACATGAGTTTTATGAATTGAAAGAGTGTCCTTATGATATGGGAGGATACTTTGTTATTAACGGTTCCGAAAAGGTTCTTATTGCACAAGAGAGATCGGCTGCTAATATTGTTCAAGTTTTCAAGAAGGCTGCGCCTTCTCCGATCTCGCACGTGGCCGAGATTCGTTCCGCATTGGAGAAAGGTTCTCGTTTGATTTCCTCAATGCAAATTAAGTTATATGGTCGTGACGAAAAGGGCTCATCCGGCAGAACATTGAAAGCTACTCTTCCTTACATTAAAGAAGATATTCCTATAGTGATTGTCTTCAGAGCACTTGGTGTTGTCCCTGATGGAGATATCTTGGAACACATCTGTTACGATGCTAATGATTGGCAGATGCTTGAAATGCTTAAACCATGTGTTGAAGAAGGTTTCGTCATTCAGGAACGTGAAGTCGCTCTTGATTTCATTGGTAGAAGAGGTGTATTGGGTATTAGAAGAGAAAAACGTATTCAATACGCTAAGGACATTTTGCAAAAGGAATTGTTACCTAACATCACTCAAGAAGCTGGTTTCGAGTCTCGTAAAGCTTTCTTTTTGGGTTACATGGTTAACAGATTGTTGCTTTGTGCCTTGGAACGTAAAGAACCAGACGACAGAGATCATTTCGGTAAGAAGCGGTTGGATTTGGCTGGACCTTTATTGGCATCCTTGTTCCGTATCCTTTTCAAGAAATTGACTCGTGATATTTACAATTACATGCAGCGTTGTGTTGAAAACGATAAGGAGTTCAACTTGACTCTTGCCGTCAAGTCTCAAACTATCACTGACGGTTTAAGATACTCTCTTGCCACAGGAAACTGGGGAGAACAGCGGAAAGCCATGAGTGCTCGTGCTGGTGTTTCTCAAGTCTTGAATAGATACACTTACTCGTCAACATTGTCTCACTTGCGTCGTACCAATACTCCAATAGGTAGAGATGGTAAAATCGCCAAGCCTAGACAACTTCACAATACCCATTGGGGACTTGTTTGTCCTGCTGAGACTCCTGAAGGTCAAGCGTGTGGTTTGGTCAAGAACTTGTCACTTATGACATGTATTTCCGTCGGTACAGCCTCCGAGCCAATTCTATATTTCTTGGAGGAATGGGGTATGGAATCTTTGGAAGATTACGTTCCCTCCAACCTGCCGGAGTGTACAAGAGTGTTTGTTAATGGTGTTTGGGTGGGAACGCACCGTGAGCCTGCTCAGTTGGTCGATACTATGCGTCGTTTGAGACGTAAGGGAGACATTTCCCCAGAAGTTTCCATCATCAGAGACATTCGTGAAAAAGAATTCAAAATCTTTACCGATGCAGGCCGTGTGTACAGACCATTATTCATTGTTGACGATGACCCAGAGCTGGAGACTAAGGGAGACTTGATGTTACAAAAAGAGCATGTTCACAAGTTGCTTAACTCCGAATACGATGATTATATGGAAGACGAGGATGAAAATTCTCGTAATTACACTTGGTCTTCTTTGGTCAATGATGGTGTTGTTGAGTATGTTGACGCTGAAGAAGAAGAGACTATTATGATTGCCATGACTCCAGAAGACTTGGAAGCATCTAAAACAACATTAACAGCCACACAATTAGAGGAAATTCACGAAGAAGGTCTAGACCCAGCCAAGAGAATTAAGCCTATCTTCTCATCGGCCACACATACATTCACTCACTGTGAGATTCATCCATCAATGATTCTTGGAGTGGCTGCATCCATTATTCCATTCCCAGACCATAACCAGTCCCCACGTAACACATATCAATCTGCGATGGGTAAACAAGCTATGGGAGTGTTTTTGACTAACTATGCAGTTCGTATGGATACTATGGCCAATATTTTGTACTACCCACAAAAACCACTTGCCACAACACGTGCTATGGAACATTTGAAGTTCCGTGAGTTACCTGCTGGACAAAACGCTGTTGTTGCCATTTGTTGTTACTCTGGTTATAATCAAGAAGATTCTATGATTATGAACCAGTCGTCGATTGATCGTGGTTTGTTCCGTTCGCTATTCTTCCGTTCTTACTCGGACTTGGAGAAAAGACAAGGAATGAAAGCACTTGAGACTTTCGAAAAACCTACGCGGTCTGACACTTTACGTTTGAAACATGGAACATATGAGAAGTTAGATGAAGATGGTTTGATTGCTCCCGGTGTTAGAGTCAGTGGTGAAGATATCATTATCGGTAAAACAACACCAATTCCCCCAGACACTGAAGAGTTGGGTCAAAGAACACAATATCATACCAAGCGTGATGCATCCACTCCTTTGAGAAGTACAGAGTCCGGTATTGTCGACCAAGTGCTCTTAACCACCAATGGTGATGGTGCTAAGTTTGTTAAAGTTCGTATGAGAACTACTAAGATTCCTCAAATTGGTGATAAGTTCGCTTCTAGACACGGTCAAAAGGGTACTATCGGTGTCACTTACCGTCATGAAGATATGCCTTTCAGCGCTCAAGGTATCGTTCCAGACTTGATCATTAACCCACATGCCATTCCATCGAGAATGACAGTTGCGCATTTGATTGAGTGTTTGTTGTCTAAGGTTTCTTCTCTTTCCGGATTGGAAGGTGATGCATCTCCATTTACAGATGTTACCGCCGAGGCAGTTTCGAAATTATTGAGAGAGCATGGATATCAATCTCGTGGTTTCGAAGTGATGTACAATGGTCACACTGGTAAAAAATTGATGGCTCAAGTTTTCTTTGGACCTACTTATTATCAAAGATTGAGACATATGGTCGACGACAAGATCCACGCAAGAGCCAGAGGCCCAGTGCAGGTGTTGACCAGACAACCCGTTGAAGGTAGATCTAGAGATGGTGGATTGCGTTTCGGAGAGATGGAGCGTGATTGTATGATTGCGCATGGTGCCGCTGGATTCTTGAAAGAGAGATTGATGGAAGCTTCGGATGCGTTCCGTGTTCATGTTTGTGGTATTTGTGGATTAATGTCTGTAATTGCCAACTTGAAGAAGAACCAATTCGAATGTCGGTCATGTAAGAACAAGACCAACATATACCAGATCCACATTCCATACGCTGCCAAGTTATTGTTCCAGGAGTTGATGGCTATGAACATTTCTCCACGGTTGTATACGGAGCGCTCGGGCATTAGTGTCCGCGTCTAGTTCATTTGTAATATATTAGGTAATAAAAAAATAGATTCTATTATAATAATTATGTGCATTCGTAATGTCTGGTTTAATGTGCCTTTGGTTATTGTTATCTGGATAGCGTATATTTAATTGAGAATCAAAAGATAAAAATCTTCTTCATCACCATCAACACTTGGTCGATGTTACTCTCGTCATTAAAATAATATACATTTGCGTACTCTTACTCTTTCTTTTGTTTCTTCTAGTTGCTTCCTTGTGCCTAAATATTTGTCATATTTTAGACATACCATTATCAAAATTAAAGGCAAATTCTACTAAATAGTATTTCACCCCAAACGCTCAATCACATACTTTGGCTTATTCTATCTTTCTCTTTTTACTTCCTCATCCCCATACAACTACAATGTCTACAGTTCTTGACCTTAGTAATTTATTCACTCATAACTATTTACATAAACCTAGTTGTGCTTCAAGTAGGCTTCTCTGAGCTTAGCCATCTCGGCCTCCTTCTCCTCCAAGACCTTAGTCTTCTCTCTAACCTCATCCATCTCATCTGCAAAGGCAATCAAATTATCCTTATATGGGTGCTCGTCTCCGTTGAATACTTTCAAGCGATCAAGACGCGCAAGCCTAAGTTTATTCTTTGGAATCATACCTTTCACGGCTTTCTGCAAAACCCATCCAAAACCTTTATTTTCAACCATACGGTCCATTGGAACCAACTTCAAAGAACCGGGCCTCGTGGTGTGAGACCAGTATGTTTTATCTTGAAACTTATTTCCAGAAACCTTCATATGAGAGCAGTTAGTTACAACAACGTAATCTCCATGATCTCTGTTTGGAGAAAATGTAGGCTTATGCTTTCCTTGTAAGGTAATGGCTATACTGGCAGCCAAACGACCCAAGGTTCTTGGATCACTGGCGACGTCTACGTGGTGCCATGTGCGTGTGAATGCAGTAGCTGCACTTCCGATTCTCTGAGACATTTTTTATACTGTTTTCAATAATTTAGATCAAGTTGTTGTGGAGTATGGTATGATGAGAAACTTCTCAATCAAGTTGTAAGTGGTCTGTATTTGAATGGGGAAAGAAGGTAGAATGAAGCGCTTAAAAATTTTCTTCGTATGACAAATGATACAACACACAAGGTTCTATTTTTTCAATTCCAAATTTCCAAATGGTTTTGCCGGGGTTGGCACTGTTTGATTGTGAAAAATTTGTATGGAGTACGGTGAGAAAGTTAGAGTGAGGAAATATGAGGATGTGCGAGCACTATGTGCAGTACCACCTCGACTTCACCTCCCACATTTTCGTCCTTCCCCCAGACGTTGGAACTTTTCGCACGATACAAGTCAACAAACGACGTTGTCCATACACCACAAAACAAGCACATTGCACCGGCCAGCTCAAAGCTCATAACCGGCTCATAACCTGACTCATAGACTAATTCAAAATCTGATTCATAACCGGCTCATAACCGTTTCATAACCGCCTCAAAACCAGATCCCTTACCGATTACCAGATACATAGTTGACTCAAAACAAATTCCATTTCTGCCTTTGGTTCTTCGTCTGTTTCTGTTTCTGTCGAAGTTTCATATCACATTATCCATTTCATATATAATTATACACGGAAAAACAATTCCCCAACTGCATTCATATCTTGACAATGTTTTTCCTTAAGGACTTATCCTTGAATTTAACACTCCATCCTTCATACTTTGGCCCACAAATGGACCAGTACTTGCGAGACAAGCTTCTTAGTGATGTAGAGGGTACGTGTACTGGACAGTTTGGATATATTGTCTGTGTTTTGGATTGCATGAACATTGACGTAGGTCGAGGCCGGATCATTCCAGGGTCTGGTCTGGCTGAGTTCGAGGTAAAATACCGTGCTGTTGTATGGAAGCCTTTTAAGGGAGAGGTTGTGGATGCCGTAGTGACCACCGTCAACAAGATGGGGTTCTTCGCTGATGTTGGTCCATTGTCTGTGTTTGTAAGTACTCATTTGATCTCTTCCGATATGAAATTCAATCCTTCTGCAAATCCTCCTGCTTACGTAAGCCCCGATGAGACTATTGAAAAAGGGTCTCGTGTTCGTGTGAAAATCGTTGGTACCAGAACTGATGTGAATGAGATTTATGCCATTGGCAGTATAAAGGAGGATTACCTTGGACCTAGTCCGATGTAATTATACCTTAAGCCATGATAGGTGGAAATTGAGGTAAAAAAGAGAAAAAGTTAATTTAAAAGAATGGAGAAGACGGCGCCAATGGTTCGTGGAAGACTTAATGACTTCCAATGGTGATGTGCGCTATAGCGCTTGCTTTCTTCTACAAACACTCATGTACAATAGCCCACACCGCATAATGTAAACAAGTAAACAAATAAACGAAAAATTAGAGTCATTTGATTCTTGATATAGGCATTAGGGTATGGATGCTCTGACTACCAAAAGAAGAGTGGCCAAACTATGAGCAGGCATAACGCAAATATTTAAAAACGCTAATACTTTGAGTTTATTTTACCAAAAACAACAACAAATCTTCCATGAAGTTTATTTCTCCCTTTTAATTACATAAACTCTCTTTATTTAACTCTTTTTCTACTAATATCCTAGATTTAATCAAGCTCTATGATATCAGCCTGATTAATGGTGGATGGATCAAACTTTGCCTTTCCAGTCTTAGGAGGTGCACTGACATGAATTGGTGCAGTTTTTTGAACAGACCCGGTAATCGGGACCGATGGTGATTGGTTGACTCTTTTGTTTAATTGGCGCTGCACTTCACTCATATCTGCACTAGGGCGCTTTCTACCCAATGGAGTCGTCAAGCACAAGTCCAGAATGGCAGACCCCATTGGAGAAACAAACAGTTGTGGCGGTGGCTTATGATGGTCATGATGAGTTTCAGTGGTAGCTTCTGCATTTGACCCGCTTTCAGCAATCAAGGCAGGAGAGGTTGTTGGAGATACCGTAATATTTTTATTCCCAATATTTTTTTCGTTTTCACTTCCTTCAGCTAATGACTCCCTATTTGCGGTCTTATAAGTATCATTTGAAGTGTTAGGAGAATCAGCCATATCTTCTTCAATATCCATGGATCCTTCTTCTTCCTCAATAGCCCCTTCTTTTTCAGTTCCTCTACTGCTGTTCTTACTCACTTCACGACTTGAACGATTCAAAAAAGCATCAAGCTGCACCTGAGATTTTGCTCCCTTTTTCGTATGATCTTCTACATTAGGAGAAGCAATTGTCGGTTCAAGTGGTTGAGGCCAGCCAGCGACAGAATTGTTTCTCTTTTTTGGGGTAGTCCAAGACGCTCCAATGCCAGACTGAGCAGCAAAATTGGCATCATTCACCCCAGTTTTACCATTAGCAGCATTAGCATTATTTGCAACATTAGCGTCAGATAAAGAAGACAACATCGATTCCAGTTGCTGATTCAATATAGAAGCACTGTGTGATCTTGCGGGCAAGCTTTGATCCAGAACATTGCCATTTGGAGGAATTGGTCTTACTGAAGATACGAATGTCATCATATCAGGACGAGCTTCATTTTCTCTTCCCATCTGCATGTATGCGCTTATTTTGGCACGCGACTCATTGACCATCTGTTGGTACATTGGGTTAGCATAAACGTTGCCTAAAATTTGTCCATTGGAGACTATTCTTGGTAAGCCAGGATAATTTTGGTTCCCACGCGCCGCATTAATAAGGTGAGCATTGCCCAAATTAGGGATATGAGTGTTGTTCAGATTTCTAATATTTGCTACCAATGCTGAATTGGCTGCAAGTGTATTGGCTGCATGGGCATTAGCTACATGAATATTAGCCATATTCTCTTGGTTAGAAACTGACAGCATTGCCATATTTGATTGGATGGCTCTGTGTAAAGCGAGGTTTTGCCCAGTCAAATGTGGCAAATCATTTATTTGTGGTTGTAATGGACGAATCAAATATTGAGAACCATTATCAACGACTGGTTCCGGAGACTCTGTGGCGGAGTCTATTGAGATTGCTGAAGATTGTTGAGTGCCTCCAGTGATAACTTGACCTTTATTAAGCTCTCCCTGTTGTTCTTGTGCAAATGGGTTTCCGTTGACTGGCATTTGTCCAAATTGGCGCATCGTTCTCATGAACAGTGCCTCTTGTGGCGCAACAAAAGGTTCGCTCGCATGATTAAGGTGACCAGCACTCACTTGTGGTTCAGGTTCAGAAGTTTGAGGTCCCGCTTGAGACTTGCTTGAAACATTTTGCGAGGTAATTGGCGTCTGAACTGTATTTGATAGTTCCACTGCTGACGAGCTATCACCTTTGTTAGAACTCATCTTCTGAACCTTACTCGAAGCACCATTTTCAGCAGGAACAGCGCTCGTAGGACGAGATGTATCAGTATCTGACGCATCTGTGATGACTGCTCGACGTCGAGGATGAGCAACGACCGCATCCTCATCTTCCGAGTCAATTGGATTGGTACTATCAAGAGGAGGAATCGGACCCTCTGCAGCAGAAGTTGCGGAGAGTGTTGAAAGAGGAGAGTCTGACATCAGCAGTAGGGGTGCTTTTTGATTCGACAGTGGATCTTTTGAGCTTTGAAGTAAACTGAGACGCGGAAGACGTTGCGTTCCCTCTTCCTCGGAGTCTCCTGGAATTTTGGAGTTTTTGTTATTCTCGGCTCTAGGCTCAGAAATGTTTACGTCAGCACTATGTACATGTGAGGTTGCGGAACTTGGCTGCGAAGGTGGCCGAATGTATGACTCTAAAGCGGGCAGCTCAATATGGTCAGCCGGAAGAGATTGTTGTGGATGAGACGCTTGTAGGGCAGTAGATTGAGAAGAAGCAGGCCTCTGTTGAGGTTGCTGAAATTGTTGAGGCTGTTGAGGTTGTTCAGGTTGTTGAGGTTGTTGAGCAGTTGACTCCAGCGTTACATTATCTTCTGGTTCACTATCACTATCTAAAGAAATGATTTCAATTGGATCATCCTTGGCAACCGACTCCTCTTTAGTAGACTTTGCATGTACATTCTTCAAAGGAACGTCATCATCATCGCTATCCAGAAGCGTTTCGCCTTCTACTGCATGCCACAGGCCATCTGGATTCAAAATTACGCTATCGACTGAGTCAGGAGTGCTTTTAAGAATCTCGGTGATATAATCAGAAACAGCGAGAGAGTGTTGATCAATATATGCTGAGCACACAGGACACTGCCAGAGTGGAATCTTCTGCTGCATAGAGAGAAACGAGGGCCCGTCGAAACATTGTATATGATCGCAAGTTATACTCCGAACTGGCTGTTTGATTCTTGCATAAGTCAATGGACATCTTAGTGAGAGAGAAGATGTGGCAACGACGATATCTTCGTCATCATCACCACCGGCTTCATTTTCTTTTTGAATGGCCGCACGCGTTGCCGATGTTGGGATATGAGGCTTGCTTTCAATTTCTTCAGAAAGCTGTTCGAGGGGCACTTCTTCTACTATATACGTATAGAAGATATACTTTTCTAGGGCATCCGAGTAAACCACTCGAACCAGGATAGCACGCTCAAACTGATTGAGTCTAAAGTACGGCGTCAAATCTGCAGGCCGCGCAGACCCAGGTTTGCCCTTAATACCCTTTGTGTGTTGTTTTGTAAGGGCATCATCTACATAGATCTCTATTGGCGGGAATTGAATAGGGGTATTGGTGTGATCTTGTGTGGATTCTGTTCCACTGAAAATGTATAACTTCATGTTTGGATTCTCCTTAAGTAGTTTGACTTCAGAAGAATTTAGCTTGAGGCTAAAAGACTTAATGTTTCGTCCTTTACTTGCGCGAAGAACCTGAGGCTTCCCAACAAGTTTTCGAAGTAAGTAAAAAATTGTACTTTTGAATAGAAGCATTGGACCAAGGTACAGGTTTTCCAGCTCGCCAGGACGGCCCATGGAGGCACCGCCCACTTGACCCCCCATACCTACCACATGGCCCATTGAGTTAACATGAGGCAGATGGCCAGAGATTCCGCCAATTGTTCGCCCCATAGCATTCAAATGCATTTGTGCAGCAGAGTTCCCTAGACCACCATTGATACTATTGATACCGTTTAGATTCGCAATTTGAGAGTTCTGGTTCGCCATAAAGACGCGTTCAGCAGTACTTGGCATTGAATAATTGCCATTAGCCCCTAGAATTACGTTATTTTCAATGTTACCATTAATAGGCCCGTTAGCTGCCATTTGAGCCATATGCGTCAGAGTCGCCATATTCAGAGCCATTTGGAATTGCTCAAGCAGGGAAGCAATATTGCCTGCCGATATGGCTCCTGTTCGGATTGCATTCACTAACTGAGCATAGTTCGGGAGTGGACTATTGTAAAGCAGCTTAAGGACAAGAGTCTGGAGCGCTAGAAGTTCCGGATACTGACGCATGATAAAACGGGCCTCAATGAACTGAAGCAAACGATTGAGAATATCATTTTTTAGCCCACGCATGGGTAGACCAATCAACCTACATATATCTCGGTCTTGTTGGACTTTTAGTTTCTTGACGGTTTCTATGAGTGCAGCTTTCTCATTTTCAGAGAACAGAGACAGCAGCAGCAGCAGCAGCGACGAGTTCATAACGCATAAGGCAGAGTGTAGGTGATATTTAGAATATGAAGATAAATATAGGATACGGTGTTTTGTTTTAGGAATAATAGGTGAAGATCCTTGTTAATGAAATATGAAACAAAGATCTGAACGGGCTTCGATGCAGGTGCATCCTGTAAGATACGGAAAGTGAGGTGAGAGGTAAGGCTGATTACTCCGAAGCCCGTTAACAGTTTGCGGAGGATGGGTGTAAATGAAAGAAATTGGCTTAATTTAAATTGGCTCAATTAAAAAGGTCAGTTTTATATAAGCTTGTGTTTTTTGGCAATCTTGTTTACGTTGATACATGGTTTGATGAGATGTAATGTGTGGAATGTGGGTGGGTGGATAGGAGTATTGAAGAGAACAGAGAGAGAATATGAGAAAGTGGGAGGCAACAAAAAGAGATTCTAAAGTGTCTAGTTTGTACTTTTCAATATTTTTTTTTTTAAGACACGACATTTTATTAACATTAGCTCTGGCTAAAAACAATTCATGGTGAATTCTTATTTTCGAGGATCTAGATAATGAACAATAACCAAAACACTAAATTTACATATTTTAACATTATTCTGAATTAAAATACTCCTATATATATCTACATTCTCTCAACAGGAGTCAAGCCCAACAATACCATACCGTTGAACAAGACTTGCTTGGCGGCGGCGTACAAGGCTAAACGAGCAGTAGCCAACTCCTCCTCTTGACCAGCAACCCACAAAGTATCGTAACATGAGGAAACAATGTGAGTCAAGTTGAACAAGTAAGTAACAATGGTAGAAGGTTCATGTGTCTTCAAAGCCTTCTTAATAGTGTCTGGGTACTGAGCCAATGTTCTAATCAAGTTAATAGCTTCAGGCTCGCTAAGCAAGTCGAAGTTGGCACCAGCCAATTTCTCATCTGGAATTCCTGCCTTTCTTTGAACGGAACTCAAACGGGAGTGGGCGTATTGCAAATATGGACCAGTGTCACCTTCGAAGGAGAGCATACGGTCCCACTTGAACTCGTAGTTGTTGATACGCTTAGATTGCATATCTTGGATCATGACAGCAGAAATACCAACCAAGTCAGCAATCTTCTCTGGGTTCTCAATTTGAGCGTACTTGGCCTCGTTTCTTTGCATAACCTCGTGCATCTTTTGCTTGGTTTCCTCCAAAATGTTGTCCAAGAAAACGACAGTACCCTTTCTAGTGGACATACCTTGAACCATACCGAAGTTGACATGTTGTAAGTCCTTAGCCCATGGGAAGTCCAATTGCTTCAAAATTTCAAAGAATTGTGCAGTGTGCAAGTCTTGTTGAGAAGCAATAACGTAAATCATCTTATCGAACTTGTAGTTTTCATAACGCTTAATAGCTTCACCAACATCTCTGGTCAAGTACAAAGAGGTACCGTCGGATTTTTGAACAAGACACTTACCCAACTTTTTGTTAAATTTAGTCAAGTCAATCAACTTAGCACCTCTGTCCTCATGAACCAAACCCTTCTTGTCAAACAACTCAATGACTTCGTTCATCTTCTCTTGAGAGACTTGCGACTCACCTGAGTAGACATCGTAGGCAATGTTAAGACGAGCGTATGTGCCAACGTATCTCTCGATGGACAAATCACGGAAACGTTTCCAAATCTTCAAAGCCTCCTCATCACCATCTTCCATACGCTTGAAGTACTCTCTAGCCTGATCGTTGGTACCGCCAGTGACCTCACCTTCATCGGTGATGTCCTTGTTAATACGAACGTAGACGTCGAATAAGTGGTTGATAGGGTCAGAGACCAATTTCTCTTCGCTTCCGTATCTTTCAAAACCAACGGCTAAGAGACCGAATTGCTTTCCCCAATCTCCCAAGTAGTTGAAACGAGTAACATCCCATCCAGCCTTCTCATACAAGTTGGACAAGAAACCACCAATAATGGTGGAACGCAAGTGACCAGCATGGAATGGCTTAGCGATGTTAGGAGAAGAAAACTCTACGATCATCTTCTTACCTTCGCCAATTGGCAAGTAACCGTAGTTAGTGTGTCTAGTTAAGACATCCTTAATGACAAGGTTGTAAAGTGCCTTAGGAGCAAAGAAAAATTGCAAGAATTGACCTTCAGCACGAACTTCACTCAAGTATCCGTCAGTAGGGAAAGCAGTAGCGAATTCTTCAGCCTTGGCCTTGAAATCGGTACCCTTTGGAAGACGTAAACGAGGAAGAGGGACGAGCAAATCACCCTTGTCCAAAGTAGAAGGAGTGTCTAAAGCAGGATAAATGATATCCTCAGAGATTCCACTAAGCTTGTGCAATTCGTTGGTGATGTAACAACGCATGACGTCGACGACATTGTGCTTTGGGTAAGCACCAGCGACAGGAGCGGTCTCTTGGAGGCCTAATTTGGCCATTGAGCCAGTAATAGTGTCTGCAGCAGCCATGGGGAACGGTCTTGGATGGACAAATGGAACGAAAGCGGTTTTGGTGGCAGTGGTTCGGAAGAAGGTCCGTAGTAGGCTCATGCTGTTTTTTCAGGCATCCGATGCGCATCGCTGTGGAGGCATTCTAGGTGTCAGTCATAGATAAGCTTCCAGATAAGAAATTTGGTGACTGAATTTTTTTTCTTTTTGAAAAAAATCTAAAGTTTGTGAAAATGGATTCTGATTTCGCGGGACCAATTCTATTGAAATTGTCTGTTGTCTTTTTGAAAGGTGACTGATTAATATGAGTATCTATGAGGATTATCTATACAATCGATATATACATATATTGGAGGGTATGAAAGATTACTCGAGGTCTTATAAAAATAGAGCTTGTTTCTTATGAGCATTTGATGTTGTGTTAAATGAGTCATATTGCGATCTTGTTTAGCTTAAAACCCTCTCAGAGGATAATCATCAGCCAAATGATAATCTTGAATAAAGTGCCAATATAAAAATAGAATTGAAATTGATGCATTTATTAGGCTGTCATATAGGATCACCACTGCCTTCAACATATTTATCAAACCCCATAGAAGCAATGCTTAAAGAGACGTCGTCACAGTCACAGTTTGAGAATTTAATAACACAACAGGTGGCAAATCCGCTAGCCAGATAGCAAGACTGTTGGCGTACTCATAGCTTTCCTCTGGGTCCAAATGGGTACCGATATCAGGAGCTGGGAGTGTTGAAAAAATTACCGCGGTCTCATTATCATTGGAATGAAGACGCATAAGTTCATTGAGAATTATATGTTGTCCGTTAGGCGGAAGCTTGTTAAAAGAAAAGTCATGTAGCTCTTGTTGAAGCTTCTTATACATGCTCTGCAGCTCACGACTTCTCAGAGGGCGCTCGGGCTTGAGAATAGATGAGTCCAAGGATGACACAAGCGGAACCTCTTCATCGCTTTCACTGAGTAAATGCGGCGAATGAAGTGTTTCAGGAAGCATATCCACAGAGATAATCGATGGAGCACGAAGATCGTCTCTCAGATCTGTATACAAATCGAAATTAAGTTTGTCTTTGGGAGTTCTAATGGGACCCTTAAATTGTCTATCAGCAGGAGGGAGCTTGATTTTTGGTGGGGGATTCTTTCTATCGAAATTATGAGTTTCCTTAGCAATCTTATCAAGAATTGTCTTTCTTTTTTGTTTATCGCCAATAGCGCCTTCATCAATTTTAACATTGGCATTACCATCTTCATCATTCCCACAATCACCATCATTGTCATCGTCACTTTCATCTTCATGTTCATCATCTTCTTCCTCATCCACGAAGATAATTGAAGGTTTTGCTGTATCGTCATTACTTCCAACATCGCCCTCGTCAGCTCCATCATCTTCTTCATTGACACGCGACTCGGGAATTTTCACAGCCGAAAAATTTGGCCTCAAGTTGACCTTCAGAGGCCGCGATGGAAGTTTATCTACTGGTTTTTCTTGTTTGTAGATCATTTTGAGCCCTGATGCCGGTGTCTTTGGCTGCAGCTGCAAAGCCTTTTGTCTACCATCAAGTTGACTTGTTTGACTTATCAATGGTGGTCTAGTTTTCAGCGTTACTGGACGAATTGCTCCTGGTGCATTAAACAAGCTGGAGTTGTTGCTAGAGGTTTCCGCCGTCGTAACATCCCTTTCACTACTGCTCTCATCGCTCGAGTCTATACACTCATTATTATTAAAAAAGAAGTCGTTTCCTTGTGCTCGCATATTAAGCGATACCGAAGTCCCTTGGCCATGAAGGTTGGAAAGGGTGTACCGGCGCTTACTGCCGGAAGATTCTCCGAAGTTTGTATTATCTGCGAAGTTAAGAGAGTTGATGGAGATGTTATTGAGACGCCTGGACACTTCATCATTAATCATAATAGTTGGTGTTCTACTTGAATTTCTCTTCCGTATTCTATTGGCTTCAACCTCTTTTACGATTTTCCGCGATTCAACAAGGTTGTTCCACCATTGATTATCTTTAAGCGTCTCCGAGATTCGGTCATACGCGTCTTGACGGTCTTTCGTTATAGGAAGACCCGATACAATAATATTGTACGATTCTAGATGTCCATCGCTTAGACACAATACTTTCACTTCAGCGTCTATTCTTAATTTCTCGAGGAGACCAGTAAGACGTACACGTTCATCTTCTTCCTCACCCTTTGTTTCCACGAAAGCGTTGATTCTAAGAACGTAGTTGTTCTTCTTCCACTCATCAACAGTGGACAAGATAGACCCAAGTTGCAAAATAAGTGTATAAGTGTCAAAATTTGTAGAAAGCGCAGACTTTCCGTCGGCTAAGACACACATCGTAGACATCTGAATAGGATACAAATCTATATACTTTTTTGAACGCTTTTCTAGTCTTTCAAACTTCTCAGAAAACCACAGTCCCTTCATTTCTGGAACGGACATCAGACCAAAGTTAGCAGCTACCGCTACAGTAGCTTGCATAATAATAAGGTCTTCAACAATTTGGACCCATTGAGACACTGAGACTTGCTTCTCCTTCCTTAAAGAATCAGTAGGTAAAGGTTGGCTCTGTGCCTTTAATGTACCACAATGGTGGCTTGAATGTTTTGCGAAGTCATGGAAACCAATTACTGTGATGTTTGGTTTCATTCCACCAAGCCCCGATCCTAGAAAAACATTCCGTACTCCCCATGGTAAGGAAGGGCCAATTGAGATATGGACAAAAGCCTTAATACGGGCCATATCACGAAGCTTAACCCATGCCAGTTTCTGTCTTTGAACTTCCTTAAATGCTTGTATTCCAAAATCCAGATTCAGATCAAGTTGTTTTTCAGAAATAATCACCACGTGACCCAAAATGTAAAGACCTCCTTTTTTCAAGTGATTACAAAAACCAATAAGATTCCATGAAGTTCTTGGATCATCACAGAGAAGAAGAATCTGTGGGCGCCAATACTTGACGCTCATGTTGAGTTTGAGTCGAAGTAAGTACTTTCGAACCTGATGATAAATCAAGAGCTGTGAAATGTCACCAAATTTCAGCGGAGGAGCTGAATAGTGAATCATCATGATTAAAAAGACCAAAAACACAATCACAGAAGTAGCAGAGCGCCCGTCACAGATGTACATGGCTATCACTGATGCGACACCACCAGTAAGAGCTGTTTTTGAACTGAAATACTTGAATGAAGGACGGAAATTTGGTGCTGAACCTAACTTCAACAAGAAACATGCTAAATTAGTAACCATGAATGTCATGGAGAACGCCATTGTGATAAAAGTAGCAATTTGGTTAATGTCGGCAAAAAGAAAAATCTGGGCTAGAAACCAAGTGAAGATGACACCATAAAGTTGTGCTCTCTTTACTTGAGCCTCGGATTTATGTGAAACAGAAAATATTTCGAGTCCTGGGACAATTTTGTCATTGGCAATGGCATTGAGCATTGACGCAGCACCGACAATACCCATAATGACAGAGAACAAAGAGGTGGCCAATTCTCCCATCACAATTATGAGTCCATGAATATTGATTGTCTGGATGATTCCTAAATCTTTGCGAAGGAGGGCTCTAGGCGTAGATGCACCTATCGATAAAATCACAAGCAGATAAAGAATAAATGTCACCAAGAGTCCCCACAATGTACCTTTAGGAATAGATTTTGAAGGAGTCTTCAATTCTCCAGACATGGAAGCGCCCGCAAATATACCTGCGGTTGCAGGGAAGAAAATTCCAAACATGTTGCGGAACGTTTCTGGAACTCCTTTTGGCTGAGTTGATCCCGCAGCTCCACTAGTGAATTCTAGCCACATATTTTCTCGCAAGGTAGTCCACGAGAGTCCCGTATAAAGAATATGATTGTTTGGAGCTGCGAGTGGATAGAAGGGTTTCACAAAGAGCGCAGATACAGGGATTGAAAGTGTACTTGTGGTCAATACTACGAACAACCAAAAGGCAGTTTTTGAAACTAATGCTGATCCCACCATTGCAACACCTGTGCATACAGCCAAAAGGATTGTGGAATATGCCACTTGCCAAAGAGGAGATACTGGAAGAAGTGACAACATTGTTCCATGAGGAGCACCAAAGTTCTCCAAGAAGGGTTCAATTAGACCTACAACGTTTAAAGATGAGTTGAGCACCTGGCCGATAAAGAAAATAATACCAATTGCTACACCGAACTCGGGTCCCAAAGAACGCAGAATCATGTAGTAAGCACCACCGCCACGAACGGTTCCATTGGTGGAAATAGCACTGATAGACATTGTAGTCAAGATATCAATGAAATAAGACATTACGAGTAGAAGTATCGTTCCTGCAACACCCATTTGACCCATAATGAAGCCAAAACGTAGAAACATCAAGATCGAGAGGACATTAAGCGCAGTTGGAAGAAAAACACCATCGAAGGTGCCCAATTTGGTTGCTAGCACATTGTTAGTACTGTTTTTACATGATTTTCCCTTTTTCTTCAACTTTGAGTCTCGGTTGCGGCCATTCACATTGGTTGGAGATGGATCAGTTGACCTAGATGGAGTCGAGTTGTGACTTCTGGAAGCTCTTGGAGGTTGCAGAGACGGTAGTAGAGGTGTTCTATCACTCATGAAAGTATTGTTGAAGGTAAAATAGTCTTTGTGACGAAGAGATCAAGAGACCTTCGAAGCTTGTCGGGCCAAGTCAGTTCGGTTATCTGATGCGACTTATCTACTACATGAACCAAAGCGCAAGTCTCAGCAAGTTAGTGATATGAGCAATTTTCACAATTACATGGGAGAGAAACAGGCTAATTTAACTTGAAGAAGGTGTTTACATGATTTTAAATTTTTGAATTAGTAGTCTGTTTATGCGTTTCTCGTAAGACAGTACAATCAGTTTTAAGAAACACCTGAATCAGCTCTTTTGTTCTCAATGAGATGTATCTTTTGTCCTCAATGATATATATACGAGAACTATTAATTTGATATTGAAAACTTTGATGGCCTTAATATTTCCTATTGTATTGGTATTGGGAATGAATACTTAACTTGTGCGCCCACACCAAAACCATGAAGAACACTACTGAAAATTCAAAAAAGAGTTCAATGCTATTAAGAATTCTTTTTCAAAACATAAGACTGGAATCGAACTTGTTCTGTTCAGGTATACTCAATTTGAAGGGCAATTGCCCAATGTTTCAACAAAGCCCCGTCAGCTACTGACCTTTTCGGATGAGCCGAGGCTCAGTTGAAACAATCTCGTATCTTGTAACTACATTGCGCCATTTTGGGTTGTTTTAGATCTCGGAGTATCCACCAAGCCCCTTGTCGGTTAAGCGCCTAAGTGCTATCTACATGGTCGTATACTGCCGTTCAATCTTATCATTATTAGCCAACAAAAGTCGCGCGCGTCTAGATACGAAGCCGTGTTAGTGATTACCTCGAGTTGTTTACGGCCTGGCTCTGATTATCAACAGTCTTCAGGAGTAGGTTGAGCTATCGACGAGAACTAATGATAGTTAATGAGAATTGATGAGAATTGAAGAGAAGAATAAAGAAATAACAAATGAAATAGAATCAGTAATCATTTATTTTCTTTAATTACTTGGTTTCGACCATTCTTCCCAACATTCTCTTTACCGCATAGTCAACACTAATAAGCTGGGCTGCAAATACTTACATCAGGCAAGGTTAGGTGCAGTACACACATAAGAGAGTAAACGAAAGGGATTCCAAGCCACTGAACTATTTAAACAGCTGGAAATCCTCAAAAAATCAAAGGACTCTAAGAAGATTCAACTCTTAAAAATAAAAAAATAAAAAATCCCTCGATTCAACCCGTCTATCTTGAACCTTCCACAACTTCCAGTCTTCTAAACCTTCTCGCATCCTGCAGAAAACCATACTCTTACGCACGCCCAAAACCGTCTTCCCTCTAAAACCATCACACAATTGTATAGTGAATTCGCCACCAACGCAAATAAAACCAGAGGAATACCCAACACCCACCGATTTTTATTTTATTGCTACTTAAACTGGTTCATTTCCAAATTCAAGAGCATACTATTGAAACCATCAATAATCAAATCAGGTGCCCTCTTCTAATCGCTGCCCGCCCCCGATTTCCAGCCTGCCCTTTACTTTTAATTTTTCACTTACACATTCAAACTTACCCTCACCAACCCAACCCTACCTGACCCTAAAAGTTCACCATGTTTAGACTTTTAGCCCCAAACTCGCAGGGTATCCGTCAAGCTTTACTCCGTAATGTTAGTAAAAACCACACCGGTCTCAAGCTTGCAGGTCAAAACGGTCCTGTTGATCTCCAGAAGGACTACCAGATTAGAAACAACTCTACCGTCACACTCAACAACACCAAAAACAACAACAAAAAAGATACCACCACATCCTTCGTTAGACACGAAAAGAAACAAATCTTTGCTGACAAGTATCCTGGTGCAGATGCCTCCACTTTTGACCAAATTTTGAGATCTGCTAGACAGCACAAGAACTATAGAAGTAGTCTTAACGCTTCTCTCACGGAAGATATCCGCTCGTTATCAGACTTGTTTAAGGATGAAAGCGTCAAGAAGGACTTGTCCCTGGTCAATATTGGTCAGTATGCTTCGCTCTTGAACGATGCTGTGTTCCGTAATCGTTTCTCTCGTCTCACAAACAATAGTGATCGTGATAGCGACTCTTACAATAACAGTTCGGCTGTGAATGATGTCATGCTCAAAGAAGCCATCTTGAACTTGATGGATAATGTCAGTAGTGGTCAAATTAGGGGGGTGATTCACCCTGAGACCGTCAAGAACTTACTTCTCTCCATGTGTCAATATAAGGCATGGCCTGAGATTGTTCAGTTCTGGGAGAACGGTGTCAACGACAAGAACTTGAGCAAGCTCTTCTTAAATGAGAAGATTTTGGCCGCTGTTTTACCTGTTGCTTACGATGAGCAAAGATACACCTACCAACAAATCATAAATTTGTTCGAGACTAACACTAAGGACAAGGATAGAATTGAAAACGAGCTTCATGTCTCTATCGGTAAAATCGCAATCAAAAACAAGGACTACGCTCGCGCTTTGGACTCCATGGAGGCCTTGTTAAGACTGCTTGAAGAGAACACTGGCAACACTAAAATCTTGAAGTCCTTGAGTGAGTTGCATCTTTCTTTCATTGGATTCAGTGAAGATTTGAAGATCTCTACTCACTTCTTCAACAAGGTCATTGAGAAGGATTTGCCATACTCTGTCCCACTTAAAGCTCCCCATGTTGCTGCCCTCCTTGATAAGTTGATGGCTAGTCAAACTGATTTCAAGACAATTTTTGGCATCTGGAAAAATACTGCTGCTTTCTATGCGAAGGACAAATTCCAGCAATCCGCTATTAACTCGAGATACTCAATCTTGAACAACAAGTTTTTATCGATCTTTTTCCAACTTCACCCGGAGTTGACTGAAGAGTCTCATAACGAGTTGAGAAACATTATTGCAGAATACGCTAAGATTAAGGATGTTGATGAATACTTCTTGAACACATTGATTTCCAATTACAACTGGGGCGACAAGACTGTATTCTTGCAATTGATGGAACTTTACCCTATTCATAACATTGAGTACACCACTGTCTCGAACCGTATTGTCTTGAAGAAAATGGGTGAGATTGCTGACTTTACTAATGCCGATATCATTAATCGCTGGAACAGATCCTTGGCCCGTTTGGACCAAGACAAGTATAGATACATTCCAATTGCAGACTGGGCCGCTTTACGTGACTGTACGATTTTGTCTCCCTACAGCGAGCAAAGAACACCAGTCTACTTGGCTCTTTTGAACACATACAAGGACTTCCACCAAGATGGAAGAGCCGTCTCTCGTTTTGCTAAGACATGGCTGCACAGTCCATTGTTCAGTACTGTCGCACGTGTTACTCAAGAGCCAAAGACAGATTTCTCGTGTGGAGAAGAAATCATCATTCCAAAGTTCAATTATTTGAGAAGAAACGTGAACTACAGAGACCTCTCTAGAGACCTCTTTCCAAAGAAAGAACTGATATAGAGATGAAGAGAGAGGACCGAAAGGAACCAAGAGATGAAAAGAGAATTAAGATAAACAAGGTAATTTATTGGAAACAAAGAGTGATTTTTATGTCGAATAAGTCAATCTAATCATATTTTTCAGGATGTGTATTTTGATAATTCGCTTCCTATAGAGCGCCGCGCCTAATCCCTGCGCAGCACATATGTATATATTTAATTTATGTGACTATTCAAACTGAAGTAGAAGGAAATTTAGAGATAAAAAGTTATAAGACCTTTTTTTAGGTCTATTGAGAATTTGAATTTGGATTATTACAAAGAACACGACTCTTTGATTCTCATATCTATTCTTAGCCCAACTCACCTTATCTACTCACATACGCACCTGTAGACGCCTAAACACATCCACACTCATAGCACTTACCATTTAAGGTCAATAACAATTTAGAAAAAACAAACAGAATGGGTTCATGTGTATCGAAAACGCCAGAACCTGCATCCAAACAAAGTCAATCGCTAAAAGCCCGAACTGAAAAACCAAGTCAAGCTCAAGATGGTGATTCAAGACAAGCTGCTGCCAGAGCTGCTGAACAACGATACAAAGAACAACAAGAAAAGAATCAGTCTAGCCATGCCCAATTGAAGGCTATGCAGAAAGTATCACGGAAAGATAAGGGATTGGCATAGAGTCGTGGTCTTTACTCTAAGTCATGGGCTGTAATCTCAGCATTTAGGGGTCTCACTCACACAGAAACACATCAATCATACGATACGCTTAATTATGATAGGATGATGAGATAAAGAAATCTTTTTTTCCGTAACAAAACTTACTACCTATATTTCTTGATGACCGGGATTGATGTTTACACTGGGCTCTTTGACTTCCTTACTCTGGCTACTGGCTACTGACAGTAATTCACAAGCAACACAATACACAATACACAATAGATTTACTGCGATATAAATTATAGTAGGAAACAGAAATAAATACAAAAACATAAATGTACATTCAAATCAATTCTTGTTCTTCATTATTCAATTGGTTCTCCATTTGAAAAATCCACCTTTCCTGTATCAACTACCTCCCCTACTTGTATCAACAGATTCACCCTCTCAACCATAAACTTCAATCCTACCAATACCACCAATACCTAATTCCGCCCTTTACAACGATGGATGCGCCAGGAAAAGTTCCCCTCTCCCATACACTATGGTCTCCACATGATACAGTTAAGGATGCAGCAGAATTGTTAGGTGTGAATATTCCTGATGATGCTGCTAAGAACTTGGCTATGGATGTGGAGTATAGAATCCATGAGATTCTAGAAACTGCCATAAAGTTCATGCGTCACTCCAAAAGGAAGTTGCTCACCACATCTGATATAAGCCATGCGTTACGCGTTCTTAACATTGAACCTTTATATGGATACGACACCTCCCAGCCTCCCGTCTTCAAAGAGGCTCTATTTGGTGCAGCTGGCCAAACTCTATACTATTTGGATGAAACAGAGTATGAGTTTGAGAAATTGATTAATCAAGAACTTCCTCGTGTTCCTCGTCAAGCTACATTCACTGCTCATTGGTTGGCCATAGAAGGTGTTCAACCCACTGTTCCCCAGAACCCATCTGCATCTGAAATTAAGAGCTTGCCTCCAATTTCTAGAGGTGCTATCTCGTCTTTACTTAGCAATGACTTGTTAAGCTCTGCTGCTGATGCTTCCAATGGGTCATCAACAGTACAAGGTGAAGACGGAAAGGACCCTCGTCTGAAGAAAAAGGACAAGGATGTGGAAATCAAACCACTAGTAAAACATGTTCTTTCCAAAGAACTCAAATTGTATTTTGATAAAGTCGTTGAAGTCCTTCTTTCATCAGATCCTGAACGTGAGAGCTTACGTGAAGCTGCCTTGAGCTCCTTAAGAACAGACCCAGGTTTACATCAGCTTGTGCCTTACTTTATCCAATTTGTGGCTGAACAAATCACAAATCAACTCCGGAATATTGATCTTTTAATCACCATGCTTGACGTCATTTCGGCATTATACGATAATAAGACCATTTTCCTATCTCCATATGTTCATGCTTTGATGCCATGTATTCTTACTCTACTTCTAGCCAAAAGAATTGGTACGCCACCAAAAGAGGGCTCTTCTAAAGAGGCTAATGAAGAACTTTTACGAAGTCAATTTGCTGTTCGTGAATTCGCCTCTGTGTTGCTTGAACATGTATTGAACTCATATGGTAGCTCATACTCTACTCTTAAACCAAGGGTTGCGCGTACTTTACTTCGAGCTTTACTAGATGCAACTAAACCTGTTGGAACTCATTATGGTGCTTTGCTCGGCCTTGAGAATTTGGGTCCTGAAGTCATAAAACTTGTCTTGGTTGGTAACTTAAAACTGTGGTACAAATTAGTCATTGAAGATGGTGACAGAACAGATGCTGAAAAGAAAATCCTCACCGAAAAAACTGTTGAGGTTCTTGGAAAGCTCAGCGTTGAGATTCCTCAAGCGGGTGACTTAGAGGATGATATGGATGTTGATGGAGTATCTGAGGACAAAAAAAATAAGCTTGTAGAAAGAATCGGCGAGCCACTAGCGAAAATCATTTTGGAGAAACCTGACGCGAAGAAAATCTGTGAGGGTATTTTCTTCGGCGAGTCAAATGTATAATATAAGTAATGTATAGATTATTAACTATCAAATTTGTTCGATTGAATTAAGAGTGTGTAAGTATAAAAATGCTATTAAATATATTGAATATATGCAATCGTTATTTAATTTACTTCTTGCGTGGATACTTCCTAATCGGCGCTCGTGGAGCAGCCATTAGCTTCTCAAGATCAGAATCCGAGTCAGTATCAGCGGAGTTGAAACTAAAGGAGTGGCTCGATACTTTTGCAGGATTTGTTGAAGATTCTAAATCAGCTTGGGTTTTGGTAAATGACGTTTCTCTAAATATATCTAAGCTGCTAAAGGAAGCTGAGGCTGTGGAAATTGCAGAATTTCCATTCTGACGTTTTGCCGTCTCCATAACAGAGACTCTATTTGCCGCCATTTCTGGCTCAATCACTTTCTTTGCTTTCGAACAAACTTTCTTCGTTTTATGTGGTTGATGTGGTGGCTGTTGTAGTGATTTAGGCAACTTACGTTCTGGTTTCAATTCAGCCTTAGCGCTTGGCAAGACCGGCGCTAATTTAATCCTTTTAGCATTAATACGCAAGTCCTTGGGCAGTCCATCTTGCCCGTGATATACAGGAGAGCTAGTTATAGAAATTTGTTGACCAGGCTTTGTTGTAACTTTGAGAGGTGACGATATGACTTTTTCTGGAGAGCTTCTAATTATGTCATTATTATTTTCATTCAGAAACACGTTGGAGGGCGAGTTACTTAGCTGAATTGGACTTCCAACGATTTCATCTTCCATTTCAATGCTAGCCAACTTCTCAAATACAGTTTTTTGCCTCGAGGAACGAAGCCTGCCAAAAACATTGGATTTTTCGATTTCAGAGTTCTCAAAATTCAAGCGGTCGATAATCCTGACATTCGACGGGGTTTCAAAAACCTGTGGGACATTTGAATTCACAGGGTTCAGTTTTGCACGTTCTGCCAAAGTTGGTTTAGTAGGTGTCGCTTCCACTTGAGGTAGCAATTCTCTAGTGCTGCTTGTGGCCATGGAAACAGACTTGATTTTACGTGCATCGCAAAACAAGAACAGGGTTTGCGACTTAACTTCTTCCTCCATCTGCTCTTCGCTTTTTTCTGTTTTTCCAAGCATGTCCACTTGTCTTTTTTGCATGTTCTTTGTACCGAGACTTGACTTACTCCGCTTGAGCAGAAACGCGGGTTTCAAATCGCTAGCATCCATTGTACTAGACGATTTTTTGAGAAAAGGCAACTTGCTTGGAGACAAATGTGTCTTTGAAAACTTCAGCTTGCGCTTATTATTAGCCTCGATAGGCCCTTCCTCATTGCCGTTTGCGCTAGTTGAGGATTGTCGAGAAGCTGATTTTTTTGGGACTTTGAGATTTATTTGGAAATTTTTGAAACTTTTTATAATGAATTGCACTATTTGAGGGAGTGCTTTGTTGTAATATGGAACTAACACATATGCCAAAAATCCATAAGTATGTTCATCGTTTCTCGAACTGGATTTGGCTTGAAAAACGCCCCAGATTCCAAGCTGATCTATAAGTGAAAGAAGAGATTTGTAAAGTGAGTATTCAGTGATGCTTATATTTTGAGGAGTCGCAGTTTGGGAAGGTATACTATCGTCGATTCCTTGACCCAAAAGTGTCGGAATGATTTTTTGCTTGTTACGTTTACGAACCAAAGAGCGTTTCGCTTTTGTCTGGTTTTCTTTCTCTTGTTGTTTCGCATTTCCATCAAGGAAGTTACTTTCATTAATTTTTGAACAGAGAAGAACCTCCATAATCACAAGAACTTGAAGTTGAGCCTCTCTGATTTTTAGGTCCATGACA
Source organism: Australozyma nongkhaiensis (assembly GCA_030563825.1). Taxonomy (NCBI): domain Eukaryota; kingdom Fungi; phylum Ascomycota; class Pichiomycetes; order Serinales; family Metschnikowiaceae; genus Australozyma; species Australozyma nongkhaiensis. Next base: position 386,019 of record JAJMKF010000006.1, on the reverse strand, counting down.
AGTTTCTCGAGCTTTTCGTCATTTGAAAGGTCATCGTAATGACGAGAGACAAAATGCTGCTGATTTTCTCGTTCGAATTTCAGTAAGTGAATAACAGACTCTTCGCCGCCGACTAGAGATGGTAATCCAAACCTCTCAGCTTGACGCTTACTTAGATTTTCAGTAGAAAGAAGTGAGCCATGAAGAGCATCCACGAGCTCTTCTTGGTTTTCTTTACACAAGTTACGTAGTCTATTAAATGCAGTTTTTGGAAAATAACTCAAGGGTGTTGTTAATGAGTACAATGTGTTATAGTAGCGCGAGACAATAAAGTCCTTTGGATTTTGCTCGTTTTGTGGCGAAAGATTATACTGCGCCACTTTTTTAGGGGACAGAGGAAGAATTGGTAGAGCAGTTGTAGGTCTTTTCATGGAGATGACAGGAGGAACCCACGCGCCATTCGCCAGCAAAGACGCGTATTCCTTAGCACCCCAGGCAGAAATAGATTCTAAAGCATTATTCTTAATAACAGGATTATATTCTTCTTGTTGGAACTTATTTGTATCACGTGGAGTATTTGAATTGGATACTTGGGTAGGTGCTAGAGACGATTGATTCGGAGAACTTTCCTGACCTTCCAACAAGAGAGAATTGGTAACTTCTGTAAAGTCTTTATTATTAGCATCAGATTTGAGTATTTCAATGACATATGGGTTATTTTCATCAATTTGCATCAATTGATAAGCATCTGCGACAAGAGGAATTCGTAGTAACAAACCAGTCTTTGAAGGTTGTGAAGACTTTGTGAAAGTTACCACATAAGATTGTGAATGCTCTAGAGCAACATGAGTATCTTTGTTTAAATATAGATATAATACTTGTGAAATCAGATTGGATTGTAGAATTTCCACTTTGGGACATTGGAGAGCTTTCACTATCAGCACCTTAATTGAGCGCAGTGGATCAGTTCCGTCCTCGACGATGAAAGTGAATGGCCCCGATTCACTGTTTTTAGTGGATATAAAGTTCATGCTATGCTAGAGTCTAGGCCACATTTGGGTGTGCTAACTCTTATCTTGATCTATGGTGTAAACCTCATCTACTGGGGGTCTGTGCAGAGAGCCCTAAGCAATGATAAAGGAAGTGAATATATCGAGGTGTAAATTAAGAGAAGAAAAAAAGCTTACAAAAATTTTCACTTCTATTTAAGCTCCAAGTTTTGTCTATGATTATTATTTATTAATTCTTTCGATCTCTATACTAAACACCCTACTGTAGGTTTACCCGTTAAATCTATACATCTAACCATTCCAGGTCTACTATATCAGTAATTGTTGGACGAGTTTCAATGTCTCGAACTAAAATTTTTTGTATAAGTTCAACCAGTGCATCACTTACTGCATAAGGAATCCTCAAATCTCCTTCCATAATCTCATCGACATTATAAAACGGGTTTTCCTTATAAATCATCGTATACAATAAGATTCCGAGCGCCCATATATCTTGAGGCCGTCCCTCGTATTTCTCACCACGCAACACTTCAGGTGAAGCATAATCGATAGTTCCTACGAAAACGTCAAAGGGTCCCAGTTTCACGTACCCCGCTGAGCCAAAGTCAATTAACTTCACAATTCCGTATTCGTTGACAATGATGTTTTCGTCCTTTATGTCACGGTGAACAATACCGTGTTTGTGCAAATGGTAAATGGCCAGGATTACCTGTTTGTAGATAAGCTGGCAGTCAAGTTCCGACATGTTGTTTTTCACTTCGATGTAATCAAACAAGTCGATGGCAGGGGGGTTTCCAAAGATAGGGGTTTCAAGGTAATAATAATTTGGGTCTTCGAAATAATCAATAATCCTCATAATGTTTGGATGTGGCTCATTGTTAAGTGTAGCCATAACTTGTATTTCCGATGGAACCGTGCCCAACTGACGATCTCGAACCCATGTGTCCACAAGAATACGTTGTTTATCAATACACTTGATAATTATTTTGTACGCGGGATCTTCCTTGTGTTCTGCAAGAACGACTTTTCCATAAGCGCCCTCACCCATTTTCTTTAACACCTTGAACTCTTCAAATTTCTTAGATCTTTTTTTAGCACCGATCTCAGTAGGCCACATCAGCGATTGGCTCTTGATATTGGCAATCTCCTTATTTTCGAAGTCGAGCATATCCTCCTCGGAAAAATTCTGGTAGTAATGGTTTTCGCTCGGAACAGTAGTCGAAGCAGCCGTTTCTACCGACTCGGATTTTTCAACGCTTTCATCGCTTATTACAGAATCGCTTCGTGCGTCACTGACTGACAGAGCACGAAGTCCAATACGGCCTTTAGTGAGCGGATGATCGTTAATATATGTCACGGGAACAGCGAACGTACTAGCCTTTTTCAGACGGCGCACACTGCTCTGTCGACTGAGCTCGGGGCTACTACTACCGCCCAATTCCATAATATCACCCTGATTATTGAGAAATAGCTTCATTTGTGATGGTAAGTCAACTGTACAGCTCTTTCCAGAGTCGGCTTGTGGTACAGGTGTTAGTTCAGGCAAAACAAGGGAAGAAGCGCTTCTAGACAATTTTTGGATTTGCTTTGTGATGTTTTTGCCCAGATGCCGCGAGTATGTGACCCACAATACAAAAATATCTGGCGAAATGACTCTTAATTGGATGTCAATGTAAACTGTCTTTCCGTCACGGTGAGTACCTTCAACACCTCTTGAGCTAAGGAAGATATCTTCAAGCGGTATCTTGGCGGCGTTTTCGTCTGTCTTTTGCTTAAACATTGCATGGTATTTGCGGAAGAAATGCTCCGGCAAAACAAGGCCAGAAAGGATTTTTAAAGGTTCTTCCTGATCATCAAGACCCGCCTGTAATATCTGGCTAAAGCTTGGAATGAGCTCGTCAATACTGTGGCCAATTATATGGTCCGTCAGGAATCCAAAAAGATTCTTAGCGATGGCTTTGTTACAAGACAACACTTCGTATGTATTGAAGTCCACAACAAACATACCTGCAATGTATGGCGTAGCGTGAATCTTAATTTTCAACTCATACTTGCTTTCATCTCTTTCAAGTGGGTACAGTGAGAGTGCGCATGGAATGTTCTCGTCGTCATTTAGTTGAAGTGTGTAGTATCGATGATTACAGAGAACTTGAGAGTCCAAATGGTCTACGTTTTGAGCAGAGGCATTTGAGATGTTTTCTTTTGCCAGAAGTCTCAAATCATCGCTTAAAGAAGTAGAAAAGTGCTGCAATCGTTTCATTCCTGTAGCGCCCATCTTGGACACCAATGAGCCAGCGACTTCGTCAATTGATACAATCTCATAATCAGATTTCTGATAGTCGTCAGTACTCACCGAAACAGTTAAATCGAAAGCTTCGCATGTGATTTGCTCAAACATACAAATAATTAAATTACCCTTTTTCTGAGCCCAAATAGACGTCCATGCAATACCTCCCTCGGCCTGCCTAGAAATGGCAATGATCTCACCGGCAAAGATGATGTTTTTGTTGCCAATCGGATTCTTTTCCAAATCGCCATTGATGGCTCTGTTCATTTTTTCCGTGACAAAATTACGGAATTGAGGAGCAATTAAGTCCATAAGTGTCAAATTCCGAATCATGCTTTTCGAAACACCGAACATAAGACAAGCAAGATCATTGGCTGCTTTGAAATTCCATGGAAAGCTTGCTTCGACCGTGACAATCGATTGTGGAGAAGAATGTTTACCTGAAGACATGGCATGAAAGGGACGGTTTCCTGCAGTAGCAGCAACAGAATTTTGTGCAGCAGTCACATTCAACATATTAAGCGCAGCCATTGATGGACTGGAATTTAAAGATCCGGAAGAGCTTGATGTGGATGCAGACAAAAGAGAAGTGGTCATAACCGATGATTCCACAAATGGTGTGGCCAATGCAAAAAGGAGTTTCGTTTTCAAAACACTTTGTTTTTTTTGAGCTTCCTCCAGTCCGGATGATAGAGACAAATCATGAAGCGTAGCTGCGATTTCAGACTTTGATGTGGAAAAAGTGGTATCATTCTCAATTAAAGAGATGATTTCCTTCAAGTCGTCGGTGAAAGTTTCATCAGTGATGGAACCCAACTGGGCTGCAATATCTAGCGCATTTAAAGATCCCGTTTCAGTGGAAGTTCTAGATAAGGGTGTGCTCTCCAGTCGACTTAATTTAGGTCTAAATAATGCGCTCAAAGCCGCAGACAGCGCCGTGCTGCTAAGTTTGTATTTCTCGTTCTGCGACAGATGCATACCAGAGCTTCCTTGAGATGGTAAGTATAATGAAGATTTTTTGAGATTGCTGATTCTAGTGTAAGAATCTATGGTCGGTAGGGTTGAAGGGAAAGCCGGTTTACTGTCCGAACTAGGTCGACCATCAGTTGCATTTATGACTCTCATCCAGTCAGGTCTTTCATTTAAAATTTCAAGAGATCTTTTAAGTACATTGAGTCGAAGCGCCAAACTGTTTGGCGACAATCTCGCGTAGGAGTATGCATGGGAGTTTTCGACGGGGAAGAGAAGTACCTCATTGATGTTTGCTGTTTCTGATGCTCGCAGACTTGTTCTTGATAATGGAAGTGCATGGCTAGATGCTCTTCGCAATTGCAGGGCTCTTGTAGCTGGTCTTTTGTCTTCATCTTCAGGAAAGAAGAATGTTGGCTGGGAACCTTTATATGAAGTCATTCGAAGAGTAATGAAGAAAAGAAATTAAGTTGGATACAAAAGGACCAATGAAGTGAATGGCAGTTTCTGAAATTTGGCCCTGGCCAGCTGTTAATTGTGTATCACAGAGTTTATCTGGAATGACCTGGATCCAGCGCTGGTGGTGGGGGTGCTCGGAATAATAGGTATGTTCGGCGATTAGGGAGACGTAATATGAGTGTTTTTGATATGGTGCGTCTAAGTAGCGAGCTTTAAATGAATCCTGTGAGTTACGAGCCCAGAACTACAATCTCGTTTATGTGGAATATTGCCAACGATGCTTGAGTTTCAATGCTCCCGTTCTGATAAGTCAAAGTAGTGGGTCTACGGTGTCTGCAGGTCCGTGAGATGGGGTATTGGGGAAGGGCATTGAGAATTGCGCATTAAGGGAAGCACTGGTTGAATTATTGAGAAATTGTGGTGACAAAAAAAGACTTGAGTAAAAACTGCTTACTTCGTTTATCTAAATTTTTTCATTATATGAACTATGTTGGGGATAGTTATTACGTCATTGCACATTTAATAATGCTCCTAAGCGTCTCTTCCAGCCATTGTCAAACCAGAAAAATACAAAACTTCAATTTTTGTTGTTTCGCGCAAATTTCGAGAAAAATAATTTTTATTTCTTCCAATCATATTACTTTAATCATTTTTCATGGGTATGAGCGTATGGCGGCCTGTCTGTCTCCTCTCAACAACTCTCAGATTCAGGCTTCACAAGGACTCTACTAATTTGACAGAACAACACTCGTTAATAATCTTTTTTGTACATAAGACGCGTCAAACAATCAAATTGCATTTACATAATACACTTACGCATAAAAATCAGAAGCCTTTGAATTCCCGAAACTCTCAAACTCTCAAAAGTCTTCTACCTTTCCTTTAGCCCTTCAACATCATCACAATGCCAAAGAAACATTTGGTTCTAGATAACGGCTCGTACTCCATAAAAGCAGGCTTCGCAGGCGATCTGTCTCCATGTGTAGTTCAAAATCTTCTAGCGAAAGCCAAGGATGGAGTGGTTTACATTGGTAATGACTACTTAAAACATACAAATCTCTACTCGGGAATCAACTTCCGGAGACCTCATGATCAGGGCCATTTGACATCTTGGGAAACCGAAAAACCAATTTGGGATTATACTTTTGATCAAGTATCACCTCTGAGTGAACTTGACCCACTGGACACTCACTTGGTCCTAACTGAAATGCCCTTTCAACTCCCGAGACTTTCCATGAACACAGACCTAATTGTTTTCGAAGAATACGGTTTCAGTGAGTATTATAGATGTGCCGCTCCGCTGTTAGTGCCCTGGGCTCTAGGTGAGACCCCGCCTGACTTCTCTCTCATTGTCGATTGTGGTTACAACTCAATTCATGTGGTTCCTGTCTTATATCAAAGAGTCTATTGGAAAGGAATTCGAAAACTTCCTATTGGAGGGCGTCATCTTAATGGTCTTTTAAAAGAGACAATCTCGTTCCGCCATTATGACGTTTCAGATGAGCCAATTCTTATAAACACTGTCCGTGAACAGACCATGTTTGTAGCGCTGGACTTTGAGGAGTCACTAAAGAACAAAGTCTCCGCCAAGTGTGAATTTATTCTTCCAGACTTTAAAACAACTTTCACTGGTTACGTACGTGATGAAACAACGAAGCCGCCTGCGGATGCACAGTCGATCCAGCTTTACGATGAGCGATTCACTATCCCTGAGTCGTTTTTCAAGCCGGAGATAATGTTGGACAACAACCTGTACTCGAAGAACCCAATTGTTCAGAGAGCCCATTTCAAAAACTTGACGGATTTGGTCGTTGACTCAATCATGGCATGTCCTGATGTGGTTCGGCCCGTTCTTCTGGAGAACATCAGTGTTGTAGGTGGAACATCTAAATTGGAAGGGCTTCAAGATAGGCTTCTTAATGAACTCAAACGTGAGCTACCTGTCAATTGGAATGTGAAAATGACCCCTCAAAAATATGACTTAAGTGAAGTGGCTTGGCATGGCGGAACCGTGTTAACCGAACAGAACGTTGTCAAGGAATTAACCATCACAAAACAGGAGTTTTTTGAGCACGGTGAGAACTGGTGTCAAAAACAATTTGGCTTTGAAAACTTTTGAGTGTATTTTATCATAATCTTGTATAAAGAAACGGTTTTGAGTAGTTCAAGAGACATAATTTATGTATCATTTATTATATTTTGGAGTTCTATGCTAATTCTTTTTGGAATTTTGTCTATAAATCTTATCTATAAAATATGCTAGTAGACTTGTGTGAGATGGTTGAATGTTAAGTAACGACTAAACACCAACCAACCATACCGGAACCAAACCATCTGACTGAAATGGCCATATGCCATTGCAGCATACGACAAACTCAACATGTTTAAGTCGGAGTAAACCTTAATGGAAGGCAATTGTTTGCTTGCAAAAGAGTCAAAGAAGCTTATGTTGATGTTAACTTTCAAAATGTTACTAAGGAAGAAACGAGAAACAAAATCCACAAGAAGCTCAATGTTAGTCAAAAGAGTAAACGAATACTTTTCCCAAAAACTCAAACTCTTAAGCACATATAGGGTCGTGTTTTTATATGGTTGTGATTGTGTCTTAGGATGCACAACAGCTTCGAAGAACTGTTTGCAGCCATGGAACAACAGAATATGATTAGGATGATTTGACACACCAATCTCATCAAATGTCACAATGACAGATTTGGCAGTTTCAGAAGTGTCAACTATCTTATCCAAACTGTCTGAAATGTCCTGAGGACTCCAATGAATATCCATACCATCGGCGTAGTTGTCAAGCACAAAAACATCTGCAGCATCGAGACCGAAAATCCGTGCCGAGCTCCGAAGTTCTTGCGAGCGTATAGCTCCCATAGACTCATGAACTGCATCTCCACGAGAGAAACATACGAGCTTCACATGGTTGTTGTGTTTGGGTTTAGCCACCTCTACCAACGTGGGTGCAAAAAACATAACCTCATCATCTGGATGGCCAATGACAAAATAAACCGTCGAGTTTTGGATTGGAAGAGGCGATGGTGATGTGAGTGAGTTGTATGGATAAGTTGGCTTCACAAAACGGTTGTTCTGAATCTGTGGATCAGAGTACTTAAGTAGCGTCTGAGGAAGAATGGTTGAGAGAAGCACCCATACAAGAAAAGAAATGCCAATGAGCTTCGCCACAAGAACTGGAATTCGGTGGATCATTCCGAATTAATTATATTGATTTCTTTCCTTGTGTTTTGATCAGAGGTGTTTGGTTCTGTTTTGTTCTTAGGCTTGGTCAAGTGCGTCGTGTCGATACGTCCCCGCTGGCTGTAATCAAATGCCCTGAAGACCAGCAGTTTGAAAGTAATGAAATGAATGAATTAAAACTGTCACGTGTAACGAGAGTTTAAACGACCTCGTCTTAGCCCTAGGTAAAATGGAAAAGAATTGAAGATGGAAGTTGAGTGAAGTGGGGTTGATTGAGTTGAGCGATGACTGGTAATTACAGTGTTGGCAAATTGATTATCGAACGTGCGCTTGTTGGCCCCATGTGCCGGCATGGAAATGCGGGCTTTGCAGCCGTTGGGTGCTTGTCTGCAGGAACACCTTCTAAAAGTATAAGGATGAAACAAATGAGGAGAAGTGAATTTTTTGCGAGAATACGAGAAAAAAGAGAATTGTGGAATTAGTAGGTGATTTTCTGGTCAATGCAATGGAGGATAAAGCTTGTATTAAATGATTTCCATGGGCTTAGTGTTAAGGAGAGGGAAGAAAGTTGAGGTGGCCTCGAGGAAGTGATGGGTAAGAATGTTAAGACATAACCAAGAATATTGGTGTCAAAGACTTTTTTTTATATTCTGTTGCATAGACGTCGGGAATTCAAGAAAGGAACTAGAAAAAAAAAATAGGTTGTTACTTGTTCTCCGGTAGAAGATGTCAATAGACGGGTTTAAGTACCATTTGACACAATTCCAGAAGCGAAATTCCAGATGCGCATTCTTTGTAATACCATGCGAGTCCATTGTCATTAGGCCGACAATAAAAGTAATAAATAGAATTAAAGGATCGATCGGCTACCAATCTTGTATTTGCACAATTTAAAACACTGACCGTTTATGTGTTCATTTGATTGGCTTACCTAATATTCTCTGGCCCAGTAGTGTATGGCGCTGCTTTCATAAACATAGAAGCCTATTGGCTGCAAACCAAATAAAAGTAGAAAATAGACAGATCCAGTTGAATTCAGCAATTTTTTAATTTCTCCACTCGAACTCCGTATCACAAATTGTTATTGTGCATGGACAAGTTTTTTTTGCCATAAACAATAAAACACAGTTGGAAACGGAAATATAATATCAAACAAATAAAGCATTCAATCTATTTTGGTTCACTGTTTCATTTAAAGGATCTAATTTTTCTATAAGAAACTCAGTTTAAGGAAAAGAACCTCTAATAGAATACTTGCACCCGTGCCTCTCGCCATTATCATCTTAGGTAGTACATCCCAATTATCTTCTACCATAAGGTCAGCCTCGACTTGCTGAGATTATAAACTCCGAGAGGAAAACTCGTGATAATTCCATTGGACAATTGCATCAGACATTTCAATTGCGCGTCATACGTTCGCAACATAACTTTTAAAAAGAAAAAATAAACAGCCACCCCATTTTCCATTGCCTTCTTTCAACTCTAAGTCCGAATCACAAGTTCAACTCAAAAGCTGCCCTTTGGATAAGGCATTACAATCCCCATTAAACCAAGTAGAACCAAAAGAGAAGAGAATTCAATAGAACCAATCTAGCTACTTTTTCCTTTCTTTTGACGCCACTTTTGTTGTTTCTCTTTTCCATTGAAAGTCTTCGCTACTCTGAAGTATCTGCAATCTTGCGCAAAATTGGATAGAAAAGAATAAATTTCTTCAAACTGTTGTAACGGGTTACATTACAATTACATCCTTATCACCTCCATCTGCTTCAATAGCATCTTATGACAAACAATCATGACCACCCCAATCCCAACATCTAGCTCATGCTATACTCTTCAACTTCCTCCCATTGAAAAAGATGACCGTCTAAATTTAAACGTGCGGACAGGTGCCGCTGCAACTCTTTATAACTCATTTGTCTTTACACATGGAGGGCTCACTATGGGACTTGAGCTTGATCATCAACTTACAATAGATAACATCCAGCACGTTTTTTCGCAGAAAGTAACCAGTAACAAGCTGCGCCGTCTCCTGCGGTACCTCTCAGGCGAATTGTTCAGTCTCGATCTTATCTCTAGGTGCTGGCACCGTGTAGACATAGCCGTTGGTTCTCCTAAGCCTCGTCCTCGTATGTTCCATGAGATTTCTACTGGAAAAGATTGTCTTTACGTTTTTGGTGGACTTATCGTTCCGGAAGAACCAGGTGATGCTACGTTAGTTCCTTGCAACGATTTGTGGAAATTCGACCTTCAAACGAAGTCATGGATCTTACTTCATGATGGAAAAGGTTGGGAGAACGATGGCTCAATCCCATCGCCTCGGTTTCTGCACAAATTGACTATCGTCAAGAGCCTTGTTTACACGCAAAGAAAGGACCATAGTGGGCTTATAATAGCCGGCGGTAGAGACGCTAAGTCAGAAAGCTTATACTCGAACTATACTTTCGACTTAGTAGATAAGAATTATGTGGGCGCAGGCGCTCCTCTCGTGTTCTCGACGTTACCCAATAGTCACAAGCCACAGAGGCAAAATTCCAGTAAAGCTGCCTCGTACTTTAAATGCTCTCCTATTGGAAAATCCCTCAATATTAACTACCACGACAGCGTCATAGTTTCCTTTGTTGATGAAGATGGTCGTCGACGCCGGTCTCTGGACCTTTCAGTGCCTCCTCCTCCAGGAGATGGCAATGACGTTAATGAATCAATTATTATTTATGCTCCCACAAATGAAGGTACTAACGATCCGTCGTGTAATCCACTACTTTCTTATCGTCTCGGGAAAAAACTCGGGCTGCCAATGCCATTACCGCTTCATAAAAAAGGCGCACAGGACCTGTCCACTTTACCCTCTCAGTTTCTTACCCGTACGATCCCCCACAATTTAAGGTATCCAACTGGAGGAATTTTCGGCCAAAACATTGTGATTGTGGGTTTCCTACCAAATGAGTTTGATGTGTCAATCTTTATTTACAATAAACCTACTGGAAAATGGTCGCGACTCAACATATTCTGTTCCCATGATTATGGTCTGCACCGGTTCTGGGGTGGATTCGTATGGTCGTCGCATCATAAAGTAATTCTCTTAGGTAACTACGTCACGTCCAGAACAACCAGTAGTATGCGGTATTTTCTGTCAATGATCACAGTCAGTTTGCCTGTGATGAACATTTTAACCTCTCTAGAGTTGGCCGGAGGTCATCTTCCATGTACAAAGCCTGGTCACCATCACCACCGTGAAGGCTTCACATCCGAAAATTCTGAAGCAACGAGTCATGCAGGTGCTAGTCTGAACGCCGCAGAGTGTCAAGAAAGCGAGACTCTGACATCTTGTGAAGAAATTTCACTGCTGTCGCCGCTGGATTTGAGTGAAGAAGATGATGCACCTATGCCTTCGCGGAAGTTTCTGACTATTTCAGGCTATTCTGCTGTGTCCGCACGTTCTGAAGGACGCAAAACACATACCAAGGCCACATTCAGCGAATATGTGCATTATGCGGCACCGAAAGTTAAATTTACTAACGTGCGATCTGTCTTTCCACCTGCAGCCATTACCCTTGGTAGAAACGCATTTGACCGTTACGGAGATATGATCTCAGATTTTGAACTTATTCTGTCTAACGGTGACCGAATTCCGGTCTGTATGGTGATTCTAATGGAGCGCTGGGGTAAGTATTTCGTCGATCTACTCTCAAGGGCATATGTAAAGGCTATAGACCAGTTCGAGAGGGACCAGATTCAAAGTTTCTCATTTCAAACGCTTCGATTGTCAAAAAGTAGCGATGTCAGTGAAGATTTCATTGGTAGTAGAGGTTCTATTAGTGATAGTTCTCGTGATGACTCCTCTGCAGAAAGAGTTAAGGAGAAGTTCCATTTACAGATGAAAGTAGCTGTAAACGGTAATAATTCTCTTCAGAAAGACGCTCCGCAATTCAGACTTCCATTTCAGGACAAAAGTCCACTGACTGAAAGCTTGAGAGACAATGCTTCTGTGGACCCCCACAATTCAAGTCCAGAGCGCCGAAGCTCTGTGGGACTGAACATATCCGGCCTGCTGATTCTTTATCTGCACCTTCGACATATCCCCGCTCAGCTTCCATTACCAACAGAGCCGATTCCAGACGTTCCAGCGTCTCCATCGTCATATAGGTCAAGTTCAAGGAACAATTCATTAGATCCGCTTTCGCCACGTGCATCTCTTATGCATACGCTTAGTGTTCTTCGAAATATTCCCAAACTGCCAAAGGGGTCACCATTTACGTCGCCAAGAGGCTCTTTGTCTATGCATGGAGAACAGACGACGAGACATAAACAATGGTTCAAGTCGCGTGACGACAATAAAGACACTAATCAAAATACCGGTATAATCACCCCTCCAAGTCGTAAAAGTTCTGATAGTGGCATTTCATCATTGGTAATGCCGCCTTTGCCCAGACTTGCCTCTGGAGACCTGGACAAGAGATCCGAAACTCCTAAATTGGGCTCTCACAGTAGAGACGATCTGTATGGACATAGTGGCGACGAGCAAAAACAAGGAAAACCACTTTTGGATTTCGATACTGTGGACCCCACGTCGTTTAAATTAGAGCCTTCGCTCATCCCACGCAAATTGTACATTCCGTTCGGTACAACGTCCATAAAAGCCTTCGCGGAGTTCTTCTACACTGGACAAGTTGGAAACAAATGGACACTTCGTCCATGTGCACTTGATTGTATGCTCATGGCACGATACTTCAAAGTGCCTCTTTTGTACGATTTGATCTGTGAGGTCCTATTTGGTATTATTGGTAGAAAAGAAGCGCTTGTTATTAAAGAGGGCCATAAGTATAAAAAGAAGTTTATGGCCCTATTCTCCAAGATTGAGACTCCGTTGAGTCTGAATTTCAAGTTTCCTTTGGATGAGTTTGAAGGGTTTTTGGATACAATTGATGATGGCTTTTTGGACTTAGCGCTTCTTCGTAAGCTGTCTAACGTTCATAAGCTCCTGCACTCAAGTGTTGCTAGTAAACGAAACTCTCCGTCTATAGGCAGAAGCTTCGATGGTAGTATGTCTTCTCCAGAGAAGCGAACGTCGCGAGACGGGCTTCACTCGCCTCGATCTCCCCCAGATGTAAATTCCGCCAATCTGAGCTCTGACAACACCAGCGAGGATGCAAGTGAGGATGAACCTGCTGTGGCACTTCATTACCTTGATCCGGAAGAACGGAATGCGATCTTTGGACAAAGGTCCAAGTCCATTTTTGATCGGTCTGCTCTCGACTCAGCGCGGAGAACACAATCATTTGAAGCAGATTTAGAAGAATTAAAAGATTCGAAAGAGAAGGCGCTTACTTGCACTCTCGAAAGTTTAGTTTCTCCAGATGCTCCTGAACCTAGCAATTACGTCATTGACTTAATTTACGAGACCGCTTCCATGTGTACTGATGTCAAGTTAATGCTTAGAGCGATGAATGCGCGCCAGATGGGATTGGCACTTTCCCAAACAAAACGAGACTACGAAATCTTTTTGGATGCCATGAACGTGAGCAGGAATGATGAAGATTCCTTCCAAACATCAACCAACCCGGTAAACGTTGCCTCTAATGCTACATCCAAAGCAACTACTGGTCTGATGCCAGCTGGTTTAGCGCAGCTTGACAAGAACCTCAAGCCTCCACAAAGGACAGCTATGAGTCCAGCTAAGAAATCGCCGCTTTTGAAAACAGGCTCTTCAGGGTTCCTTCTGACGATTTCTCCAACAACGCTGAATATCGCTAAGGAAGAGACTTGGCCACTGGGCACCCCCTCGCTTTCGAGTATAAAGAGCCGCAGCGCACAGGACTCGAATGCTTTAACTAACGAGAAGCCTTTATCTATGATGCGGCTGAAGTCAGAATACAAAATGAGCGGCGGTGCAAACGCTGCACGTGGCGAACCTGTTCGTCGAACACACACCGAGCGCCATCTTAACTCCGTTGATCCAATGACAAAGGAAGCTGGTAGCTCCGATGAGCTTGACGATGATGATTTGCAGCTGATCCAGACCACTAATTCTCGGTCTAGCCGCAGCAGATTGTTTGGACGTCTTCGCGGCTTTACAAGCAAGGAGGCTCCAGACTTAAAGCGGTCTCAATCTAGCGCTAGTGTGTTTTCGATACCTTCCAGCAAAAGCACCGGAACAACAAAAAGAGGATTCCTTGGGCTTCGAAAAAAGAGTTGAGTTTTCTAGTTCAATGTACGATTCGACGAGATGTCTCTCTTATCTATTGTATAGCTTGTAATTAAACTGGAGTATTAATTTGAAGCTATTAAGGATTGAAGCTCAATTATTTAAATATCATAGAAGAAATGTAAAATAAAGATTGCCTTTGCTTTTATCATCTCCACTTACTCGTTGTTCCACACACTACGAGTTAGTAATTTTTTAAAAACTTTACGTAATCTCGTGATTTTACAAACTTTCACACAGGTGAGTCTTTGTGAAAGATTTGCGAGAGTTTTCTAAAAACTAATTCAAATTAAGTAAAATTTTCAATTTTCATTAATAAAGTTTCACAATTTAATTTAATTTGTGCTAATTGTATTTCCTCAAGTCCACTTTTCTCAACTGTAGTTCGCAATAATTTCGCAATAAAAGACATGTCCAAAACCTGAGGATTTTCGCCAAATCCGGCTAAATCAAAGGAACTCGCGAAAATTTATCAAATTTGATCACCATTGACTCAGATTCCAGCCAGAAATATTCCGTCTTCTTGCTTAGTTATTCCGACCCTAAGGAGGGGGTACGCTTCCTATTTCGGACACGTTAGGCGTAAAGCTTGGCAGATAGGTAGGATTACTTAAGGACCAATTTATTGACTTATAAGTACCCCACACTTTCTTCAACAATTCTAATCACAACACCATCTTTTCAAAAAGACGAAAAAGAAAAGACAAAACGGAACTCCATAATTCCAAAGAATTCCTCCGAGTAACGTTTTTCATCACCTTCCCTTCCCTTATCTTATCTAGCCAGTCTGAATCATCCCTGCTTGTAGATCTACTGTGTATCGCCCACAGATTTAATTAAAGTAGACATACATCGTCACAAATTTTAGTCAAATTATCGCAATGCCTGCCGTTCCAGAAGCAAAACTCAATACCGAACTTGTTGAGTGGGCTCATGCCAATTTGAACAATATTCCAGAGTCTGATCAGTACGATAAGATGATCTCAGGAGTGTCATACGACTACACGGACTCTGGGCTCTACATGAAGAGACTTCTTGTTCATGAGGAATGTGCCGACTACGGCAACCTCCGCTTCAGAGACTCCAATTACGATAGAGTTGCTCATAGAGCAAGACGGAATGCCTTCTTAGCTAGAATCCTTGGTAAAATGGATTCATCTACCTTCATCGAGCCTCCATTTTTCGTCGATTATGGATGTAATATTAAAGTCGGTAAGGGCTTCTATGCCAATTTCAATACTACCTTCTTGGACTGTAGTCTCATTACATTTGGTGACCATATCTTGATTGGACCAAACTGTAGTTTCATTACTGTAACACACCCAACGGATCCTCAAGGAAGATTGGATGGTGTTGAGTTTGCTAAGCCTATTACTGTTGGAAACAATGTTTGGTTCGGAGCTAATGTGACGGTCATGCCAGGTGTCACAATTGGGGATGGTGCTGTATGTGGCGCTGGTGCTGTTGTCACTAAGGACGTTCCTGCCAACACTGTCGTGGTAGGTGTTCCAGCTAAGGTTGTGGAGAATTTGACTCCTGCTAAATACAAAGAGGAGTCTAATTCTAATTCTACCTAATTGCATATGAAGATCTCATCAGTTATTAGACCTATTTAGACACAAATAAGAGTATCTTCTCTAAATTGAACCTAAAAGGAGTTTTGAACTCAATCGTTTGCCTACAATAAACTCAAGTTATTCGAGGATTTTCATGAAAAAAATACTCTTTTAATATTTATTAGTCAACTTAATAACTGCTTGCATTTCTAAGTAATGACAACCAGTATAATTTGAATTTCAAAATTTACTACCGATTGAAAACAATAATTGAAAATATATTTATTTCTTTCTTCAAACTTCTCAACTAAATTTTGTGGTGAACGTCTTCGCTTATTACTCCTTCCCCAGACTTCCCTATATTACAACCTTGATTCATCAGGATGAACCAAAACAAGGCATCAGAGTTTGACGACTTCATCATTGCGGACGAAGACGAGAGCCCGAGAGCAGCCAATACCGCCCCTAGCACCTCTCATACTTCCACTGGAGCATCCAATGCTCCACCTTCATCCACTCCATTTTGGGCTCCAAAAGTAGACCTATCGACTTTCCTGCCCTTTGCCAACAACTCTAATGCGCCTGCGAATGTAGAAGAGAGACAATTTCAAGGTGGTGATACACTTGATGAACCTGTGTGGCATACATTGCGTAGAGATATCGTCCAAATCGGACACAGGCTAATGATGGTCGTTTGGCCTGTTCAACTACAGAAAATGGCCCGTGAACATCAAGGACGTCTTGTAGATTTTGCAGCCAGAAACGGAGTCCGATTATCTGATCTGATTACTGCTGCTAGGGATGTAGCTCCGGATGTTGAAGCTGGCACTGCCGAGTCTTCAGGACTGCCTATGTCTTTGGATTGGGATTTGTGGGGACCACTTGTATTTTCTTTGGGATATTCTGTTACCATGGGACTTGCGGGTCCTAGTCTGCAAAAGAATATCGTTTTTTCTAACTCGTTTTCTTTCATTTGGTTCTTTTACTTCGTAGCAGGCATGAACATCCAGCTTTTGGGCGGTTCTATATCTTTCTTGTCTGCAATTAGCGCAACAGGTTACCTGATGTTTCCCATTGTTGTTGGTGCTATTTTGAGCACTGTTTTATTAAGCAGAGGCTTTATCAGGCTCATTATTATGTCAGTAATGACAGCTTGGAGTATATACGCGGCTCTGATGAGCCTTAAATGTTCCGGTGTTCTACCTGGCCGTGTATTTTTGACTATTTACCCGATTTGTCTTTTGTACATGGTTTTGGCATGGCTTGCTGTGATTACTTAGAGTGAACAATGGGTTTAGATTAAACTTAAAACATAGGATAGGTCAATAAACGGCTCATTTAATACAAGAAGTTGCTTGTTCTCTATTTTAATGAAGATAAACTTGGATATCTATATTGCTCACCAGATTGTCAAAGTAGAGATAGGGAGTTTTGTTAGGTCTATGGATCGGTGTTTTTACTTACGAAGTTAAGCTACAAATCCAATTACAAACCAAATAAAATTTATACTTTTTCCCAATAAGAGATTTGCTTTTCGTGATAAAGATACCCCTATCTTTTTTCCCCAGTTTTACAATCTATAAAATAAAAATAACTAGTAAATCAAACTTAAAATTGCGACAAAAACCATCCATGGATTTACCATAGAAGTCCCAGCGCTTCCGGCAGCACGTGTTGACGACAGCCCAGAAGATGCGGAGGACTTAGCTGAGTTGGTGTGCAGAGTCGCTGACGTTGTACTTGACGCTGTAGAGCTGGAGGCACTACTAACATAAGAGTATTGAGCTACACGAGGTGCAAAGCCAATAGTTTGACTTCCAATGTCAAACACGGTATAATAGTTTTGTAAAAATGCTGCGCCAAGGATCCAGTTTGAAGTGCCAGCCAAACCTTGCATTTTTGATGAACACAATCCTTGCAACGCTGGAGTAGTATACGCATCAGCACGTATCAGGTCTACAGATAAAGAAACGTAGAGTCCGTCAATGTTTAGAGAAACTGAACCGGTAGCATTACATGGGAATGCATAATTACCAATTCCATCGGTCACATACAGATTTCCGAAAAGTAATTGATGAATAATGTCGGCGTCTGTTGTCGGCAAAGCCAAGCCGGTGGTGCCGGTATCAAATACAGCAGTTACGGGCCGTTGAAATGTATTATTTGAGCCTACGGATGACATGACACTGATCAGGGTCACATTCACCATCCAGTAACCGGCAATATTTGGAATGACAGCTTTAGATTGAACGGGGGACAGAGCCAAAGTAGATGCATAAGTATCTGCAGCTTTACCTAGAAATAATAGCCCGCCAGTATAATTAGACTTGTTGGAATTGACGCCTGATGGGGCACCCAATAAAAGTGCAAATTTAGAGGAATTGATGCTAGAGTCTGCATTTAGTTGCAGAACAAGATTGGTGCCTCTGTCAAGAGATGCGTTGGCAGAGAGCCCTAGAATGCCACTAACGTTGTAGTTGGCGAAAAATGAAGGCACTGATGCTGCAAGCCCACAAGTGAAATTACTGATCGAGAGCTGGTGAGCAATAGAGTAAGTGATATTGCTTTTTATAGGGTCGACTAACAAACCAGAAATCTTTCCAGATGAATAGTCAAGGTAGAACTCCGTGGGAGTTACAGTCGAAGTAGAAAATTTGGGAGTTTTAGCACAAGCTGCTGACAGACAAGAGCCATTAGCGATCCACGCAATGGCGCTTCCCGTGTCTAGAAGGAGCTGAAATGTTTGATGATATTGTGGTGTACTTTGATTGACTGTTAGGTCAGTCCAATATATAGACTGGTACTGATCTGTTTGAAGAGGAATGACTGACGGGTCGCTTATCACGACTGCGCCTTGTGAATCTTTACCATAGGCTCGTACAAGTCCATTGTCATCAAAATATGCAATTGAAGATTTAAAAGAGGAAGACACATGCGAAGCAGTAGATCCACCGAGTGCTTTGCCCATATCCTTCACCCGGAAATCTGTGACGGGATACAACGCCGCCACACAAGGGAGAAGACACCATAATTTCATTTGTGAACGTGAATTTAAAGGAGGAATAAACAATACAAAAGAATGGGATAAAAAAACACGCGACTCTTGGATTTGGAATTGCTTCTAAATGTCCTATGGTGAGTCCTTAAGGGGGAAGAAGAATGTATGTTTGGATGCCCAAGAAGAAGGCGAGGGAAACAAATTTATGAAGTAAAGCGAATGGAAGCAGGTGATGAACCGCAGAAAGAGATTTGGGGGTTATGTTTTGTAAGAAAAGTGATGTCCCTGGTATAGTATCAGTGAGTATAGTCCAGTGTATCACTTTGTCGGGCTTTGGCAGTGTGCATATAAGAGGAGAGGTTATTTCGGCAGAGATGCGCGCTGCATAGCATGAATGCATCCTGCAAGATTGGTGTATTCCTTTATAGAGCTCGCGCGTATACAGGACTTGAGCGGGCACGTAACAGTCTATCCGATGGATTTAATGCACGAGCGTTAAAAAACCGTTGAATGTTGACGTTGGTTCCCGACATAAGAAGTCTAGTGCTAAATTTCTACATTTATTTGACACGAGGTGGTATGTGGTATGCTTTGAGGACTTGGCGCGTAAACAAGCACAGACTTTTTGCCCTTTGCAAGTGCAACCTAGAATCTCATTGTGCACCTTATTATGTAAAGGCATGCTGAACAACCTGTTTCAAGGACAGGGTGCTCGAATTTCTTGTGCTTCATCTTAAACTTTCCTTTTGCAATAGCCATGAAATTTTTGTTCGCTTCACATTCCTCGAGACGCAGCAAACGCGTTGCTGATTGAAGGTTTTTGCGATAGCACTTGCAAAGCGCAAAAGCACAGCTGCAAAAGCTAGACGTACTGCTGCCGCCCGTTGAACATGGAATGTTCTAATTCGCGACTCTTTAGGGGCTGCTTGCAACCTGAGGTCATCTTGAAGTGTTTGGGTGGTTCAAATCTTCTTGCCCGCTTGAGTCATTGCTGGAAATTCCAGGGGCAGTTTGGTTGGAGATTAGAAGTTGAAAATTTCATCGAATAATAGGCTGTCCTTCTGGTAGATTCATAAAGACAGCGTATACGAAAACAAATCAAGTAAAAAGGTCAGTACGAATGCCTCTTGCATGTCTAAATCTTTTGTCCAAATCCTTTATCTTTTCGATTTTCGATTTACTCTCTAAGACCAGGTCTAATGTATTGTGCTCCGTAGTCCACTACTTTCTATTGCGTTTACTAAGCATCTGTGATTTTGAATCCTATTTCTCCTACAATGTCAACTATTATAACAAAAATGCACATTAAATTCAACACTATACAAACAGAGCCGAAATTGAATTCACTTACAATTTGAATTCACTTACAATTTGGTGATCAACTTACCCTTTGGCTTCTCGTCAGTAAACAACTTGAACCAAGTTTGGGGGACCTTCTTCCAGTCGCCAGAGACATCAACCAAAGAAACACCTTCAGAAGCCTTGATGAGACCCTGTTTAACAGCTTGACTAATCTCACCGATGGCGGCGGGGAATTCAGAAGCGAAGTCGAAAATGATGAAACCTCTCACAGTCAATCTGTTCATAATGATTTCAGGCCAAGCTTTGATAGCAAACTTGGAATTGTCATTGTAGCCTGCAATAGCACCACAAGCAATAATATGGCCATATCTCTTAGTATGAGTCAAGGCAAAATCCAAAATCTCACCTCCCACGTTATCGAAGTAAACATCAACAAAGTCCTCACCAATGTATTGGTGCAACTTCTTCATCCAGCCTTCTTCTTTGTAATTGGCACAGTAGTCTGCACCCAAGGACTTGACCCACTCAACCTTTTCGTCGGAGCCGGCAATTCCAATAACCTTAGCGGCCTTGAAAACATGCTTGGCGAGTTGAACAGCCATAGAACCTGTAGCACCAGAAGCAGCAGAGATTAAGACGGTTTGGCCCTCTTTCAATTGACCGACATTCTTCAATCCAAAGTATGCAGTTAAACCAGTCATACCAAGAGAAGACAAGAATAATTCTGGTGCCAAAGATTTGTCGACCTTGGAAGAAATGACGCTTTCAGAGACCACAAGCTCATCAGCCCATCCCAACAAGCCAACCACTCTGTCGCCCACAGCGTACTTTTCAGAGCGGGATTCCAAGACTTCAGCTAAACCAAGAGAACGGACAACCTCGCCCTTCAAGACAGGTGGAACGTAAGATCTAGCTGGGTTTTGGTTTCCGGAGATCCAGGTACGTTGAGTTGGGTCGTTGGAAAGATACAACACCTTGACACGAATGTCACCCTCATCCAATGATTTGAGCTTTTGCTCTTCAATCTTGAAAGTGGAATCTGGCTTGTTCCAGTCCAAGTTAATTTCCTTGATAGGAGGGTTTTCGAGAGTGATGGAGACCATTTTTGATAGGGTTTTCGTAGGTAGATCTGTTGGCAGTGTGCAGCTTTGTTAAGGAATCAGTTCAATGAGGAGTCAATAATTCCAAAACTTGTAAAGTAAATGAAATTAATTTGAATTAAGAAACTGTAAGAGAAGCTAGAATCGATACTTAATAAAAAAAAGCTTTAATTGTCTGAGGCAAACGTCAATATTTATACCCAGTGTGGGGTTGAGATGGAATATGAAATCCTCTGCTGAGTAACTGCGACGTGCCGAGCCGACATTGCCGATGAACAGGAGACTTTCGAAAGAATTGATTAATAATGAAAACAAGCCATTAAAAAATTAATTTTCGGTCTTCTATCGCCGAATTTCATTACTGCATTAGTCATTGACACAATTTGCAAACAAGTACCACTTAAGCAACACACATAGTCATGAATCAATTAGTATGAACATATTGATCCGTGTCAGTGTTAACTTCAATAGACGGCTGCGACTTCACTTGCTGCGACAGAAGGCTAATCTCGGCTAGCAAGATCACTTCTAGCCGACGTCCTGCACAATAGCCATTTAGCTAATTAGACGGCGTCTGAGGAAGCTTTTTTGGCTTCTATCTTATTCTTGCCTTTTTTGGGCGCTCTCAATTTTCTTCAAAAAGGGATTAAAAAAAAATATTGGAATTATCATGAAATTTTCCTACAGATAGCCGTGAGGGGATCCGGAGTCTAGATGAGTTGAAAGAACGTATTATTTTTAGGCTCGATCGCAGAAAAAAAGAAATTTGTTTCACTATTGATAGTAAACACTACTAAAAACTACTTTCCAAATCACATCTAGAACCAACAGTACAAAATTTCTCCCTATTCTTAACATAAAGTGACAAAAACTCATCCCAAATGTGACTTCAGCCTCACCCCTCGCGTTGTGTGCACTGCAAGGTTCCTAACAGGGTGACATTTACGGTTGGACAGTATTTACGGAAGAACCGGTTGCTGCGACTAGGCGAATCAAGACAAGTCGCGTATCTAAAAACTGCTAGTTTTAGATTTGCAAGTGAGCTTCTTCAAAGTGGTTTATCCTTGGCACTTCGATTCAGATCGTTGAGGTTCTCGAGTATTTGAGAAGTTGACGAAGCTGAAGAAGTTGAAGAAGTTGAAAAATAGGATTCAATTAAGAAGGTATCAATACTCCGGATCAATATGCGATATCATGCAATATCCTATTTGATTTAACGTTGCAAATAATCCGGTTCCCTAAAATTAGTAACATACGACTCTGTGTAGGATACTCTAAATTTGCAACCACTTTGATGCGAAAGTTCGAGACCAGGGCATTGACACCATATGAAATTTGACGGTTGAATATTTTTACAATAGAAATGAAATTCTATATAAAGGGCTCGATGTTTTCCTGATTTTCAGTTTTTCTCTCCAGAACACAAGCTTCCATTCCATCGCTAATACTTCCTTAAACATGCAATTCACTCTCGCTACTATCGCAACCATTGTAGTTGTCTCTGCTTCATCTTCTAATGTTCAAATTAGTGGATCGACCGGCGGGATGAAACTTGGCTATGTGACCCCTAAGTCGGTTAGAAACTCCTTCAATGACACAGATATACCATTTGCTATTCTTGGATCTTCTACTCCATCCAATTATTTTGTTGGAAGCGACGGTTTAATTGGTGACGCTACTTACGGATACTTGGATGTCATGACTTCTGGAAAGTTTGCTGGATTTTTGTATTTCAACAAAACTCAATCAGACACCGACATTCAAATCAGACAACCTGGGCCAATGGAGGGTAACTATTGGGCATGCCCCGGCGCTGTTCCTTTTCTTCCCTCTCAGAACGCTGTTGTAAGCGCCAATGTATCTCCTACTGGATGTATGTCCGTGGATTTGACCGTCTCTGCTACGTGGTCAACCTCTTCCATTCAATCCTCTTCCACTACTACTACTCCGCCTCCAGTTATTACAACAAGCAATTACTCAAATTCGACGACTCTTATCACTACGACTCTCCCAGTCATCACCAGCTACACCACTTACTGCCCATTGCCAACTGTGATAACCATTACAAGCTGTGCTGGACAAAACTGTGTGCCAGTGCCAGTTACTGTTTCCACTGCCACCACTGTTACTTGCCAATCATGTGTTGTTCCTGCTGGCACCAGCTCTGCAACTCCACCACAATCCTCAACACAAGCCCCAGCTGCTCCTGTTGTTAATGGAGCAAACACTTTGGGAAGAGGTGTCGTTGGTATTGCAGGTGTTGCTGCTATCGCTGCGATGATGTTATAAGTTCTTCAATTGGAACTGTCGTTTCGTAATACAGTATTTCGAGCCCATATGTCTCTCGTCGTTTTTTGTTTCTGTTTTCTGTTTTCTGTTTTCTCTTTCTGTTTTCTGTTTGAGTTTAGGTTATTCAACTGAAGCAAGGTTGAATGTTGTTTTGAATGCAAATTATCAATATTTAGTTTTGTTTAGTTACCTCAATTTATACTCATATTTATCGAAGCAGTAGATTCTGAGTCTCTGAGATAAAGCTGAAGCACTATGATTCAATGAAACTTTGGCTATATTGAAACTCAATTTGGCACATAGGCACTTACATGCTAAGCAGTAATGTGGAAGTATCCTCTTTGTTTCATCGATCATGGGACTCAGTTTCAACAAAATCATGGGGTATAATCCGGGTTTTTTCTTCTATCAATAAGCTTGGTAAAATTGAATTTATTAGAATAAAACGTAAATCAATTTTTAGAACTAACAATCCTGGTACCGAAAGCATTTGGGAGTATTCAAGCTTATGAAGACCTGCATATGCACCGAAGAAATGCGCTTCTCTCCTATAAAGAAAGTCTCAGACCTGTACATAGACGTCATCTTGCAGCCTCTTGCAGCTTCCCTAGTCATTACACAGGCCTTCCGAGGGTTGCGCCAAAGCAATACGGGGGTACAATGCGCTACAATCCAAGATCACCAGCGACCTCACTCCATAAGTTACTAGTCAAGAACTACACCGTATCCCCCAATTAACCATGTCTGACAGCTCCGCTACAAAGGAGACTAAAGGCTCCTCCAGATTGAAGCAATTAACGTCGTCCAACACTTGGACATCCCCTTTTAGATCAGGTAAGAAGAAGAACATTGTGCAAGAGTTTAGAGAATCCAACGATGTCACTAAAGTCCATTTGCCTCAAAAGTTTACCTCGCATCCAACCTTAGAGGCCGAGAAAAAGAAGGCACTCAATGCCCAAGCCCAACCTCTTCCTGACGCTTCCAAGTCTGCTGAAGCCACAGGTGAAGACCAAGTGGAAAGCAAGGATGTCGATAATGAGGCCGAGGCTGCTGCCGAAGACGCCACTGCCGAATCAAATGTCGTTGAGCCAACCTCTGCTGAAGGTGAAGAGAACATTGAAGAAAAGGTCGAAGCCATTAACGAAACCAACCATGCGGCTGCTATTGTTGCTCCAGCAGACGTTAACGTTGATGCTCATGAAACTGCTGAGACAGTTGAAGCTGTCGGTCCAAGTGATGACAACATTGAGCAACAAGTAGCTGAGACCCCAATTGAGCTCGATGTTCCTGCTTCAACCAAGTACGAGCCAGTGCAAGCCCCAAACCAGGAAGTCTTGGACTCCCTTCAAGACAAGCCAAACCTCTTGAATCGTTACCAAGATTTGAATGCGGTCGCAATTGGCTCAACTGCTAAAGAATTGGATGACCCAAATAAGGTTGTGGATTTAGGTGGAGGACTCAAGTTGACCCAGCAACAATTGCTCGACATTGCTGCCAAAAGAGTTGCACCCTTAATTGCCAACATCAATGACGAAGTGGCAAAGTCTCGTGAGGAGGACCGTATTGTTAGTCAACATGAATTGGACACAAAAGTCGCTAAGCATCAGTCCAAGTTGAGGGCTGCTTTCGAAAAACATCTTGGTAAGCTCGAGAAGCAAAAGGCTAAAATCACTAAAGACCACGAACAACAACTTAAGGCTCTCGCTAGTGAGCAATCTGCAGCTATTGCTGCCCACGAAGAATTTAAGAAGACTCACGCTAAAAACATTGAGACTGCTAACACGGATTATGCTGAAAGGGAGAAAAAAGCACTCGAGCAGCATGAAGTAGACAAAGAGACTCTTATTAAGAATCATGAAGAATTGGAAGCAACAAAAAAGCAGGAGTTGCAAAGCGCCAAGGATAACCAAGTTACTATTGGTACTGAGATTGAGGAGTTGAAGGAGAAGAAGATCAATGTCGGTGCTCACAACGAAGAGTTGGACAAAGAATTTGAAGAGTTAACCAGACAATTGGAAGAACGCGAGAATGAACTCCAAGGCTTGAAAGATAAGCTTTACACTGAAAGACTTGCTGTAGACAAACACGAGCAAACAAAGAAGGAGCTCAATGAGAAATTGTCTGCTGCTGATGCAGAGGTCGAAACCAAGAAATCCCACAAAGGAAAATTGGCTTTGGAAGTCGGTGCTTTGGCTACTGCCGTGGGAGCCTACGCAGCTCACTTGGCCAACCTCAGGTCCGAAAAAGAGAAAGTTCCTGACTTGATTAGTGCTGCCAAGGAGAAACATGACACTTGGGTTCAAGAGAAGAAAGATTTGGCCGTGAAAGTTGCACGTGAGCATGAGCAACAACGCTTAGAGGCTAAGGAGGCTGCTGCCACTGAAGAGTACAAGGCTCAACTTGAAGAAGAGAAACGTCAATTGGAAGAAGACAGAGCTAAACATCTTGAAGAAAAGGAAAAATTCGAAACTGAGGAAAAGCAGCGTTTGGCTGATGAAAAACGCAAGCGTGAAGAGGAAGAGGCCTTGGCGGCCTCAAACAAGCAAAAGGCAGCCGAGGAAGCTGCTGCTGCAAAGGAGTTAAGTGATCATCAAAAGCTTCTCGAGAAGGAGCAAGCCGAAGCTGAGAAGCACCGCAAAGAGGTCGAAGAAGAAACTTCTCGCGCCAAGAAGGGTGCAGCTGCCGCCGCTGCTGCCGGTACCGCTGTTGCTGCTGGAACTGTTGGTGCGCTGTCAGCGCATTCTTCGGCACCTCGTGACTCCTTGCCATCTTTGAAGGACGTGGGTGGTTCCAACTCAGGTAAAGAACATGTCACAGCCACCAACAAGGGTTTAGCTGAGGAACCAGTTCCTGATCACAAAATTGATCATAAGCTGGGCGCTTTTGCTGTAGGAGCAGGCACTGTTGTAGCTGGCGGAGCTGCCACTGCAGCTACCTTAGCTGAACCGCCAAAGGAAAGAAAGTCGAGCTTGAGAAAGAAGTTCAAGAACCTTATTGGTAAGAGTGACTCCAAGCCTGAAAAGTCAGTGAGTGATGACGATGATTTGTATTCTCTCTACGAAGAAGTCAGTGATGACGAGTATGAGAGAAACAAGAACGACCCTAACTACCTTGAAGTGGAATCCCATATTGCTGATAAGCTCCTTAGAAAGAACCGCGATTGATTCAATCTGGACATATTCTCTTTTTTTTAATTCAACAAGCTTTAAGATTAGATTTAGTAGTATAAATACTCGATAGGTCACTTTCGACGAAGTCTGCTTCACGAGTTCTGCGATAATACTAAAAACAGTAAAGGTGACAGTCCTGTAAGAAGTGGTTGTGAACTTGAGGAATTGTCAGGATTTTTTTAAGATGTTAGCAATTTTGTAAAATTCAATGTTTAAGTCTCAAAAAAATGAGAGGCGTACTTTTTTTAATATTTGCATTAATTTGTCACTCATACGTATTACCTCAATAAAGTCAGGAACTAAACCCTCACTAGAAATCGCTATCCCTACTTTATTTTTAGAAAGAAAACTGATTAAACCCACCATTTCGTCAATTGTCCATTAATAGATTTGGTTTTGGAATTGAACAAAATAGAGAAGCCAAAAGCCCAAAGCCTTCACATTTTGCAACCATCATGGAACCCCAAGAGATTGTAAGATCTATAATTCTGTCTCCTAAACGAACGACTAGGGGAAAAAATGGCACCTTAGATCTTTCGTACATTACGCCAAGGCTAATTGCAGCTGCCTCACCAACCGATCATGTTTTATTAAGTGTTTTTAGAACGCCTCTTTATCGCTTAATTTCCCATATGAATGAGCAGCACACCGCCGGGAGCACTGGCTATTGGCACGTGTGGAATCTTCAATCAGAAGATTTTTCATATCACCTTGAGGATAATTTATCAGAGAATTGGTCGTTTAGACCATTTCCTGATCATCAACCTCCAAGTCTTATATTGATGATAAAAATAGTGACGGAAATCGATGATTTTTTAAAGAAAAACCCTCACAATGTGGCACTAGTCCATTGCCATGAGGGGAAAGGGCGGTCTGGAACTATTTGTTGCGCTTATTTGATGTTTGAGTCTATGGCTCGTGGAGTTAAATTAAGTGCGCTCGAGGCTATACAGATCTTCACCAAGAAGAGGATGCGCCGAATGTTTGGAGAAGGAGTTTCATCTATGTGTCAAATTAGGTATTTGGATTACTGGGAAAAGTATCTTAATTTAAATTCGCTTGCTAAGCTGGACTTTAACATCTATCATGCCTTATATCTGACACCATTTAATCCAGCAAAATCCCAGATTACAGAGATTTTTATCTACAGTAGTTCTCCTTCTATCATTAATTCAAAGATCAAGCTATGGACTTATGATGAAAGTAAGGAAATCAATACCCTCGTTGAATTGTCGCTGAAGACAATTACATTTAACGACTTTAACACCAGTGCTTATATTGTTTCATATATGCCTTTTACAAATATAACTGCGCCTACAAAGGAAATCAAAATCTCTTGTGAAGGTCTGGTTTCCTTAGCTTACGCATGGTTCAACTTATACTTTGAGTCGTTGAAAAAGAACACGCTGCTGCCTACGTTGCCCGTTTCGAATGAAGGATCTTATTCCGTAACCATACCATGGGAAAAATTTGATGGAGTTCTAGGAATTCCAGGTGGAACCCCTCGAAAACTATTCGGCTTCATAAGCATTCGTTGGAAGCTATTCTATGGAAGTTAGCTTTTGACCAGTTTCAAGGGCCAACTTGTGAGATAGAATTCGAAATCAAGTAGATTTGAATTATTCCAAAAAAAGAAATATACGAATTAATCACGCAGAGCTTTACCGCTGCCTCATAATTGTTGGATCTAATTACCTAATCACAAGAGCTTACACTCGAGATGCCAACGACACCTGCCCAAATAATCACATGCCACAAAATATAAACCCTAATTTAAAATCGTTTGATTAATTATGATACGTATTTATGCCATGGATTCGGAACCGACAGTTTGCTGAAATGTGCAACCAATAAACCCGATATTATCTCGATGGACAATCTTAACTGAAGAATTACCCCAATTAATTTTAATTTGTGAAATTCTTAGTTTTTTTAAATTGCCATTTTACAATTTGTTCTTTCATTTTCATATTTTTATAATCGTGGAACCTCCACTATCAGTGTGTGTGTATACCGCCACCCACATACTAGCTGCTAAACTAATCTACAGTTCGTTTAATCTCACCGAGATCCATTTCTTCAGAGTTTTCAAACAATTCAATGGTATGTTTAAATTCCGTTTGTTTCATGGGTAGTGATAACAGTGTTTATTATTTTCTATTTGGCTTACTTTGTTGACTCTTGTCTTCTCCACACCAAATACCCTTCATGTCTCCGATAATAGAGGTGACTACTTCTTAACTTGTTCTCTTACTAACCCCAGTCCTTAAGACTAGTTCCAGAAGATAGACACGTGTCGTCTGTTAGCACCACATCCCACTCGGATGCATCCCATAACGTTCCCGCTTTACCAGACACCTTAAGACAACAACAAGGTCCTTTGAGCATAGCATCACAGGTCAATGGTCGTCACCCTCTAGAGGCTAGACTTAGTAATTGGGACTCTGCACAACAAGCTACTAAATTGGAGATGTACAGACGTGTTTTTGGTGCTGCAGATCCCATTCGTAGAAATATGGAGTTAAGCATCGTGGATGCCACTGATTTCCGTCCAGAGCTTTTGGGTGGCCCTGACAGCATGCACAGAGACATTCTTTTGAACAAAGAAGCTACTGTTGATTGGGAGGATATTTACAATGGCGGCTTTGAGAGTGGCCGTGGCGTCAGTGACTTCCACAGTGAAATGGAGAGAAAGCTTGGTATTTAGTATACATGAATGTTTTAGATAATAAAGAAAACTGAAATGATTTATGAGTAGAATAAGGATTTTAGACACTTGAGATCCGACGAATACGTCATCAAGTCACATTTCGCCGTCTCGAGGACGGAAAACAAAATTACATAAGTCGAGATAATTAGATGAAACAAATATGTTCAACTCTCGAATTTTGTCACATTCTTCATGATTTTGCCTCTTCATTCCAAATGACAGAGTGAAATTAATTACCCTAATTGAAAATCTACAAGAGAAACACAGGCAAACCATACAAACAAAAAAAAATCCGAATTTTTTTTCAAATATTTGGATAATTGAGCTTTTAATTCGAAATAAATTCTAGAAACATTATGATAATTGCCTTCTTGTGAGTTTTGAATCAAGTCTGATATCATAGTGACTCGCCTGCACTCATCAGAATTTTCACTACTCTACAGTTTCAAATCCTTCCACAAGTAAACTACTCAAAATCATTCCCAATGCAATTTGAATCTTCACAAAACAACTGGTATGTCCTGCGCTTGCCCTTGGTTTGAGCCTTGGGCATCATTTTATGAGTCGGTCGGGTGTGGAAGATCTGGAGACCTGAGACGCCTAGATGCTTTAAGAGAGAATAAGAGGTAATACATAATTGAAATGGACGCTTATCTCCCCAGATCGTGTTGTTATTCCAATGATTAAAGTCCAGAGTGAGAATAGGTACCTCTTGATTGATGGCAAACTCGATACCTTTGTTCATGAGACCCCGTCTAGTCACTCATCCAACAGTTCGAAAGACAAAAGTAATCATTAATCCATTATTGGATCTGTTTTCGTCCCAAAGAATTTCTTTATTTCATGTCTTTTTTAATAAAACCAATCATAATCCCGGCACAGACTCTCAATCCATCATTAGATGACAATACTAACTTCTCAGGTCCCGTAAAGACGGCTATGATCTCAATATCGAAAGCATCGATAGTTTGGATACCAACCCAGTTAATCAGAACAGTAAGCGGTATACCATGAAACAGGCGTTTGACGTCTGGTTTGCCAACAAAGATAGCATCCTCTTCGATGTGTCTGTTGGCGTTCATCATGGTGAAAACTACAAGCTCGCTCGGCCAAATCAACTCTATCATTTGGATATGTACCAAGTTAATGAAAAGAAGCATGAACAAGAGCAATCACAAATTGGTTCCATGGACCCTGTTGTAAATCTGGATTCTCAATCTTTCCCTGCTTCTTCTCATGAGGACGTTGTTTCCAATACCATGCAAGACTTCCAGTCTTTGTCGGTTGGAAATATGACCAGCGCATCTGAAAAGCCATTGCTGAAGCCCCCTAACCTTCCTCAACCAGGCGCTTTCCATGGAGCTCCTGTAGAAGGCATGGGCCAGTTGGTGCAGCCAGAAAACATTCAATGGATTTACTTGGATGCTTCTGGCAATGAACAGGGCCCTTTCACTGGTGATGTGATGCAAGAATGGTTAGGAGATGGTTATTTGAGCCTTGATCTTCAAATCCGGCGCCAGGAACAATCCTCGTTTCAGACCTTGCGTCTGTTCTGTGAGTCAATTAACAACTACATCCTGCCTTTTAAGACACCACTCCCACCTGTTGGCGCCGAAAACCCTCTTGGAGGTTCCAGCCATCTTCCTGTAGCTCCTCTGCTCTCTCGAAATGCGTCTGCCTTCGGTGCACATGTACCCTCAGTTGTTCCTGATTCGGTCTCTGCTCAAGCTACTGGAGTATCTATGACCTCTAGTGGACTGTTTGGAGCCGCGCAACAAGCTTCTCAGGGCTCGCAACAACAGCAGCAATCTTCATTCAACTCGAACTTGTACCCCCAAATGATGCCCAACAATGGTTTTGGCGCAGGTGGGTTGAGAGCTCTGTCTCTGAACATCATGTTCGACTACAATGCTTCGAAGGATTATTCGTTAATGAACCCTCCATTTTCTGCAGGGTCTCAATTTGGTCTTGACGCGTTGAATCAGAATATTGGTGGAGGCTTTGGCCAATTGCATATGCCATCCTTGCTTCACCAACAAATTCATGGGCAACAACCAGTTTTGGCTCGGGCAAAGAGCGGATGGGCCGTAGACTCTCCTATTCCTAATCAAATGCCTCAGGCGCCTGTTGCAGGTGCTCCAGGGCCCTTGAACATCGCTCTGACAGGACTTGGCGGCCCTTCTTTGACTCAACCAAGCCCTATGTCTCCTTGGATTAATCGTGTTTCTTCGTCTCGTGCTGCTTCGCCATTCATTCCTACTGCCTCTTTATCCAACGAGGATACTGTTTTGAATGATTTGCATAGCTCTATGGTGACAGGTATACTTAATGACGAGGAACCTTCTATGGGATACTTTCAGCAAAGAAACAGCATGCTTCCATCAGAGAGTGTTTCTTCTAAAAAAGAGTCTAAGACCTCGGTTTCACAAGAAGCTAGTTCCGGCGCTGCCAACCCAACCAGTGTTCTTTCCAATTTAGGTTTTGACTCTGAATCGAGTGCTATCAAACAAGCTCATGCTAACGCAAGAGCTACCCAAGCTTCAGCTTCTAAACCCGTTGTTACCGAAGAGCCTTCTCCAGTTGCTCCTAAAACTAGCGGAAAGTCTGCTGTTGAGTTAGCTTTAGCTCAAGCCGAGTCTTCTTTACAAAATGAACCTGAACAAGCTCCTGAACCAGTTAAGGTGGTTGAGACCCCTGTGGCTGCTGCTCCAACTTCTACATCCCTGGCCCCTTGGGCCAAGAAGGCTCCTGAAGTTGAAACTCCCGCTCTTTCCCTCAAGGAAGTTCAGAAGATGGAGGCTGAATGGCTGGAGAAGGAGAAGCAAAGCAAAGCTGAGCTTCAACGTGAGTTGGCACTCGCAGAGGCCATTGCCGCCTCGAAGCAAGAAGAGAAATCGGCAGCTTCAGTCGAAAGAGTTCCATCCTTTAACTGGGCTAGCTCTTCTCAAGACGCAGTAGCTAAGAAAACCTTAGCTGAGATCCAAAAGGAAGAGGAAGAGGCTGCTAGAACTAGAGCTATGAAAAAGACTGCCCTGGGAACCGTTCCCATGAAGTCCTCATTAGCCAGTACCCTTGCTAGTGCAGTCCCTAAGGACGACATGGGAGGTGCATGGACTGCCGTCACCAAGAAGCCAGTTGTGAAGAAGGCATTGTCCCAAAACGTTACCCCAGTTGTATCCTACTCAATGATGTCTGGCGCCATTAACCCACAGGCCTTGCGTACCGCCTCATCTAACGATGTTCCACTTGTTTCAATCAATGCTATGGGATTGAAGGAGGACTTCTTGGTTTGGGCACGTAGTTCCATGACTAACCTTTACCCTTCTGTCTCCAAGGATGACTTGCTCGAGGTTTTCACTACCTTGCCACTTCACGGAGATTCTCAACAGCTTATCTCCGAAACTATTTACAGTTCTTCTGCTACAATGGATGGCCGTAGATTTGCTCAAGAATTTATGAAGAAGAGACAGCAAGTAGAGAGACAGATTGGTGCTAACGCTGTTGGCTCTTGGTCATCTGCTATTGCTTCGAGTGCTGACAAGACTCCGGCTGTTGATGATGATGGATGGAGTACTAGTGTCAAGTCCAAGAAGAAGGGTAGAAAGAACTAGACATTCATGTATGCAATCTTTCAATATATGTCTTTTCGGCTGCTAGTTGAACCAGCGAAGTGTCTTTGTATTTAAATGGTAGAAACTGCGTGGTTCTAAAGAATAAAAAGTTTATTTCATTTTCTCAAATACATTACATGGATTCAATTGATTGAGTAACTAAATTTTTTCTTTTGGTCGTAAAAGCAAATCTTTTTGACCAGATCAAAAGGCTCATCTCAGCGCTAAAGCTTATCTCCTATTGCGACGACTCTTTTCTTAACCGTGCTCAAAGTACCTGGTTTTCAACTATATGATAGATATGATCCGTAATCAAGTAATTCAGAGATTTATTCGGAAAATCTACCCTGAGAAAAGTGGCGTTTTGCTCATTTATTGTCTATAGTCTCTAAATTCTAGATTTGTAAGTTTCCACTTCGAACGTCAAGAAATTAAGTCATCTATAAAACTTTAGAACAAGATCCGAAAATATCATCCTGATTTTTGTTTCACCAATGCTAAAAATTAAAACTAAGATGTTCTTAAATTAATATTAGATCACATTCTGAAGCTATTTTTATCCATCCTGTCTAAGCGCGGCTCGAATTAGATCATGTGACCAGATCAAGTATTCACCTTGTTCACATTATCGTCAAGTATAACATCTATCCATTTTCCTCTTTCTCTTTAAAGCCCACCAGTAATATTTTTGTTCTGATTGTTTTCTCAATTTGGTATTCATTGCATCCCCAGGCTCCTACTGCTCCTGTATATCTCCCTGCAAATACCCGTCAACCTTGTTTTGTTAGTAAACCCCATAACCGTCATAGCGCTTATAGAGAGACACAACTACCTTCGCTCCAACAGGAAGCAGCAAAATCTTTTCAAATTTAATTTAAACTTCACACACATCCACACACAAAAACTACCTCCTTTGAATGCAGGTTCCAGTCCGTAGAAAATTGGTCATCGTGGGTGACGGTGCTTGTGGTAAAACTTCCTTATTATATGTCTTTACACTAGGAGAATTTCCAACCCAATATCACCCTACTGTCTTTGAAAACTATGTTACAGATTGCAGAATTGATGGAAAACCTGTCCAACTAGCGCTTTGGGATACAGCTGGCCAAGAAGAATATGAGCGTCTCCGGCCTCTCAGTTATCACAATTCCCATGTAATTCTCATAGCGTTTGCTCTTGACGTTCCAGACTCTCTTGAAAGTGCACAGACAAAGTGGGTGGCAGAAGTGAAGCGTAACTGCCCAGAAACACCGTTCATTTTGGTTGGATTGAAGAAAGACTTGCGTACTAGCACCACTGACCGTACTAACTTTGTACAAACAGACATGGGTGAACGTGCAGCAGCAGCAATTGGCGCTAAAAAGTATTTAGAGAGTTCTTCGTTAACAGGAGATGGCGTAGATGACATTTTTGAGTTGGCAACGCGGCTCAGTCTACTTTTATCACAACCCAAAAAGGAAACATGTTGCGCGATAATATAAAGAAAAGTAATGTTTAATGAATGTCAAACAGCGATTGTCACTTGTCAATTTTATCCTCTCTTCTTTTGTAGGTTTCTTGTGTGATATATGTTGGTAACATCTTTAAATCTTCAGATCTCAACTAAATTGATAGAAAGATCTCTCAGTGCACACACCTTCATAATTCTCCATTTCAAATTCTAAAGATCATAGTTTCCTTTATCTCGTTGTATATTAGCTTTGGTCTTGGTTTGGCGCTTGATCTCCTGACGCTTCGCCTCATACATGCCTGGACCAATTTTATTTAGAGGTCCTGTACTTCAATCAAGATCTTAATGGAACTTCTTCTAACGCTTTTAAGACAATTGCGCGGGATGCTTACATTTGTTTGCTTATCGGGCGCACCTAGCGCTAAACAAGTGACAATACGGAACGACCTGGACCGGTTCCAATCACCGGCTAATAATTTTATTCATTTCTTGCACACGTTCTTCGGTTAGTTTTCCGGAGCTGTGCCGTGAATTTCCATGTTCAGATATCTTTCCTTGAACTCGAAACTGTCACCCCCACAAGTATGCGGGCTGGATTGATTACCAAATCGGGCGATCGCTCCGAAACCCAAACAAAATCTATTCAAATTTAGAAATATCTCAAAGATTTGGACTTAAAAAATTACCAGGGAATTCCATCTCTGAAACTCGAATTTAGTTTTGGTCCACTTAACTCAGCTATTTTCGGAGGCAGAAAACTGAATTTACCATCTGCAGTAGCAATGTGCTAGATCTGTAATGGCTACTAACAACGACCTAAAATAAATTCGAAATTCCTTCATTCAAAAGCAATAATTGTATCTGAGACAGTAATAATTTTTCCGATGACGTCGGTACCGTTTCATTTGCCGTCGTTTCAATGGCAATGTACGGCAGATAAGCGTCTGCAAAGTCTCCGGGACAGCAACCGTAAATAGTCAATTTATCCGACAAAGCAGGATATTAAATCGTGAATAAACAAATTCTACAAATAACAAAGCAGTTTCTAGTTGGTCGAGAAAAAAAATCTTCGAAATTATAAATCCTTACGTACTAAATATGACCTTAGAGATCTCAGAGGTATGGATGTTTGTTTCAACACCAAGCATTGTACTAATCTGCACTCTGAGTTAGATGCAGTATTTATACTACAAATAACCCCTTGTGCATCACAAATACCTGTACGTTTACAACCCCGATAGCCCCTCTAATACCAGTTGCTCCTAAATACAAAACTATATAAGGATGGGCTCTCCCACTCAATTGATAGAATCACTAAGATCAATAAGAACAATACTTCAAAGCTTTCACTAGCACAAGATTATAATCCTATTGCACATCCAAGTAAACATATCATACAATGGCTTTCACATCTGTTATCAATGAGGAAATCGGTTCTCTTCCCGCCAAGGGCCCAAAGACTGGCAAGTCCATTCAAGACCTTTTCTCCTTGAAGGGTAAGGTCGCATCTGTCACAGGTTCTTCTACTGGTATCGGCTGGGCCGTTGCCGAGGCTTATGCCCAATCTGGTGCTGACGTCGCTATCTGGTACAACTCTACCCCAGCTGAGGACAAGGCCAAGTACTTGGCTGACACCTATGGTGTTCGTGCTAAAGCTTACAAGTGTAACATTAGCGACCACGAACTGGTTTCCAAGACTGTAAATCAAATCGAGCAAGACTTTGGTGGTCTTGACATTTTTGTTGCCAATGCTGGTGTCCCATGGACCTCTGGTAGATCCATTGAGGTTGAAGGTTTGGGTGACTGGCAAAAAATCATTGACTTGGATTTGAGCGGTGTTTACTACTGTGCCAAGGCCGTTGGTCCAATCTTCAAGAAGAACGGTAAGGGTTCTCTCATTATCACTGCATCTATGTCTGGTCACATCGTCAATGTTCCACAAATGCAAGCTCCATACAATGCTGCCAAGGCCGCTTGCATCCACCTCGCAAAGAGTCTTGCTGTTGAGTGGGCTCCATTTGCTCGTGTTAACTCTGTCTCCCCAGGTTACATTCTTACAGACATTTCTGAGTTCTGCTCAGATGAGCAAAAGGGTAAATGGCACTCTTTGATCCCATTGGGTAGAGAGGGTGAGACCCAAGAGTTGGTTGGAGCTTACGTTTACTTCGCCTCTGACGCTTCTACCTACACCACTGGTACGGATCTTTTGGTTGACGGTGGTTACTGTGCACCATAAATTATAGAATAATGTTAGGATAATAAAAGTAATTGGAAATTTTATTTTGAGACCGTGAATTGGAGATGTAATGTTAAGTTGCTCAACTTGTAATATCTGAGTATCATGTGGTTTATGTATCGAAGTGTTAAATGGGACACCAAAAAGAATCTTCAAACCATTGCGATCTATCTAAAAAACCCTGTTTAGCCTGAAAACCACCGAGAATTGTTGAAAGAGATTGGCACTTCCGGCAAATTGATTTCTCCTATAGCAAAAGCAAAATCAAAGCTATATGCAAATTCATCTTCCAACTAATGAAGCCGGAGCATACAGAAGAAAGATCATAAAGTAAAGCAACTTTTACGAGACCGTTAATTCCTCTTAAACAGAAGCGTCAACATTTGGTATGTACAGAAGGGCCCTTGAAGGTAGCCCAACTGTTGAACTATCAAAATGGATTACTTGATTTTAAATAAAATAATTTGAAAAAAAAAAAAAGATCTAAATTGCACTCTTTTTTTTCGTATAATACATAATCTTCTCTGACTCTTCATCATTTTTTATTCCTCTTATCTTCGCATACAATCACACCTCTACATACTTACTCTCACCCCAACCTTAGTACATAAACCTACGCAATTGACATGGACGACGACTTAACCGCGTCTCATTGGGACGACGTGCTTTCGCCCTCAAATACAGATCTTCTGACGTCAAACCATTTTCGTAGTCTTGCCCTCGATGACCCTTATAGAGACCCAAACGTTCATCACCCTGAAGAGTTTCAAAGAGACGAATCGGACCATGAAGATGAAGATGAAAGTGACAACAATGATAGTGTTGCCCATCATGGAAGTGCGACAAATGAAGATTCAGATAGAGCGTTTGATAATTCATCTCAACATGCATTGCATTCGCCACTTCATTCTTCATATCTTCCTGAGTTTCCGGCGTCTCAACTCTCAGAGTATGAACAAGAAGAGCGCCGCCAACAAAGGGCTGCGATGGTTAGTCAGCTCACACTGGGTGCGGACGAGCTAGAATTAGATACAGCTAGCCAATCGCCTCATAAAATCGACACATCTAGTGCATTGTTTGCAGACAAGGGATCTCCACTTAAAATTGACCGTTCATCCATTGAAACAGCTCCCACTTCTCCAACACGTGGTATGGGCATTAAAAGTGGCAAATTGAGAACGAAAAGATTCAGAAAATACCCTGCTTCAACCATAGTAGCTCATTTAGATGGTGGTTCTGCTGCTGTAAGTGATCCATTGTTCTCAGGGGGTTCAGAGGTTACATCCGGCACTAGATCTGCTTCAAATGCAAGTGATAGACAAAAGAAAATCGTGGAGGATGTGGAAGCCCCTCTTTATAACGTTTCTACTCCGGAGAAAGACATTAAGACTGAATACACGGGCACAGGGCTAATATCGCATGGGCCAAAGGATACTGCACCAGTTCTGGGAACTGAGAGTATTGATGGCGCTAAACCAAAAAGTCATTCAAAAGAGCTACTGAATAAATCTGTTCTCAACCTTGGACCAAATGATAACCACCTCAAGATATCTGTGGGAGACCCATTGAAAGTTGGTGATATTACTACGGCCCATATCGTTTATGTAATACGTACCATAAATGAAAACCCACAGACCCAATTGTTTCCAACGACGGAAACTTCTGTTTCTAGGCGTTACCGTGATTTTCGTTGGATCTATCGTCAGCTTCAAAGTAATCACCCCGGAAAGATAGTTCCTCCACCTCCACTGAAACAGACATATATAGGCCGTTTCAATGAGAATTTTGTAGAGAACCGTCGGTTACTCCTTGAGAAAATGCTTTCGAAAATTTGCCGTATTCCTTGCCTTGTCAATGATCCTGACTTTGTGATGTTTCTTACCAGTGATGATTTCGCGGCTGATTCCAAAGACCGTGAAAAAGCAAGCGGTTCCTCTGCATCGCATGCAAGTCTTGGTGATGATGATGCCGATTCTCCGGCGCCATCTGTTGTTTCCAGCGGAGGTGGTCCCCAAGGGTTTATAAGTTCTCTTTTCTCCATAGCACCAAAAATTCCTGAGCCGAACGATTACTTTTCTCGCAAAAAGTCATACATTGAAGATTTGGAGTTTAACTTAAAGACTTTCTTCAAATCTCTTGAAATGATTGCCGCGCAGCGTGTGGAGACTATTTCTGTGGTTGAAGAATTAGCTTCCACAATCGAAGAACTTGCAGATGTAGAGATCCTGAAGAAAACAACAGACTTACTCTCAGCATTTGCGGAGGTGCACACAAAGCTCAAAGAAAACCTAGACCGTGTCAACTTGCAGGACCAATTGACGTTGGGTTTTACAATCGAAGAGTATTTGCGAATCATTGGCTCAGTCAAGTATACATTTGAGACTAGGACGCGGATCTATCAACAATTGTACACATTCCAGCAAGATTTAGCTAAGAAGGAAGATTCACTAGAAAGACTTGAGTCTAGATCCAGAAGTTCAGTCGATAAAATCAATATGCTCAAATTTGAAGTTGACAAATTGAAACAAAAAGTTTCCTACTTTGAAAATTCCTTCAAAACCATAAGCGAAACAATTAAGCTTGAATTGGACAATTTCGAGATCGAGAAGATTGAAGGCTTTAGAAATAGTGTAGAGATCTTCATTGAAAGCTCAATAGAATCTCAAAAAGAAGCAATCGAGTTGTGGGAGACTTTCTATGAGCGTCACAACCTAGCGGCGGTTTAAATAAAATGATGAGTTGGGGCTAAGTATGCAGCTGTGTAATAATAAATTTGATATCAAATGTATTGTAGCTTACAGTTTTTTTAGTTCTAACGTAATGCCATTTATGATACCAAAATAGAGTGCATCAGCATCAAATCCATCTAATCACTACTCTTACATCTTTAAATAATTTTTATGGCGTCCAACCGATTGCGTTGAAAAGTTGGATTGTTTAATCTTCTAGATCTCTATTGAAGTTTTGCTATGTACTATTCATTTAACAGCCCTGGACCCCAAAACTACAACTTAATATTAAGTAGGTGGAAACCAGGCAGACATAGATTTTCACCAACAATTACCGTCACTATCCATTTTTCTTGATAAAACCCATACGAAAGTCGTGATCTAATGTTTTTAGCAGATTAATTTTTCTATTAATAATCCATTATATTGTCTTGTAAAGGATACGAGAGTAGCAAACAGTATTCTAGCACATGCGAATTGCGTGTCGTAATTTGCGGTCAATCTATGTATGCGCCTAATTGACAGACCAACAGTTTTTGAAAAACTTAGTTTAATAAAATCTTTTTACAGCTTTTATTGAAAAGAAGATTTCACACATTTGATATCAAAGGGTTCAACGTTCGCATCTGATGGGCGTAATGACTCAAGCCTGCATTTGCACCTGTCAACTTTAAATTTGACTCATCTTATTTTATTAATCAATTCTTCAATTCCACATCGCTGAGTTCAGCTATATTCAACTAGCTTCCAAAGACACTAATAAAGTACTTTATTTATAAACATTTGCCTATATTGCTAATATTTTCCCCATCCCATTCATGCAAACATGGATAGTAGGGTCTACTTGAACAGGACCCCTTTGAGCATCCTCTCCATTCCAAGAAATAGAGCCTGGCTCTTTGCAGCACCAATTCTAGCGCTTCTAAGCAAACAAGCTGCTCTGGCTTCTATTAACCCTTCTTCTCCTTACATTTCTGAACTGGATGATGAAGACGATAGTGACTCCGATGATGCACTGCTACAGAGACAAGATAGTGAAGATCCATTGACTTCCAGCTTCATGTCTTCGGGCTCCGGGTCAGGTGGTCACAGAAAGACTTCACTTGCCAGACTGAGCTCACAAACCGATAACTCTAGTAAATTTTCTCCAGTATACCATTCTCCAAGGGGTAGTGTGGTCGATCTTTCGCTTGTACGAACTCGAACAGAAGAGGAAGATGACATTGAGCAAGAAGCTGAGGAAAGTTTCTTCCATATTGCATATACTCCTACAGAGTGCACTGTGATCTGCGCTACTAATGATTTCGAGCAACTCTTTAGGAAGCCATTATCAGTATGTCTCAAACTTGGATATAACGATGTCGTAGTTATCGATAACCTGTTTTTTTCATTGCAAATAGATAACGAAGGCCAGGATAATGGATCGGAGCGAATTTTGGAGTTTACTCGGCCACTTTCTGAACTTGGAATCTCACTTTTCTTCCTCTCTAGTCACTATTCAGACATTGTTCTTATTCCACAGTCTTTCCGTGAACAGGTGGTTGAAATATTAGCTCTGAAAAATTTCGTGTACTCGCCCAATACTAATAGCTACATGGTAGGATATGGACAAAGGGATGAAGTCCCTGAAGAACCTGCAGCACTTAAGAATCTACAAAAAGTGACTCAGCAACTTTTTAGAAATGCCAACATACGCCCCAGAATTCACAAAAGCAAAAAGTGTCTATTAACAGGAGCTCGTCCGGGTGAAGTCAAGAACAGCATCGATAAAACATCTGCTTGTATAGCCGCCGGAACTGTGCCTGAGTACTTTGCGATGACTCGTACTGCAAACGATGAGATGTCGCTATTATTGCCAGGATCTTTGAAGAAGCGTGCAAAATTAGGATTTGACTCTCGTAGCATTGTTGGACTGTCACCTGACGCAATTATCCCCATCACTGTTGACTTGTCCAAACTTCCACTCGATTCTACAGGTATTGTGGCTGGTTTGGCTAGTAGTTTGTTAGAAAGCATGAAAGCAACTGACCTGGAGGACTTACCAACGTTGGAAATGAATTATCTCTCAATGGCTTGTTCAGCTGTTATTATGATTCCAGAAGAAAACTTAGCTATTGTGACGAAAATGATCGATGAACTTTCTTCAAACGAAGAAGCCTAATTTTTAGCTCGACTCCGCTTGTTTACTGCATTTGTTGTAAAGCATTCGCTACTTTAATTATTTGTACATTTAGTTATTTATGATAATGAACGATTATGCATAATGAAGCAATATTATCAGTACTACAGTAGTCAAAACATATTTATCAAACAAATTTTCTCATATCATGCTTCACTGCAATTTCAATTGGTCAATTTCAAGATCACACTACTGGCTACATTTTTATGACAAGTCAACTTACTAGGAAGAAGTCCTCGTCTCAAAACAATGAAAAAAAATGATCTTCTGGCTTTTGACTAGATCCTCAGTTTATTTTTAGCAGTTAATTATCTAGATGCTGAGTATTTTAACTATGCAAGGATCGTAGTTTTGACGCCACAATTATGGACAGGACTTTCAATAAAGGTACATATATAAGACCCTCTGGAATCAATTTATGTTGCGTGATTTTTTTTTGTCTTCGATCGAAATGAAGTTGTCAATGATATTCCCTGTTCTTCTTGCATTTGCAGTAGCAGCGCCTCCTGTTGAAAAGCGGGCTACTTGGGACAGATATAAGGTGAGTCGTGAAAAGATAACATTAAGCGATGGTCTGCAGTACTGGTGGATTTGTGAGGGAGAATACTGCTACGTTATGCCATCTTATGTCCAAGGTCGGCATTGAACTACGTCCTTGTAGTGGCTCTCATGTTAGTTATACAATATGTAATAATATGATGAAATTAATCAAGAAAACAAGTTAAACGAATCAATTTGGTAAATTGAATTTGCCATCTGCTTATCAAAACCTTGGTAACTATTTAATGAGTCTATTCTCAATTATATCGTTGATTTCAGATTTTAATAACTTGAAGAACAAAGATTCTATTTAAAGGAAAAGAAGATACCTAAACAGATAAAATGGCTTAAGCTTTGATTCGAGCCAGATTTAATGAGCCATTTCCAATGATTCATTTAAAAGAGTTAAAAGACAATTCACGTGTCCATTTAAATCTTTTAACATACTTAGCGATCTATAAAAGGCTTTAAACTCGACCTTTGTTACATACAAAATACCCTAGATCCTATCATTAATTATATAATACATATAAGAGATTGCAATTTTGCTCACCAAATTTGTCGTTTCAGAAGGTCTTCATCTTTAAATTCATATCCGAAGTCAGGAACTTGTAGGTTTTGGATGTTGAATACAGACTTTGGCTGGTCAAAACTATTCTCGTTTGTAAATGGCATGGGCTCAGTACCACCATTTGCCATCTTGGGTGACAATTCATTAGGGGTGATCTTAATATGAGTCACACTACCAAAATCGTCATAAACAAGATCAAAAACAGCTATAATTGGAGAGTGAAGCAGTCTTAAAAATTCAGAAAACAGTAGGTCCGGGCGCTGCAAAATGCCCTTGGAAACCAGGAACAAAGAATGAGCGCCAGCAGCGCCAAATTGCAATTGGTTTTGCAGTTGCAACATCTGAAATGCTTCCATCGCAGCGCGCTGAATGGGTTCACGTGAAAGATCTAGCAAACCAAAAGCAGTTTGATTGCTTGTGTTTATCAGTGGCTGCGACAAGTTTTGCTGCAAGGACTGTAAAGGAGATGTGAGCGATGGTTGCATGTTTTGCTGAAGAGAGGGAAGTGGCTGTAGGGGCGCTTGTCCATGCACCAAAGGTTGAGGCATCAAGCCCGATTGAGGAGCGGAGATTCCGGCCGCAGAGGAGGACGGAATGGATGATGGAACTGTGGATGCTGTTCCGAACACTGGCGTTGATCCCCAGGTTTGCAGCCCAGCAGAATTACCCCATATGGAGCTACTTCTCCGATAGCCTGAGCTCCAAAGAGTCCCACCTTGTGAGTCATGCAATGGAGGCATTGATTGGCGCAGATAATCAGAAGCCCAAAAGTCCATAGGAGGTGGATGTTGAACTGTTGCAGTTGGTGGAGTTGGTTGGGATTGAGGTGCAGGAGGTTGCGTTAGCATACTATCAAAACCATCAGTAGCAGACACTGATCCTATTGAAATACGTGGTTGCGCATGGTATAGTTGTTCTAGAAGATGATTAGTTGCTG
Organism: Australozyma nongkhaiensis; assembly: GCA_030563825.1. Classification (NCBI taxonomy): domain Eukaryota; kingdom Fungi; phylum Ascomycota; class Pichiomycetes; order Serinales; family Metschnikowiaceae; genus Australozyma; species Australozyma nongkhaiensis. The sequence goes on along the minus strand of JAJMKF010000006.1, from coordinate 342,534 downwards.
GCGTGATTGTGGTTTGGGCACCCTGTGCTGCACTTACTGTTGGACTTGGAGCACTGACACTTTCAAGAGAAACAGGAAATTGTGCATTAGGAGGTAATTCAACTGGATTGAAAGACAATTCTTGGCCCATAGCAGAGGAAGGATTATCTATAAAACCATTTCTCAGTGGCTTCGTATCCATTGGTATTGAAGGAAGCATGATTGCATTGTTTGCCTTCAAACTGGCTTGAACTTTTTCTCTTCTCTCCTTCTCCTTCCTTTGTTCCTCCATTTCTTTCTTCTGTATTTCAAGTCTTTCCTTTTCCTTCTTCTCGGCCTCTTTTCTCTCTAGCTCTTTTCGCTCTCTTTCCAACTTTTCGTATTCCTTCTTCTCTTGCTCTTTCTTCTTTAAGGCCTCGATCTTTTTCTCTTTTTCGTGAAGCTTCTTCAACCTCAATTCCTCTTTACGACGTAATTGTTCTGCACGAACCGCTTCTTGTTGTTGTTTCAAAGCAGCGGCCTTTTCTCGCTCTGCATCCAATCGCTTCTTCTTCTCGTCCTCATGAGCTTTCTGCTGCAATCGCTTCTTCTCCTTGTTCTCTTCCTTTTGCCTCAATTTCTTCAACTCGCGCTCTTTCTTGGCACTTTCCTCTGCCTCTAGCTCTTGAATAAACTGCTTAGTTCTGTCTTCGGAAACTTTCTTTTCGAACTCAACACGAAATCTTTTTCTTATAAGATGAACTGCTTGGATCATGAATAAACCGCGAAGTTCTTCGATTCGCTCCTGCTCATGTTCTGCGGGGTCGTATTCATGATCTTCATCTTCATAGTCACTCTCATCACTATGTTGCAGATCTCCATCATGATCATGTTCAGGGGTACTTTCATGATGGTGCGAGCATCTCAGATTGTAAGCACTATCATCGCTAGTGTGAAGATTAGAATGTGAATGGTTGTGAGAATGGTCATGGAAATGGTCAAGGGAATGATTATTAGCCTCTTCATGCTCAAGTTTATGAGCTTGCTTGTTGACATTCATAATAGCTTCGTCTTTTAAATGCGCTTTCAATTGTTTATCATTTTCATCGTCGACTTCAGTACTCTCAATCTCGTTTTCTCTCTTCTTAATAACCTCCACCATATCTACAAATTGTTTTTCTCCATTGAGAAGTAGATCTGCAAACTCTGACATACTATCTGCGATATCTTTGGAAAGCTTATTTGCCATATCATCAGAAGCGAGTTGTGTCTTAAGAAACTCGAGAACTTTAGGGACACCAGCTTTTCCTTCGTTTGTATATCGATACAATTGGTCTAGAAACTGAGTAGGAAAGGGTTTCGAAGTGGAGTCTTTATTATGTGAGGATTCATTTACAGCAGCGTAAACATGAGGATACATCTTGAAGTAATCACCAAAATTGCCATGTTCTCGAGCGTTTGTCAAAGCTTCTAGACGACCCAAAGCCTCTGATTTTGCAGCCTCCAGATCGTCCCCTGCAGAAATTTGAGATCGTAGACGATTCTCAGATGTTGAAAGCCATTTCATAAAAAAATCCCGAGACGGATTTGGTTTCTCTGGCTTAGAACGAGTCATATTCCAAGTAGATTCTAGGAAATCACTCATGTATGGCACTGTTGCAAAATCCATTTCCTCTCGGAGATTTGCAATGTTTTGGCCGCAATTGGAACATAGACAGCCCCAACCTGATTTATGATTATGCCCTGAAGACTTATGATTATTCGTGCGTGCAGTCAGCTTAACTCCATTCATCATCATCTCCATATCGATATCAAGTATTTTTTGGCGCTCGGGAAACGAAAGACTGTTCCAGAATTCACGTTCTTGTTCATCTTTGAAGTGAAACATGCTTCTTTCTAGATTTCCAGGTAGATCAAGGAAAGTGGGATTTTCATCTTTCGAGAGGTCTTTGTTATGAGTAATAGGTATGTTATTTGAATGTTCATCTGCTTCATCTTCGTCATCTTCATCATATATGGGTTCTACGATTAAGTCACCGTTTTTTGCGACTTTGATAACTCGATTATTGGGGTAAGGCTCGTCTGGGTCCCATATGTCCACGGCCGATAGTGGAATATTTGATGCGGAAGTGCCAGAATCTGTCAAAGGAACAATATTATTGGATGATCCCTTCTTTTTCTTTTTCTTCTTCTTTCGTTTTGCAGTGCTTATCTGTTGTGTATCGCCATTATAGTCGAAATGGAGATCAAGACCATTGGTATAGTGAGCCGGGGCAGTTTGATCTGCCGGCGTAACACCCATGATGAATAGTGCGAGTCCTCTGCGCTAGAGTGGGAAATATACAAGAAATTGCGCTTCAGAAGGTATACACAATGGCTACAAATGGGGTTAACTGGAGTAGGTTTTAAAATCTATGGGATGTGCAAGGTGTACGGGTCTGAATTTGGGGTAAAAGATGGGGGAAAGATGAGCTTCTGGCTAAAGAGTATTGATGTGGTTATGGTAATTGTGACTCCAAAATCTTCTATGGAAATAAAGTGGAGTCGTTTTTTCTCTAGAATAAACGGTAGTTTCTAGATCTTATCATGAGGTGAAACAATTAATATTCAGAGGCCCTGGTGTGGATGTTTCATATGAGACTATGTGACGGATCTCGACCAGTGCAATTCATCTTCAGTTACGAAATCTATGAGAGGGATTTTCAAATTTTTTATTTATTTTTACATACCGATAAACAATTAAGGAGATGAAACCGACTTTTAATGACAGACCTATTTCTGACGAGTCTTGTCAATCTAAGGAAGTTGCTAATTGCAAGTGCATGAGGAAAGAGATATCGTAGTATGTTTCAGTTTAAAGGCACAATATCGAAAGTAAAAACGCCAACAAGGAAAGGGCCAAGGTGAGACTGACGCTAAATAATGCTGAGCCAGCAAGAATGAATGCAAAGGTTAATCCCTGGTGTGAGCTATTCAATGCAAACCCTGCCATTTGAATCGTTCCGTAGATTGATGCTACAAGAGCTACCGTTAGAAGTAGGAAGCAAGTAGTGACAAGAATATATGTTCCGGCGCTGCTTTTTTGCTTTTTTCTTTCTTCAGCTCCTTTTAATTCAGTCATAACTCACAATTATTCAAGGGTTTTCGAGACTTTCTTTGGTAAAATAGGCATATTCATAAAAGCCAGTTTTAATAATAAGCTCTTATATATGGTCGGCAGAGCATATCGGCATGGCAAATTCAAATTCTGCACGAGAAGTTTAAGAAACCAAATTTAATAAAATCGATATATGTTTCATGGTGTCCGATAAAATATAATTCAATTGACTAGGTGATTATTAAATTTGCAGCCACAAATGCAGTACCTTTCAGAGTAAAGATGCCAGTGTTGACGACAAAGATACAAATTTTGTAGCACCTAGAGCTTTTCTACAGTTCACAAGAATAATTCAAATAATACTAGATAAATTTTTTATATAACTTTGTAACTTTTCATTTCACCACGACATGAGTCGTTAATCATTATCTTTGCTTATCAGTTCACTCTCTGTTCTACCCACTTCCTGAGGTTCCGGTTTAATTGCCCTCTTTTCTATCTTAACGGCTTTTTCTCCCTTTTCATCGCCAGTCTTCAGATAAAGCTCCTGTCTCAATTGCTTATTCTCCTCTAGAACCTCTTCCATCAAGTTCGCTAACTTATCAATCTTCTTGTAGATCTCATAGAGTTCCCACTTGATACCCTTTGCATTGGCCTCTGCCACAGGTTGAATAACTTTACGGATGTCGTTTTGGAATTGGACAGAGTCAATAGCAAAATCAGGATCTTCTCTTTCATTTACACGTTGCAATCTCAAACACTCGTTAATTTCGGAAGAGCGGTTACGAATTCCTTCCCACTCAGAGCCACCATGCTCATCGGTAAATCCATCAGTCAAGTCCCATTCGGTATCAACTTCGTTTGCATCATCGGGCACTCCCTTGTATCGATTATACTGCACACGGCGGGCGTTTGAAAGCTCATCATATGCAATGTAAAGTAAAATTGGGAAGTAAATCACAGTCATGATATAGTAATTCATAGCCTTGAATGCACGCCTAGACATAAATAGTTTCGTAGGATAGATACAAACCTCAATCACGTTGAAAGGAGGAACATACAAATCAGTATCTGGGGCACGAACATAACGAAGCGTTTTTTGTGCAACAAGAGCGAAAGACTCATCTGTTGCATTCTCAACAATCGATGCATATGCAGAGGAGTATAAAGCAATAAGGATATTCATAAGAATAACTGAAAGTAGAAATGAGTATATGTAGTACATGATCGATGCATATGGAGGCACTAAGGTCTTCACATCTGAGAATCCAGATTCTCCAATAACTGCATTGACTAATGACACCAAAATTCTCTTTGTGGCTTCGCTTTTACCATCCAGCGCATCGAGTCCCAAGAATCCTTGCAAGAAGCCTAGGATCACCACAGCAAGAAGGACGAAAAACAAAATCAGCTCCTTCATCATTGTTTTTATTACCACAATCATTGCTCCAACGAATTGCTCCGCGTCAAGGAATAAAAGAAGTCTCGACCACATCAATGGAGCCGCACAAGATAATACACGGAAACTGATTTCATCATAGTGATCACGAAGCAGGCCATGACTAGATAGGGAGAGGAACCGGAATGTCACAGACATGATAATGATACCATACATTATATCGTTAAAAACATTCCAAAAGCCAATATACCGCCATCCCACATGATATACTTTTGTGATTTCATCAAAGACCAGGCCGATCATGAAAACATAGAATAAACCTTCAAACATGTCGATACCAGTAACACCGCGCTGCTTGAAATTGACAATAATTGAGTATAAAATAAGAAAGCAGACACTGAAGAAGATCTCTAATATGTTTTGGTAAGCTGGAGTTTTAATTCTAGCAGGATCAAAATGTGCCCAAAATTTAGGAGAGGCTACACCTTCGTATAAGACATACAGATGAGGGTCTTTGGCGCTTTGTACAATCCATCCGCGCCAAAGCCACTTAATACACCGCTGATAACCGGAGGACCCAATTACAATGGTTGAATGCATGTCAACAGCCAACTCCAAAGCACTAACGGGCTCTGTGTTTTCATCATTTGCACGTATAGAGTACCTGTGGCATAGGAGACCCAAAAACAAGTACTTTTCGTCTGCAGATGCGGCAGCAGATGAAGAAATCGAACCAGCAGCAACGTCGTCAATTATGAGAACAGCAAGACGTTGAGCTGCAACAGCACGTAGAGAATAAAGCTCATTGTCTGCTAACTCGTATTCTGCCTGATCCCAATACCATCCAGTGACTTTCAAAAGCGCATAAACTAAGCAAGCTCTATACTTGAACGCCAGTGTCCCTTCCTCACCATTACCTTTCCCGCCCGCGGCACGGTATGCAAGTTTTACGACATTGGCATTGAGTACAGGAGAATGTGAATCTGTAATATCTTTTGTTTCGAAAACGGTTGGAATTACTTCATCAATGAGTTTCTTTAAGTTGAGAGCGACCCTAAGAACTTGAAATGGATTTGCGCAATTCTTCGCTGAGATGGGATATGTTCCCAAAAGCGCATCGTCGGACATGAGTAGACGTATCAATTGCTAATTTTGGTAAATTGGAATGCTTGCTCTGAGTGAAATCGATGTTGAAAACGGTAGTCCGGGGTTTATGTACGTTTGAGAGGTAGACCGGTATATAAGGAGATATAAATGCGATAAACGAAAGACAATTACAAGGAGTAAAAATGAACATGAGAGTGACTTTTTTTTCATTTTAGAATTTACTTAGCCAATAATAGTAAAGGAGTTTCTTTTTTGATTTGCTGCCTCTTTAATACACTTTCACTGATTGGTAGATTTTGAAGTACAATCCACAGTTCATGACACTAATAGATACAGTTCTTGCCGTTTATAGACACCCATTGCATTGAAAAACCTATTCATAATGGAATGCTACATAAACCGCTATCATAAGAAATTATGACAACTTTTTATACTCATTCTTTCAGTACATTCTTCATTGAATCAAGTATTCCATGAGTCGTAGCTAGCGGCCACCGTCAATGCTAAAATCAAATCAAACACTCCACCTTCTTGGAAAATCTTTTGGTCGTAAATAGTCAACCAGCCGTGCTTATGAACATGGTCTGGTTCGTCATCTGCAGGTGTCTTGTCAAAATGAAGGCCATCGCCAATATCCGAATAGGGCTTGATATCGAGCACCTGGCTCATTGTGCCTGTATCTGTAGTTGCTTCAAGAGGACCGGCGCCATACTTAAGGTCATCTAAATCCCAGTCTCCCCACAGCAGTCTGTCGATGACAGACCCATCGGAAATAGAGTGGAGTTTTCTTAAGAGTCGTTTCTTAACACGCGCTTCGCATGGCCTAACTACCGCAACTACCAGATCAAGGCAAATATCAGAAAATTGCCTGTTTGGACTGGTAAATTCTTGATGGAAGTATAAATGACGTTTCCGGACGAACTTCGGCGGTTTATTTCTATCAAGAAGGTTGAAATGGCTATCTCGAACTTGTGGGATGTACCCGATGAAATAAGTTTGATTCTTTATATCTGCCCTGAAGTTTTTTGCATTAGTTTGTGGTTCTGTTGCCATGGGCCAGAATGATGGCGGGATGGGAGAAGTGAATGCAAAACCTTCTAGAAGAAACTGCTGATTCTTTCCTGAGCTTGAGCCGTTGCTCATTACAACATTATCTTTAACCTCTTCGAATTGACTTTTGGGAAAACTAAAGCTCAATTTAGGAAGATCTATCAATGGTTCGTTTGGGGGCTTGCGTCTGACCAGACTGTACTTTTTTATGGACTCTTGCTGTTTTATATTCTCTTTTCTTGTGAGAGTTCCATGATGCACTGCTCTTTCTATCAACACCTCAGCTTTTAAGGTGCTTCCTGTGCAATCTACAACTACAATTGCTTCTCCCGTCACGGTATCCTCAAAGACTAACAGAATTGAGTTGGTTCTTGTGTTCGAGGTTCTTTCTTTGTCCTTAGAGATGAGAGTAGCGGGTCTATCTTTGTAGATTCGAACAAAGTAGCCAGGAGAAGAGCGGCAGTTCACGTGTCGAGCTGTCGGATTTGTAGATAAGTAAAAGCCTGGATCAAATCTTTCAATGTGGAATTTCCAAAACAGTTGTCTTGTCGACCCAAACCTATCATATACCTTCTGCATAGGCTCGGTATATGATTCCAGGTGATTTTGATCCATGTTATTGAACTTGTGAGCGGCTTCCACATTTTTCTTAATGAACTTGTTCTGTAATTCTGACAGTTTATCATTATTTATTCTATCGATGGAATGCACATCAACAAAATCGGAGAAGTCTGAGCTAGCACATTTGGGATCGGAACTTGATAATGGAACTTTTCTAGTAACCTTTTTCGGCAGAAGCGCTGAGTACGACGGTGCTACCAGTACAGTGTTTGAGGGCTTGTCAATTGACGCTGTTGCTCTAGAATTTCCAGAATTCATTTAAATAATGAGCATCGTGGTGGCTGTATTTAAGGACAATCGACCATTTAAGGAAGCGGAAAAGTGAGAGAACTTTAGATATCAATTGCCATCAATATAGGGCAAATATATTCCTGTGAGGCGGTGGCTGTGGGTGCAAATACACTGAAGTCAGGAGAAGTGACTATCCCCCACTATTAAAAATAAATTTTTAGAATCTTGTTAAAAGGCACGTATTAATGTTTGAGTCTGTCAAATCTAAATTTAACAACTGAAAATCAAAATATTCAGAAGATTTTGTAGACCGCTATTTAGGCTAATTGTGAGTGCTTCTTTCATGAATTGCAGATCCCTATCAGTAAGTTTATAAGTTCGAAGCAACATCGAGCCTTAAACAAGATATATTTGTTTGAAATTCTTTCAAAATTCTGTATGAATGAGAACCTTTTTATGGAACAATTCATTTTCCTTTCTCACAGAAGTCACTCGTAAACCCCGTAAATATATGTCGCTCAACCCAACAAAACGAAATTGAAGAACAAAAAGATTACATTCACAACATACTTTTTCAAAAACTTCAAAATCACAAACCATTCAAGTTTCGATTTAAACTCAGGCAGTAATCTTTCACCTGTATAGTCCAACTCTTATTAGTGTACACAAATGGACCGCGTGCCTCACTCACTTTTCCTAACTACTTTTCTTTCGACGACAACATGAACGCCGACGAATCGGGAATCCAGGACGATGCCTCGTCCAGGTCTCCACTGATGGTATGTAATTAAAGCTCGTTGTGAAATAATGTCTTTGTTTTGCTTGAACTCAAGTTTGGTCTTCCATTCCGAAACTAAAACTTCCCAATTACGCGTTGTATATCGTTGATATATCGTTGATTTATCGTGAATGCTCCTTGAAATCACTCTTTTAAACTTATATTTTAAATATTATCCCCCACCGCTGAAACGGTGCTTTCACAAGAAGCAACTCCGAGCCAAAGATCTACTTCATATGCCTGAAATGATTCGAGAGAAACTAAACAATAAAACAAAATTTAATGGAAAACAATACTAACATTAGTCTGTGGAGCCTTACTTATCGGAAGATAAGGGCCATTACTTTGCCTCTGATAAGAAACCTAAGATTGACATTGACGAGACCGTCAAAAAATTCAAGTACTTGTTGGGCGTGACTGACTTATTTCGTCATTTCTTGGACCTGCGCGCAGCTGGCGATCCTTTGTTTGCTGAGGTTGTTCGCCGTATTGATGGTGCCAATGTCTCGGCTCTGGGTGCTGCCCTCCATCGCAGAAGAAAAACAGAGCGTGAAGAGGATGCTGAGCTTCTTTCCGACGAGAAGAAGACTGCTCGTATTCCGGAGTTCTCTGAGCTGCCTCCATACATTAACGGTACCCTCCGTAGTTACCAGGTCCAAGGTCTCAATTGGTTGATTGGATTGTACGAGAACAATATCAGTGGTATTCTTGCCGATGAGATGGGATTGGGTAAAACACTTCAAACCATTTCCCTTTTGGGCTACTTACGACATTTCAGAGGGGTAAGGGGCCCCCATATTATAATCACCCCAAAGCTGACGCTTGACAATTGGAAGCGTGAGTTCAGTCGCTGGACTCCTGAAGTGAACGTTGTCGTTTTGCAAGGTACTAAAGACGAGAGACAGGATCTCATAAGCAACACGATAATTCGTTGTGACTTTGATGTCATCATTACTTCTTACGAAATTGTTATACGTGAAAAGGCAACTTTCAAAAAATTCGATTGGCAATACATTGTCATAGATGAAGCTCATCGTATTAAAAACGAGCAATCGATGTTGTCCCAAATCATTCGTTTATTCCATCTGAAGCATAGACTCTTAATCACTGGAACGCCGCTTCAAAACAATTTGCATGAGTTGTGGGCTTTGCTTAATTTTATTTTACCCGACGTGTTTGGAGACAGTGATGCGTTTGATGCTTGGTTCACACGTGGAGAGGCAGAGTTGGAAGGAGAAGTCAAGGACGAGAACGCTGATGAATCTAAGCAGCTTAAAAAGGAAGGTGAGGATGCAGGTCAAAATTCTGTTGTATCTCAATTACATAAAGTTCTTCAACCATTTCTTCTTCGTCGTATTAAATCTGATGTTGAGAAGTCGCTTCTTCCTAAACAGGAGATGAATGTTTACATTGGAATGTCCGATATGCAACGTAAATGGTATCAGAAACTTTTAGAAAAAGACTTGGATGCTGTCAACGGTGCTAACGGTAAAAAAGAGCTGAAAACGAGACTTTTGAACATTGTCATGCAGCTTCGTAAGTGTTGTAATCATCCATACTTGTTCGAAGGTGCTGAGCCCGGTCCTCCTTATACAACCGATGAGCATATTGTTGAAAACTCTCAAAAGATGCTTATTTTGGACAAGTTACTTAAAAAATTGCGCGATGAAGGTTCTCGTGTTCTTATTTTCTCTCAGATGAGTCGTATGCTTGACATTTTGGAAGATTACTGTCTGTTCAGAGGTTATGAATATTGTAGAATTGATGGACAAACTGATCATGCTGACCGTGTTCGTCATATTGACGAGTATAACGCTCCGGACCTGTCCAAATTTGTTTTCCTTTTGACCACTCGTGCAGGAGGACTTGGTATCAACTTGACTACCGCCGACATTGTTATTTTATTCGATTCTGATTGGAATCCACAGGCTGATTTGCAAGCCATGGATAGAGCACATAGAATTGGTCAAACAAAGCAAGTCAAAGTTTTTAGGCTTATAACCCTGAACGCCGTTGAGGAGAAGATTTTGGAAAGGGCCACTCAAAAGTTACGTCTAGACCAATTGGTTATCCAAGATGCTCGTAACCGTAAATCGGACAATAATCTGAACTCCACTACATCTAAGGACCAATTATTGGATATGATTCAATATGGTGCCGCCGACATTTTTCTGCAGGACAAGAAGGAAGCGAAACAGGGAGATTTAGATATTGAAGCAATTTTACGAAACTCGCAGTCTAAGACTCAAGAATTGACACAAAAATACGCTAAATTGGACTTATCTGCACTTCAAAACTTTTCCAATGATGGTTCTGTTTATGAATGGAACGGAGAAAACTTCAAGAAGAAGGAGCCCAACTCACTCAAGAATGTTGGTCACGCCTGGATTAATCCTACTAAAAGAGAACGTAAGGAGAATTACAGTGTTGACCTGTATTATAAAGATGTTATGAGTTCTGGAAAGAACTCAAATGCTAATGATGACCCTGCTTATGTAGAGCCTTATTACTCGTCTCAAAACCACACCCCTGGCCCAGGCAGTGGTGCTCATAACCATGTTCGTGGAGGACCACGTCCACCCAAACAACTCAATATTTACGACCATCAATTCCATCCACCAAAGCTTTTAGAGTTGCACGAGATGGAGAAAAATTATTACAGAAAGAGAATCGGATTTGAACCTCCTCTTGAAAACGGTCCAGCTGACACTTTGGCTCAACGTGAAGAGGCGCAAAGGCTATTTGAGGAAGAAATTTTCAACTCTCGTGCTCTCACGGATGAGGAGAAGGAGCTTAAAGCAGAGCTTTTAACTCAAGGATTTAACGCATGGAATAGACGTGATTTTGTTCACTTTGTGCTGCTTTCAGGTAAATATGGGCGTAATGCCATATCTCTAATCTCAGCCGAATTTGAGGAGAAAACCCCAGAAGAAGTCCGTGAATACGCCAAGGTCTTTTGGCAACGGTACAAAGAAATTGACGGTTACGAACGGTACCTCCTGCAAATTGAGGCTGGTGAAGAAAAGATTGAGAAAATGAAAATTTCCAAGGAATGCTTGCGCAGGAAGCTTCTGACGTATCGTTATCCACTCCAGGAGCTTGTACTTAAGTTCCCACCTGCAACAACGACCAAGCGTACCTTTACAGATGAGGAGGACAGGTTTATGTTAGTCCAGATGTACAAGTTCGGCCTCGATCGTCCAGACTTGTATGAGCGTATCAGAGACTCGATCAAACAATCTGCTATTCTTCGATTTGACTTTTTTATGCACCTGAGATCGACCGCCGAGCTTTCTAGAAGATGTAACTCGCTTTTAGCGTGTGTTTTAAAGGAAATCAACCCAGAAATGGCCGCTGCTAACAAGAGTATTAAGCAAGAGCGTATCTCGAAGCGGAAGGGTGAGGGAGAAGTTAAGAAGCGGAAAAAGAGTAAGTTGAAGTAGTTTTTTTAAATTAATAGAAATCTTATGTATGAGCAGAAGGATCTGATAACTAAAAAGAGACTAAAACGTATTTGAAATTAAGAAGAATATTGTTCTATATAGAAACAATACCCAAGCTACAAATAATCATAATAAATATCATAATTCATGAGTCGTAAGTAAATAAATGCCGCGGAATGTCCAAAACATCCAACAAGATCTCTAAAAGTTGAAGAAAGATAGACACTCTAAAAGCCAAGTCTCACCCCTTGATAATATGGAGGTGGTGCCTCGCTGTATATAGATTGCTTGTCGGTTTTCTCACCTTGCAAGTCCAATTGAAGTTGCAATTTATGATTAATCTTTTCGATATCGATTCTGTTAAGTGACTTCTTGGGCTTAGGTACAGGTTCCTTTCTAAGAGGCGAAGCAGATATGGCTGGAGCAGAGCGTGCAAACAAGGAGTTTCCAAGTCCCACACTGCCAACAAAAGAAGAGTTGTGGCTGAGGGGAGAAGGACGTCCTGTACTTGTAGCCAATCTGTCAACTGGGTTCTTCTTGATAGGAGTAGGGTGGAATATTTGCTGAGGTTCAATAGGAATTTCCGGCTCAGTAGAAGTTTCTGGGATTTCACCAACGCCAGAGCTACAGGCAGAGATGTAGGTAGATGCAAGACCTTCAGTGCCCAATGGTGCAGGCTCCAGCGTCTTTGATGTCTCTTCCGCGATTTCCTCCTTGGCCAGATTTTGCTTTTTGCGACCCAATTTAATAGTTCTCCTCTTAGCTCTACCAGAATTACCAGAATAAAATGACTGACTCTGTATGGTCGAGATCTCACGCAAAATCTCGTCTTTCCGACGAAAGTCGCCTTTTTCCAATAAATCCACAGGAATACTGTTATTGTGTTGAGTAACAGCGCCATTCACAGACAACTTAAGATTGGAATAAAGCGAGTGCGCTAAGTTTGGAGACACGTGCTTATTAAATTTTTCCAAGTGGTTTCTTTGAACGACGCGTTTGAAGCCCGGAATACGCAAATCAAGCGTTTGTCTGCTACCATAGAGTTTTGCAGTTTTGCTAATGGTTTCAGGGGCAACAGACTCGAAATCGGCGGAGTCAACAACTGGATTCTGAGCCAGATCTTTTAAGTGATCTTTCAAATTGTTAATGAAGTCATTGTTAGCCAAAGAGCTTGTATACTTTAATGAGAACTGGTGGATGAGAGTCGGTAGCGTTTCTCTAAATAAGTCTCTAATTTGATGTTCAATTTGTTTTTGCAAAAAGTTTGCCAACACGTGAACGTCGTCAAAAGTCGAGCTAACGTTGATTGAATCCAAGGGATCATTGCGGAAGACAAGTGTGAGTCCCTTTGTTTTAGAAAAGACAATAATTCCAATTCCCAGAATTTTCAAGTCACTTAGTTTTAAGTCTAGAGGAAGATTAAACGCGTCGTTAGAGAGGAACCGAGGGGTTATAAAGTTTTCTTCCGAGATCTCCCGCTCTACAGAGTTGTCACTGTGTATCTTTAGAGGGTTTGCTTGCACCTGAGTGTGGAGCGTAAGATGAAAGTCGCCGGAGTAGGTGATTTTGAATATGCCTCTAAAGCGGTCTTTGTCAAGTTCTCCGATCTCTAGAATCTCGAAATTGGGTGCGACTTTACCGAAGTTCAAGTCTTTGATTGAAATACCCAGCGCTAGTGTATTAGGGCGTCTGCCTGAATTAAGTGCTCCAGTGAGGATATCGATAGTCCAACCACGAAGAGATTCGGATTCTAATGAGTTCCAGTTGACGTTAAACGACATCGGTAAAGGTTAGAGAGGATACTATACACTATATATGCCAGAGTGAAAAAGGAGTCAGCCCGAATGGGGAGTCAAGTTTAATTTGTATACAGTGTTAAAAAGAAGAGCGGCCTTAACGACTTTTCTCTTAAAACTATCAAAATGAGATGAGCTAGATACCCTGGAATGAGGTGGGCTTCAATTCGGACAGGAAAGCAACTTGTAGCAGTGGCCTATTAAGACAAGATCCAAGACAGGTGAACAGAAAGGGATTAAAATAAATAGACAGCCTTAACAAATGATAATATGGATCTCAAAAAATTTTTTTGTTATCTTATCAGGACTTAAGGCCGAGGTGGGGAGATGGTGTTATCTGCTATCGCCGAAGAGATGCTGGTAAGCTAGAAATTGGCCAGAAAAAGTATACAGGTGGAAATGCTGGTCAATCACTAGAAGCAAAGTTGAAGTTGACTTCGAGTGGAGACGTTCTTGCGTTGCCGTTGGAGTGGTGGCGAGAGAAGATGTGGTATGTGATTATTTTTCCTACCTTGTGATGTATACAAACCAGGGGTCCTGCGTCTTTGCATGTCGTCAGACCCCGGCCCGGGACATTTCGCGACATCTGTGCGACATCATTTACAGATTCGGCTGTCCGGATAACAAACGCGCGACATTTAGTTTTAACAAAATAATTGATTTATTTTTTTTTTTAGTTGAATTAATTTTGTTTATTTCTTAATTAAATGGGTGAGCCTCAATTTTTAGGTGTTTTGTATGTCAGAGCGTCTTCTCTTTAAATGGATTCTCGGTAACGGGATTGATTCTCATGACTTCGTAGAGTAATACTGAATTTTTCAATTCTGTCCATAAATTAGACTCTTAATTTAATGAGATCAAATTGTGATTTTCAAAAGTCTTGTGAGGTTTAACTTCGGCAAGGATACGCTACGCTACAAAATCGAATAAAGTTGTGAAATGGAGTAGAACGGACTTAAAGACAAAACCAGTCAAACAAACATGTCGTTGAAACTAAGTTAAGTGTAAGTAACACTTGTATAGATTTCCATCTTATCTCGCGTCATTGACGCCGATACATTCGGGACTTCAGCATCTTACACTGATTGTTAGAGGGTTGTTGTCTCTTATACAAGAAAATAAAGCCTAACTGAAATTGTTTTTAGGCTATGGATATCATTTAACTTTCTGCTGGTTTCAGTAGTCAAATTTGAAGAGGTTTTGTGTTCATCGCCGTTGCTTCGGTGTTTAAATTAATCGTCAGTTCGGCGATAAAGAGCGTCTTATAAGGGTAGAAATCTGGAAGTAGTTGCCATTAAAATGAAGATAATATTTGCAAAACAGTATTTGATTCAAGAAAGATAAAAAAAATTATTTATATTCTGCATTGATGCGTTTGTAAGTTGTGACTGTTTTAACAATTTTGTAGTTTATATCCTCAAGGGTAAGAACATGGAAACTGTTAAGACATTCACCAAGAGGCAAAGGCGTAATCAGATCAAATGTCCAGACAAATCTACTTCTTTCCTAAAAGATTTGCATTTACTCAAATTTATTTATTTATTCTCAGACATAAGTACTTTATCTCGCTTAAAGTAGAATTAATAAAAAGCATATACTGCATATTACAACCTTCGATTCCTTAATTCTTAAGAAAGGTACAGGTGTGTTTCAAGCCAGCCTATCTCACCATTGGAATTCCTGTTTGTCCAAAGACGCATCCACAATCATTCTACTCTCTATTGGATGTTGATTAATTTCAACCTATGACAGAATTCTATGACCTCAAAGCCAAGAACGGCGATGATACCCTAGATTTTGCTACGCTCAAAAACAAAGTCGTTCTCATAGTCAATGTTGCATCCCTCTGCGGCTTCACTCCACAATATCATGAATTACAGGAACTATATAATACATTCTCCCGCGAAGACTTCGAAATATTGGGTTTCCCATGTGACCAATTTGGCGACCAAGAGTTCGATCAACTTGTAGATATTAGAATGCATGTAACTCTGAACTTCAAGGTTTCCTTTCCTATTTTGTCAAAGGTGAAAGTAAATGGAGAACAAGCAGATCCGATCTTCACATGGCTAAAAGAACGTAAGAGTGGATTTTTAGGATTCAAAGGTGTTCGATGGAATTTTGAAAAATTTTTGGTTGGTGCAGACGGAAAGGTTGTAGGACGCTACTTGTCCGCAGTGACCCCCAAACTCCTCGAACCAATCATTCGAGAGGTTATACAACGAAAGAAAAGACTCCAAATCAAAACCGAGGAACAGGCTTGATGTCAAAACTTCGATAGCTGTAAATAGCTCTTCATGTGGCGGAAGACAACATGGAAGACACCTCTGTTGAAAATTCACCAGCAAACCAATATATTAAATCGTACGCAGTCCTTAGTTCAAGATACCTGACTCATGAATTTTCGAAATCTCGTTGAGTTACTTTAAATTTATCGGAACTGAGTTGACGGAGAACGTTAGTATTCCTTTGCACTTAGAGGTACAAATTGCGACCTTTTGGATTATACATGCGTGTTTCTTTTATATGGATAAGAGATTCACACACAAACATCATATATAGTACACTAATTGACTTCAAATATTCGACTAATTCAATGATACTGTAGAAAAAGCTGGACATTTATACTTTTGAACAGCACCTATTGTTAAATTTGGAAGCTTATGATTTGATGTATGAAAATTGTTATAGAATTTGATGCAAAAATCCAATTCACTTGCAATTCGTTTAACCCATTGTTCTCAAATCTCAAACCCTAAATCTGGGATTAGTTTAATACCACATGAACCTGCACATTTGAATGCAAGATGCGCTAATCACTCGTATTAATGTGTCAAGTCGTAGTTTCGATTCGATGGATATTCATTTCAAAAATCTAAAGAATCAATCGAATAGTTTTCATACTCTACAGTTATTACTAGGATACCATATTAATTGCTTCCCAAAAGTGGACAAACCGAATATCTGCAAAGAATCAGAGATGCAATAAAATCCACTTTCACCCAGCTTCAACATGAAGCTAGGCTTTGACAAAAAATTCCATCTTTTGTTTTAGCATTTCTTTGCATTTCTGAACTTAGGGTTATAGAATTGCAACTTTGTCCGCAAGAAACATCCAACACAAAATGCTTATTAATACGACAATTTCATCAAAACTCTCCAGCAGACTCTATAATACAAAGAGAAGAGAAATGTAATAATCATAGCATTGCAGTCGTAGATCGTCGCGTCTATAGTCTATTCACTCATCCCTATAAAAGAGTTCACGTCAAGAGCTACCAAAAAAAACACAAATACTGAATATTTCCCAAATTGTAAAATAGAAAGAAAAGAATTTAAGTCCAATTTACCAAAAAAAATGTATATTCATAGGTTCTTTCGCCGTGCATGTAATTTCTTAATTTAAGTTTCTAAATATATCCTGCAGTTTACTCTGCGCTGAGATCAAACGAACTAGGCACCCTCTTTTCTTTGCCCACATTCGCTACCCTTTTCGAAAGCGCGTGTAACCTTCGTTTTCTTCAATTTATACTCTTTTCTATTTAAGAAGCGGTCATCCCGAAATACTCATTATCTCTTCGTTAAGGCTCGATCTGACTGTAAGAGATATTGTTCGTGAAGTAACTTCAGAAGCACAAAACTACAGACACAGAACTGCTCTGGTGTGGAAGAAAACTTATTTAGAACAATCAAGGCAAAAACAAATACCTTCGAATTTCAAAGTCATAGTGGCTCTTTTATACTTGTGACTTTCCAAAGCTCCTCCTTGTGCATTTTATTTCTTATTTCCTTCTTATCCACTTTTAAACTCTTTGAGTAACTACACCGATTCTGAAACTTCCCGTTTTCTGAACTGCCCGCATTAATTTATAGAATCTTTTCAGCTCATACTCCAATTAGTATCAATTACAATGACTTTTGGCTCCTTTCAAGAAATCTGCTCAAAAACTGGGTTCCCTCTCTGCGCAGTAATTGCACCTGTCAATCCAGAACACAGTTTCGGCCAAGAAGGAATTGTGCCACAATGTTACGCACGTCCTTTTGAGTTGGCCAACACAATGATTTTCCAAATGGGTAACGCTTTCATTCACATTGGTGCCCTTCTTATTACACTTATCATTATTCTCAATGTTTGGTCGAAATACATGGCCATTGGTCGTCGTGAGATGTTGAGTTTTTTTTACTATTATATGGGCTTGATAATTCTTTCACTTGTGGTCGATGCTGGTGTTTGTCCTCCTGGTGCTCCCACATATGCTTACTTTGTATCTCTTCAACTAGGAGCCATAGCAGCCGTATGCGCATGTCTTTTGTATAACGGTATTCTTAGTTTCGAGTTATGGGAAGATGGTTCTCTGAAATCAATGTTCATTATGCATGGTATATGTGTGATTTGGTTTGTTATCAACTTCATTGTTGCATTACTTACATTCAAATCATGGGGCGGTATGTCCAAAGACAACACCGTAGCTGTTTTTGTCATTACATACATTGGAAACGCCATTATTTTAGCATTTTACGTCTCTTCTCAGGTTGTGTTATCCTTCTATACCGGCAACACGTACTGGAACCTCGGCGCTATTTTCCTATTCTCATTCTTCTTTATCGTTGGCCAAATTCTTGCCTACGTCTTCAACAATACCATTTGTGAACATCTCACCCATTACGTCGATGGTCTTTTCTTCGCTTCTCTTTGTAATCTTTTTGCTGTTATGATGGTCTATAAGTATTGGGACATGATCACTCCAGAGGACTTTGAGTTTTCTGTTGCTCCTGTTGCACCATTCCAAAGTCGTCCATTTGTCGAAGAAAAGAAGAGCCCTTTTGATGGAATCTAATTTCTCTTTGTAAATAAAAGTTAAGCATACAAGGTTAATTTGTAGTCACACTGTCAAATCGATAATTTGCCGATATTCTGACCAATCTATCTAATAATCCCGTCTCAGGAACTCAAATGAATATTGCATTTAAATACGATCTCATGATTTAAAATACGTTGGTAGATAATAGCTCTTTTCTCAGCTTACATTTAAAGTGAAATTTCAATAATCTATTAATAGCATATCAACATTCCTAAAACAGAACTTTCCATGAAACCAATCGCTTTAATCAAATGCTATTTAAAAATTATATTGACGTATTTTCAGTAGAGTTTTTTTAATCTGAACATTCCTCAACTTTATTCAAAATAGTTTCTGTAGCTCTTATGCTTGATTTCCCTTTTAACAACTCCTAATCGAGCCAATAATACACTCAGAACTATAAAAAAAACACTTAATCTTAAGAAGACTTTTCCTCGTATTTTAATAGTATTCTTCTCGTTTTCAATTAAATCGATACCTGCTACCTTTCTTTACGCGATAAAGTTCCAAAAATACATACCCCATATTCTGCACATGCCCCTTAAGGTATAACAATACGATTGTCACCTCCGCCAAATAACACAAAGCCTCCTTTCTTGTTATACCATGAGTACCGATGCCGCACTGCTCTTAGAGCTGGATGCCGTCAAGGATTTCATGACCAGTGATGGTGCCCTTGAAGTCTTCTTACTCCGTCTTAAACAATCCCTTAACACAGGTGATGAAATTGCCAAATATGTAAAGAAAAAAGCCATGATCGAAGATGAACACTATGGCCAATTAAAAAAAGTGGCTGTCAACTTACGTAGTAGTATGAAAGCCTCTCGCCAGTTAAAAAATGACTCCTTCCTGACTCAATTCGACCTGATGGTTGAGTTCGATGAGAAACTATATAATGTGGGTAGCTCATACGTGGCTGCTCTTAACGTGATGTATGATGAGATCACAGCTTTGATTCATACAGTAGCTCGGCAGCGTAAATCCATCAAGGATGAGTGTAAGAAGAAGGAGAGAGACTGCGCTGATGCCATTTCTCTGGCGGATAAGGCTAAACAGAAGTATCATCATTTATGTGATGATTTAGAGAAAGTCCGTACAGGTGACCCTAACAAGAAATCATTCTTGTCTAATAAAACGGCAGAACAGCAAGAGGACGATTTACAGAGAAAGGTCGACATGGCCGATCAAGACTACCGCCTGAAAGCTTCAGGTTGTCGTAAACTTAAAGATGAGCTTTTGATGGTTCATAGGCCAATGTATTCCAAAAAATTGAAGAATTTGATTTTGGAAATGGATATTGCATTGAACGTTCAGCTTCAAAAATACGCTACTTGGTCTGAAACACTTATTATGAACTCCGGAGTTATGATTGCACCATTACAAGCTGGAAAGGCGTCGATGAAGCTGCTTGCCTCTAAGATTGATAACGAACACGACTTGTATTCGTTCATTATGAAGAATTTAAAGAGCCCAACTAACAAAGCTCTTGTCCCTGTGGAGTATGTAGCACATCCGCTGTTTGCAAAAGCCACCAAGCCAACGACGCCGTTTTTCGCAAAACCATCTGAAGATGGAAATACTCAAAGTACCTTTGGTACTGGCAGTGGTAGTGGGAGTGGAAATGGTACTGACACCACAATTGTCGGTCTGAGCAATGCCGCCAACACAAGCTTTCACAGCACCAGTAGCAGCAATGCAGGAAACGCTGCCAACACAAGCAATCTTGGAAACTCAAATAACATCGGGTATGCGTACAGTTCGTTGGACCCTGCCACAACCCCAGAGCTCAAAGGTCCAAAACCACTCACCCAAACCAATCAGGCTACTTTTGGTGTAAGCATAGAAGAAGTTATCCAATATGCGGGAATCGACAACGTCCCTCTTGTAGTCAAGCGCTGTATTGACATTATTGAGAATTATGGTCTTGACATTGAGGGTATTTACAGAACCAGCGGCAACAAGACTACTATCCAACAACTTAAAGCGTCTATTGATTCTAACTTTGCAAATTATCTCTTGATCGGAAACGGAATCGATCCAAATAACGTTTTAGATGCAGACATTTTCTGCACGGCGTCTATTCTCAAAACATATTTTACTAATCTACCTGAACCACTTCTCACAACTGAGTTATATCCTCAGTTCCTAGAAACAGTCAAATCACCTGATGAACAGTACATTGCAAAGAAGTTACATCATTTGGTGTTTAAATTGCCCGATGGAGCCTATTTTACCTTGCGGGCGCTCATCTTCCATCTCAATCGTGTTGTAGCTCATCTGAACAGTAATCGTATGACCGCTAAAGCATTATCCATTATTTGGGGGCCTGCTCTTATGAACGATCACTCGATGTCGCCACAAGATCTTAGTTACAAGAGTAAAGTTGTTGACGAGTTGATGCTTATTGCCAACGAGATCTTTGAGACTGATTAGATTTTGATGATATTAAGTTAATCTAACGAAACGGTTTTTATAGAGTGTTTACAGAAATACTTACAACAATTTTTCCAAATCTTCTACTGTAATTTGTCACAAATTAGTTCCGAAATACATGTTTAATGAACTTTCAGTGATTCATTACTATACATGAAGAAAGAACCTTCCACAACACTAATCTTACAAGCCAATAGGACCTTGGATAAGTATTACACTCAAACATTTATAAATCTCAACTAATAACTGAGATGACCGTTGAAACCTCTGGATGGTCCACGGTCACGACGTGGAGGTAAGTTAAAATGAAACCTTGGTGGCTTGGCTACTTTGGCCGGGTAAGGATGCCTTCCAAAATTACCTCTGAAGGAATGGTCCAGATCATGATCTGGGCGAGAGTATGTAGGAATTGGTTGTGCTGGTGGTGTAGGAGGAGGTATGGAAGCACGGCTCTTCTTCTCCTCTTCAAGCTCTTTAGCATAATCTTCATCACTCACACCTAGAAGTTTACGTTTTACATCTTTCAATTCAGTGCGGAGTTCATCATGGAATTCGGGTGCGTCTAGAATTTTGTCGCGTATATCTCTGTCTACAATGCTTAAGATTGAAGCACCGGTTTTAGGTCCGTTGATGACTTCACCCTGGATCAATGCAGCTACTTGGCCTCTATTCTTTAGTAGAAGAGAAGGGTCGTTCTTTATCTTACTTTCAACCATGACTTTTAGTTTAAGAAGGAGGTTTGTGTGAGTTTGGGACTTCTTGAAGCTTTCTAAGAGGTGTTTTCTTCGTTCGTCAAAAGAGCCATTCTTCTTATATTTGGCAGAAAGTATCTTATGATCGAGTAAATCTGCGTCCATTTTAAAAGACTCTCTTTGTTGTTGTTAACGTGATGGTTATTGGATATTTTCTGAAACCAATTTGATAATGTTTGCAGAGGTAAGAAGTGTTCGTTATTAAGAGGAAAATCAGCTATCGTATCCGACTCTCTTATGTAAATAGTGTTGTAAGATTGAATACAGAATGAGTGCCAGTTGATGGGAATGAAATGCTTCAAGAGTTTAAGACTGTTCTTCGACGTGTTATTCTATTCTTGAAGCGTGAATGTTTCAGATAAGAGGTGCGTCTTCGGTGCGGAAGACAAGAAGTGTAAGACAGGAAGTGGAGACAATATCAAAAATTATTAAAAAAAGGGAAATAACTCGAAACGGAAAAACATTTATAATAATATCTTAAAAAGAATAGGATTTTTCAGTTCGGCATTACAAACTCTCTTTTAGCGTGATTCAAATGGTGTCTTTCCGTGTCTCAGCAGTGTTTAGTGTTTCAAGCGGCTCTCTTTCGTGAATCAAAAATTTTAAATAAAAAACTCAATTGTTGAATAATTTTCAAAGTCACGTATAATCATTTTATATTTTGAAATGCTACGCGGATACACAATGAACAACAAACTTCTGATCAAAGATAGAGTTGCAACGGATTCTAACAGAGAAGAAACATTTGAAAAACATAAACTCAGCTTTCTTCACACGTACCCTTCCCTTAAACAAAGGATGCAATATGGTATCATCAAATGAAGTCACAACTACGATTCCAAATAACTCCCTAAATAACATACATTCGTCATTGTCTTTAGTGACCCTCATAAGTCAAAATCACAATTCATCTACAAGATTCTCTAAGGTACATTTATTTCATCTAAACAGGAACATCCTCTGGGTCTGGGTTGTAAACCCAGTGGCTACCAAAGTATGGGATCTTGGTGTAGAAGGTCTCCTTGAACAATGGAACACCGTCGGTGAAGGTGGCAACAGCTCCGGCACCAGCAGCTCCCCAGAATGCAAGGTTGAACGCATATGACTTGTATTGACCAAGAGCAAGCTTGGACACTTTGTAGGCAGGGCCTCTGACGTACTGGGAGTTAGTATTGTTGATAACTTAACATCACTCGGTTGCGATTAATAGTTTTAGAGATGTTTGGGTTGGTTCTGTTATATCAATTAAACGAGGCCATTATTAGTGACTCTTTTTGGTTGTTCACAGGCCGATGGTGGCTTTTGAATGGGTATTGGGCTCAGAGCTAAAACTCAGAAGGAAGTCTATGTTGAAACATGCAACCAAAACGAGATTATATTCGTCAAATAACAAATTGGATCACCCAAACACATCTCGACCATTAAATGATAAATTATATTTGTAGTTAGCTGAACATACGGAAACCATGATGGGTGTTGTAGTAGAAGATGATATGGCGAAGAATTCATTGGTGGGTGCGTGGTCATGTGACACACCATACACTATGTATGTTCCACAAGTGCAACAAATTCAAATTGCAATTGACCTAAATTCTATAAAAAACAAAACAGATTGAAAAAAAAAATAGGAATTCGCTTACAATTGGACAGCATGCAAAAGACAATTTGTCTTCTTTCTTCTCGTTTCTTTGTAATTTGAATTGGTGGAATATATACATCTACAACTGTCTAGCTATATTCAATGCATTTAAGTGAGGACTGAAACACACATGAAGGAGCGCTTCAGCTAAAAGCTTCACCACACTTCTCTCCTTTATAAGGAAACTTGGAAAAGACACTCTCCTTGTTTGAATTTCAATTACCGTAAATAAAATTATCTGTTCCCTTTTTAACTTCCTTTGAAGTGATCTTAAACGGCATCTGGTTGAGACATGATGTAGTCGATGGTCTGGCCAACAGACTTCAAGCTATCAGCTTCCTCATCTGGAATTTGAATATTGAATTCGTGCTCAACTTCCATGACAACTTCAACAACGTCCAAAGAGTCCAAGCCAAGGTCCTTGGTGAAGTTAGACTGTTCTGTGATTTCAGTGGAGGTGGTGACTTTGTCGTAACCTTCCAACAACTCAATGATTCTCTCCTTAGCAAGATCTCTGGTCAAGGCTGGGAAACCAGCGTATGTACGGTAGAGGGGAAGAGCCACTGGTCTTGGAACAGACCGGAGTGTTCTAGTGACGACAGATCTAAACATTGGTATTTGAGGTGTTGGTGGAGGAGAGAGCGCTGCTTATTAGTAGGTAGAGTAAGGGAGTACCAGGATTGGAACGGAAAAGTGATGGGCGCACGACCCCAATTTATTTGTTCGATCTTCAATAATATTAATACTAAGCATATCTTTTAAGGCTTTTCAGTCGATTTTAATTGATTTGCTTTTTTGCTTCTCTTCTGTTTTCTATACATTATATATGTTCGTTTGGTGTTGGTGTATACTACTATCCAGGCATATCGTACTGTTTTGTTAAGTCCAATCAATTACTAGCTTAAATTTTACAGAACTGTGCCTTTCAATTAATCAAAATTCCTTTTAATTTAGCTCTTTCGAAGAGGATGTATTCAATACTGTAAGTCTATTAGTTGTAGCTCTTGTAACACTAAAATGAAGCCTGTCAATCAAAACACATCGAAAAAAAAAAAAATAAAGATCCTACAATATCAATTCAGCGTTATGAAAAAATATTTTGGCATTCCTTTTATTTCTCCTTATCTTCCCCTCTGTTGGTGTCTCCGCACTCTACCTCACATCTCAATTTTTCACCTACACTTATTTCCAAAACCAACATGTTCAAATCTCTTCTAGGCGCCAGATCCATTGGCATACTGCGAGCTCTATTCCGTCCTGTGGCATCTGCTCTCCCCAAACCCTCCCTTTTTGGATCTAGACAATTTTCCGGACTCAACACTGTTCAAACTCAATACTCTACCCAAACCCAAATCAAATGTTCACCATCTATGGTTTCGAGCGTCAGATCTTACGCAACATTGAACCAAATCTTACAAGGAAAACAAGCTAAGCCAGTCAAGAGAAATGTATCAAAGGCACCTCATTTGCACTCCAATCCTTTCAAGAAAGGTGTTGTCTTGAGAGTGATGATTCTTAAGCCAAAGAAGCCTAACTCGGCTCAAAGAAAGTGTTGTCGTGTTCGTCTTTCCAATGGAAGTGTGATTTCATGCTTAATTCCTGGCGAGGGCCATAACTTACAAGAGCATCACATTGTTTTAGTTCGTGGTGGAAGAGTGCAAGATACTCCCGGTGTGAAGTATCGTCTTGTTCGTGGAGCTTACGATTTGGCCGGTGTTGCCAACAGAACCACGTCGCGTTCCAAATACGGTGTTAAGAAACCAAAGGATTAATCATGTAAATAGCTGAATGGATAAGGTCTGAAAAGTTGTGTTTTTGACTGAAGAGACTCAGGCTGTGATGAAATGTAGAGGATTTGATTTGAATGAGAAACAGAAATATTAGGATTGAAAGATTGTTTAATTTGACTTTCAAGTCCATTCTATTATAGCAAAACTCACTTTTTAACTTGTGAATAGATACCTCTTGACCTTTAGTTCATTAATAGCGGATTCTTTTCACAAAAATGAATGAAATGATCATAAAAACCCTAGAAATGTAATAAATTGTTTGATAATAAATCTTCTTTTATGGTCTTCTCTCTAACTACCGTTAATTTACAGTCTCCATCAAGGAGTTATGAACCCTGCTTTAAAAGCTTCAGTCTTTGAGCTAGCTCAAGCCCGAGCTTCGAACTTACGCCCACTAGCTGTCTTACGTGCGTCAACGGACTTACCGTCATCATCCAAGTTCTCTGGCTTGGCTCTGTTCAACACCTTCAAGAACTCTCTCACCCTAAAACGCATCCGTGAGTGCATGTATGCCTTGGCACATTTAATGTGATAATGGAAGTAATTACGGAAGAATTGAATGTGCGAGATACAATTTTCCCGGCGGTCTCCCTTGGTCAAATGGCGAGGGAACAAAACAAAGGTAACGTAGCCCTTATTATCGTTAGCAGCTATTTTTTGCGCTACGTCTTGAATGTCCAAAGGAGGCTCCTTGTCTGTAAACAAAACTTGTGGAGCAGTTTGCACAGATCTTTTACGAGCATCTACAAACTCTTGCAAAAACACTTTTCCAAAGATTTTGTCTGTGTCGTCTTTGAAAGTCGTGGAAAAAATAACAGTGACACGATCAAAAGAGGGTTTAATGAAAATACTCTCTTCGTCACCACGATGACGGACAACCAACGTAGGCTCAGCTTGTAATGCAGCCTGGATTTCTTCTGCGTAAGTGTTCTGGCCAGCGTATTCAGCAGCAAGCTCGTCATAACGGTTGAAAGCAGTTTCGAAAGCTGCAGCCATGGCATTGCGTTTCAATAATGCGAGTCCAGCCACCAAATCTTTAGCCGATTCTTCTCCAGAGCTCACCAAAGCTTCACAGTCTACCAAAAGCGAATAATTGTAACCTGGCTCAACTTGGTCAGCAGGCAAGATAGTCACAGCAGGAGCAAATGAGCTGTACTTTCCCTGGAGATACAGTTCTACCCCAAACTTGACTAAATCATCCCAGCACTGTAAATAAATGGAGACAAGAAGATGGCCATTGTTGTCAGGGAGAGTGGAGATATGATAGTTTGTGAAGTCAAAGTCGGAGATAATACGGTCGAGCAGTTTAGGTGCGGTAGCATTTTCCTCCTCGGGAAAAAGACGTTCGTTTAGTGTGTTTTCGATAAGAAGATTGCTCTGTTCGATTTGCAACATGGCAATTGGTTGTGGTCTAAAAAGTACGGGTGGATCTGGTGAAGTTTAAGTAGGTGAGTTATCTGGAGTCACATAGAGAGGTGTGGGACTGCAGAATGATTAACCAGGGGTTCTAGTTAATTGACAAACATTGAGAAATTACAATAAATGTTTTTTTCCGAATAAAGTTCCGTTTTATTTGTGAGCTATATTAATTTCGGTTTAAAAGGATTTTAGAATTGGCGTCGGTTTTTCTAATGGCGGCTCTTTTGGCAAAGCTCCTATTGTAACTGTATATCACAAATCATCAAAATATTATTAGAGTAGAGTTAAATCAATGATCCTTCTAATATCGAAAAGTGTTGCTTTCATCCTTGAGATTCGAAGAGGAGTCAAGACTTATTATGTTCTCTACTGTAGTATCTTTTACAGAGACTATTACCCTTTGTATCTAGTCCAGTTCAAAACATCATCGATCGAGCAAGATTCAAACTTCCTACTATTAAATGAAAACAGCTTAAGCGTTTCTTCTACAAATTTTTTGTTTGCAGTAACTACAAACCTTATAGATCATAGGAACACAAGTGAATTTCCACCAACACGATGTCCTCTGCTATAATGATTTAGGGAGAAAGTTCAAAAGAGTCTTCATTGTATAAAAGTACATATGTATTTTATCATTATACCTTGTCATTACTAAACCGATGAAACCCAATCTCATCTACGTTGGAATCTTTGGCCCGGAAGACCTCCACGATGCAAAGCTGGTGCATTTACCTTATTCTTAAGAAGTGATTGCACATTTTCTCTGCCCATGACAGGAGTGGTTGAGTTTCCTGCGGCGTTTCCAGCTGGAGCGTTGGCCACCTTAGGGTTTACACTCTTCCTCTCCTCAAGAATCTTCTTCACAACTTCTCCCATCAGTGGAGCAACATCTCTATATTTATGGAGCCATGGCAGCTGTAAAAGCACCTCATAAGAGGGTCTGAGATCTGGATTCTTGTTGAGACACGACTTGACAAACATTCTAGCGTCTGTGGAGAATATTTGTTCATCCAATTTAGGAGGCTCACCATCTACAATAGCACTCAACTGCAGGAAAATGTTGTCAAACGTTTCAGGAGGGTATGGATACCTTCCAGCGGCAACTTCTAAAATAGTCAAACCCAACGACCAAACATCGGACTGAACAGAATAAGTTGCATCATCTGGATTTGCAGTTCGTATTCTTTCAGGCGCCATATATGATTGACAACCAATATTGGTTTTGGCCAATGATGCTACAAGATTACCACTTACTCCAAAGTCACAGAGTTTGACTTTACCCTTCGAGTTCACCAAAATATTGGTTGGCTTAACGTCTCTGTGTATAATGTTATGCGTATCCTTTAATTCCTTCAAACCATGGATAACACATTCTGTGATGTATGCAAGACATGCCTCATCATGGACACCATCTCCATATATCTTGTCTAAGGAGCCACCATCCATGTATTCCATACACATGTAGACTGCTCCCTCCACGAAAAATGCACCGTAGAAATATACAATATATGGAGAGTCACACTTATGAAGAACATCTAGCTCCATGAGAATTTGTGTAAACTTATTGTCCTCCAATTCTAAACGAACTTCTTTCATGGCCATCAAAACACCAGTTGGTTTGTGGAGAACTTTGGAAACAGTTCCGTAGTTACCACGTCCAAGCTCTTCTATAAATTGTAAGTCATCAAGGGAGATCTTAAATGACAGCCCAGACAGGAAGTTGACACCTTCCGAATTAAGTGAGGCTTTTCCTGCAAAGTTTAAAGAGCCTGATTTTATGTCTATATATTTGGAGTAATTTGCAAATAGTCCCTGCAACTTCTGTGAAGACGGAGAGTTGGTCTCGCTACTACCGTCAGAAGGGGTAACGTCTACAGAGCTAGAGCTTGGAGTCGGCGTGTCACTTAGGTTTAACTTAAAATCTGGTCTGTTCTTCCGCTCCGAAAGTCTTCTAGCTAGTTCTCCTGTTGAATTGAGAGGCTGCTCAGTAAGTGGACTAGCCATTTCCTTCATATTGAGCTTCATGCCTCTACGCTGCGACAAGGAAGGTTTTACACCACCACCACCAGTTTCAACCTTCGTCACATGCGGTGGAAGTTTAGAAGGAGCCAGGATTGTGGGCTTATTCTGGTCAATCGCAGGCGAAGATTGTAACCCAAGCCCCACAGCACTGTCCGCTGACGCGGGACGACCTGGGAGTGGCGCATTGGGAGACCTTGCAGGCATAGTAGGTAATGGAGGTAAGGGAGGTAAGGTTTTCTGCAGTGTTGGGATACTATCCTTCAGTGAGTGGCTACTCTGTTGTCTTTTCTGTTGGAAGGCCATAATTCGAGCTTGGACATCACTGCTTAGTTGACCGTGGGATGAAGAGATGGAGGGGCTAAGAGCTCCATCATTGACAGTTGAACGAGGCGACGACACGCCCAGGGCCTCCAATCTTGCGGCCAATTCTGCCATATTATCTGATCCGGGCATGATTTGATATTATAATAAATGGATTTCTGTAGAGTTATTAGTGCTTAAGGTCCGTACGAGGTGGGTGCGTTCAGCCTGCTAAGGATAGACACTAGGAACAACAGGACTGGGGTTGATATGAAAACCGTACAAAATTAAATATATCAATTCCAGCTTGATAGAATCGCAGTAACGGAATTGGAAAATCTAAGAAATTAGATGACTATAAGGATCGATTAAGTTTGGGACTTTGGTCAAATTCAGAATTCAGAGATAGTACAAGGACGCCTCAAGAGGGACGATGAAACACACAGACAAGAAAGACGGTGGAATGAGAGGAAAGATAAATTCCAACGATTTGGATATAAGATGGAAACAAATTGGTGCAGACGATGCACTTAAAAAATTACTCGAGCAAGGAAAGTGTGTGTCTCGCTGGGAATAAAGAAGATGTTGTGGGCTGGGAAAAGTGCTGAGGAATAGGATGCACTAAGCAACGGGGATGGGGGACTGAGACAGACTGGGGACAGAGACTGTGAGGTAATGAGAGGGGCTAACGAGGATTGAAAAATTAAACGAGAAACTTTTATGAAGATTTGAAAATAAATCCTTTTTGTTGAAAATTTTGCGTTTCGCCTTTTGTGTGGCTTTCACTACCTCAAAGTTGTTCGTTTGATACCTTATTGGGTGAAGGAAATGCTAGTGCAATAGGTATCTAAGTAGGCGTTTTCCGCGGCTTATAAGTTGAAACAAGAAACCCTTTTCTAAAAGAGTGTGAATGTTTTATACCGAAAGTATGTTTGCGAGTGGACAATTTTTTTTTTATGAACGGAATGTCACAATGTATGTGGACCCGATTGGTTGGAAGCAGTAGCAATAATTGGTCTTGCTTAGCAAGAGAATCTCATGGCACGGAATATTAGCTTAACATGCTAAAATATGTTGATTGATTTATTGAGATACCCTGATTTTGTTTTCTGCATTAAATTTATCGTTGTTTAGAAGCACTTGCTTGGCTCTTTATATCCAACACATACGCTAAATCAACAGTGAGTTCTGTTATTGATCTTACAAAAGTTTTGATACTTCATTAATTGTATTGCATTTATTTAAGCTGGTACTGCTTCCATATTACTTCCTTGTATTAAGGTATATCAGGATTAAATTGTAGACTATTGTTGTGAAGAGATAATTGAGGTTAATAAAACCTGTGAAAAATTTCAAACAATTTTCGAGTTTAAAATCATCAATTGAATAATTTCTTTCTGTTCTTTTAGAATAGGGCTCCGCAATTCTCAGTGAAGACCCTCCATATTTCCACAAACGAAGCATTGTTGCCACCACGATTGAGTCAATACTTGAGTATCCTCAGTTTAGTATAATTTTACATCACCGGCTAGTTTGAATCCCTTGTTATCTCAATGACTCCATTATAATGCCAATATCGGTCCGGATAAGTGACCTAGACTCATGTCAACAAACACCGACTCACTTAGATCAGTTTCAGCACGCGCCAAAAGTACCAATAATACGTATTTATGGAGCACTAAGGCTTAAGCAGCTGAGCTATAATGTTTTGGTACATGTTCATAACTTCTATCCTTACTTATACATCGATTGTCCTGAACGAGATTGGCGACGCGTGGACGACACTTACATCTCAAAACTTTCAAGTTTTCTAGACGGATGCTTAGCTGAATCTTTTAGCCGACAAAAGAATGATTTTGAAGCTGAAGAAGACGAGCTAAGCGACGATGACAGGGATGAGAATAAGGAAGAAACTAAAGATAACGACGACGAGAATATAATCGGAACTGCTTTCTCAAAAACATCCGCGGCTTTTTCAGCTTCTAAAAAAGACTCGAGTTCAGCGCATGGCGAGAAGGAAGGCTCATTTGGTGGTATTCCCAGTACGCATGAGAATAAACATACTTTAGGACCAAGAAGCACATACATTAGACCCCGCTCAACGCCTTTGGGTAATGGAGATCCAGGTAGTCTCTCAAAGAGATTCATTGCTTCTGTAGCTTGCTGTAGAGCTTGCCCCGTCTACGGATACACTGTGGGTTACTCTGTAAAGCTTAAAATTCTGTTACTTCTGCCAACATACAAAACACGGCTATTTAGGCTCCTAAATGAAAATAAAATAGACTTCCTGTCATTTTCCTCTTCTTCATCATCTTCCTCAATGCATGAGCAGCCAGCTCTCCAGATTTACGAGGCACATATCAATTATTTTTCGCAGTTCTTAGCAGATTATAACCTATATGGATGCGGGTGGCTTGATATTGATAATTTCTATATTCGTAGTCCAATATTCACTTCCAACAGTCTGCTGGGCAACCTTAAGTCCGATTTGGAAGAATACGTAGCTACTAACAACATTTTAAACCCTATGACTTATCCACGAATGGGCAGATCTCTACTTGAAATTGATATACACATAGATAGTGTGTTGAATCGTACCAAGCTACGGCAAAGAGATGTACATAATGACTTTACTGAGTTTGTAACGCCAACTCCTCAACAACACATATACTTATCTTCCTTAAGATTGACTCTCGATGATCTCAAATTTCAGTGTGAGTCTCGAGGTCGTCATGATACTTCTCAGATACTCAATGAGCTGTATTCACAAGTATTTACTAAACTTGGACAGCGTGGCTATGCTGATTGGGAATTTTCTGCAGAACACAAGCATCAGTTGGCCTATGTTTCGAAGCTCAATAAACCCACTGAATGTACAAATACATCGCAATTTTTTGAAGAAAATTTGCAACAAGTCTTGCCACCTCTGTCAATTCCTACGGCTTTTGAGCTTGTCACAGAAACAACTGCGATTGATTTTTACGAAAAAGTTCCAAAATTGAATTTCAGAGACGACTTAGTTAGCTGGACAAAGATTGATGCTTTATTTGTGTCCGAGATTTCGAATGAATTTCGAAATCTGGCTCTTGTCAGTTCACCCTTGCTATCAGATTTAGAGGATCTTGATCCACTAAATGGTGCAGATTTTGTCGAAAAAGGGAAACATGAGAAGTCAGACTTTGTTTCCAGAGATGCAAAACACACTATCATACCCAGCTCTCCTATTAGCGAGATGCCTAGCTCTCCAAATCGTGTCGAAGACCACAGTCCACATAAAGAATCAAATGGAAGTTATGAAAGTCCTTCCAAAGTCTCCACACTAGATAAAGATTTGGAAATCTTCAATCAGACCCAGGGCCGCCTACCACAGCAATACCTTAACCTACTGATGGACTCGGCCTCTTCATTGACTCAAACATCTAGCTTTCTTCTACGTAATCCTAAAGCAGTTTATGAGTACCTTTTACCTAATCATTTGACAAAGTTGCGATTCAAGGACAATTTTTTTAATTTAGGGATGATGGAGCATGACTACCACGATCCGTCATACTATTCGAAATCCGATGTACATGAAAAGCCTCTCATATTTGCCAATAAGAAAATAGTTGTTCCCCTCAAACACACCTCCTCCATTCGAAAATTCCACTCGACTGCATTCAGTCTTCAATTTTCTCCACGAAGGAAGTTACTACCTGGGGGCGCTATAAGTACCTGGCAATACGCTGTCTCTGCACCAACAAGGAAGAGTGTCGCTCAGTGTGTGGATTCGGAAATTGATCGTATTAAGTACAAGAGACAAAAATTCAGAACTCAAATTGAGCCAGCGCTTACCCAAACGTATGATTTCAAGCATTCTCATGAAGTTGCGAGGGTGAAGCGAGGCAATACTGACTTCCTCAACTTGACACTATTGCACATGGAACTTCATGTCAATAAAGACTCTTCTATGCACCCAGACCCTATAACGGACGAAATTTCAATGCTAATATTTCACTTCGAAGACACTAATTGCGTTTTTAACAAGGGCTTACCTATTCGCAAATTGTTGATTTCCTCGAAAGTGCTTTCTGAAGAATTGAAGTCCCAATTAAGTATACGTCGGCTCAATTCTCTCATAGCGGGGGATGTCTCAATACATCAATCAGAAAAAGAGATGATTGACCAGTTCTGCTCTTTAGTAGATTATTACGACCCAGATGTTCTATCTGGGTTCGAAGTAAACTCCTCAAGTTGGGGCTTCTTATGTGAGCGCTTCCAAGCCGCTTACAACACTAACATGATGGCTAGACTAAGCAGAGTTCAGCATAAAGGAAATGGGAAATTCGGCGACCGATGGGGATACACCCACACTTCGGTAATTAAAATCAACGGCAGGCATATGCTCAATTTATGGCGACTTTTTAGACTGGAACTTGCTTTGACGTCATATTCGCTAGAAAATGTATGTTTGCATATTCTTCATCATACCCTTCCCAAAGTTTCAAATTTATTGCTCTCCAAATGGTTTCAGAGTAGTCATTTTGCACAGCTTCTTCTCGTTTGTAAGTACTATCAACAAAAAATTGACGTGATCATGCGGATTGTTGAGATCAAAGAGCTCATTTTAAAAAACGTGGAACTGTCAAGACTTATTGGTATCGATTTCTACTCCAATTTTTATCGAGGCTCACAATTCAAGGTTGAATCTATTTTAATA
This sequence comes from Australozyma nongkhaiensis, assembly GCA_030563825.1. Lineage (NCBI taxonomy): Eukaryota > Fungi > Ascomycota > Pichiomycetes > Serinales > Metschnikowiaceae > Australozyma > Australozyma nongkhaiensis. The sequence continues at coordinate 309,141 of JAJMKF010000006.1, read as the reverse complement.
AGAATAGCCAAACCGGAAAATTTACTTCTTAATTCGCCATCAAAGTTACAAGTACATAACATGCGTCCGCTAGAGGTGATACCCCTCATCATGGAGCCTGATTCGGCCTTTTATAAATCTCCACTCGTAGTGCTAGACTTTCAATCTTTGTACCCGTCAATTATGATTGCATACAATTATTGTTACTCAACATTCTTGGGTAAAATGGAAGGGTTCAAACAAACACGAAATCCAATAGGGTATATGAAACATCATCAATTGCAAGAAGGTATTATTGAACTTTTAAATCGCAATGATGGAATCAATATCTCCCCAAATGGTCTTTTGTTCGCCTCATCGAAATTCCGTAAATCTATACTCTCTCGAATGTTGCAAGAAATTTTAAACATGCGAATAAATGTCAAGACTGTAGCATCTGCTTTTTCCGAAGAGAAAGAGCTCCAAAAGTTGTATAATTCAAAGCAACTAGCTCTTAAGTTGATTGCAAATGTCACCTATGGTTATACATCTGCTTCATTCAGTGGTCGAATGCCAAGTTCAGATATTGCAGATGCGATCGTAGCTACTGGGCGAGAGGTCATGAGAAAAGCGATAAGTATAATTGAAGCTAGTGAACACAATGCTAAGGTAGTTTATGGAGACACGGACTCTTTATTCGTCTATTTTCCTGGAAAATCTAAAGAAGATGCTTTCAAATACGGGCGACAACTTGCCCAAGCAGTCACTGAAGTCTTTCCCGATCCAATTAAATTAAAGTTCGAAAAAGTTTATCACCCATGTGTCTTGCTTGCTAAGAAGCGATATGTTGGTAACTGCTTTGAGCACGAGATGCAAAAGACAGCGAAGTTTGAGGCCAAAGGTATAGAAACAATACGTCGAGATGGTGTTCCGGCACAGCTGAAAATGGTAGGAAAGAGTCTACGGATTCTCTTCGAGTCCAAAAATCTAAGTATGGTCAAGTCGTATGTTTTAGAACAATTTCATAAAGTTCTTCAAAATAAAGTCAACGTCAGTGATTTTTGCTTTGCCAAAGAAGTCAGACACGGCACTTACAAGAATGAAAAGTATTTGCCGCCAGGAGCGGTAATTGCAAAAAGACTAATCAAGAATGATCCTCGTCGGGAGCCTCAATATAGAGAGAGGGTACCTTATGTAGTCATTCGGGATTCATTAAAAGAAAGAGTCAAGGATCGTTCGGTAACTCCAGAGGAGTACGTTGAATCATTCACAACACTTTCACCAATGGAACTCGATTATGAGTATTATATAACCAGAGTTCTTATTCCGCCGTTGGAGAGAATCTTCAACTTGATGGGTGTTAACATTAAGGAGTGGTATCGGGATATGCCTCGTTCCACAAAAATTAATGTCATGAAAAAGAATGATATTTTTCATTTGGCTGAGAATGTTTTTCGACGAGAGTGTCTCAATTGTGGCCAGCTGTTGGCGCAGGGTCAAAAATGGGTTTGCACTGATTGTGAGAACTCCAAACCAACGGTGGTCGCAGACATGGTTTGGAGTGTAAAAGCAGCCGAACATCGTCATCGTGATCTCTCTGCCGTATGTGAAACTTGCTGTTTCCTGAATTTATTGTCGCTGCTGGTCTTCCAAGAATGTGTCAATCATGATTGTAGAATTTATTATAGTAAGTTGAAAGCTGAGAAGGAGCTCAGTCAATCCATACAAAAGTTGAAAATTCTAGATGAGTTATGATGAGCTTGTTTAATAATTATTTAATCGAAATGAATAAATGACTTTATTTCTTGCAACAGTAAAAGAGAAACGGAGAAGAAGACAAGACAGAATGTAACAAAAAAAACAATTTAAAGCCGCTCTTGCACTTGTTTCATCTTATGAATCAAAGACGTTTTAAATTCTACATGTAATTGCGCATTCAATAACTCTACGAATCTACAGTGAAAACTTGAGTACACCTAATGTATTGAAAGAAAAGAAAATTCTTGCTGTCAAGCATCGTCCGTCCGCTACCAGTCTCGATGAGAGTCGTCGCGTCGACCAGATTGGGAGCGCCATTAACCTCATGCTGAGCCGCTAAGCGAACTGAAGAGCTATTCATAGCAAAGACAATAGACAAAAAGAAAAGAGAATCACATCTGAAAGATATATTGGGCACAAAAGCTTGTGAATGGGCCAATTTTTTTTTCTTTTTTCTGTTTTTCTTTTTTTTTTCTTTTTTATCTTTTTTCTTCTCAAACTGTGTAAAATGCAACTGAAATCAATATCCGAAATAACCACCCATAAACAAAAATAAAGCAACCGAAAATGAACAAGAATTATAATCTAAATACACAAAAACTCACTGATGTCAATTCCATCATCGTGAGTATCAGACACCAACAGTGGTTGGAGCGGAGAAAGGGGGTCTTCATCAAAATTCGACAACCCGTCAAATTCAGCGTAATTCAAACCTATAGGAAATGTACCATCGTGTACCTCGAGTCCGACTGGTGCTGCTGACCATTAAGCAATACATAGTCCAAAAATGACGTTTTTCGCTGTCGTGTGAGGATAGTTACTTCAATGCTATAAATCTTGAACATGTGATATAAGACAAGCAGAGAACTATCAATACACAACCAGAGAAGTTAGAAACAAAAGGAAAAAGAAAAAAAGACAAAGAGTAGTTAACCTAATAACTCCCTTATGGATGCGAGCCAGTCGCAAACGATGCAGTGTAAGATAAAGGATGTGGGATAAGGATTGTTTCTAAACGTCATTATTAGACCAGTACCACTATTGGGAACAAAATTACTTCCGAATTTTGCGCCAAGAGATCGGGTCCCGAGGTAGGCAATGATACAAGACTATCGTGTTGATCAACGTTGGAATAGTCGAGGCGTTGAGGCGAGGAGGCCAAACTGGAAATACTCTCCTGCTTCAAAGTCAAGTCGATAGGTGAATGAAGAGACTCAGGACTTAAATAGTTGAAATAACTATTGGGAGCGTCCAGAGGTAACTCTTCTTCAGCATCCCAGGATGCATTTTTCTCCGCCATGAACACGGGAGACAGAGGCTCCATTTTGATAGAGTTGTGTTCATGGTCATCACAGGTTGACATGTCTCCATCCGGAGAAGGGAAAGAGTTGGCAGGAGCCAGAGGAGCAATCGAAATGTTAGCCTTCAATTCAGTTAAGTCTAGTGGCTGTTCGAGTTCGCTCAATAAAGTTTTAGAAGCACCAGCAGATAACTTGGACACGTTTGAAGCCATAACAGAGAGGTTTTTCTCCAAGGCAAGGACATAAGCCTCCAAGTGCTCCACATGGCGTCTCTTTTTTTCTCTGGAGGCATGGGCGGCTCTTCTATTACGAAGAATTCGTTCCATGCGACGCTGCTCTTTCTCTTCTTGGGTCTTTGCCCTCTTACGGGGAGGCAAGGTCGATTTGAAGTTTGGATCGACGGAGACAGACATGTTGTGTGTGGTTGAATATGGTTTTTTGATTGTGGATATTGGACTGATAAATAAGGTGGCGGTGAAAAGGGTCCTTATATATAGAAATATATTGAGTGCCTGCACGTAGAAAGGATTTTCCCGCCCAGAGCCTCGACAGCACGTTCCAAGTTATCTGCCGGCGCGCATAGTGAATGGGATTGATGCACCTCCTGCAGCCAGAGCGTAATTAGTGTACATTGCATTTTATGGCAGTTGCCCGAATGGGAATATTCTCTCTTCTTCCATGTGGACCGGAGAGTACAATGAAGCAGAAGAAGAGCAAAAAGATGCATTTTTGTTCGCAAATAGTAAATTGAACAGTGAAACTTTTTTATTTTCTGGGAAAGCGTTGCAAAAACTTAGCGTGTTTCTTAGTTTTCACATCTTCTTTTTCGCAGACGCATTGCCACCACCCCCTCCTATTCAATGTACTACTGCATGGTCTTTACCGTAAATTTCCTGCAGTCCATCTACGGCAGAGCTATTTATATTTTCGTAGGCTTCTGAGGCACGGTCGTGATTCTATATGGTCTATTCACATATCTTACACTAACTTTAATGATTCTAGTCCTACGAACACGAGATAATGTTAAATCGCGAGTGGTTTGGATCAACGACCTTAATTTGGCGTCTTGTCTCTGTGAGGATCCGTGAACGATAACGTATCTTAGTATCCATTGCAGACAAATTCCGCGTAGCCTAGCAGTTTTGCTTGCTTCACTTCATCTACTGAAGGGAGCCGATGCAGAGAAATAGTGCGATTGTGACAAAAAAATGTAGTTAGCATGTGCCTCAGAACCAGCGCCGGCACTAGACAATAGGCAAGTCAGCGCTAAGGAATCGTAACTTAACTTGAGCATACTCAGTGAAAATACCTATCTATCTATTTATGCTACACTTTCTTAATTCTTTAAAGAATTCTTTTTTCCTAATTTCAATTTCAAAAAAGACAAGAAAACGCTTTTTGAGTTACTATTTCTGGAACGCTATATTGATGCTGATGTCAAGACGCACACATGTGGAAAAAAGCGCGATCCTGTGTGGGCGCGAAAATTCCCAGCCTTCTGTGCACAAGTTCCTCTTTCGGTGCAATTTCAGAATCTCTTTCTTTTTGAATTTCACTCTTGGAATAAGTTCACGGAATTCATGGGCATTATTCTTATCAAAATCTTCCCAGCTTTGGCTCTTAAAATACTGGCACAATAGAAGATGAATGGAATGTGCTTTCACCAGCCATATCTGACACAAAAACGATCAGGCGTGTTCTGCATGCGACTTGGACTGATCGGCAGATAGTTCATTCCTGTCAAATTGAATTCGGAGAGATTACTGGCTAAATTGGATGGGTGGGTGCTTTATTGCATGCGGCTCCTAGCCGTATTGAATTTTCGTATTGCAAGCTTGTATATTGTCTGCATCGTTCAGTGTGATGGATGGCTCTACTCAGTCCGCCGTGAAACTTTGGCCGTTCAAACGGTCTGAATTCTCTTACAAGTAGCACATAACCGGCGAACAATCTGAAACGGTCTGTGTACTAGGGACTGATTATTTGAATGTATTCTTATGTGGAAATTTCAGTTACTTGATATGAGATGTTACGTTTCGAGAAGTTTTACTTTATGTGAGGACTTTTAAACACAGATTTGAAGAGAAGGAGAGGTTATTTTCACCAATTTGTAATTTAACGATTCTACATCAAAAGAACTGAAATTTGGATTTTAGATATCAGCTGATTAATTGGGGATATCTGGGTTCTTGTATTAAAAGAATTTATCAAGGTCACAGTCTAATTCTTTGGTCTCAATATAACATAACTGAATCGAGTATAACAGGGTCCTTATTAAAATAGCATAAATTTCATTAAAAAATTGAATTCATTAATGCTTTTGGTCTCATATGTGAAATTGCAAAATTAATTCTTACCTAACCTCTACTGCCAACTAGTTATATGTCATTGAAACTCCACCTTGAGTCATAATTCAAAGGGTCTTTAATACTAAATGACACAGAAAATGAGTCACATGAAACCTAAATTCGAAAATGCATTTATTCGCGATTAATATTTATTTTTGTTGTTGTTTTTTTTTTTCTATCCTTCATTCTTTCATTCATCATCAATCAATAGCTAGTCCATCCCCAAGAATTGAAAGCCCAACTAATGAAGTCCCTTCTTTCCGTTCAGTCCCATGTTGCCCACGGTTATGTAGGTGGAAGAGCAGCAACATTTCCCCTTCAGTATTTGGGTTGGGATATTGACAACATCAATACCGTGAATTTTTCGAATCACACTGGGTATGGTCATTTTGAAGGCTCTGCAATCAAGCCTGAAGAGTTGGCTGCCCTACTCAAGGGTCTTAACGATATCAAATGTTCATACGATGTAGTTATTTCAGGCTACATACCCTCTGCAGATCTTATCGATATACTTGCTGAAGAAATTGCCAAGCTAAAGCTGAAAAATCCTGATACAATGTACATATGCGATACTGTTATGGGAGACCTTGGTCATATGTATGTAGATGATTCTTGCGTACAGGCCTATAGAAGACTTCTAGACACTGGTATTGCTAATGTCATTACGCCCAACCAATTTGAGCTTGAGCTTCTATATGGTAGCGCTGTGACTGACGAAAAAACCTTACGAGAGGCACTTTCTTACATGCATGAGAAGTTCAACATCCGGCACGTTGTAGTTTCAAGCCTTGATGCTGCTGTGCTCAATCAGGATGGTCTGGGTCTGATTTATTGTGTTGTCTCATCTAAAGTTAGTGAACGTTCTTCATTTGGCACTACAAGCGCTACACCTTCTGCAAGTGCTACAACTTCCCTACAAGCATTCGTGATACCGGAAATAAAATCGTATTTTACTGGTGTTGGCGACCTTTTCACTGCTCTTCTTGCTGATAAGCTCTACGCTTGCCCCTCTGATATAAGTCGGGCTGTCAACCAGGTTCTTACCATTATGAGCAACGTTTTGAAACTTACGCATCAGCTTGGCATAGAAGAATACAAACGCCACGTTGGAGACAAAAATGGCTCTATTTCGACCGAGGGAATAATGAACGATGGCTCATCAATGCGTTTTTTTGAATTGAAGATTATTCAAGCACGTCAATTTTACGATTACTCTGATGATGGTGAATTTGCACCTCTTTCAATTAATCGTGGATAACGGCTCAATTTTCAAATGCCAATTTCACGAAACTCGTGTTCAACTTCCTCTTCACCATCATTTTATTAAAGCTATCGCCTAATCAGGTAGTTCGCGACAACCTGCATATACTGATAAACTGAAATATCCCCCAGATTTCGGAGAATTGTGACTCTTATTCCCAACTCACCTTCAATTTTTCATCATCATGTCTTCTAAACCTAAAGTTCTTGTCGTAGGGTCTGGTGGAGTTGGCACAATTGCTGCTCTTTCATTATACCTCAACGATAAGGCTGAAGTGACGCTAGTAGTAAGATCTGATTACAACCGAATTATTAAGGATGGATACACTATTAAGTCAGTCACTTATGGAAACTACGACAATTGGAGACCTCATCATGTTTCAAAATCTGTTGCTGATGCTCAGGCTGAACATGGTCCTTTTGACTTCCTCGTTTTGACTACCAAAAATATTCCGGATGGTGCATCCACTTGCGAGGAGATTATTCGCCCAGCAGTCACCGAAAAGACGGCAATTATCTTGGTTCAAAATGGTGTGGGTTTAGATGAGCCGATGAGAGCTGCTTTTCCTAACAACACACTCATTCTGGGCATCCTGTTGATTGGTTCTACAAATGTGGACTGTGTAGTCAACAACGTCTATAAAGACCAATTGATTTTAAGTCCATTCACAAGCGAAGGATACGATCATGATACTGCTATGGAGAAAGTACATGAATTTGAAGATTTGTACCGTAATCCTGATCCTGAAAAAAACTTCGTTAAGATTGAAGAATGCTCCAAGAGATCTCGTTGGGAAAAGCTTGTTTATAACGCTGTTCTCAACACCATCTGTGCCCTCACAGGTATGGATGTCAATAGATGTCAAATAACTGGAGCTAACGAGACGTTGTTCCTCCCTGCTATGAGGGAGGTCATTGCTATTGCTAAGAGTGAAGGAGTAGAATTGGACGAGCTGATTGCCCACAAATTTTTGCATATTGGTGACGGATTATTCTATGCACCATCGATGCTTGTAGACTTTAGAAAGAAGCAGTTGTGCGAGCTTGAGGTCATCATTGGCAATCCTTTGAGGTTTGCAGAGAGAAACAACGTGCTGGCTCCTATCTTGAATACCGTATACCATCTCCTTAAAATTAGACAAATGAGTTTAAAAGAAGAAAAAGGAATGATTAAAATAGACCTAGAGGATTACAAAGGATTGAGTAGCGACGACTACCCTAAAAGATTTCACGAACTTAACAAGATATAGATTTATTTAATACATGCATTAAAAATTGAATATGGTCGGCTTTCTTACGCTAATACCCCTATGACGTACTTTCTTGAAAATTGGGCGAATTACGTGATCAATATATTATTTATTGAGATTACTTAAATACCAAACCTCCTGTCAAAGCGTATTAGCGAATAGTGTGAAATTCAAGGAAAGAATTATGAAAAAGTCACAGAAAGTAGGCTAAATCAAGTAAGCGCAAAGCAAAAGAACCAAATTGCCAAAAGACAAAGCATGTACAATCCCGCCTCCATTTGATGAAGAGCCTTTCGTTGTATTGGATGATGTTTCTCTCTTTTGAAGTCCCTGGGACGATTGCCCAAGAATATTGAGAAGATTTAGTATATTGGGGTTCATAGAACTTGCTGATGCCAGCGTCGTGGTCAGTGTTTGCAAAGTCGTCGGAAATGAGCTAGAACGAAGAACAGAAAGAATCGAATTTATTTGTTCCTGCGATTGTTTGGGGGTAAGCCCATCATTGCCTGTTTGAAAAGCGCCTGCTGTAGTTGTAGTTGTGGCAATGTTGCTTTTCACTGAATTGACAGACTTTCCTGTCGTTGAAGCAGCCTTTGTGTTGAAGGATTTTCTTGATTGCGATGATCCCGTTGAAGATGTTGGCAATCCACCCAAAAGGCCCAAGAGGTTATTCAACTGGTCGCCAGACAGAGAACTCATTGATTGTGAACTCAGGCTTGAAGAAACCAGGGAAGTAGAAGTAGCTTTTGGATAAAGTAATCCGAAAATTCCCCCTGAGCCTGATTTACTTCCCGAACCTTTTGTTGTAGTGGCGTACGAGTTGTTTCTCGGAACAACAATCTGGCCAGTCGGAAGAAGTGGCATAGTCACAGAATGACTCTCAGAAAAGACATATTGATTGAGATCAGCAAAAGTTCCACTATTTTCTACGTCTGCAAGGATTTCTTTTACAGCTGTAGAGTACTCGCCAAGAGACGGAATTTGGAAGTTTCCCGACAAGACATTGCTAACCAAACTGACAATAACCATTGGTCTACTCAAGACTTTGTCGACAATGCTGGTAATGTTGAGAGCATTTGAGTTGATTTGAACATTGCCGGAATTGGCAATATCCAACACCAATTGGGCTGTCATATTTTGATAGCCTTCATTGGCGATAAGTCTTTTCACTGTGTAAGTAAGGAATTGGGTCTCATTCAACGCCACAAGAGTATCCAGGGCAATACCTCCTACTAAGTCCGAATTTAACACGGCAGAAAGAATACCTGCCACGAAATCCTCAAGGGTTCCCTTATAGTCACGCTTATCAAACATTTCATCACGTTTTGACTTCTTAAATAAGTTCTTCACGAGATAATTGAACACATTTTTGTTTCCCTCCAAAAGCCTATTAATCAAGTTAACTAAGACGGGCCTGTAACTTGTGTCTAGAAGAATTCCACGAAGGAGAGAGGTAACGACACCAGAGTCCATAACATCATTGTAAATACGGGTATAATTTAAGTCTAACTTTAGCTTAGAGGTAGACAGAGTGATCGCAGTGAGATTAACATCCCCTACAAGTTTAGATGTAGTGTTTGCAACCATTGCTATTCTGTTCGGATTGTAAGCAATAAGGTCTAAGACATCAAAGATGATCTCAGATCTATTTAATGCATTTAGGAGATACTCTACTGTCAGAGTGGTCGATCTTTTGTTGATCATATTGTAAACATCTTCTTTGTCGTCAGGGAAGAGACGTTCCTCTAGCATTTGGTCAACTATCGGCCCAAGAGTGAACATATCATTAGATTGTGGCAATGAAGCCAATGCCAGTGTTAACCCTATGGGAACCAAGGAAAGCAGGAAAATTGTAGAGAGCTTCATTGTGTTGTGAGAAAGAGAAAAGATCGCTACAAGGCAAAGATTTAGAATGGCGGATCATGTACTCAATATAAACGGACACCTAATCGAGCAATTCATTTTGTATGAACTAATTAGGAAATCATTTGATTCAACATATGTGGAGGTGGCTGCAAATTACCTTATTTGTTCTTCCTGTGTGTGGGTCAAAGAGTTTACCCAATTTGGAAATTGACCTGCATCTATTCTACTTAAAAAGAATTGTAGTCATACTTAAAACAACAAAATCAGAATATTTCCACAGCGAATACAAAAGGAAAATTTCATAATGAGTTATTTCTGGATTCTTTATTCTTATTCCTGTCTTTTTTAGCCTTTTTTCCGGTCATCACAGTTACTTTTTCCATGTCCTCCAAGATCATCTCCCGAATAGGAAGTCAATTATGTAGGACACATGAAGAGCCCTAATAGGTGCCTAAAGCGGTAAGAATGGGTAAGTTTCAATTCTTTAAAACTGGCTTGAATCTCAAAATCCTTTGCTAACGCTTTTTTTGCTGAATAATAGAATCTCTTTGATTTTTTGCTTCCCTTTTCGCTTCCCTATTCCCTTTTCAAAGCTAGTTGTCTTACGTAGCATATGGCTGCAAATCCAAAATGAAATTTGGCTTGATTTCTCTAATACTTTCACAAAGCATCTTTACGCTAACTTCAGCCATCGATATTGGCCCGTTGCCTCCTGGTATCGATTTGCCATGTATAGGATGCCTTTCTGAGCCAGAACCTATGAACCAACAGTTCACTGCCCTATACAATCAGATTGTTGAATCTACTACGATAGAACGGACTAAAAGAGACACAACTTCAGACCTTTTGAACAGTGTTCTTCAATCTCTCAACAATTCCAATGTGGTTATAGACGTGCTTCATCAAATTGCAGACTCTCCAACGGAGATGAATACTCTTTCGAATTACATATTTCAAGTTTTAGTGTCCCTTCTGACGGGCAAAGCGATTAAGGGACTTAATGTTACGGTCAATGCCACTCAAATTATTTCAGCGGTCGAAGGGTCTGGAATCATCGAAGGCACACTTAATTCGCTTCTCTTCAACGATCAACAACTTCAACAATTCGCCGCCAGTTTAGGCGAAACCATGGTCAATAATACATGGATACCCAAAGTCCTTTATACTTTTGGCAAGACAGGACATCTTTCGTTTCAGACTATATTCAACCTTGCTAGAAATACCCAAAGTAAAGATCCGGGTTTCAAAGGCACGACCTATCAGCCTTTACAATTACTGAGAAGAGATAATAATTACCTGGGTAGCTTACAGACCTTTATTAATAATCTTATTGGTTCTGGGCTCACTTCGAGTCTCTTCCTGGATTCTCTTGAAAACATTCTAGTGGCTGTAAAAAACAGTGGAGTAGTGATCTCACTTGTTCAAACAGCAGTTTCCGATCCAAAAATTCAGTACATGGGAGGCTTCATAGCGAACAAGCTCTACAATTATGGTGTTTTCGATCAAATTCCACTAGACAAGTATATCCAGATAGGGAGACACAACGGTTTTATTAAGGATAAAACACAGTTTGTATTGACCGATCTGAAATGGCTGATTCCAGTTGCAAAGATCTTTCTACAATGGTACGACTTGGGAGTAAATGACCAGATACAGCGGAACTTATACGGCCCATGAGCGTCTTTTAAATCTCTCAAATACCAATACAAGTCAGCAATCGGGGTTTGAGCGACAGTATAATTCTCGAATTGTATAGAAGGTAACGAACCGCCCAACGCCATGGTTGATTCTAATGAAACCCACATTCACTAATATGTCGAAATCCGAAGCGATTTTTTAGTTAAATCTAAATAAATACAATGCAAAAAAAAAAACTGATACAAACATTCCTTTTTTTTATCCATACCAAAATTGAATTAAACTCGCAAGATTCCCACTTTTCACAAAGATTAGTCACCTCAGAGCAAAAGCCACAGTATTTGATAAACCATGCATGACTATAAATTTCCATTTGTCATATAATTTCGAATCATAAGAAGTGCATTTTGATTTAAATTTTTAGGCCCAATATTCACGCTAAAGAAAAAAAACACTGTTTTTTCGTATTTGTAGCCCAACGCTCTTATCTTTCCTTCCAGAAGCGCACGGCTATAGCTCACGTGAGTCTATGAGAAGCCGTAGTTTCAGTTTACCATTTAAATACCACCACCTATATTCGACGTAGGATCAAAAATCCAGATAAAACCGGCTCAGCTTGCCTATAAAAACTAAGCCTAAACTACTTCATTATCATGGGTGGCTTCCCTATAAATATTCATGAGGGGGAGTACATTTCGATCCCAGCTAGAAACCCATTACCCATAAACAGCACCACCAATTCAACGCCACGAGCCCAAACACCGCGTAGATTCGACCACGAAAGAACAAGGAGTCCGGAATGTTCTCATAAATGTGACTTACACCATAATGCTAGTAAGGTGGATGGAGAGGTGCAAGAAGATCAATTGAATGGAGACGGATTGAAACCTGAGCCAATGCTCTCCATGGTCCACAATTGGTCACACACACATTCCATCCTAAGTGTTATAGCAGCACCTAAAAAGGGTCTTTTAATTTGCGGAACTCAGGATTCGAAGGTGTTGATATTTGACATCTCCACATTTTCCTTGAAACACACAATCTTTGGTGACCTTTATGGATCCGTGCTCTGTTTGGCCATCGACGAGGAACAGAATTTTTTATTTAGTGCTGGTCTGGATTCTGTGGTTCGTGTTTGGGATTTGACTCCTTTAAGCGACACTACTAAGTCTCACTTCGAAGTTCCTTGTACTCATCTTGTGTATTCGTTAGTAGACATCGGTGACATTTTCTCAATCTCCTGGTCAGACGAAATGAATACACTTTTCATAGGTCTGCAGAATGCATCCATTCTGTGGTGTCGCCTAGATTTGGGTCAGAAAACCCCTCCTAACGAGCTTGATGATGGGAACAAGACTACCTTTGACAGACTTCCTCATATCCGTTTCGACCGATTCTTTGACTCTAAGGGACCAGGCGGTTCCGTCAACAGAGTTCAGGAAGAACATCGTTTGCAGTGTTCCTACGAAAAAGCAGTTAGAGGTCCTGTCTTAGTTGAAATTCCAAACGAAGACTGTATCCGCTTTGCCCACAATGGTTACGTCTACTGCATGCATTCCATAGATAGAAACAACGCACAGGAATTCTGTGATTTGCACTCGCTGCAATACTCGCATGTGCTAGCATCTTGTGGTGGTGATGGCATCATTAAAATCTGGGAGGTGGTAACGAGTCCAGAGGGCAAAATCAGTCTCAAGATTATCTATGGGCTAGATAATGATTTTTCGATCCTTTCTATGCATATCTCTGATTCATCTGTATATGTGGGCCTTAGTGACTCAACAATTAATGTTTGGGATCTCACCACTTTCCAATTGACTAGATCTTTTCATTTCATCTCCGATCAAGGTAAAAATGATGAAGTTTTATCCTTGTCAATCGTTGATGACTGCATCTATAAAGCCACCAACATGGGTGGTCTTTGTAAGTTCCCCTTGAAGCAAGACTTAAGCGATGACGCCAACAATGAGAAGTCGACCAGTCTTATAAATGTCAATTTCGATCGTTTATATACTGATGGCTCGCTCAATGTGGAAAACAATTCCGTATTTACTGTACACACATTCACTTTCCATGACTCGGTTTATTTAGTATCAGGAGGTACCGGCTCGTTGTGTTTGTGGAATCTTTCATCTCAAGACCACGAGGATGATGACAATACCGAAGACGCAGGTCTTCGTCCCTTCTCTCGTCATTCGTTCTCTGATAATTCCAATGAACATTTGCTAGACTCCTTGAAACAATTCATCTCTTACAAGACTATATCCAAGTACCCGCATCTATACTTGGAGGAGTCGAGAAGATGCGCCAAATTTATGAGCAAGTTATTCATGAACTTGGGTGCTGAGGAAACAAGACTTCTTCCTGTACCTAATTGTAACCCTGTTGTATATGCGAAGTTCAAGAAGAGCAAGAAAGACACCGGAAAACACACAAGAGTCCTCTGGTACGGCCATTATGATGTTGTCGAAGCCACACAAGAAAGAGAGTGTTGGGATACTGATCCATTCACTCTTGTAGCCAAAGAGGGTAATTTGTACGCTCGTGGTGTGTCTGATAACAAGGGCCCAACTTTGGGAGCGATGTATGCCGTTGCTGAACTCTGTAAAAATGGAGAACTCTCTACAGACGTTGTTTTCTTGATAGAAGGTGAAGAGGAAAGTGGTTCCATTGGATTTCAAGATCTGATCCGTGAACACAAGGATCTCATTGGCCCGATTGATTGGATTATGCTTTCTAATTCTTACTGGCTCGGAGATCAGACTCCATGTTTGAACTACGGATTAAGAGGAGTCATCCATGCATCTATTACTGTCGAATCCAACAAACCAGATCGCCATTCTGGTGTTGATGGTGGTGTTTCACGCGAGCCTACTATGGATTTGATCCATACTCTTGGCCACCTTTCATGCGCAGAAGACAACAAGATCTTGATTCCAGGCTTTTACGACGACGTTCTTCCTATAGATGAAACTGAACTTTGTTTGTATAAAAAGCTTCAGGAGTCTGCCAAGGGCAGTGACATTTCAGAAGAAGACTTAGATACCCTTCTTACTAAGTGGCGTAATCCTTCTTTGACCGTACATCGCATAGACGTGCTGGGACCCAAAAACAACACCGTAATTTCCCAGCGCGCGACTGCATCTGTGTCGATTCGTGTGGTACCTAATCAAAAGCTTGATAAGATTAAGGACCTGTTAAAGCTGTATCTTCAAGGTATTTTCACAAAAATTAACACAGACAACAACTTGCATGTGAACATTTTCCACGAGGCTGAACCTTGGTTAGGTGATCCAAATAACCTTGTGTACCAGGTGCTTTTTGAAAAAATGAAGCGTAACTGGGGTCCAGAGGTTCCAGAGCCTCTTTTCATCCGTGAAGGTGGCTCTATTCCATCCATTAGATTTTTGGAGAAAGAATTTGGTGCTCCAGCTGCTCAAATTCCATGTGGGCAGGGTAGCGACAACGCGCACTTAAAGAATGAGAAACTTCGTATCATTAACTTGTTCATGTTACGTAGTATCTTGCAAGACACCTTCCGTGAACTCGGTCTTCGTTAATGTTCAAATATATAATCTTTAATACAATATAAACTGTGTTGTTTAAACCGTCTTTAGTGGAAGTATAATAAACGCCCAATCATTATATTAATCTGAGATATAGTAAAAATTCATTAACTTAGCCGCTTTGTAAATCATCTATTGGATGGGGTAAGTCGTGAAGGTCGCTGAGGTCGCTTGACCAAATTCTTAAGCTAATTTGACAATTCAAGTTTAAATTTACTCTAGTTTCACAATTAATTAATTTTTCAAGTAAGAATATACTATATACTGCTGCCGACAGTGAATCGAAGCTTCAATATTTTAGCTTCAATGCACAAAAAAAATTAAATACAGACAATACATAGCCCCAAACAAAAAGGAGCCACGCTCATTAAGCTTAGCTGAATCTAAATAGCTAAGAGTGCAGGTGAAAAGGACGGAATAGAGAATGGGCTTTTCCTTATGCATCATGAGAGGAAGACAGAGACATAGTCTTAGCCTCGGGGAGAGCGGGTATCTCACTAAACTCCGGGTCAACTGATAAAGCGGCAGCAGAAGCAGCAGCCTTCGCTTTTTCTTCTTCGATTGCAAGGTTCTTGAAGTAGGCCACATAACCATACTTGGACCTCAGTCTAATTCGTTCACCATAATGAGAAAATAAGAATGGAATAGGCACCATGAGAAGCGAGATGAATGCAAAAACAGAAGTAGCCCAATCTATATGCAATTTGTCGTACATCTGTACAACAAAAAGTGGGAATACTGCTGCAAGAAGATACCGAAGCAAGTTGTTGGCACTGATAGCTGAAGCAACGTAAGCAGGTGGGAAGGAGTATGCATAGTAGGAAATGACTCCCAAGAAAATCCACATAAGACCGAAACCAAAAGGAATACCTGCGAGAGTTGGAGCAATCCAGTGGATGCTTCTTCTGGAAGTCCAAGCCAACCAGAATAATGAGATTGGCAAAAGCACAGCACCGACTTGAACAATTTTTAGTTGACTCTCAGGAGGATCCCATTCAGAAGCAGCATCTGGACTAGAAGCCTTTTTCATCTTCTTCGCATAATTATGATGCATGACGAGAATGTTTGCGATAACACCAATAATCAAACCAACACCAACGCCAATAAACGGCAAACTTGATACAGCGGGGTCCATACGGTAGAGACCACGAAAGATTATTGGATAAGCTTCAAAAAATCCGAACAACACGGCAAAAACAAATGCAATGTAAATAGAAGTGAAGCATACAATTGGTTCAACTATCAACATCTCCAAAGGACGGCCCAAATAACGAGTCACTGCGTCTTTCATGCTAAACTTTGGCTTAATGACATTCAACCCTCTTCTTTTTGCACGAGACTCCAAAATAGCTGGTTTGAAAGTCTCTGGACTTGCCAACAAAAATGGAAGCACAGCGCCAGAGAACATCAAATACACCCACATTGTCCACTGCCAATTTTTATGCTCAGCAGCAAAGCCACCCGCAATAGGACCAATAATGGGTCCCAAGAAGGGACTAAGACAGAAAAGAGACATGGCCAAAGCCAATCCCGAGGGTGAATTAGACCAAATGTCTCCAATGGTACCACCAGCAAGGGCCATTGGTGGAGAGGCAAGGAAACCACAGAAAAATCTCAATATCAAGATGGTGCGCATGTTTTTAGCCAACCCAACTCCCATGGCAAAGAGCATTGATGCAGGGAATAAGGTAACATAAATCCAACGACGGCCGATCATTTCTGAGATTGGAGCCGCAATGGCAGGACCTAATGCTAAACCAACCAAATAGAAAGTAAGTCCCGAAATGACCAATGTTTCAGATGCATGATGAATCTTCATTAAGGCAGGAACAGCTGCGACATAAAGCGACGAACCTAAAGAAATGCAGAGACAAGTATTTGCGATGGTAAACGTAACGAGCCATTTTTTCCAAGATGGCCAATTAAACGGGTTAGCCTTGTCGTCCTCACCATCATAATCTAAGTCGCGTACGTCAATGTGAGTAGCGGTAGTAAGAGTTCTCTCCAACATAATGGGATCACCTCGTTCAGAACGCTCAGTAACCACACGATTTAACTCATTTTCACTCAACCCAGAAGGGTCGAGTGGTAAGCGCTTCTGCACTGGGAGTATGAGATCTTCATCATCCATTGTTTGAGACTTTGTAAGGTGAACATTGGACAGCAGTTCCACTTCGTTATAAGTACTGGAGGCTGCACCCTTTCTTAAGTTTGATTCATGATTTAAATCGTGGTTAGAAGCAACAGACCGATCTAAATTGATTTTTTCCGCGTCTGCGGCGCTCGTATCAGCCTTACCGGAGATCTTTGATGAATCAAGGGCGGGCGAAGACTGTACATCAGTTGCTCTAGCGACATGTAAGGAGTGACGAGGCGTGGTAACGGTATCGTCATGTGCAAGCTCTATAGTTTCATTGTCATCGTTATCTTCGTAATTCAAGCTTTGCCCGTGTTGAGCACTCAGTTCTGAGGCGTCCACAGGTACGGCCGGGCTAAAATGGTCGTCCCCAAACTCTGAGGCTGTTTCATACGCAGACAGCGCTGAGGGATCAGTGGAAACATATGAGAGACGTGCTTCACTCGTTGGACGTGCAGCAGACCGCAAGGCCTCTTCCTCACTGGCAGAAGTACCTAAAGCGACCATGAAAAAATTAGTTAATTAAATGAAAAGTGAGGTGAGTCCAGATATCTATATAGTTTTCCGTGCAGGTCACCGAGGTTTTGCGCCGTTAGTTGCAGTCTGAACTGTTTTTAGGGCATCCTGCTTGTAAATAGAATCCTGTTCCGTTTCCACACATCTCAGGCGGCAACAGTTTCGAAAAACTGTGGAATGCTACATGAAACCAACATAAAACCAATAGAATTAGAGTATTTTATTGTTAGGTGCCTCTAAGTTTAGATTCCGTACCCTGAGATGTATTTCTAAACATCTTTGTCTAGAAGCATTCGGTATAGGAACCACACTTTAAGCGCTGCACAGGGAGGGACGTACTTTGTTTCCGCAATGGGAAGGAAGCATTGGATATTGCGTATCTAGAAGGAATTTTACACTTGATTTTGGTTTTCTAGACGTCTCCTCTCATTACCAGAATATATTACTTTTAAATGAGGTCTTGTTTTTCCCTTTTATTGTTCGTTCTTTCAGGCTAATTTCGAGATTCGAAAACGTTTCTACTGCATAGAGTAGTAACTCTGCCTCGAAAATCTATCAAACCGAGGAACGGATATAAGAAGCTAAACTTTTCCCTGAAGATTCTTCCATAACCTTTCACACAGAGAAGGTTTGGTTATTTTAGCAAGGCAATCATGCGTTACAATTTCTATTAGCGATTGCAAGGAAGTAGTTTAATTCTTCGATGACCAAATAGAATCTCTATTTAGCTATCTAGACCTTTTGGAAAAGTCATTTTTAGTTATCATTGCATGTCTCGTACCTGTATACGAGATCGTAAACTCCGAAAATTAGCGGCCCAATTGTTGCCGATTCGAGTCCAACAATGTAGGTGCCCTACTTTGGTCAATACTAATGTCGGTTACTAAATTGCCGAGTTGACTTTATTCATGATTATTCCGATGGCCTAATATAGATCAAGACAAGTTTTCAGAGGATGTTTGAAATTAATGTTCGAAGTCGCTTCAATGAATTTTTATTTGTTTCTTACATTAAAATTTATTATTACATTTCTTCGTTGTATTCTAAAATCTAGATCTTTGTATTAACAAAGCGCAGACACACGACCATCTGATGCCAAAACAAAGATTCAAACAATTTATAAAAGAGAGAATAATTTGAAGGCACCAGAGGAAAACTCCGTATTCTTTTTCTTGTTGAGTCTTTGAGTGGCTCGCAAATTCCATGTGAACTAGACGACTTGCGGTCCTGTAGACTTGTGGCGGTTTCAAACATAGAATAGGCTTTTGTAAATGTTAAACGATAAAAATAAGGGCAACCACTGTTTGATAATTCATTCATCTAAATTTTCTCTTGCAATTTCTGTGCCATTCCGTAGTACGCCCTGGCTCTAAAATATCCAAATGCAAAGTTGCAAGCAAATATAACGACAATAAAGAATGCAAACACACTCAAAACCTTGAGACCAAGTGGCTCAATTAGTGAGTTCAAAATCAATCCGAGCGTATGTGCGCCAATCAAAGAGCGGTTTCCAATACTATCGGGGTCCTGTAACATACACTTCTCCCAGTAATCACACATCTTTTCCAAAGCAGGGACACGCTCACTTGGATCACAATTGTTATCTCTGTAGGCACGTTGACACAGAGCTATTTCCACAAGTAGACTATTGGCTTCCAGAGCCATTTTTAAGCTCACATCATTTCGAATTGCTTGAACCATTGCTACAAGAATATGAAGAGCATACGCAGAGAGCAAGGTGTTAGTGAGAAGCTGCAAATATGACAGAAGGACATAGGGAAGTCTTTCAGCTGGTACAGCTCGTGAGTCCCATGGAGAAGGAAGGTATGGTCCATGATGACCCAGTGACATTTGAAGAGATAGGTTTTGATTCTCATAGACTTTAGGGCCAACTAAAAGGCCGTTTGAATTCGTGATTTTTTCTCTATCCAGATTCAGCCTTGAAATTTGTTTATCAGATTCAAAAGACAAGCCTTGAAGATCTGTAGATATTGCATCAGTGGACCACTGATTTCTAGGTGTTATCGAGACATCCTTCTGCGAGCATTGGCTCAATTGTGGATCGGAATAATAATGGTGGTGATGAATCACTGTTTGTGGCTGCGGTTGCGCGTTCACACCAAAACGAGATGAATTGAAGATAGAATTAGTAAACATTCCAGATGAATACAAATTATTGTGAGTATTTTGAAATGACGGAGCTTGATTCATATGTGAGTCAAACATGGAACTCAAAGACAGCGCTTGAGAGCCCATTCTTTGAGGTTCTCTAAAAGATCCTGATTGGAAGATATCTTGATTAGCTGCCGCAAATGAGCTTGTATTTTTTTGTGGGAAAAGCTTTCTTTTAATCAATTGTGAATTCTGCATTTCGCTTGTGTCGAATTCGAAGTCTATAGACAGTTTTCTTTGAGAAGGTTGGTTGGGTGGTTCTGTCAGGGGAGGTGCCATTAAAAGCTTTTGTGGTTGTAATGCAAAGCGAGCTCCAAGAGCCGTAGGGCTGAGTATACCAAGAAAAGAGTCATCATGATCTTCATCTTCATCTTGATCTTTATTAGTTGTTAGGTTCACATCACAGCGCTCGTTTTCATCATCCTCAATAACCTCAACAGTAGGGCCATTTGAGTTTTCGTTATCATCTGAATACTGTTGGTTCCATTGATTATTCTGCCGGTGAAAGTTACTCTCGGTGTCACTCATGTCAATTTCCATGGGATCATCTAGTTCAGCTTCAACCCATTTTTTTTGATCGTGAAGCGATAAAGAGCCGAGACCAGAGCCAATATCTTCGAAAAAATTCATCAAGTGAATGACAACACACCAATAATGCAAGTATCGATTGTGAGATGTAGTTGAATTGTCAAGACCTGCCCCAATAAAACAAAGAAGGGCAAATATATAGTATGTCAGGGTGATTTATAAAACGAATGTCACTTCAAATAAGAATTATCACAATAGAGTATAGATTGTAGTGAGTTTGAGCGAGCTTCTGAATTATTTCACTCCACAGGAAGAATGTATTGGTGAAACGTGAAGAGCTTAATAGCTATAACTCTGTATGGAAACACAATGGAATTATAAATTTATTAGCAACCAGCGCTTTTTATTAGATCGGCACGACTCTCTTGTCCAGTTGGTGGAATGTTTGCCTTCCTCTTCACACTATTCTAGCGCGTTTAAGTGGATATACTGGGGTAAGCCCACAACAATTGGGACTTGAAGTCCATACTAGAAAGAATATCTCTCAGTATATAAAAAACTCATTTCTCAAATAGCTTCATCCAGGTTTTTTATTATTCTTATATCGAGAAATTTCGTTACAGTTTGGACTCAAACAGATGATCCAGCAAGTATGTTCTTTGACAACGCTAATGTAAATTTTGATTTGAAATATATATTCGAGACTACCCACTTCAATTTATCTAAACACTTCAAGAAACTCAATGACAATCTTTTTGATGTAGTGAACTATATTGTGATCTACTTCTACCCCATCCGATGCTCATCGCATCCATCGCCTCCACGCATTTCATAACGACATACAACCACATCACTCTTGCACTAACTCAGGAATCTTTTATTTCTCTTTTTTACTTTAAAGAAGTTGATCTGCGCCTTAATTGACCTTTTTTAATAGAAAAAACTCTTTAACTCCGAAATCTCCACAGTTGTATCCTTAAAGTCCAAGATGGGATCGAAGAAGAAGAAGGCTGAAAAGAAGAAAGATTTTCAGAAAACCAAATTACGTGTTGGTAAAACTGCTGCACGTCCTGACAATTACACTGATACATCGTTTACTGCGAAATCAATTTCTCTACCTAATCAGACTATCGCCAAACCGAAACTGGCCACATCTCACAGTGAAGTTGACGGCGATATTGATCTTTCGCATCACCTTCAACTTACAAAACATCACTCTGCATCTACAAGAAAAGAAGTTCTTGGCTTCATTGAGTCGCATCTCCCGTCTAACTCTGCGTCATACAAGCAAATCCTCACAGTTACACTCTCACTTTTGACTGATCAGTCTGAGTCTGTCAGATCAGCGTTTGTGTCTCTTCTCTCCGCATGCGCTGATCGTCAACCAGGTTTTTTGCAATTACATATGAGATCCATTGTTCTCTTTGTACATTCGGCCATGTCTCATATTAGAGGTGAAGTCAGAGCGTCTTCCACACAAGCACTTGATATTTTGGTCCAAAAGGCCCCACAAGCTTTGGTTGCCGGATTTATGGTTAAGACTCTCCGAAGCTATTTTTCTCTTTTATCATGGACTCTCTCTGACGACAAGAAGGCAGTTTCCCTCGCCGTTAACACTACTGCTTCTCTCGGCGGCGTTAGCAAGAAGACCCGTGCTCGTCATCTTTCCGTCTTGGGCCGCCTTCTTGAAGCCTCTCTTTTTGAAAATAGAACTGAGACTTCATCAGTAGATTGGACGCAGTGTTCTGTTGTACATCCACGAACTCCACAATTCATGCTTCCGCTGACTCCGCAAGCGTATTCCCAACTTAAGTTGTTTGTTGACGAGATTGTTTCTCTGAAAAACTCGGCTGGTGCAGCAGGTAATGATAAATACTCATTGGCTGATATCAATGATCTTTCAACTGAAGATATAGAAACGAGACGCAAGATTGTGGCAGATGTCTTCCTTGCACCTCTTCGAAAAAACTTGAATGCAACCACCAGAGATGGTGGAGAAGTTGGCGTTGAAGCCACAAAGTGTGTAGCCATTTTGGACCGTTTTGAGGCTGAACTCACGGCTGAGTTGGAAAATGATTGAAAGATGTAATAGAACCTGCATTTTAAATAAAGTTACCAGTTATCAATCAAAAATCTTTTGTAGTTCTGAATAATTTTTCGAACCTAACGGTAAAACTACTTGAACGGATCATTATTTACTTAACCCACAATATAAATCTTTTTAGTCTAATGAGATTTCAGATCGGGCGTGTGGTCTAGTGGTATGATTCTCGCTTTGGGCAGCGGTTGTTTAAACCGGTAAATCTGCGAGAGGCCCTGGGTTCAATTCCCAGCTCGCCCCTTTCTTTTTGCATTTTTTTCTGGATTTGAATATTATGAGAGAAATAATCGTTTTTGTTTTACTTAGTTCAATATTATTTTTTAATAGAACTGTGGGTGTACAGTGTCTAATCTTGAAAGCTTCTCATTATAACCACTAGCTAAAAACTCTGTATAATTCCAAAATAACTATTATTTCGTAATTTTGAAGCTATTTACAAAATTGCTGACACAAAATGAAGTGTTGACTCAATAAATCCTGCTAGCATCCATAAGGTAAACACATTGAAATCGACGAAAAAAATCAATTGAAAGATAATTCAACTTGACTTTTAATAACTTCTTTCAATTCTTATTTAATTTATTTCTCTTTTTAGACTATTGTTTTTCTGTGATGTCATGCGATACTCTTAAGAGGCCTCTCCACTTTTCATTTGAAAAACTCCAATGTTTCGCCAAGTCGTACTTAGAACGCCACGAATCGTTCCAGCGGGCTTGATTCGTCCACAAGGCATACCTTGTTTTCATTCTGTATTTACTAGACAATTTTCCTCTTCTTCATTACTCTTAAAGAAGGTCAAGAAAGGTGGTAAAGGTGTCGAGGAAGAAGCGGCTCAAGAAGTTGAAAGCACCATTGATTTCCAAAAAGTGAACGAAAAACTTCAAGGCGTTGTTGACAAGTTTACCAAACATGCAAATGATGCCAAATTAGGAAAGACAAACCCAAAAGTGTTTGATCACTTAATTGTCAAGACTGCTCATGGAGAAGTCCCATATGCATCTTTAGCTCAAACTAATGTTAAAGGAAGAAACTTCATAATGACGGTTTACGACCCTGCAAATGTTCAGTGTATTATCAACAGTGTTCTTGGCTCTGATTTGAATCTTAACCCCGTAGCTGATCCCTCCAACAAGCTGACATTAAAGGTTCCATTACCTCCTATCACTACAGAACTGAAAAAAGAATCTGTCAAAGAACTCAAAGCTACCTATGAGAAGCTTAGGAACGGTTCTGGTCCGAAACTGGGTAGTTTGTCGAGCATACGTGCTGACACAAGACATAAGTTCTCAAAGAGTAAGAAATTGAGCGACACCGAAAAGATTATTTGGGAGAAATACGAGCTGGTGCATAAAGATTACGTTAATAAACTAGCTGCATTGATGAAATCTGCCGAGGAAGCCATCATGAAGTAAACAATAAAAAAAGAATGCAAATAGAAACGGACATAGATTAATGAAGAATTCTTTCTTCTACAAAAATGCATTTGATAAAACAAAACAACAAAACTTTTGGAAAATGATGTAACAATGACTAAAACTAAAACTATATCAATATTGTCAGAATACATAACTAGAACTGAACGCCGTCACCTATAAATAGTCTCTTTCTGTACCGCTCACACCAGTTGATGATACTAAGACTCTGTTCTATGAGTTGCAGCGAGGGAACAAAACCTAGGCACAAGCACATAAACTCGTACTTTTCGTCTGAAAGTAGAAACCCAGTATACCCGTCGCGCATGTGCCACCTTGTATATGTGAGTTTCTTCAGGTTCGTCCCAATTTTAACCTCTTGAGCCTTGCTGCTGTATAAGGCTGTGTATAAATATAGATAATGCATGGAGTCAATAATGTTCTCACTGACTGAACCAGGGAACCTTATTGGGTCCATATAAAATTGATTGTCTTTTCGACGCTTATATATAAAATGTCTTATAGCTGGAACTTTTAGAATTTTAACCAATGGTTGAAACACATGAGCAAGCTCTTGAGGAAGCGATGCACACAAAGTTTTGCTTTTGTTAATCTTTCCAATTATGTACTCTGAAATTTGTTTCATGTCAAAGAACGAATTCTTGTTACCACTCAATAAGAGGAGAGACAACGGTTTTCCTAATTGGGCCAAGTAAGTATGTCGAACATAACAATAAAGAAATCCAGCATCATTGAAGTTGGGCAAGCAAATAGGCACCCACAAATCAGGCTCCTCTGCCGACAGAGATGTATCACTGTATAGATGTTCAACGGTAGAGAATAGTGTTGTCATATCCTGATTATCTAAAGAGTGGGTTTTTGGCCGCATGTAGCTTACTATCTTACCATCGAAAATGAGAAAGGCAAAGAGAAGATCCGCTGCTAGATAACGTGTGGTATCAGAATTGTACAACTTTCCTTGTAAAAAAGGTACCAGTTCAGCTATTGGCTGGTTGACACGAATGCGCTTAGATGCAAGTAAAATATCATCGATTTTTGTCCTGAGTGTGCTTGAAAGACGAGCACATTGAACCGAGCCATCTAGAAGTGTTCCAAGGTATAATGAGGGGTCTGCCACATACTTATTATCCCCATCTGGATCGTAAAATCCATAAGAAAGCTTTGTTGCAAGAGTGTCTAAAGTTCTGAAATCTTGAGCAGATAAAATTCGCCGAAGATCGTAGTTCATTCTATTATGGAAGCTTTTTGTAATTGTGGGGCTCGAAAGAACAGCCAAGAGATAGTCAAACATAAGAGATAACTGTCTCTCAAGAATTTTTACACCAAGAGGTAGCTCATAAGCAATTTTTGTTATAGCAACAAGGACCAAGGGAGACTTATTCATGACTACCATTCGAAATCCCTTTTGAGAAATGCTACGGAATGACAGACCCGTGCCTTCTTCAAAACTGGCTACAATTGTGGTTATTAGTCCACTGTATCCTAAGACAAGGTCATCATCGCCATTCATTGAATATATTGGCTTTCCTGCGGACGATAATACAAAGAAATGTTTGAGTCTGGAGGAAAGTGACAGTCCCAGCTTTGATATATGCACAAAATCATCCAAAAATGATTGATCAAGTATTTCCAGTTTATCTGTTAGAACATTAAACTCTTTGTTTCTTCCAAAGTTGTTGGAGCTATTGACCATACTAGTATTCACGAAGTCATGGAGTAGTTCTACAAACGGAGACGGATCGCTGGCCAGATTAGAAGGCAGAACCACACAGGAAGGTTGCGGACTATTTGATCGCGTGGAAAAAGTCAGCAGCGGTTTACTAGTCCCAGGAGGCGGATCTTCAAAGGGGGTAAGTTCAGCTTGATCAGCACTAGCCAACGTGACTGCTGTAGTGGCATCAGAACCTAAAAAAGCAACAGGAATTGAAGTTGTGGCAACTGATAGTAGAGAACGAGTTGATTGTTTGCTTTGGAGGAGAGGGGGCCTATCCAATGGTTCGTGATCCGAAGCCATCGTTGATAAGATGGTGTTAATCTGGGGTAAAAGGTAAATACTTGAATACTAGAAACAGTGCAGGTGTCTATACTGACCGATAAATACAATAATTTGAGAGGCTATGGATTTTATTTTAATATTTTCGCATTCATTTCAATTAATATTATTTATTTGTTCATATGGCGACTAAGTTTACTCGAATCAAATTCGACAAATTACACTACACCCTCCATATGCAAGAGCACATAGCCACATTTTCACTCAATTGATTCAAAACACCAAGACATTTAGTTTTTTGTGTTTAGTCTGGTGTAAATGTCGATATACCCAACAACCCGACACAACTACATCTACCGGCGGAGGACCATGTACCAGATAACAAAGACTATGAAGAGACCTGCTCCAACGATTGGCGCATACTGTTTAAGCATGGCCTCAACATTGATCTGTCTGGCCTTTTTACGGTATTTGATTGAGTCGTTACGTAAACTTGAGGACAAGTCACTCATTTTATCCAATGAATCACCTCTATACAACAAATCCTCAATATTCTTCGTCATGACTCTCTTTACATCAGCCAAGTCGTTGTTCAATCTGTCTACATTTGAATGTGCTCTTTCATCTTGATAAAGGTGTTTGGTCTTACTAAGGAAGTTGTCGAAGGAACTGAAGGAATACGGACGTGCAGCATTACTCATTGCTTCTCTACCATGACTGTTACTGAACTCATTGGCGACCTCAGCCAAATATGAGAACGCCAATTTCCTAGGGTATGAACGGTCGGCTATAATTAAGTAGATGATGTTGTTTTGATTAAGATAGTGGACGTTATAGTTTCCAGACTCGATGGTAGCTTGGGGTGCTGAGTTTGGAGTTATTCTGCTGATAATAATTTTGCATTTCTTTTTTAAGTCATTCAATTCAGGGTTTGCTTCATCATCAAGGGAGCCACATAGCGGGAGCGCTGTCGTTAGTATAGGTCTAGGGTGTCATAAGGTAATATAGGGTGCAAGAAGGCGACGATGAGGAAACGTAGGTTGAGTGAAGACAAATGAGGAGTGATTATTTATAGTACCCCATACCGAATCCATTGAAAGTAATCCATTTTTCAGTCAATTTTTTGGATTGTTTCTGTGTAGAAACTACCTAGTCAGACAGTGTGAATGCTCTCATACAGTTAAAGTTGCAAGCACGATTTGAAAAGAAGCACTTTAACAAGGCAATCAAAACAATGACGCAAGAAATATGTCAATTTTCACATTGACCTTGCCTCCGAGCTTCGGGTCGCCGTGTACAAATGGCCATCAAAGGTCATAATCTCGAAAATACACAATCACTTGGTGATGATTCACTCCCCATAGATGCTTTCAGCACACTTCTTTAAACCAAAAAATATGAAAATCAATTCATTTATCCCACGACAGCGGGCTGGCTACATACCATCATATCTATAAATGAGTGTTGACTTGACCATGTTCTGATGAATGTGTTGGCTGGGGTAGTAGCTGTCACTTTGGGTAGAGTGTGAGTGCGAGTGAGAGTGTGTGTGAATGTAAGAGACCGCTAACTAAGACACGATACACTGTAGCTGGTCACCTGACCACTCATGTGAGGAACCCATCCACATCCATCATCCTATCCAATTTGGGACACAAAAGATCAACGAGTAATTTACTCACGGACGAATTAAATTTCCACTGATTACTAAATATTCCTATTACACGTGAAACTTCTTATTTAATTTGAGAATTCCAATAGTCTCAGCAACCGCTCTGTGCCGTCCTTGTGATCTACGCAATTTTTCGAAAGGAAGAGCTCATCAGACGCAACCATAGGAAAACACACTTCCATATCCAGATGGATTTATCGAAACTATCTAGAGACTTGCCCGTCACTTCCAACTTCGAGCACGTTTCTGTCGCTAGTCTAAATGCGGAGCTAGCCGATCAGTTTAAGACCGCAGCCAAGTCTGTGACGTCTCTCTACAACGCTGGCGCTCGGAAGGAGACAACAAAGGATTCGAAGGATTCGAAAGATTCTAACAATACAAAAACAGCGTTTTCAAATGCAGCAAGAGCAGTTGCCTCCTTATATCGTGCAGGCACGGAATGTACTGTGCTTTCAATGCACAAGGGATACCTAGACTCCTTAGATGATTTGTTACAGGTGATTGCTAATGGAGAGGATATCGAGAATTGGGTACTCACCAAGCGCGCAGAGCTTGTGAATTATTACAATCAAAAAGATGCACGTAGTACTCCCTCTGTAACGAATCCATCCTCTCCCATAGCTTGTGCTCCAGCCCATGAGACATTCACATGTACGCCTTCATCTAAGTCTGCAAGCAACACTCAAACCGACAATCAGAATCGAAACTTGAACCTGGTTGAAGAGCAGAATGCTTGTAACTTGCCCGGAATTTCCGGGCTCTCTACAAGCCCTCCTCTACCTTCTGACCTTCCTGATTCTGACTCGGAACGGCCGTTCCTGGGCGCTTTCAACATGCTGCCAGATTTGGTAACCGATCTTCGATTCAGGCCAAGTTTCCCTCCACTTTCATTGACTCATCGAAAAAGGATAGGACGACTCGAGAGAAGAAAGGCAATG
Organism: Australozyma nongkhaiensis; assembly: GCA_030563825.1. Lineage (NCBI taxonomy): Eukaryota > Fungi > Ascomycota > Pichiomycetes > Serinales > Metschnikowiaceae > Australozyma > Australozyma nongkhaiensis. The sequence continues at coordinate 280,706 of JAJMKF010000006.1, read as the reverse complement.
GGCAATGTTGAGTCAGCCGCGTCTTCCGAAGAGAGTGAAACTGAGTATTTGGATCCCGCAGACCAAAAAAGACGTGCTAGGACAATCAATGTGGAAACCAAGAGAAGAAAAAGAGATTCACTGAAAAGTGACTGAGGCTTTTCACAATTCATGTATGTAATCAAATTCAATGGCAGGCCCATTGGATTCGGCTTATATTTTATTACAAATAATATATAATTTAAAAAAGAAATAAAATTATCAATCACCTTGTATTATTATTCTATTTCCCGGCGGCTAGTAGCCGAACAATCCGTCGTCAATCTCCTCTGCCTCGTAGTCATCGTAACTACTCTCCGAGTCGTCACCATCGTCCGAAGAGCTCTCGTCCTCTGAAACCACCAAACCTTCAAGACTCAAACACAACAACGTGTCACCCTTGGCGTGGGTGGCTTGTGGTACTTCATGTGTGGACTCAACATTACAGTTCACCAACTTGGACTTGCTGTGAATGATAGCATTACTACCGACAATAGTGTTCTCTAGTTGAACATCATCCTCAATGACAGCACCATCGAGAATCACACACCCTGTCAACTTGACACGCTTACCAATGACACAACCCGCGCCAACAACAGACCTCTTGACATTGGTTCTTTCACCCAAAGCAGTGCCTTCCGCAACAATTGAGTCTGCACCAACATTAGCTGCGGTCTTATCTTTGTGTGCTGGTGCTTTTCCTTGTGAGAGCTCACGCGCCTGGATCTTAAGGAAATGTCTATTGGCTTCCATGTAGACAGGTAAGTTGTTAGCTCTCATAAAGGGCACTACGTCTGGAATAACAAAAAGTCCAATGGTAGATTCTTGCAGACGACTCTGCCAGCTTTTTCTGGCCAAGTCACGAATAATTTTAATCAAAGGACGTACTGAGAAGTACCCGTCGGTGAACTTCTTATGGTATTTGTTAAAAAGGTTAGAGATTTCTTTCGAGTCACCAAAGAAAATGGAACTGTTGAAGAGTCTAGAGCTCATACTCACGTTTGGATGTTTCCATACCAACTGTGTGCGGACAGGAAGTGACTTGTGGAAATCGATGTCTTCATTGGAGTAGTAGTCTACAAGCTGTGTATAGCCCGTAGATTGTTCTTCAGAGTAGAGGGTGTAGCATTTTGGAAAGATTTTGTTTTTCTTATCTTCAATCTCCAATTGGTTGCGATAAGAAACAAGCATACCCACGTCTGTATCTTGTCTGCATCTATAAGCCTCAATCAATACTTGGGGAGGCAAGTCAGTGATGAAATCACATGGCAACAATACAAAATGATCAAGTGCACTCTCTTCATTTTGCTGAACCAACTGTCGAAGAATTTCACCGTTGCTGGCAGTGTCGTAAGCTGCCACTTGAATGGATTGAGTGAATTGAAGAGTGTTGGCAGAATCAGATGTTGGATCGGAATCTTCCAGAGCAGCAGATGCAGATTTGCGAGCTATATATTTTTGTAATGCAGCATCGAGTTCACTTTTCTCATCTTCGCCACAGGCTAGCGTGATTTTAGAGAAGTAGGCCTTTTCACACCAGTCTAAGACATACTCGTACATGGGAACCAGAGCCAAGGGTAAGAGGGGTTTGAGTGTTCCGGTTGTCCGGACCTTGGAAAGTGGACTGAGATGTTTGCCAGGTCCACATAAGATCACAGCGTGGAACTCCATGTTGGGTATTATGCAAAGGGATGATTTTATTAGGATTGAGATGGCTATGGGGTAAAGATGAGTAAGGGTCTAGGCGGGAGCGGGAGGTAGTAAGAAATAATATGGGCTATACTCATAATTAATATTAATTTGAAATTCATCTAGCTTCTATAGCTAAATTTTTTTAGTTCTATTTCATGGTTTGACAATGCTTCACTTGTCTTAAACTCGACTCTTCAAATGTGCATTCGATACAAGTACATGTGGATTAGATTTCTTACAGAAGAACGGCACAATTAGCAGCCCTTAATTGAATTAAATTTACAGAAAATTGGAAACTCATTCCTATGTGTTGGGTGATTAGTATTTCAGCGCCGTTTTTGATTTCTTGTCGACTGCTAATTCAAACTCCATCAAGCAGCGCCCTAAATCTTATATGATATATGACAAATTTAAATATTTAAAAACCTATCACATATCATTTTAATTTAATAACTTAAGCAGTTTCCTGGAGTAAATCTAAACCGGTTTAAGCCCTGAATATCTATATTGTGCAGCCTCTACCCAAACTAATGGAATAATAAAAAGAAATTTGCCTTCCTTTATTCAACTCTGATTCAAAGAAGAAACAAATACAGAATTATTTTAGCTCGATTTACAATGCACTTATTATACGTCACAAAGAATTCAGATTTGGCCTGATTCTACATTCAACTTGGAATAAAACTTTTATAAATTTAAATTGAATTTTTCATCAATATTATGTGCCTTCAATTATTGGCTAAATAACTATTATTTATGAATCTCAAAGTCTATTATCTTCTTCCATTTCCACTTCCCCCATATTCGCACTCCAGATTTCATCCAGGTTTCAAAGTGGCAACCACACACATCAACACATCCTTCTCATGAGCGAAGAAAACGACCCACTTTTATCGGCATTGCAAGAGGGCGACGCAGGCTCGAATGCCCCAGCTGCCAATGGCAACGATCAAAGCTCGACAACGGGCCAATCCTCCGACGCCCCTCCAACTGAACCACAGGCTGAACCAGTCCCCGAACAAACGCCGGAGCAACGTGAACGAACTAAAGCATTGAAAAAATTCAAAGAAAAGTTGGTCGAGCATCGTAAATGGGATGCCAGACTTAAAGAAATGCGCTTGAGTATGCGTGATTTGGAGAAAACCTACGAAAAGACAGAGAATGACATTAAAGCCTTACAATCCGTGGGTCAAATCGTTGGAGAGGTTTTGAAACAACTTACAGATGATACATATATAGTCAAGGCCCTGAGTGGGCCCCGTTATATCGTAGGATGTCGTAATACCATCAAGAAGGATCTTTTAAAGAACGGCGTCCGTGTTTCATTAGACATGACTACATTAACAATCATGAGAATCTTGCCTCGTGAAGTCGACCCATTGGTGTACAACATGACCACATTTGAGCCCGGTGAGATCTCATTCAATGGAATTGGTGGTTTGACTGAACAGATTCGTGAGTTGAGAGAGGTGATTGAGTTGCCTTTGAAAAATCCAGAGCTATTTGTTCGTGTTGGTATAAAACCTCCTAAGGGTGTTCTCTTGTATGGTCCGCCAGGTACTGGTAAAACACTTTTGGCTAAAGCCGTTGCTGCCACCATTGGCGCCAATTTCATTTTCTCACCAGCATCCGCCATTGTTGATAAATATATCGGAGAGTCTGCTCGTTTGATCCGAGAAATGTTTTCTTACGCCCGTGAACACGAACCTTGTATTATTTTCATGGACGAAATTGATGCTATTGGTGGTAGAAGATTCAGTGAAGGTACATCTGCTGACAGAGAGATTCAACGTACATTGATGGAGTTGTTGAATCAAATGGATGGTTTCGATACTTTGGGTCCAACTAAAGTCATCATGGCTACTAATCGTCCTGATACACTCGATCCAGCCTTGTTAAGAGCAGGTAGATTAGATAGAAAGATTGAAATTGGTTTACCCAATGAGGCGGGCCGTTTGGAAATCTTCAAGATCCACACAGCAAAGGTTTGCAAACAGGGAGAGTTTGACTTCGAGGCTGCTGTTAAGATGAGTGATGGTTTCAACGGTGCGGACATCCGTAACGTCATTACTGAAGCTGGTTTCTTTGCTATCCGTGACGAGCGTGACTACATCATCCAAAATGACTTAATGAAAGCTGTGAGAAAGGTCGCCGATGTAAAGAAGTTGGAAGGAAAGTTGGATTACGAGAAGCTATAGATTATAGGAATAAAGAAGAAGTAGAGCACAGATGTAAGTAATTATGAAAGAGTAATCATCTCTTGAATTGTCATTTATTTGACCCAATATGTACAGACACAGATTACTCTGCGATATTTTCCTTTGCAGCCTTTTCCAACAGCTGTTGCTTTTCGATCTCCTCAACCACTCTTTGGAACTCTGGCGTCGTCTTTGCAGAGACAGCCTCCAAATGAGTGAATAGAAGAGGGTTGTCAATTTTAGCAAGATGTTCAGCAATCTTGGAACCAATCAAATCCTTGGCCTCCTCGGACAATGGTTCTAGCTTCTTGGCTGGTGTCTGAGCCTTCTTGGCCAAGTAAATCTTTTGCTCGACAGATAATGGCATCTCAGGAGCATTGAGACGACGGGCTTGACTTTCATTAAGTGTCTTTTTCTTGAATGATGAGTAAGGATTACGGAGCTCAGCAAGAACACCTTTAGGGAAAGGAGCCTTGGCTACAGTTTGAAGCTCGTGAGTCTTTGTGAAAACATGCTCCGTAAGGGTGGAATAAGCATCGTCTTTAGCTTGAGACAATGGAGCAGGCCAAGGAACCTCGATAGATTCGTGATGTTTGATGAAACGACGTGCTAACCATTTCTTGTGGTTTGCGTCATAATATTTCTCTCTTAAGACTACATCCTCAGCTACAACATATGACACTTTCCCTTGTTCATCTCTCTCCTTGGCAGCCAAACGAACGTTTTTACGTGGAATAGGTACGGGGTAATCAATGACGTGAGAAGTTTGATTCTCTGCCCAGTAATTCTTTGGCACGACCACAGACATGGTTGCCTCATTCAAAAGAAGAGTGTCTGCTTCTTTGTTATATTGAATGACTTTACTAATTTTTCCCTTGTGTTTACCTCCGACAACATATACCAAGTCACCAGCAGTGATACCAGGACCTTCCATGGTGGTGAATCTCTCCTCTTTTGGAAGGGTGACTATTGGAGAAGGCATCGTTGGAAGAACATGACGCTTCATGATCTCTTTGAAAAGACGGGCCTTTGTAGCACCGGTATACCGGTCCACATCGAACTGGCGTCTTTTGATATAACTTCTAAGACCCATTGTTGTGGTAGGCTTGGTTGGTTTTGCTAGTAAGTACTTTGAAAAAAAAGGTCTGAAAAATAGATAGGGTCACGTGCATGAGTAAGTATATGTGTGGAGTTGGCCAAAGTAATAAAACCTCAGAATCATTGGGTATTTTTGTTTTTGTTTTGTAAGTAGTTTTCCTTTATATTCAATTCCTTTCCTTGCCTTCTCTATTTTCTCCCGGATTCCAATTTGCTTACTACAAGCTTGGTATGGCCCTTATGAGATACTTTAACTACACTAGTTGTGGTGTATTAGAGTCTTTTTGAACTCTTTGTATATTAGATTTACATAAATGAAGCCAAAATGGCAAAAGAGAGATACTGGTCTAGAACTGAATTTTGGTAGTGATTTACTCGGTGCAAATGTTGATAAACTCTTGCTCGTTGACTGGGTGTTAGTATAAAAGAAAATCGAATCGAGGGAAATAAAATTGGAACTAAGAGAAAAGACAGAAAAGAAAATCGGTTTCAGAGACAATCGATTCTGAGGCAACGAGCGCTACTCAGCCAAGTCATTTTCTTTTCAGACTCGAATAATTTATAGCGCTGAAACATTCGAAACCATTTTCACCGCACCTTTTCACAATATAAATTCTTAAGAGTTGAAAAATACGTACTTTCACCATCTCCATCCATGTCGAACTCTTCGATCATAGCGTGAAGCTCTTCATCGGTCAAGTTTTCGCCCAACTCTTTGGCTACACGTTTCAAATTACGAAAACTAATTTTACCCGTTCCGTCATCATCAAAAAGTTTGAATGCGCGGCGAATCTCTTCCATAGGATCACGCGTAAGGATCTTTTCGCCAACTAATGTTAGTATATTGAGCCATAGATAAAAGAGAGATTGAATGAGGATGGATATAATGAGCTAGATTGATTCAAAGTATAGTGGTTGTTTGAAAATTGAAAGTGAGAATGCTGATATCTCCCAAATTGTAAAAATTGTACGTACCAGCTAGATAGAAATTTTCATAAGTAATCAAGTTTGTGTCTTCAGTATCAAATCTATGAATAATATCGAGGACCTCTTTCTTCGACGCGTCAAATCCTAATGCCCGGAGTGCAACCTTCAATTCATGGTAGTCTAGCTTGCCATCGTGGTTCATATCGAAAAGCTGGAAGGCCTCTCTGATTTCTTGTTTCTGTTCAGCCAAAAGCTCATTTTTGACGTTGGCAAAGGATTTCTTCTGGGACATGACAATTATAATTTTTGATTTCGAGTATAGTGTGAATGTATGTGAGATTAGAATGACAATATGTTGTAAGGAACGTGGTTAGATCGTGGCTAGTGGGATAGATCGCAGATGGAAGTAGTGTTTTCTAAAGTGTGAGAGGTAAGAATAGTCGTTAATAGCGAGCGACACAATTAAAGAAAACGCGTCAAACCAAAACTTAGACAGTAAATCATACCAATTTTCAATTCTTCTAATACCCGAGTTTCAGCTTTTCTTCATTAAAAAATTGATCCGTCCCTTAGAATCAAAATTGGATTCCCCACACTTTCTTTAGAGCACTCTGGTCCTTTTTCAAACAAGCTCCATCCCGGGTACTAAAGCGTTTAATTATTCAATTCTTGATGTTTTGATCTAGCGCATTAACCTTATTGCTCATTGATAAAGTTTTCATAGTTGTCCCAGAGCTCCAATCAGTAAATTCTACATAGGCAGTGATCAAGCCACTCCTTTGAATATTACCAATTTACACCAAAACAAGTTGCGTTTTAAGTGAGAGAATTCTTGAAATCTTATTATATCTTGACTTTTGGTTTGCCACAAAAACTATTCCGCTTTTATCCCTTTACTAATATTTATCAATGGTTGCAATCGGAGATAAAGTTCAATTGAAAGGGCAAGCTGCTACAGTGCGCTACTTAGGCAAAACAGAATTTGCTTCAGGTGAATGGGTTGGCCTTGAACTTGATACACCAACAGGTAAGAACAATGGTACAGTTCAAGGAGTAGAATACTTTATATGTAACCAACCAGGAAACTTCGGGGTCTTCGTACGCCCTACTCTTTTAGAGCCAAGATCTCCAGTCCCACAAGACGTAGTCGCCGTGGTCAATCGTCTTCAACAAAAGCTTCGAGACGCGCTGAACGAAAATACTTCCTTGCGCGAATCTGTCGAGGCAATAACTAAGAAATTGAAAGTTGCTAGGTCGGAACTTTCTACTACAATTCTATCGCTCGAGTCAGCAACAGTAGAAACGGAATATCTTCGGGATCAGAATGCCCTTTTATTGGAAAGAATCAGTAAACTTCAAGATACATATGAAGATCTTTCAACTGATCATGAGATTCTTAAAGAAGAATTGGATATTTACAAGGAGCTTGAAGATGCAGTGAGCCTGCAACTTCCTTCTGAAAGTGACCTCACAATTGAAGACTTCACAGTTTTAATGCAATTCAATAAGCGACTTGAATTGGCTAATACATCGTTAAAAAAGCTTATGAATACAAAAGAAAACAACTTCAACTCCGAAATCGACTGCTTAAAAAACGAATTGGCTAATGCAACAAGCTCTCTAGCGTCTTACGGCTCAACAGCGAAAAAGCTAGATGCAGCTGAGAACAGTATCAGATTGCTTCAGGAGCAACTTGAATCAACGATCGAGCTGGTATCGATTGTTGAACGAGTAAGCAATGAAAACGAAGCCCTTCATGCCAAAATTGGACAGCTTACTATACAGATAGAAGAATTGACAGAACTCAATGAAATTGACAAGGCTTTGGAAGCGGAACATCTCAAAAGGGAGAACGAGCTACGAAATTCCATTGCAGCTCTCAATGAAGCTTTAAAGAAGGAGACTACCACTGTAGAATCACTATTATCCTCGAATAAACAATTGAAGGAGAATCTTTACAAGGTGACTAATTCAGCGCAAGAATCGACAAATGACAAGAATTCGCTCTCTCTAGAGTGCGAGTTGGCAGAACTCAAAGCTCTTCAAGAATATACTTTAAAGGAGAACGAGACTAAAAGCAGCGATCTCAAGTTTTTGGAATCATTTCTTTCTCAATTAGTTCCCTCTGAGTTATCCAAAGTTACGCGTTTAATACATTCTATTTCCGTAATGCAGAGAAAGGTTCATTCCGACCTTTGTCCTGAAGGAGTTCCAGAGCAATCGTGGCGCCGTTTGCAAGATATTTTATCACATGTCATTACCGGATTGGAGTATCATTACCAAAACATTAATGTTGATGCTTTGGCAGCACAGTATGAAACGTTTCTTGGTGTTTATGGCTCAGAGGTCAATGCACTGGCACTTCTAAGTGCTATATCCTCTTTAGAATATGTGGTGCTAGAAGAAACGCTTCCATTGATGGAACTTCCATGGGCTTTAACAAAATTAGCAACATCTTCAGCATTAATCCAAATTCGAATGGAAAAGTTGATAGAGTGTTCTCCCAGCGTCAATAATGAGCGTCTTGCTCAGATAATTAAAAAGTCTCAAGAAATTTATCTGGCCATTGAAGCTGTTAGGGCACAACATAAGTTATCTTTTTTTAGTGAATCTATGATAGATTTCCAATTTAAAGATGACAGTATAGATGTTGAAAATTCAAATGTTTTAGATAATTTAGTAAGTCAACTTGATTTGATCCTCGATACGCTAAGAAGCAGCCCAATCGTTCCAATGAATATGGTTTCAATATATTCAAATTTAAAAGAGGGCCGCTCTAAAAAGGATATCGAAACCCTTGAAAATGCTCAGGAAGATCTCAAAGAGAAGCAGAGGAGAATTCAAGATTTGCAGTTACATGTGGGTCTATTAGAGAGAAACATGACCCTCTCGTTAGCTGAGAAAAATTCTGAAATCAATGGGACACAAGCCCTGCTTGTAGAATCTCAGGCAAAGATAATAGAGCTTAAGAAACAAATAGGGGATATAAGAGAGGAGAATGCAGAACTCACACGTCAAATGGATGCCTTTCTCGATTTCAATGAGAACTCAAAGTACCAACAGATAAAATTCTATAACGACAAAACTACAGGATTGGAAATGACTAATACAGAAGCATTAATCGACGAGATACAACTACTTAAGCGCATGTTAAAGCCTCAACTAAAAGAGAGTAGTTGGAATATGCACATGGAATGGCTCCATAAGCCTCTATATAAGACTTTGTCTTTCAATGATCCAAGATGTTCAAAGGGCTTAGCTTTCTTAGAAGAGGCACATTGCCAGCGAAGGGCGACTCGCGATCTAATAAAAGCGATACCTAAACCAGCGCCAAACTCTCAGCGCTTACGCTATCTTCGTTCTGGAGTGTGAATTGTTTCGCTCTTTTTGGCAGTGGCCATTTTGCGGCAAGGTCTATGTTATCAGCAGGATGTAGCCACTCTAGTATGCTCAAAATAAACATATCAACAATAACACAAAGAACGTATAATTTTCCAGCAATTGCACCACAACAGTAGTATTTCAGTAGCCTTGTAACTAGAGAAACTGGCGTGTCCCGACACCAAAGTGAATTATATACATTTTCTGTTCGTTTGGCTATATCGTCCCAACTATACATATGGGCCACTTCCAAGTGAAACAGAGACGTGTCGATCTCACGAGAAGCTACTTTATCAATAGCATGGAGCAATGCACTCACTAAGGAATCCTCCTCAGGTTCAGCGAACAGTGTCATATGTTGTGGAAGCACTTCTGGAATACCACCGACTTTTGTGGTTACTACATATAAGCCACAAGAGGCAGCTTCAACGATAACAGTTCCGAATGCCTCAGTTAATGATGGATGTAGATATATATCACCTTTGACCATGACATCACGCACCTCCTCGTGTTTGACTGCGCCGATTAGCGAAACACGCTCTTGCAAGAAATACTTCTCACGCATCTGCTCTAGATCAAGAAACTTCGGCCCATCGCCAGCAATGAGAAAGTCAACATTGTCACGCTGAGTACATATACGTGGCACTACAGCCACTAATAGATCAGCGCCCTTATTTGGAAAAAGTCTAGAGATAACTACAATTGTGATTCGAGATTTATTTGTGACTCTGGATTTATCGGGAGCAAAATCTTCCGAAATTACTGCATTGGGAATTACAGACACATCCAAGGGATCAAGTGAGGCACGAAGCACAGTGTTTTCTTTACAAGTGTGGGAAACACATATTACATGGCTGATATCACTAAGAGTAAACTTAAGAAGCTTGTTACCAAGAATAGATCCAATATCAGCGAAACCGAAAAGAGAATGATCAGTAAAAACAGTCTTGAGGCCCATAGTTTTACCGTGGAAAATGGCTTCAGCGCCTAAGCTGGAAAAGGATCCATGACCATGAACTATATCAATTTGTTCTCGCACAAAGATATTTCGGAGAACTGGGAACGCCAGAAAAACTGTTGGAAACGTTGTACTTCTGTAGATTTGCGCAAATGGAACATAATAAACCCGTAAGCCGTTTGTGAGCATTCTTACTCCGTTTCTGTCTCCATAGTCATGAGTTATGATCACAACCGAATGACCCAAATCAATCAATTTTTGCGAAAGATGAAATACGTGGAATTCTACTCCTCCCGGTTGTGGGTAAAAGAAATCTGTGACCATGGCGATGTTGAAATGCTGCCTCGATGCACTATGTAGACTCATAATGAGCTGTTTGAGTCTGATATATAATGATGTAAGAGAAAGTCTGGAATATCAAAAACACTCATGTATTATGAAATTTTCAATTGTATAGATTCAAAAGACCGAAGACTTTAGAATGGAGGCAGTAGTGAATTGTGAGAAGATGCTCTGTGTTATTATGAGGGACAACATCAAATGTGGAGCAAACCTAAACATATTGAATTTCAATCGATGTAAAAAGCTCTTTGTTTTCGCATCATTGTTTCTAGGAAATTTGTTCGATTATAATTTCAAGAGACTATTTTTTGCATGAATTACACTTTTTTTATCCTTATATAAGTTTATGTCTAACCTAACGCTCGCTGCTAGCCACAGAAACACAAAACAGTTTAATTAAAATGTCAGGAGATTTATTAAAGTCTTATTTTCTCAAATCACACTTAAATCTGTACACTTTCTTGCTGAATCCATATGTATTAGAACTGAACTGTCATTATAAAACTAATAGAAAAATGAATTTTGATAGGAAGGGCTTTGAAAAGGATTACTGGAAGAAATATAGTTCCTTTGTTTAGTGATAACGCAATTCCTGCAAAAATGCATTGTATAATGCATTAGGTTTATCCTTAGAATCTTCCCTCTTAACAACAGCCTTATCTTCTTCTGAATTGTCTCTTGAAACTACTCCATCCATCACAACATAGTTTTCAAAATCCTTGCCGGAATCTTTAGGAATTTCTTCTGGTTCTTCCACTGATCTTTCATTGACATTAGAAAAATAACGGCTGAGACTCCATTTTGAGGGGTTTTTCAATGATGCAAAACTTCTGGTTTTTAAACAGATACCATTCGCACAGATCTCGTCTCTTTTTCCGACTGGAGAATCTGTTTTCTCTGTATCATCCTTCTTTTCTAATGTGTCGTCAGGTTTTGGATACACGGGCCAACAATGACCGTTCATACAAATTTGTTCGTCCCTTTTTCCATTAACTGGAGGTTCTTTTTTCTCTTCATTATCCTTCTTTTCTAATGTGACGTCGTCTTCTGGATTCACGGTATAACAAACATCATCTTCACAAATTAATTCTTCCCTTTTCCCAACTGGAGAATCTTTTTTCTCTGCATCATCCCTCTTTTTTACCGCGAGGTCATCTTCTGGAGCTATGCCTGTCTCACTGAAACAAATAACGTTCACACAAATCAGATCTTCCCGTTTTCCTATCGGAGAGTCACCCTCTGGGGCTATATCTCTCTTTTCATTTGGAGATTCTCCTTCAAGAATTAAGCCGCTTTCCAATTCCAAATCATGATAATTGATTGGTGCTGCAAGAACTGGAGTGACAAGCGCTATGGCACAAAGGGCTGAAAACTTCATTTTTATTTTGTAATGAGTAGAGGTGGTAGATTTAATATGTGTTCAAATGAATGAAAGTGGATAGTGGTATGCGCATATGTACAAATATATACTTTTTGAAAGCTACTTTTTTAATTTCAGCTCATGATATCATCGCAGCATAATCCATACTAAGATTAGCTGCAAATTATTTTTGGTTGCAGTCCAGGCCCAATTTGTCACCAGTACTGCATGAGGTCTATGTCAAATACGAGCCACCATTCTCTATTTTGTAACGTAACGAACGTGATATAAAATAACGATATAGATGAAGTCAACGAAAGCAAATCTTTAAAAGCTTTAAGTATAATTTTACTTTCATTGTGTCTTTCAACTGAGTATTTACTTTGGATCTACAATTAATCTGTTCAAAACAGACCTGCAGTACGGGTTAATTACAGACACAACAGTCACCTTCGTAAATTAATATACAGGATTTACTCACGCAAGTGACTTGACACACAGGAGTAATGCACATAGTGTGGTGTACTTTGCATTTACGATAATACTCCCCACATTAATTAAATGCTGCCCGCCTAACAGATGTCTTAGTTTAGATCAGAAGCTACTAATTGCTTGACCTACGTCACTTTGAGTGGTATTAAGTACTAATCGGGCGAAATGGCGAGAATAGCGGTGAAATTCGCAATTCAATTTGCTCGCATTTTCCAATTGCTAGGCATGCCAGTGTTTCGATTAGGATTCAAATTGGGAGGTACTTTCTTTTCTCTTGCGCCTTGCAAATTCTTTTTCTTGTGATAAATATTTTTATATTGTGCTTTTGTTTTCATTATTATCTTTGTGATGGAGAATCAGCTTTAAAAGTGCAACATTTAACACTAACTAACTTACGAGGAGACTAATCCTGCAGCAAGCGAAACGGGTGCAGATGAGGACCATAAGGCTGACTTGAAGTCAGTGGTTTTGAATTTACCTTGAAACCCTGCCAAAAAGTTCAGTGTTTTTTCCAAGCCTGTCCTCCCCGTCTAAGTTTAGATGTCTTTTTTTGATTGCTTTTGGTCTAACCATAATAGATTTTGCTTCGAAAGACCAAAGAAAGGTAGTAGGTTGGAAATTTTTGAATTAGGTAATGACAAATTCTTCTGTTTTTATTCTTTTTATGTAATTTTGGTTTCTGCCTCATGTCAGATGGGCACGTATTTGTGTGTCAATTGGCACTTCAATGGTTGCAAATTACGATGTGTCAAATGAAACAATCGTGGGGTTACAGAAAAATTAAAGTACCGTCCTTTTATTTATATTTATGCTATTAATTTTAAGCGAATGCGTTTGGAGGCAATGATGCCGACGAATTCGAGAAGTTCACCACACATTGTTGATAATCCCAATTACTCTGTTGACATAGCATTAAACCGTATTCGACATTCAATTTAGTTTCTACCAACACTTTAGCAAGAAGTTCCTGTTGAGCTGGATTGAGCGTAGCCTTGAGTTGTTCAGGTAAGTTGTAAGACGCGGGGCTAGGCAGAGCTCCTGGAATAACCGCGGGCATTCCTCCTGGAAGTCCTGGGTGAGCAACATTTCCAGCAGCAGTTGCAGTTGGCTGAGCAGGCGTTGTAGATTGGGGTGTGATAGGTGCCGGTACAGTGCCTGCGAATGCATCCGGTTCGACCTCAGCACGCAAACAGAGCATATCGCTAGCTACGATCATAGAATTATTGGCACCAGGAATGACAATAAATGTCCGGTCAAAAGATTTGGAACCTAATTGTGGCCGCTGCTTCTTGCCATTCTTAAAACGATGAGACTGCAGACTCACTTTCTCGATGTGATCAGGTGGGCCAGACTCAGTGAAAGATCCATGTAAAGTAATACAGATGGCTCCCATTTGAGGAAGTTTATATGCCTCCATACTATACGCTGAAGGCTTGTTAATGAGGTCATGCTGAGTTTTTGGAATTTGGCTGAACAATTTATAAATTTGCTCCTGCCCAACAGCCAATTTGGACATTCTGGACCTAGGCACCGAAACCTTTGACAAATTACGTGATTGAGTCAAGTAGTAACCATAATCGGGTGCTGGTGCATTTCCAACAGAGTATGGTGTCGAAGTATCAACCTGCAAAGAAAACTGAGATTGGGGTTGAAAAAGTCCCATAAGCGCTGTTCTGTCAGAATCCCACAAACTAATAAAATTGGTTATAAACCCGGTACTAATATTTTGAACGTCAGCGTCTTGAAAGAAGATGGCTTGTGGAGGTTCAAATCCGAGTCTATAGTTAGCTTTAAGCACCTCCTCATCTCTAATAACTACTCCGTTGAGTACAGCTAAACGCGGGAATATGCGGCGAAATTGGATAGTCAAATCTTCGAATCGGTTAACATTCTTAAACGGGTTGCCGTCTATAAGCAATTCACGCAAATGCACAAATTTTTTTTTCCAACTCTCGAAGGGCTTAATAGAATCCAATCCATTGTTTTGTAACGACAAATTGCGTAATTTAGGGAAAGCCCTTGGTAAGTCTGCTATCCAGTCAAAATTAGTAATCCCATTTCCAGACAAATCTGCGCTTGCAACCTCTAATTTAAGTGGTTCAGCGATCCTCAACATTGCAGTGAAAAATCGGCCGACAGATCCAACAGATTGAAAAAAACCCATCGATTGCAAGGTTGCATCGTGTTGTGCTCCTGCGAGATTGAGAAATTGAGAGGTTGGGTCAATGCGACTTTTAAGGACGTTAATGAGTAACTTTTTGGTTTCATCCGGATTGGAGTTCGGAGCAGACTCCTCAATCTTGATTTTTAGGTTTTGTGTGTTAAATCTGAGACCAGAGTATGACTGAAGAGTATTAGCGTCTTGACGATTCTTCACGGTCCCGTACAAAACGTCTTGTTGTGCATGATAATTGGAAATCTGAACTCTGGCTCTTTTCTGAAGGAAATTTACACATGCAGCAGCTGAGGATTCATTCCACCCAATAATTGAAACATGAATAGGTTCTTGCCCTGCTTGCTTCTTGCCATTTTGAGCCCCAAAATTGGCCCGGTTGAAGGAGCTCATCGATGATTACTGGAAGATAGTGTAGGCCTGAGATGAGAGTCTGGGGAAACCTAACATCATTTGCAATGCGAATAACAATACTTGACCTATTAATTAAATGGAATAATTCATCATTTTACGAAGAAATGTTTCATGTCTTGAAAAAAATTCATAATTGATCTTTTAAGTGAAAATTCTTAAATCAAAAGTTAAATGGCTTTTTTCACCGCATATTTAGTTGAACTCGTGCTCTAGCTCGAGTTCATCTAGTAGTAAAATTGGGGACTAATTAAATGATTGCCGTGTTTTTCTTATTCTTTTCTCTTTGTTTTTTTTTACTGCTTTTCTCCTCGTTCTTAGTCTCTTATTAAGTGCCACACCTAAATTTCAGGATAGCAAATTTTGTATTTGCCCAGAATGAAAGATGACTGAACCACAGCTGAATGAGTATGATAATCCATGCGATTTACAGCTTAATTATATACATAAAAAAAACGGTTATATACTTGGCATGTATTCGTGTCATATATACTTCGGTGCATCAAATGAGAAAGGCTCATGGGTTTCTCAAAGTTCCCACAACAGGGTACT
This sequence comes from Australozyma nongkhaiensis, assembly GCA_030563825.1. NCBI lineage: Eukaryota > Fungi > Ascomycota > Pichiomycetes > Serinales > Metschnikowiaceae > Australozyma > Australozyma nongkhaiensis. Next base: position 265,104 of record JAJMKF010000006.1, on the reverse strand, counting down.
TATTGTTAAAATGAGATACCCAATTGCTTAAAGACTCAAGCTCGTCAGATGCAAGAGTCTCTAAAGTATCGAGAGGCTGGTCAAGGGGCGTCAAAACAGCAGGATCAAAGGAATTGAGAGCCAATCCTCTAGATGCATCCCTGCCAGCGAAGTTTTCGTAGGGGCCACCAGGACCATAAAATCCTTTACCTGCGGTCACATCGAACACCGTTCCTTTAATAGCCAAGTAAACCTTGGGGTCGTCCTTTCCATTGAACTTTGCAAGGGTCTTTGGGACAAAGTCAGTCTGAGCAGGAGGTTCTTGGCTAGGTGCATCAGCCAATGGATTTGAGCGAACGTCACGAACGATTAGGCTGACAAAATAAAGGATGACTAGTACGAGAATGATTGTAGTAATCATGTTTGTTAGGCTTGAGAGATCTTGAGTGTTCTGAAGTTAACTGAACGAGCACAGCGAGATTCTTGAATGAAAGCTACAAATGAGTGTTTGAGATGGTAGCTTTATGTTAGATGTTTGCGTCGTTTTACACAATGAGTCAGCTAAAGGATGAGCGCACAATGAATTCTCAGTTTAACATAAAACTTATAGCAGCATATGATTTGTGTGATTGTGGGGTAAAATAGTTTTTATCGAGGCGATTGGGCCTACACAATTTAATGAATTATATATTCCATAGAATCTTTTGTAAATTATCTGCCATTTGCTATAAAATTTGGATTTGATTTTTTTTTCGCTTGGCATTGCATAGTTGTTTCCAACCTATGGCTTGAACCTTGTAAATGCATATTATAAATCAGAACAAAAGCATTGGCGCTGAAGGAAGTCACCAAAGTTTACGATGGGGAGTCACAACAATAGCTAATGCATAAATTAATCGTTTCAAAAGATTGCTTCTATAGTGGTGAAACTCAATTTTCAATTCTCTCAACTAAAGTGTCCAGTATCACCTTATTTACTGATGGCTCTCCCGTCATAACGAAAAATATTGACAAAAATCAAATAAAAAAATCTCAATGTTGAAGAAATTTTTCTTGTCGGTAATCGATTTCTTCGAAAATCCCATGAAATTGCTCTACACGTAGAAAGTTTAAGTTTTTTTCAAACAGATCAATAACAAAAGGTCGAGTATTTTATTAGTCGCATATAGCATCAAAACATCAGCATTCTATAATCTGAAATCAGTACGTGGAATTTACGGAATAAATGTGCAAGTCCCGGCGAGGTCAGTTTGTAGAAGAATATCCACCTCAAGTAGAGTGCAATTCAAACTTCAGTTGAAAGCGATTACGAAAAAGAAAGTCGCAGCAGACTCTGGAATTTTGAAGAAGAGGTAATGATCTTTAACATAAAGGAGAAAGCGTTCAAGTCAATTCAACACTCGACTAAGCATACATATTGAAGGTTTTTAAAAGTTGCATATTCGCAAACATTGTAAAATACGGTTAAAGCCATTGATCCGCTTTCAAATAATCGTATTAATGAGACTCTACTTTCCTGTTCTCTATATTTTAACCTCTTATATCACGTCATGAAATGTTTGTGTTGAGAATAATATGCTCATCTCCGCCATAAGGCATGATCTTCAACCGTATACAATTCATTTAAATTTGATTTGTCAGCCGGAGTACGAGTACAGTTTTTGACTTCCTTGATTCATCTTGCTTCTACCTGAGATGTTCTTTGTTCCTCTCGTTGATGAGCCTAGTCACCAAAGACTGAATAGATCAAATTTCCTGAACTCTCTGAGAAACCTGACTTCGTCCGATCAGCTCTCTACAAGAGAATATTTATTGTGTTTCATTCCCGCTTTTGCGCTTGCTGGCGCCCTTCTCTTATATCTTTTGGCTATTTTGTGTTGTGTTTGCATCCCAGCTCTGTTTCACTATTTCAAATTTTTAGGAAAAGAACTTTTCAAAGTAGTGAAAGGTTTGAATGAAAAGATTACTCAAGCAAAGCTGTTCCTCATGAAGAAGTGGTGTCCGAAATTAGACGAGGAAAACTCAGTTGGAATGAATGCTGAAGATTCTAATGGTACGACAGGTAGAAAGGACGACACATTAGTTCCCACTTCCAGTGCTAAAACCTTTTATTCTTTCGAGATTCTTGAGAGTGATCCAGCTCCAGATTACTCCCCTTAATTGAGACAACAATAGATTTAAGCGCCGAAGAAAATAGAGAACCACATACCTTGAGTGCTCCTATGCTGCTTTTTCACTTTACTGAGCAAATGATTTTCTTGCAATTTATATTTTGCACATCTATAGTTAATATGATTCAATTTTTGATCGTTATACTCAAATGTAGGATACATATATCATGTGAAGTAAACAAAAGGATTAATAATGAAGCCGAAACCTCACAATTTTTTCAAAGACCAATGAGAGAGAATTAAAAGTGACGAAATCTAAGTACAATGCCACCCTGTGAGTAGAACAATCTTCAAAGCCTAAGGTTGGTTGAAATGACCACTAGAAGAAGAAAAACGCCATTTGTTTTGTAGCCTTAATTCAGAATTCTTAAATTTGCATTCTAAATTTGTTCGTAAATAAATTTTGGCACCCAAATGTCAATTTGCACCCATTTTATTCGCAGTATTCATGCACTCCCCGAAGCTAGGTCCACTTGATCTACTCTCTCGTTTTCATTACAATCACACTATTTAAAAGCTTACAGTATGGGAAGATCAACAGTAACGCTAGATGACTTAACTCCTAACAATTTAGGAACTTTTAAAGTTATTAACCAAGTATCTCTCCCGACCACATACCCTGAGTCATGGTACTCCGATTCACTCCATATGGACCAACTCACAAAGCTTGCATTTTTTCTCGAGTTGCCTGTAGGTGCTATCAAGGCTAAACTCGTAAACTTGGCTCATAAGGTACCTACTTTCGAGGTAGCCACATCTACTCAAGTCAATTCCAAGATTGTCCCCAATGCTGTATATCTTGAATCCTTAGCTGTGTTAGCCGCCTACCGTGGCCATGGTGTCGGCCTGGCCCTTTTGGAGTGGCTTATATCTCAAACTAAAGAACATTTTGTGCATGAAATTGCACTTCACGTTCATGTTGAGAACACAGAAGCATTGGAGTGGTACAAGAAGAAAGGGTTTACCCAACTACCAGAGGTAGTGAAGGGATACTATAAAGAGCAGGGACTTGCAAATCCTGATGCATACATTCTTACATTGACCGTGTAATTGAAGCTGCGAGAATTTTTTATTGGCTTAGGGGAGGCGTTTTGATGTCACTTAGTGGTGAGGCACTCGAAGGTATCGATCTGAGGCAAGATAACTATTTGCAACATAAAAAATGAAACTAAAATTGAATCTTAAAAGATTGTAGCCTTGTCGTCTTGTTTGTAGTGCATTAGATGACTTGCTTTGACGCAATAAACCTAATTAAGACCTAATTGTCTAATTAATAGCCTCCACTGTTTTCAAACTACGTCTTTAATTTATAATCGAATGTTAGAGTTTTTTTTTTCACTTATTGTTATCGATTGAATCTATTTACTCATCGCCTTCGTCCTCTGTGTCGGTGTTGATGTCGGTAAAAACGCTCTCAGTATCGGACACATCATCATCGTTTTCATCCTCGCCACTCTTTTTCACCCCTTGGCCTCTTAAAGCAGCCAATGCACCTGCTATGGAATCCTCCTCAGGGTCGGAAATGTCCAGGTCCAGGTCGGAGTCATCATCCTCGTTGAGTCCAGCAGCCTTACGAACAGCGTCTACGTTAACTGGAACGGTTTCAACCTTCATGTCGACTGGAATATCCACATCGTTACCGAAGTATGCGTTATTCTTCAAAAATAGACGGAAATGATATTCACCAATTGTTGGAGGTACTGGGGCAGGTAATTTAATCTTGAACGTGCTGCGAACAACAACAAATTCATTACCTTCTTCCCATTGTTTTTGTGTCAACAACAAGTTACTTAAATCGACGTTACTTAAACGAGCGGCCTCAGTATTCTCGATAAACTTGTTGTCACTTTGGTTCAAAATGAAACCTTCCCAACAGTTGGCAACAGCTCCAGGAAAGTATGGGGCATATGCGTTTGGCAATTTGGGTCCGAGTTCATTAGTACGGAGAGGGTTTCTCAAATCCTCAATAGTTTCCTCTTCAATTAGCTTCTCCTCGTCAATGTCAGGGCACAGCTTCAAGGCAGGAGACTTAATTAAGAAATTGACTACCAAGTGGGCGCTTGAATTTGGTGTAATGGTTTTTTCACCTGGGACTTTAAAGCTCGCATCCAAGACTCTTATGAGAGGAATTTTCCTCGCCACGTCTAATGCGATCTTCAACTTTGATGGATCGGTAATACCCAAGACTTTGCCAGCTTCCTCATTTGAAAGTGTCAACAATTTACCCAACTTTTTTACACTTTGAGCTTCAACAACCTTGGCATCCACATAAGGCAATTGCAACAATTCCTTGTGTTTACCCATTGGAGAACATGCTTGATGAACGGCTTTCTGCAACTCGTAGGCAGATATAATGACATCTGGGACTTTAAAAATGGTGGCAATTTCGATGAAGCCACGGATCAAAGGCTGAAGTTCAGCCACAAGTCGAAGAGTGATTTCTTCTTGACCCTTATTGGACTCTCTCTTCAAATATGAAAGAATCAATTTTTTGGCATCCTCAATGGATAAACTGCCGCACACACTTGCAATTTCTTTGCTCTCGAGCATCCAGTCGAGAATCAGGTAAGGCGTAAATACATTGGCAGGGTTTTTGTCTGCTAAATGGCGAACGAAATTGGCGGCAGTTTCTACGTGAAGACCGCGCTTAGTTGTAGCCTTCACATTATTCCACCAGGACCCAACCACGAACGGCAATACTACACCAATGAGAAGGAAGTAAAATACAATCATGAGCTGAGAGTAGCGCCCTTCGACCAAAAACTTAGGGATGGCAACACCGTGAGTAACCTCTTGTTGGCCGTCAGGGTGACCATACAATTCCAAATTACGCTTAGTGGTTTCATCAGTCAATGCCTTATAAGCCAAGTTAATTTGAATGAATGCAGCTTCCATCTCTTCACGAGCCTTTTCAGTGATATCTTTTGCGATCTTATCTGGATGGTAGATCAATGACAACTTACGATAACGGGACTTAATTTCCTTCTCTGTGGCGGTATATGGGATATCCAAGATCGTATGGGGGTCGAAAAAACCTGTCAAACTAACCTCCTTCGCGTAGGTTGTCCAAATGTAGGCAATAAGAGCCCATCCAACGACAATTATAAGAAGAGAACGGTTGAACACGCGTCCAACTTGTTTTCTACTGCTAACTTTATCGATTTGCTCACCATTGGCTAATTTCAACGTCTTGTGCGTGTATGGAATGCCTCCCTTCACTTCTTTTGAAGTCTCGGCTGGGGCGAGCGCTCTGAAAAGCCAACGAACCGTAAGAGGCACCACAAAAAACACTAGGAGTGCCAACACGAAGTAGGGCCACGTGTCTGATGCCTCGTCATATTTGTATTCGGAAGCCATAGAGAAGTAGTGGTTTTCAAGCCGATAGTGAAGACACGTTAACGTTTTAAGTGCGTGAGAGATGCACGGATGTGCAGGGTAGAATACAATTTGCCACGGTAATACCTGTAACGAAAAACAATTTGATGAGATAAAAACTAAAAATTTTAAATAACTCTTTCTTGATGATCTTATAATACCTGCAAATATGAAGAACCTTTTTTTTTACTTTTTAGGTTTGTGAAGCGGTGGATACTTTACTTTCCTAATTGAGAGAATTCGTGCAGGAATGGCTGCGAAATCGCCCTCTTCCGAATCTAACGGAGAAGTATTGCCTAAGAATTCGCTGTTGGCAATCCAATTTGTATGGAAGTATATTTCATTTGACAAACAAATGTTTAGATCCTTCTAAAATTGAAATTTAGGTCGGTTTGAATGCTATGTTGTCTATTGAACGACGATAGGCCTAGTATTCAATTGGGCGACGTTCATGGCCACGACTCCTTGATTATCATACTTTAAAATATTAAGTAAGTTTGACGAGATCATCCATTCTGCTAACCAAATAAAGATTGAAGCTAAAAAAGAACACACCTTTTACTATATCGATTTTTGAAGACACAATCATACTATCCTTTCATCAAACATATCACCTTCGTCATAACCATTTACTGTTAATTAGTCTACAAGCAATTTAAAAGGCATAAATAAAATTCGTTATTAAAATTAGGTAGTAAAAGGGCAATCTGCATGCCATAATGCGATACGTCGTAGATCGACTATTGGACAGTTTAAATCAACAAAGCTGCAACACCGACGATTCCAGCGAAAGTTGCAACAGTAGCACCTGAAGCACCATTAGAAGAAGGGTCACTTCTAGCAGCAATCACTGGTGCGTCGGAAGTAGCAGTAGAGTCTTCGGTAGTGTAATAGGTAATGGTGGTGGTGTAAGTTGAGGCAGTGTAACTAGAGTCATCTGTGCTGGCATCAACCCAGACGGTGCTTGTCAAAGTTGGTGCATTGACTGTGACGGTAATTGTGGCATCACCATTATCCGTGGTAGAAGAAGTAGTTGAGTCACCAGAGATTAGGGACTTCAGGATTGTAACAGGAGTACATCCTGGGAAAGGCAAAGTGGAGTTACCAGCATCATTGGCAAGAATAACTTGATACTTGGTGGAGTACTGATACCAGTCAATGTCCTGTGGCAAGTTCAGACAAGCAAAGAAGTTGTTACCCAGGAGTGTGTTGCCGTCAAACTGCAATTGAGTTGGGTTGTTCTGTGGCGAAAAGGAGAAAAATGGGCCCTTGACATTGACAGAAAATGGGAATGCGCCGATTGTTTGACTTGCGACACCGCTGTCGTTCAAGTCCATCACTTGAGCGTTGCCACCAAGGGCAAAAATATTCCATGCAGCTCCATTGTGGAGAGATTGAAGAGAGCCATTGATGCTTCCATCAGCACTGGCAGCAGTTAAGGTTATCTGATCAGCTGAAGCAAGAGCAGCAATGGTTAAAGCAGAGAGAGTGGTAGAGGCCTTCATTTTGTCTGTAAATTATCGTTTGTGCGTTTGGGGTGTTTGTGTTTGTTGTTGTTGTTATTAGATAAAATAGTACAACGGCCGAAATGTATCATATTTATATTTTTTGTTTGAAGTGTATTTCTATTATGTTCGCTAGTTTCAGGTTGCAATAACAGATGTTTGCAGCCAAATTTATACTCTCCTGCAGATAATGTAGGCTACCAATCTATAAATACTGTTCATTTATTAGAGGAATATGAGGTGGACAGATTACTTTATGTGGAACTAAAGTATTATGTGAAATTGATCTCATCAATCGTAGTAAGATAATTCAATTCTCCGATCATCTTTTTAAGTTGAATGAATCTTTGCCAATATTATCTTGTTAGCCTCCCTAATTTCTTGTCCATCCAAAATCCCCATTGATCCTACTCTGCAGGAATCAGAAACCTGTCACCTATTTTGGGATTCCAAACTGTTGCCTGAGCCGCCTGTATATTAAATGATACTGTCATGACATATTTTTAGCCTAATGAAACTGTTTCGTAACTTAATTTAGAAGTTAGTGTTCTTAAATTAGCTCCTTGTTGAGTTTACAGATTTTACGGTAATATCTGAAATGTTAATTTCACCGCCTTGCGGTCACTTTAACATCTAGTAATTTCGCTATGTTGAGATGCATTATCTATGATACTTCATATTGGCTTGCATTGTGCAGTGCATTTGCCTGTCATGTCATGGTGCTCTTTTTGCAACCATAAGAGACACGCCAATAGATCAAGTAGTAATCTTTCATACTACTAAGGTACAGTATGCATTGGGCAAAAAAACCAGGCATTCTTGTGATTTCTAATCGTGGATGCAGGCGGATGTATACGTAATATACGCTATCAGAAAAGAAATGAGCTATCTCTTAGAATTCACCCAATGGACAGAGCCTAAATATACAATAAGGATACATTGATGAGGCAGTGGCTTAATTTAAGAGCAAACTCTCTAGGTATCTACATGAACAGTAGAGTGTTTGAACGCTAAATTCAAATGCAGCTAGCCCACACTTAAATTAAAGGGAGTGTAACTTGTTGGCATTCTATACCCATGTGCCACAAAACGCTGCTGTCACTTTTGTAAGTAGCTAGATCCTTATATTTGAGTTCGTTTTTTTGGTAGAATTTTCTTCACTCGGAGAAGAAAAGAACTCCCCTTATAGAACAGCCCACAAACCCGTTGCTCCAGGGCCATCTAAAGGCTCTATGCGAGTCAAAAGATTTAAGCCTACTATCCTAATCCTTCTGGTATAGTACAGCTTAATCATGCTGATCCAAGGGGCCAACTTAGTTAGTCACTTGAAAATACTCAACCAACTATAATGCCAAAACCAATTTGTTGCCGCAAGGAAAATGTGACAAATAATTTTGCGTAGATTTAGAGACATTGGCAAACATATGCTGAAACTAATTCAGTGGAATCTATTATCTAAGACTTGAACGCAGATTATGTGTGCCGAAGTTGGATTTGGCGGCAATGCCTTGAGTAAATTCGATTGTTCACAAAAATCAACCCTGATACCAACACGTATCTCCTGCTCTTTTGTTATTTTATAGATTGAAGCTATTTTTTTTCTTAATACTTTTTTATCGTAACATATATTGATCTACACAGTGTCTAATGGTGGAACAAACGGATTGGGTTCTCCACGTACACCATGTCGTGGGAGTCGGCAGCAGCAAAGACGGCCTTGTCCATGACGGAACCGGAAGGAGCTGCGACGAACTTGACACCAGAACGAGCAGCACGGTACACATTGTCTGGGAATGGGAAGAAAGCATCGGAAGACAAAGCAACGTTCTCCAACTTCGACAACCAATCAGCACGCTCTTCAGCGGTCAATGGAGCTGGAAGCTCGGCAAACTTAGACTCGTATTCGGACTTCTCTGGCTCAGAGGTTGGAATTTGACCAGAGACGTACAAGTCGATGGCGTTGGACTTTTCAGGTCTCTTAACACCCTTGGCCCATTTGAAGCCCAAAACACGTGGGTGTTGTCTAAACCACCAGTTGTCAGCCTTGTCACCGGCCAAGCGTGTGCAGTGGATACGGGATTGTTGTCCAGCACCCAAACCGATAACCATACCGTTCTTGGTGTAACAAACAGAGTTGGACTGGGTGTACTTCAAGGCAATAGTAGCAACAGTCAAGTCAATAATACCTTGCTCGGTCAAGTCCTTGTTCTTGGAGACAATCTCTTGGAAGGAGGAGCCCTTGATAATAGCGTCGTTACGCTTTTGTTGCAAGGTAACACCGTAAACTTGACGTGACTCCAAAGTGTCAGGAGTGAAGTTAGGGTCAATCTTCAAAATACAGTACTTACCACCCTTCTTCTTCTTCAAGATCTCCAAGGCTTCAGCAGAGTAGCCTGGAGCAATAACACCATCAGACACTTCCTTAGAGATGATTTGAGCAGTTGGAACATCGACAATGTTGGACAAAGCGATCCAGTCGCCGAAAGAGGACATACGGTCAGCACCACGAGCACGGGCGTAAGCGTTGGCCAATGGGGACAAGTTCTCGATGTCCTCAACAAAGTACATCTTCTTCTCGATGTCCGACAATGGCAAGCCGACAGCAGCACCAGCAGGAGAAACGTGCTTGAAAGAAGCTGCAGCTGGCAAGTTAAGGGAGGCAGACAACTCCTTAACCAATGGCCAAGAGTTCAAAGCATCCAACAAGTTGATGTAACCTGGAGAACCACCCAAAACTTTAAATGGCAACTCACCTTGAGAAACAAAAGCTTGAGCAGGCTTTTGGTGTGGGTTAGCACCGTAACGCAAAGGCAATTGAGAAACGTTCTCGGAGTATTGTTTACGGAAGAAGTCAGAGATAGCAACATCGTAGTCGGCAGTGTGCTCAAAAGCCTTCAAAGCCAAGCGGTTACGGGTGTCTTTGCTAATCTCACCGCTCTTCAACTCTTGCAAGAATCCAGCGTAGTCAGATGGGTCAGACAAGATGGTGACTCTAGCGTGGTTCTTAGCGGCAGCTCTCAACAAGGTAACACCACCAATGTCAACCTCCTCAACAGCCTCTTCAATGGTAACAGCGACCTTGGAGACGGTCTCCTTGAATGGGTACAAGTTACAAACGACAAAGTCAACCTTCTCGATACCTTGGGCAGCCAAGTCCTTCTCATCGCCCTCGATGTTTCTGGCCAAAATACCACCATGAACAGCAGGGTGCAAAGTCTTAACACGACCTCCCAACATCTCAGGAGCGTGGGTGATGGAGGAAACATCCTCGACTGGGAATCCAGCCTCACGGACCATCTTGGCGGTACCGCCAGAAGCCAAGATACGAACATTGGCGGCAGTAAGACCCTTAGCCAAGTCCAAAAGGCCCGTTTTGTCGTAGACGGATAAGATGGCAGTTTTCTCGTGGACCATGATTATGCAATGGTTTTTGGGGGGTAGCTGTGCAGACAAACAGAAGCAGAGATGTACCACTGGATAAGGTGAATTTTCTGGGTATGGGATTTTTTGGCAAAAATTTAGGTGCACGGATGTGGGCCGAGTCAGGATGGTAATTAAACTATATAATTACCACCGACAAAAAGAACGAAGTTGTATTTTTTTTCATCATTTCAGGAAAATCGGATTTAGAATACCTCTCTCTCTTTCAAGTTCACTCACATTTTTTTTATCCTGAAGGTGTGTGGGTATTAGTGTTCAGAAAGGGGTTTAGTGTTTCATGATTTAACACCAATTAAGGCACAAACGCTACATAAGACTCCAAATTACAACAGGCTATTATTAAATACATTGTCTCGGGGCTTTGAAAACTTGCATAGTTATTTAGTATATTTTCGAAAGGAGACATCTTTCATATAACTCTGCAACATGGCCCAGGAAATTGTGCTCTTCCTAAGTAAAAGATTCATAAGTATGATAAGTCGCTCTTTCAATACTTTGGATAAGTTGTATTCTTACTTTGAAGAGTGTTTAATCTTAATTTCTTCTTATTGTTCTAGGTATTTTAGAAGTGAATCTTGAGGTCAAGTTGCCGTTTCTAACTTTAATTGCAGCCATCTCAAATATTGCAATTTCCACAAAAGAACTGAAAAAGCATCAGGAATTGGTAATATTACAATTAAATTAATGGGACATTTAAGTAAACAAAATCGATCATTTTCACTTGTTTCTTTCAATTTGAACAATGATAGCAAGTTTCCTTTGTGTTGATGCTCTAGTCAACTTACTAAACGCTCTATCATATTAAAGAAGATGGGAAGAGCAAAGAGCGATATAGAAGATGAATTAAAATCTATAAATAATGAATATTGCTCTTAAGGAACAACTTTTTCTCCTAAGCCATTCATGTATCACTATTGAGAGTTATCACCGTTAGTTTTTGGTCCTCATCTCAGATATGTAAAAGTATTCCACACAACCAAGACACTCTTTGCAATGAAATTTATCAAAAGCAAAATCAATAACTAAATTAAAGCTAAGAATACTAATAAAACTTCTCCGGAATTATACATTACTTCATAACTAAATACATAATCCACAGGAAAAAAGCACCCATCGCATTAAAGCGCTTAGTGTCTGTAACCCCACAAGGACAAAGTGTTGTTCTTCTTCCAAGTGTGACGACGACCAGCCTTGGTCTTGGTGTACAAGTGACCCTTGTTGATACCTCTGGACTTCTTTCCAGCAGAGGTAAGACCTCTGTTCTCTCTGTGCTTGTGCACTGGGTTGACAATCCAGTTGATTCTTGGGTCTCTTCTGATGGCGACGTGAGATGGGTCGACCAAGATGACCTCGAAGTACTTGTAGGTGGAGTCTTGGTTAACCCAGTAAGAGTTCAAGACACGCAAGTTAGAAGCTCTTCTACCAACTCTCTCCTCAGCGGTGACTCTCAAGGATCTTTGGTACTTCAACTTCTTAACACCCTGGTTGGTTGGCTTACCGTAAGTAGCACCCTTTGGAACTGGTCTCTTTCTACCACCTCTTCTGACTCTAACACGGAAGATGACGAAACCTTGCTTGGCCTTGTAACCCAATCTTCTAGCCTTGTCTGGTCTAGATGGTCTAGAAGCTCTGTGGATGACGTTCTTTTGTCTGTATTCCCAACATCTGACTCTCAACAAGAATCTGGCGACATCAGATTGCTTCTTCTTTTGCAACTCTTCAAGGTACTTGTAGGCTCCCATTTTGGTGGTAGTATGTGGATGGTAGTTTTTTTTTCAGATGATGCGAAGTAGATGAGTGCGCATTGAAATGGTCACGTGCAACAGATATCAGATCACGTGACAAAACCCTAGGGCACCAGAGTATTATCTTTACCTCAAACTCTATATTACTTTTAATTAAATTCAAATATTTGCGTTAATTTTGATATTTCATTTACAAGAAATTCTTAAAAAATTCTGTTTGGTAATTTATGTTGCATAATGGCCCTGGCAGCGCAGATGGACATGCTACTGGGAGATACAAACTACATTATCGTGACAAATTATTCACTACAATTTATAAACTACTTTGAAATAAGACATTATATCAAAAAATTAAGAAGTGAATGGCTCTTGCGTTGCCTAACACTCCTCAAACAGTAGACAGCCACACATACAAAAAGAAGACATATTCAAAGTACAGATATCAGTCTTGATAAGAACTTGATCCAAAAAAATCTATTTAAATATTTCTTTCATTCTATGAAATATGTCTTAGAATCCAATTTTCTGTCTGAATTGGCTGCAAATGCATGTGTAATATGAATGCAAAAAAAGAGGGTTTGGTTAAATCCATTCGTAATCTGCCCTATTAAACATCGAACAAAGAGTTTAAAAAATTTTAAGTGTAAGTAGCATTATTTGCGTATGCTATGAAGAAACGAAGCGCCACAGCAGTGGCTGCAAATTAAACGGAACTGCAAAATATACAATTCAACGAGATAAAAGGTTAGCGGTACTTCCATGAAAAAGAAAGTAGGATAGTGGCAATGAGCATCCTAAATCAATAATGATAATAATGATTCAACCACCTATGTATCTACATGATTTCCAAAATCATTTTCTTCCTATGTAAGATAAGCAATAGAGTCAGAAACGGTCAAGAGATCCAGCGCACTAACAATTTTGACCACAGGTTCCTCCGTCGATACTAAAGGAGTCAGTGCTAAATGAACAGCTACCTTTCCAACTTCAGAGCCATAGATTGGATGTATGATGTTACGACCTATGATATTACCATGGAGAAGTCTGAAAACACTTGCAGACAAATCATTTAAGAACCCCTTTGACTTGTCCCGCTCTCCCAACAATGGACCAGGACGCAAAATAATGGTGCGAGGGAATTTGAGATCTAATACAGCATCTTCCAATCTCCCCTTAGTCTTGAGGTACAAAAACATGGATTTGGCATCGGCGCCCACGGAAGACACCAAAACAAATGTATGGGCACCAGCCTCCTTTGCAGCGCGTGCAATATCAATGTTAATTCCATAATCAATGTCCACAAATGCCTGCGCTGATCCAGCAGCGCCTCTGGTGGTGGCTAAACTTGAGAACACAACATTGGGTCTGCGTTCAGCAATGATATATTTGTATCTGCTGGACTCTTTCTCGATAACCTGCTCGACCTTTGCGCTATTGCTGTCGAATGGCCGACGAGTAACCGATATAATGTTTCCGAAGGCAGTCAGTTTCTCAGCAGACTTCAAAATCTCCTTGCCACAAAGACCCGTGGTACCGAATATCATGCAGCTCATGTTGTTTGCGATTTTTAAGCGGAAAGAAATATAGCGTTTGAGAGCGATTCGTTTGATCGTAATGTTAAAAAAGAAGTGGTTAATAACTCCGCCTGGGGGCAATCTGGGGTCACTCTGGGGAAAGCTTAAGTTCTCGCGGTGACATCACCAGGAGGATTGATTTTTTTTAAAGCGAAAATGTTTCGTTTCTCAATTCGTTTAAATTTTTTGGTGAAATTTGTACACTTTTTGTTTGGTCAATTGTTTGTAAGCTTGAGTGGGATCTTTGTTAAATTGCATCAGGTGGGCTAACTGAACCGGTTATCTTCAGGAAGAACGATAGACTATGAACACAGCTAAGACTATCAAACCGGTAGAAGTAAAGAAGCACAAATCATATAGAGTGAAAAGAATGAAAAAAATGAAAATATGAATTCATTCTGCCTAATTATTTTATTCAGTTGCAGATTATTCCAATTCAGTTGCAAGTTATTCCAAACCTAGGTGCAAGTCTTTCCAAACTTAGGTACATACAACGAGAAGTAAACAAGTCAATAATAACATTTAGCGGAACGCTTCAAGAATGATCTTTCAATTTAAGCCGGGATGCGACTATACGAGAGAAAAAGCATTCATAGGAGGAATCTACAAATAGTCAATAGCACTACTTGAAACCAGCTCCACGACTCTACAAGCGATATTAGCGGGACAAAACAAACCGAAAACTTTTGTAATTGCAAAATCTGTTTGGCTAAATTTCAAACCTTTTTCGCTAAATTTTAAATCTGTTTCGCTTAGTTCCGAACCAAATGTTTGTGTACTGTTTACAGAGCCTGAAACTCATTTTCAAGTTGCAACCCTCTTGCATGGATCTGGTATAGAATGCCACATCTTAGCCCAGATTGTCACCAATTTCACCTTAAAGCTTCGCTGCGGACCAATTAGCAAACGTCGGAATAAAACCTGCATATAAGCAGCGGACTTAAAACTCACCTATATCCTAGCATGCATATGCGTGAAGTAGACATTGCTTCAATTAAAAAGCTTCACAGGGTTCGTAATAACGTGTCAGAATTAAGGTAATCCTTTTCTGGATTTTTTTTGATCGATGCATAATAATGTCTCAGTTGGTTATGAACTAAACTTTTTCAGCTTGACGGCATTCCTTTTTCCTCAATAGCGCCGTACACTTTTCTCGAAAACGTAGATGTATCTGCATATAATGTCGAAAATCCTGCACCTCACTTTAGCGTCATAATGCCATACTGCAGACAAAACGTTGACGGTTTGTCAGACGCAAAAAACACGGAGGGATCTCCAAATTGGGCCTAGAATAATTGGATTGCCATAATAACATACAGCAGCACCAATAGCACCACAGATTTAGTTATTGTCTTTTTTCTTGGAAGAATTTCTAAAGACACTCTCTATCCCCAAAATACGAGCAAGGGTTCAAAACGGCATCCCCATTTTTTTGCTGCGCCATTGTCCGTAATATCTAACTGTACTATAGCCCTCTGCAGGAAAACTATCTTCTCCGAATTGGCTCCTCAATCAACTTGCCAGTCGATATTACACACAATTTCCCTAACTGGAGATCCATATAACTCAAAACTTATCCCCTTGTACTGATTGTCATAGAGCAAATTCTCACAGAGCATCTGATCTCCAGTCTTTTGTACTTTAAGTGTCGCTTCAGAACTGCCAAAGGAGCTCTGGCATTCCTCCTTCAAATCCTCTTTTCAACGCTTTTAACGTAGGTACCTTCAGGTACAGGCGTAAAAGCTGAATATTTTCATTCATATCTTGCTACGCTTCAAGCGTCATTCTTGGTCCCGAAATACACATCAAGAGAAGCGATCCATTATCAAAGCTATTTGTGAACGCCACCCTCACGTCCTACTTAATATATTTAGCTACATTCGCCAAAAATACTCATATCATTTCTTGAAGATTTTTGCGAAAGTCTAAAAGCCTACGATTTCTAACGTACTTCTTATATACTCCTTATATACTCCTCATATACTCCTTTGCCACGAAGACAGTGGCTTATTAACTTTTATAGAATCTTTTTTATTCCTTCAAACCACAATCTATATATGAACTGAAAAAAATGTTCAATTCTAATCAGTCTGACTACCCAAACCCTCAAGGTGTGTCTAGTTACAACAAAGACATACACAATCAAAGCCACACAACCACTTTTGAGGGAAGCACAAAGATTAGAGACAATCACACACATCAGCATACTAATATGAATACAAAAGCCCCGGTAGACATGTCAAGGTATGCGAGGTCTCCAAATCACGGCCACCCTAGCCACCTTAATCACCCCAGTCACTCCGGAGATTCCAGTCACCTGAATCATCATAATCAGGATCAAAATCAAAATTCAAATCAAACTCAAAAATTGAATCTTAGTGGATTAGGTGCCGAGTTCATTTCCAATATGAGTTATGGAACAAATCAGCTACTAGGTCCTATCTCAGCACCGGCTACAACTGAGTTTGCAGATGATTATTTCCTGTTTGTAGGTATTGAAACACAAGATTTAGAGTTTTTAGGTGGTAGTAACGGCCAACAGATTCAACAAATGCATAATCTGCAAAATCAGCAGCAGCAAAATGAGCAGCAGCAATTTCAGGTTAGCTCTGTCGATTCATTTTCTTTTACGTCTCAGAACAATAATGGAAACGAAATACAAGGAGAATCTCAGCTGCATCAATTTTCAACTATGTATGCTCCACACAAACTAAGTCGGAGTAATTCATCACACAACCCTAACCGCCTTTCCCGAAGAAGAACATTTTCTGCACAAAGGCCAGTGACCAAATCGAATCTCTCCTTGACATATACTGGCTATGCCAAATCGGGTCAGGCTATAGAGAGTCCTGAAACTGAAGAAAGTAGCAGGGAGTCTAGCTATGACAATAATATTGGAGGCGGTGGTGTTTCCAAGCACAGTTCACATAAAAGTAGCCGAAACCCAGGATTTAGAATCAAATTGGACGATTTGGGACCTCAACCAAAAAAAGTAATGACTCCTAATCCTGGCAGTGCCGGGCACTTCAATTCCATTTATTTAAGCCCTGGAATTGGTCAAAAGCCCAGTATGCTGACAGAATTTCAGAGCCCAACTGGTCATTCCCACCACAATTCACAAGATTTGTATTTGAATATTGACGGAGGACTGAAAATTGATTATCAGCAAGAAACCGTCACACCATTGATGTTCCCTCCTCAAACAGATAATAGGGATTATTTTGGGGAGACGAGCGCTGAAAGAAATAGAAGAGACAGCTTTCTGTACAAAATGCACGGCGGAAATTTTAGTGCTAACAGCGCTGACACCAACATATCAGGGCCCCTAAGCAACGGTCTCGACAATAATCATAGTAACTTCGTCAGCGTCAACGACTTACAATACTCAAACTCAAAACGCAGTTACGACCAATACAATGTTATGGAGGAGGTAATTTTTGATGAGAATTTAAACGATCAAAAGATTGAAGCGCATTTTACTCCAGTTGCCTATGGTGGAAATGTTACTCCAACCCAACCTCAAAATGGAATAAGAAACGATGTACAGCAACCGCAGAATCAATATCATGAAGGAGTAAACCACGAAGATTCGGCACGAATGATGAATCATCAACAACCTGTTTTAGCATCACCATATGAAGATAATAGACCGCAAAATGGACAGTACTTCGAAAGTGGTCAAAATCTACAACAGTATGAACAGCAGCAATACCAGGCACCCCACAATAGATCTCTATACCACGAGAATGGACATAGCTCGAGCCAATCGCCTCATCATCAACAGACCTTCACTCAGAAGCATAACCCACAACCAGCTCATTTCCAACAACAAAGCCAACCACAAGCTCTGAATCAGATGCAATTCATGCAGCAGCATCAAGAAAATCAAAATAGTCAACAATACGCGCAAGATCGAAATGTTCAAACACAATACAATTACATGTTTGAACCTAGCCGTACCACAACCATAGATGCTACCAAAACTCGCGATTCAGAGGAAAACGAAGAAGCTTCTTCCGAGAAACAATCTATTGGCCATCAAAGCAGCTTCCAAATCGAAACTAGGCTGAATTTAAACCAGGATGTTCTGCCGCCGCAAGATAAGTCTGACGGCAGTATCGAAAATTCACTGGAATTGAAATCTTCTAAGAAAAAGCTGATGAAGGGAACTGTGTGTAAAATTTGTGATCGTTTCATTTCAAGAGACTATTCGCGTCACATGCGTATTCATGACGAAGCTGGGCGCTTCAAATGTGTGTTTCCACCAGGATATTGCAATCATAAGTCTAGGAAATTCAATCGGCCATATGACTATAAAAAGCACTTACTTAATATGCATTTCCGGTTTGACGAAGTTGCTGCAAAATTGGCTCCTAACCTCACAGAAAAATTGAATGCTGGTGGCCATTGCACTGCTTGTGGTGGTCGATTTATTGCATCGGATTGGTTAGACAACCACATTATGTCAAAGGACGAGTCAAATAAGTGCTATAAATTGCAGGAATTAGAACAGGCTCAAGTGGATGAGTGGTCGTTAGTTTGAGTTGTAAGTATTTACGAGAAATGAACAATTGCAAAATTATGAATGAAAACAAAAAAAAGTTGTAAAGCAAGAATTCTTAAGGAGATTTCTGAGAAGTAGATGCATCTTGGATGCTTGTGATGTGCTAACATTATGACAGGTCTAAGATGGGCTACTTCCCAAAGCATGCAGCTTGCAAAATACGTTTAAGGATGTTTAAGTGGGCGTATGATGAAAAACATGAAAACGTGAAGTTTTTTTACCTTATTTCAGTCAGCAACTTTATCTTACCTCAGTTAGATACTGAATGTGGCTGTTTTTTAACAAAACACCCCATGCGAAGATACTAAAAAAGGTCAGACACACTTACAGGCATTCTCTGAAATCGCTCTCCTAATCGAAGCCTTTTATGTTCAGCTTCCAAATCCCAAAGTCATCGTGATTCACTTTGAGCTACTAAAGGTGATCCCTATGAATATGATCTAGACGAGAAGTTAAATTTCATCATTTGCAATTTACTCTACGAATGAATGAACGGCGCCGCTTACTCGGCGGACTGACAACTTGTCTCAGATAAACGCAACTATGAGCAAATAACCTTAAACTGCGACTCTCGGTCGCGCACATTAATTGATTAATAATGTTTTAGCGTTTCAGTGTTTCAGTGTCAGTGTTTCAGTGTTTCAGGTTCTCTGTCACTTGCTAATAAACAACACTACTTCACCGATTTTCTCGGATTAATTAATTTAAGGTAATTTTCCTGAATCAAGGGTTTTCAATAAAAAATCAACAGAATAGTTTTAAAAAAAAGCTCACCAGAAGCAAGAGCATTCCCTTCATTAAGGGTATGTAGTGCGCAAATATTAACCTAATTCCTCGATCTGCTTCAGGTCCCCGATCGGTGCGTCTGCCTGCAGGCCAGGGCTTCGATTCTTAATGAGGATAGGATAAATGCTCATATTTGCTCGTAGTGAAAATATAAAATGTAACGAGGTGCCATCTGCGAACTAAACAGAATCAAACGGCACAGCCATCTTTCACTTCATTCAACAGAGTTGCTTAATCTTTGTAATCCCAAGCTGATCCTAGAACACTCGGCGATTCGAACCCAGTTATATTCCCTGTAATTGATACCAACCTAATTAGCTGCAAAAATAGTTGCAAAATTAGATTAAGCCTTACCATAGAAGACAATTACGTTTCAAAGGAAAACGAAAAAACGCTGAAGATTTAAACAAACTTTCAAACTTCAAAATGAATATGGGAACAATGTCTTCGATGTCTTCAATGGCATCTGCTACTCCAACAAGCTCGATGAGCATGTCCTCTATGGGCTCAATGAGCATGTCCCATATGGGCTCCATGAGCATGTCTTCCATGGCATCAATGACAATGTCCTCTATGGCATCAATGACCATGTCCTCTATGCCATCTATGTCCATGGGTGACATGGATCACTCTCACAACCATGGCAGTGGTCATATGGCTGGAATGAACATGTACTTGACCACCAAGTATAACATGTACCCAGTCCTTTTCTCGACACTTTCTGCTTCTAATGGCGGCCAAGCCTTTGGAATCTTTGTGTTGATTGTTGTAGTCTGTTTCGTATCTAAGGGTCTTGAGTTCTTGAAAAACTACTTGGAAGTCCGTGTCTGGAACAACCCCAATTACAAACAAGAAACCACTATCATTGAACAATGTGAATGTGACGAGAAGGATATTGATGGTAAAAGTCTCGAGAACCAAACGGCCACTGCTCCTGTTCGCAAGTCAAAGATTCCTCTTGCAAGAGCTTTGTTTCGTGACTCCATTCGTCTTATTCTTTGCTTCCTTCCTGAGCTTTTATCATGGGCCATGATGTTGGTTGCCATGTCCTTTGTTTTGTTGTATTTCTTTGGTGTTGTCTTTGGAATGGCTTTCGGTCGTTTCTTCTTCGAAAGCTTAAGCAACCGTTACAACATTCGTCCAGGCGGCAACAACTTCCAAGGACACCACTAGAATTGAAAAGTTTTTATAGAACATATGCATTATACCTTAGAATAAATCTATTGATCTAAATTTCCTATTGAAATCTATTTACTTTTGATGAAATTAGTTTCTGTACTGAAGAAACCAAACAAGCTGTCAAACTGAAGTTTAAAAAAGTAAATACATCATAAAATTTCATCACTCATTAATTTGCTGACCGCATGTAACAAAGTTACTAACTGGCCCATTAAATCAATCGATAATGAGAATTGCCATTAACTTGAAAGAACTGCAAATTGCAAAATTCGAATCAAAGTTTATTTTTTTAAAAGGCTAAACCTGTTATCTTTGAAGAGTCAAATTCATTAGCAATCTTAAGGGGCTTGAAATAGATCTAGCCTTAAATACTTAGGGGCTCCTATAAAAAAGTAAGCTAATAATGGAATATTTCCATCATTTGAAATTACTAGTCGAAATTACTAGTCAATTTGTTTAAACCTTGCTATTTCTGTCCATGTTAACCCTGTAATAATCTTGTCGTGCAAGACTCCAGCTCAGGTTACCAGGCCACTTAGAGTTGGCCGAGCGAGAAAAAACTACTTATCTCATATTCATAAGTTTGTAACCATTAGATTTTTATTAGAATTTACCCCATAGGAAATAAACTATTCTTTGAAAACATCCTTCGCTTTTGCCATAATGTCCGCGTACATGGTTTTATTGAACAGAGACACATTAGCTGAAGACATTCTCTCACTATAAATGAGGCGAACGAGATTAATGACTTCACGGCGGGAATAAGGTTGTTTACTATTAGCCAATCTGTCCAAAAGTAGCTTTTCATTAACAGTGAAGAGCTCAAAGTACTTGGACGCTTTACCCAAATCCACTGAATCCTCCTTCTTCATAACTGTTCGAAGAACCTGTTGTGTGGTAAAAATGTTAAGTAAAATCTTTTTAATTCCATTTTTGTTGACAACCTTAACAAGCTCACTTCCTTCAATAAAGGCCTTCATAACAAACTGGGGAAGGCCATTGAAAACACATTCAGCTTCGCTGGGCGTCAAAAGGTCCTGAACTTTAGTGCCAATAAAATAAATTTCTTTATTGAACAGCAGGATGAAAGGATCACAATCGGCTGGCTCTGTACTCAAGACAAAACTCTCTCGGAAGGATTGTCCAATATGATACAAGGCTTTCAATCTAATGTCATAACGTAAAGCAATGAGCGCATTGTCACGGATGGTTTCAAAGGTTTTTATGACGTTATCAAACTCAACGATTTTTCCCAGGCTGAGAGTTAAATAAACATGCTGGGTACGATCAAGAGTGGCTGCACTTGGTCGACCATTCTCTAGGAACGAAAATTCGTACTTGAGCTTCTCCACATCCTCCGTATTCAGTCCATCATCTAAGCCACCTAAATTGTAATTGGATTCTTTCCGCATTGAGGGAAGCCACGATAACACCCACAGGGATGAAAGTACTAAGTAGCAAACATGATGGAACCATTCGTCGTCTAAAAGGTCTTGCTTTGATAGTCCAAACGTTTTTTCCGTAGCTTGAGCGGGAAACATGAGCGAAATTTCGTCTTGAGTCAAGTTTGCTGCAGCCGCCGCCAATTCTGTATCTGGATTCAGTTCCGCCGCTGTAAGTGAGTACAATAATCTGCCAGACAGTTGCAACAAGGCTGGAATACGCATCCATTGATTCACCTGAGAAGTTGGTTTACTGGAATTGAGGCCGGTTCCACCGCTGATCCGGATCTCCGTGATATCTTGCGTTCCACCAGTGGTTAATAAGTCTTGGTTGTAATCGGAATATGCCAGAGCGAATTTTTTCAAAAGATCCAATACCAAGCCACTCATTTC
This sequence comes from Australozyma nongkhaiensis, assembly GCA_030563825.1. Lineage (NCBI taxonomy): Eukaryota > Fungi > Ascomycota > Pichiomycetes > Serinales > Metschnikowiaceae > Australozyma > Australozyma nongkhaiensis. Next base: position 242,950 of record JAJMKF010000006.1, on the reverse strand, counting down.
ACGCCTATATGTGAAAGAGGTGTTAATTGTATGACATAAAGAAACAAAGAGGCGTCGAAAATGAAGTGCGTTTGAGTATACATTGAGCAGTGACAGAGTTGGCTGCAGTATTTGCATGGCCGACGCCGTGCTACCAACATCGGCTGTCACTGCAATGATCAGTTGACCGAAGCGTCCACGAGTTTCTCTTGAATCTGCCACCATACATTCGGCAAAGGCTTGATCTGCTTCTTCTCTAAGACGGGCCAAAAAGGAGAGATTCATAACGCTAAAGAAGAATTCACCAGCAGGTGATGACTTTTTGGGTTGCAAACCGACAAATAGGCGCAGTGCTCCTGCAACAAAGATGAGCATATGCTCTAGAATAATGCGCATGTTGAAGACGCTCAGAGGGACTAAAACATGAACGTTTGACGCATTGTGTTCGCTCGATATGTAAGGCGACGCGCTAATGTGATTGGAGGACGAATCTGTTGTTTGTCCAAGTTGAAACCCTGGAAACATCTCACCAACTGCTTCGGTAAGTTCTTGAGAAACTTGGGACGCGGGATTGTTGCCTTCAGCATGTTCAAATGCAAAGAGCTGTCTTTTCATAAGAACCTGATGAATACGACTATCGTTCGCACTTAAACCAGCACCAGAAGTATCCCCCTTTGCTGGTGACGATTCATCGTCATTTTCATGCATGTAAACCGCCACGAGAGCTCTTAATTCTTCTGAGACCACACTCCAAATTCTATCAAAGTCATATTGAGCATCAGGTGAAGGAACTAGCGAGTCACGTTTACCTGGAGCAACGACGTCTTTCGAGCGAATGAATTTAATGATTTCGCACGCTACGCGGTGTCGTTGTAGCACAGTTAAACAAGCCACAAAGACAGAAAAGAAGAAGTCATGCAAGATTGGGACAGAAGCATCATAGAGACGCAGGACGTTCATTTTATCACCCACGATAGATTGCTCCATTGCTCGTGTCTTTTGTAGCTTTGCTAAACGTTGGAGATGGGCCAGTTTCGTTTCTTCAGTCACTCTGGCTATCAACACCAGTATTTCCAGGTGCAATGATGTCGCAAGGATGGCAACAATAGAGTCAAGCTTATTGAGTTTGGAAGCAGTACATAAAAGTCTATATAAGTAAAAATAAGATTCCAGAGTCGAGTTTTGAGTAGAATCTAAGAGGATAGAATAATCCACCGCAGAGGAATTACCCGAGGAGGAAAGTCGATGCAATTTTGGAAGCAGCTTGCGCAAAAAAAAGTCTGTATGTTCTCCCAAACGTTCTGCAACATCTTCTGCGTCTACATTAGCCAGATTATGAATGCTCAGCTCTAGTGAGGCCAGATGGAGTAATTGAGTCAAACAAACAGAACTCGAGGAAGATGAGCGGAACAAAAACAGCCAAGCGTCTTTTACAGACACAACATTACGCAAGTAAATTTCATTCTTGACCTCTTCGACAATCATATCGTAAAGAGTATGCAGTTGAGCTTCAAGAAAGCTTTGAGTGGCGCCCATGGCTGAAAGTGACCAAAGATTATACTTAGCAGCAGTTTGATGACCAGCAGCAATAACGTCATAAACATGATGTATCTTTTTCTCTCCAATAAGACGTTCGACTTCTGCTGGAATTGCTGCTAAACGTTCCATTGCGTCTAAAATTTCAATGGTTTCTGTGTATTTGGTTGAATTAGTGTCCAACTCACGCATTAATTGCGTTCGTGACCGAATATCTTGCGTACTGCTTTCAAAAATATCACCGATGGTTTCTGCTTGCAATTGCAGGTCTTGTGCTGTGTTAAGAAGAAGGTGATACAGACCTACACTGTTGTTAAAGAGTTCATGGTTGTCAACAACTGCATCACGGAGGGCTGCACCGAATCCCTCACAAAGTTCATCATAGTGGGGTTTTCGGTGCGCTAAACCTACCAGGGTATCGTCTAAGAAGGCTATGGCTAACTCTAAAGGAGTAGTTTCGTCGGAGGCTACTTGGGACCAGTCATATTTGATCTCCTTGAGTATAGTCTTGAGACGGGCCATAGATTTTAGTGAGCGTTCCTTTTCATCAGCACTTATTGTGTATGACATGCTAACCGCACGGTGGCGAGCACCCATTCTGAATTGTGTCTCTTGGGATCTTGATTTGGTTAGTTTTATTCACTGAAGTGATCCGAAGCTTGTAAGAGAGCCAGAAACTCAATGTATACAAGCAGAATGATATTGGGAGATAATGACAATGCAAAACAAATTTATGAATTGTTTTGGCTCAATTTAGCTTAGTTCAAGTTGTTCGTGTGGGTATGGTATGTTTTGGTGTAAGACGAGTGTGTATATGAGACTTATGAAAGAACTATTTTTCTTTGATCCCCAAATTTGTCTATGAGAGAAAAAATTAGAAAGCAACCTATCTAAATGAGAAGTACGTACTATATTTTTGGGTCATATTATCTTTTTCTTGTATTGAAATTGATCCGTTGCGTCATCTCCTGATAAGCGCCAACTTTCAAAAGAAGACTTAAGATCCACGGTTTTTTGTAAACCTTTTTACTTAAAAAAAAAGATAAAAGATTTTTGAAAAAAACTGAAAAAAAAAACCCCATTCAAACTAGGTGATGAAATGCTCAGCATGTATTGCCGGTAGGAGACAATAGCGATTTTTCTCGCTCTTCCACAAAATATAAATTTTGTCAAATATTTGAATCACAATTTTAAAATCCCATGCAAAAACTACGCTATGGTGATCTAACGATAAAAGAGATCAAAATGACCTGCGATGTATGGAACATTGAGACGTTCCACTTCATGAATTGGAATCTTCTGAAGGTTTACCATCAAATGGCTTGGCAACAATTATCAATAAAATTAGCGTTTAAGCAAAGAAATGAATATCCAGATTTTTTCTAGTTACGATGTTGATATTTGGTGTGACTATGTGATTAGTTAAATGGCTGCAAATTTATATACGTGCACTACTCCTCTTTCACTTCACTAACCATAAACAAGAAATATTCACTCCGATTGAGGCTAGCCTTGTATATCATCCCCGAAAAAGAATATAAACCTTTTTCAAGGCTATTTTAAAACTCTATTGGTAACTTCAAGGTACTACTAAACTTGCATATCATCTTCTCTGAGTTGAGATTCATTTTCAAATACGCAATACATGGATATTGTCGAAATTCTGAGCGAACCTTCTGAATCTAGCCCTGTGAAATATCATAAAAGTCGTGATGTTATAATGTATGTATATCTAGCATAACTAGTTGATGTTTGAGTACTAACTATAGACTTTCTGATGACTCCCTAGTGGAGACGCAATCTCTCACCAAAGCAAAAGCAATTGAGGGCTCATTGCTTCCCAAGGGAAAGACTCAAGATGAGAAACAGAAAAGCATACTAGATATTCGCAATTGGCTTAGCAGCTCTGATGACGACTCATTTACGCGTGATATGCTACGACCAAGCCAAAATATAGTCCACAAAGATACTCGTGGCAGACCACAATCATCCTTCAATCAAGCACTTCTATCATCTCCTACTTCGCAGCGTATATCAGAACAGAGCCTTTCACAGCCTTCGGAGGCGGCAAAAATGCGCCAACGAACACCAGGGCATAATAACAAGGCTCAGTCTTTTCTAACCTCCGATCCAATTGAATTTAGTTCACCACCATCATCTCCGCCTCGAAAAAAACAAAAAGGGAAGCAGAATGCAAGTCGGAATTCGACAGAGAAACAAGATCCTGGGGGCTGGACAAACAAGGAATGGCGTCATGCAAATAGGGCCACGCGTAAAAAGGAGGAAATAATGGCTGAAATGATTCTAGAAGTTGCTTTATGTATCGATTGTAAACTCAAAAGCCTGTATTTTTCAACTAAGTTCGAGAATATGTCTGTACGTAATACGTACATGGAGGTTCCATTGCTACTGTGGAAAAGACGCGTCAAAGCTAAGTATAATCGCGAAAAAGACGTCTTTGTTCCTTGTGAACTAACGGAAATCTCAGAGTCTGTTTATGTATTACTTTACGAAGGAGCCGATTTGATTTGGAGAATTCAGGATGGAACCATTAATGAAGATCTTCAAAAAGCTAAAAAACGAATTGCGTTTGACAATCCTGAAACTTCATTCCACATTTTTATCGTTTGCCCTGGGTTTGATGCATTCTTGCGTAAGCTCCAAGCTGCCGAAGACAAAGAGTACCGGCGGTCCATGCTTGAGGAGTTGAAAAGTACTGAATCTAATGGTAGAAAATCGAAAAAAGGTGATCCTATTGAATTTACAGCAGCTCAGGCGCTGAAACTTAGAGTCCAAACAGAAATAAACCTCGGAGTCAACATCTTCACCTGCAGAGACATGGATGAGATCATTGATTGGTTATACACATTTACATACACTATAGGGTCATCTTTGTACAATAAACTGGAAAGAAATCCCGAATTTTCCAATATTGGCAATGTGAAACTGGGCTCAGATAAGCGTACCACATTTCTCAATATGCTCCAGCAGTTCAACTTGGTCACTGCTGTCAAAGCTCAGAAGATTTCCCAGTTTTACCCTTCACCTGCTAGTATGTACCAAAGATTTATAGACCATGAGGATTTGGGTTCTTTTAGCGGAAAATCCGTGGTTCCGCCCACTGTGAACAACACTATGCGGCGAGTGTTTATGTCAACTGACCCTGACCAAGTTATAACAGATTAACGTATTCGTTCAGGGTATTTTGGTAATTTATAGATGAAGCTTTCATTAAATTTGAATTACAATTCTTAAAAATCTCCATCTTCATCCCCTAAAAATTTTTTTAGTAGTTTATAACGCCTGATATTTACTGTTTATAGTTTGTTCATTAATCTCAAATTCTTAAAGAGCTTTATGCGACAACAAACTTTTAAAAAGAATCGTAGACATTACCAAAAAAGATTGCAGCACCACAATTTCACACATGGTCTCCCACTGCATTACTCAGTGTGGCTCTAAGTGGCTTGACTAACGTTGATCGGACGGGAAACAGTATTTTCCACTTGATATGGCCGCAACCGGAAGATTTACCTCTCTACCTTGTATGGGGTTATTGATCTTCGCTCTCTGTGCTATCAATTTTGGGTGTATACTTTTCTCAATAAGTCGCTTGACTTTGTAAATGAGAAATAAACAACGAATATAAAGGGATATTTGAAACTTTGAATCCTTTCAAGGTTTCAAACTCAGCTCCAATACAAAATCGCTACAAGCAGTTATACAGTATAAATTCTATTCAGTAATTCTTCATTTAAAGTGTCTATTACAAAATTGACTTTTTAGCCAATTCAAGTTCTTCGGGGGATAGGAACTCGACAGTCTCGACATTCGTTAAACCCTGGCTCAACTCTGTGATCTCCTTTTCAGAGAAGCCGTAGCCTGAGCTTTTAAGGACGGAGATAATATTGAGAGCCTTTTCGATACAACCAAGATGTCCATCAGTTACCAACACAGCCGCTATGCTTCCAACGATGTCGTCAGTACGAATATGTTCCTCGGTGGCCTTATCGATACCCGCTGACAATAATGCAGAGACAAGCGAGAGTTTACGCAAAAGAAGACGATGGCCAACAGTTCCTTGAATGTGGAGATATTTCCAGCCATTAAGCAGAACGAATTTATCGCAAGCAGCTGGGCAGTTTCTCACAAGCGAGGAAATTGCAAAGAGAACTTTCAATAAAACATCCTCCAGAGTCTTGTCGTCAGCTAAGAGTTTTACTAACGTAGAAATTCCGTCTTCATGTTTAAGAAAAGCCTCTTGACTGTTTGGATTGTTCTGTGTAGCGATTCCGACCACAGACGCAGCCAAGGCTTGGAATTCTTTGTTTGTATTTGATAATTGGGCAATAATGGAGGGCCAAAGCTTCATATTTTCAATATTGTTTGCATTATCTAAATTCTCAATCAACATTTCAAAGTTTTCCAAAGCCACTAATTTGTTTTCTTCTGTAGCTTCCTCATTGTTTAACACAATGATGGCTTGTTTCATGAGGGTAGGCTCATCAGGGCCTCCAAAAAGTTGTTCGAGCATCTTTGGATCTGGCTGTCCAATACGATCCATGGCTTCCTTATCGCCACTTTGTTGTGCAATCGACCATTGAAGTAATTTGTCCATGGTGGTGAGTTGAGATGAGGTTTTATAGGATGAGTTAGAAGAACTTGGGAATAAAGGTTATGAGTTGGCGTCAAGACTTAATAAAAGTCGGTGATTGTTGATTTCAATTAATAAACTGGCTTTGGCTTAAAGCTACTTAAATTAAAAGAATATGTCACGTATCTTCTCAGGTTTAGTGATTGATTGAATTGTGGAGAAGCGATGAGCCTCAGAAATGTCACTCTTGATACGAAAGCAAAAAAAAAGTAAAAGTGAATAAATCCTCGTTAAAATTAAGCAGAAATTATTAACTATAAGTTGTGCTCGTATAGACTCAGTGATACTTGACTTTTACTTCTCATTGTTCTGGAATGTTCCAGATGCATCTGTGGTTATCTAGCAAAATTGAAGATGAAAACAAAAACGAAGTAAGAGAGTTGAAACCGAATAAAAGACTTATCGTTTTCAGTATTGGTAGAAAGATTTTCCCTCAATTATATGAGTGGGATAAACGTAGAGTTAGCATCTATCTTCGAACTCAATTATCAAGGGGCACATTCTGAGTAAAGTAGGTAACGATTGACATATTCATCTTTGAAAAAAAAAAAACAAATTTTTGCTAGTAAGTATTCGGAAATTTCTAGGGCATCAGCAACTCATAGAATATTCACATATAGACCCTGCTAATTACATAGCACACCACTCTTAATAAAACAGGATTCTTTAGATTCCCATGTAAACTTGCCTAACAGCTAACAAATAATGTGAAGTCAAATTTTACCGAACAACATCCATACAGTCAATTTTGTTTCTAGCCAACAAGGGTATTAGTACTTAAAAACTCATAAATTGGAAATTGGGGTAGAAGTATATTCTGTGTAGACGTTGTGAAGTAATTCCACCTCTCTAGTTAATTTCACCAATTAACCTCTTCTAGAACAAACGAGCAATTTATCAACAAGATTTACTGTATCACATTCTAACAATATCATACAATTGCGTTGTCACGTTAATTTCGCAGAATGTCGGCTTAACAATAAATCTTCAAAATCATTCGCTTACGAGGCAACCTGACTTTGTGTGTCGGTGTCCCTTACGCGCATAACCAATAAACTCCGTAAGCGTATGGGGTAATGCGGTCTGGTGGCACAACTGGTGCAAGTGCTTTAAACCTAATCGGAACGGATAATGATTTCAAATTACCACAGAAATGGACTCAATTGCAATTAATTGAATCAACTTTGTCGGGATTGGCCAATGTTGTTTCCACGTTGTACAAGATTACAGGGTGTGTTAATTTCTCACATAAAACTTAGCCAAAATCGAAATTACACCCGTACACCACAGAATTTGACTAGACAAAAAATCACATGAGGACAGATAATATATCACTCGAAATTTGATAAATATTTTATTTTTTAAACTCTTTTCAATTTGCTGATTGAAATTTGTAAAAATAAGCATTAATTCATGATGTTCCCTTCGCCCGGGTTCTGTGTCCCTCTTAGCGCCTAACCCGGAGCGGCACTTCCCGAGCAAAAGTATATAAGTACCCAATCGCTCCCACCAGTCAATTTGATCTGTAGAAAACCACTTGTAGTCTTCGCACAAATCGAACACTACACAACCAAATATCTCATAAACATAGCTGCAATGTCGCTTTCAAAAAAACTTTCCGTTAAGGACTTGGACCTCGCCAACAAGAGAGTCTTCATTCGTGTCGACTTCAACGTTCCTCTTGACGGTACCACCATCACCAACAACCAACGTATTGTTGCTGCTTTGCCAACCATCCAATACGCTTTGGAGCAAAAGCCAAAGGCTGTTGTTCTTGCCTCTCACTTGGGTAGACCAAATGGTGAGCGTGTTGCTAAGTACTCTTTGGCCCCAGTTGCCAAGGAGTTGCAATCTCTTTTGCCAGACTCCAAGGTTACCTTCTTGGACGACTGTGTCGGCCCAGAGGTCGAGAAGGCTGTGAACAACGCTGCTCCAGGTGAGGTCTTCTTGTTGGAGAACTTGCGTTTCCACATTGAGGAGGAGGGCTCCAGAAAGGTCGATGGCCAAAAGGAGAAGGCTTCTGCTGAGGATGTTGCCGCTTTCAGAAAGGGTTTGACCGCCTTGGCTGATGTCTACGTCAACGATGCTTTCGGTACTGCTCACAGAGCTCACTCTTCCATGGTCGGTGTTGAATTGCCTCAAAAGGCTGCTGGTTTCTTGATGGCCAAGGAGTTGGAGTACTTCGCTAAGGCTTTGGAGAACCCAACCAGACCATTCTTGGCCATTTTGGGTGGTGCCAAGGTCTCTGACAAGATTCAATTGATCGACAACTTGTTGGACAAGGTCGACATCTTGATTGTCGGTGGTGGTATGGCCTTCACCTTCAAGAAGGTTTTGGACAACATGCCAATTGGTGACTCTTTGTTCGATGAGGCTGGTGCCAAGAACGTCGAGCACTTGGTTGCTAAGGCTAAGAAGAACAACGTCGAGATTGTTTTGCCAGTTGACTTTGTCACCGCTGACAAGTTCGACAAGGACGCTCAAACCGGTGTTGCCACCCAAGAGGAGGGTATTCCAGAGAACTGGATGGGTTTGGATGCTGGTCCAAAGTCCCGTGAGTTGTTCACTGCCGCTGTCCAGAAGGCCAAGACTATTGTCTGGAACGGTCCACCAGGTGTCTTCGAGTTCGAGAAGTTCGCTGCTGGTACCAAGTCCTTGTTGGACGCTGCCGTTGCTTCTGCTGAGGCCGGTAACACCGTGATCATTGGTGGTGGTGACACTGCTACCGTTGCTAAGAAGTTCGGTGTTGTTGAGAAGTTGTCCCACGTTTCCACCGGAGGCGGTGCCTCTTTGGAGTTGTTGGAGGGTAAGGCTTTGCCAGGTGTTGTCGCTATTTCTGAGAAGTAGACGATTAAGGATTAATAAAAGATATGTTAAAGGAATTTTTGAGTAGATGAGAAATGTTTCTAAATTATTATTGAATATGTCTCGAAAAACCGCGACAAAATGTTAAACCTCATTGCTCCCATTTTTAGAGATAAAAGTAAAATATGGCAATTTAAGATGATATAAAGATAAAAATGGTACCTATGAGTTTAGACGCATTCCTAAATTGGCTGCATCGCCCTAGATGGCGGTTAAGCTCATAGTATCTAGGCGAAGTGCTTTCGATACCTTACTTCTTTAAATCTACAGATATATTCAAAAGAGACAAACATAATATTTCATAACGAGCATGGCTAAACTATTTCTTAATAGTGACCTTTTGCAACACAATTGGGGAACCGCCAACACACTTGGACATAGCCAATGAGTATTGGTTTTGACCGCTAGGACAAGCTCTCCATTCATTTTTACCATTGAAGATCAAGTTGCCGTCCTTAATAGCGAAACCTGGGGTTGCTTTGCCGCCAAATGGAGCTGAGTTACCCATCTCACCAGTCTTCGCGTCCATATTAATTCCACGACCATCTTGGTCATACAAAGTACCATCTTTTCCGAATGTCAAGAATAATTCTTTTCCTTGGTTACCACCAACTGAGAAAACATTAGGATGGGAGTCGACCTTAAAAATTTGAGTGTTTTTCAATTGTCCAGAGCCAGCACTTGATGCCTTCACGACGAATACTTCAGCTGCAAAAGCTGGAAGAATAAATGGCAAGATGGCGAAGAACTTCATTTCAATAGATTGTTGTTGTTGTTGTTGTTGTTGTTTGGTTTGTTTGGTTGTTGTAGTAAATTGTTACTGTTTTATTTAATAATTGTGGCCAAAACATTCCCATTTTATAGTTTTTGTGAAGCTCGTATTTCAATTCCCAGTCAATGAATAGACCTAATTTGGCTCATAATCTGGGCGACAGTACTAAGTGCAGGGCGAAGGTGTCACTCATAAACGTATCTTTTCTTAGCGAAAGAAAATAACTCTGCAACAATCGAACCAAATTTTTGAAATTTTCAATTCACAAGTAGTGCACTGATATTTTATTTCAATTGACTTTCCAAATCTTTTTTTCATTGTGTCAATTGTATTATTAAGGTATGTTTTTGGTTCTGAAGTACATCTGCGTAGCGGCTATTCATATCATTTGTGCGAAACGACATGAAAGTTTCTTGATCTTGACACTAAATTTAGACATTACAAAACGACATGAAACGCTAGAAAAAACACTCTTGGCTGATGCATTCAAAGGTGAATTACGAACAAGAACCAAGAAATTGCAATTACCATGGCTGAATGTATTCCTGGAGGTTCTTGACTCTGAATAAGAAAGCTCAGTTATTTATAACTGTTAAGGTCAGAGTCTATTTTGGTAACTGATTCATCATTAATCCCAGTGCCTAGCGAATTAAACTCATTATATTGGTTCTGCACTGTATACCCCGATGTGGAGTTATTGATCACAATCTTCGTTCTCATATAATACTGTCCCAAGGCTATGTGAGTTACATGGTTGTACTCACTAAGGCAATGTCTGGACGTTTTGGTTTTTATGATCTGAGAGTTTTCTATTAGCAACTTGAAGTACCTCAATTCAGATAAGCACTGCATTGTACAATATGATTATAAGTAACTTCTTTGAAAAGGAGTTTATGGAATGTAATGCATAGTTGTAATTATGTGCCCTCTTATCCCGTATTTAATGGTAAATTTACAAGTCCACCAAAATTAACCATTTTTATCTTTTTGTTGCTCTCATATACTAAATTTTGTAATATTTCTAATATTATTTTTTAAAATTGCTAACTCTAGTCAATTACGTACATTTGACAACAAATTTACAATTTGGTGGCACCGCTCATGATTTGCTTCCATGCATCCTCAGTTAGCTCACTATAGTGATCTTTGTCGAGCCAATAAATGAGTTCCTTACCATCATCACCCTTGGGGAGTTTTTGGTTCTTAAATTGGTTTTTAGGCACCTTATGGTTGTGTGATGCTTGAATGTACTGAGATCCAATCTTGATGAACAAGGGAATGGCATACTTTGGCAAATTATTGACAATGTGAGAGTAGATTTTATCCAAAACCTCTTGGTCCGAGATTCCATCCTTAGGTTCAACGACGGCAAAGCCCGCTCTTCCTTCGTGTTGAGGTACTTTTACTCCGACTACAACGGATTGCTTGACGACATTTGAAGCCATAATCTCGTTTTCAACTTCTGTGGCAGAGACGTTTTCGGATCTCCATCTAAAAGTATCTCCCAAACGGTCAACAAAGTAAAATAAGCCGTCCTCATCAATTTTAAGCAAGTCACCGGATCTAAACCAGGCATCGCCCTTACGGAAAACGTCACGCTCAATTTTGGAGTTAGTAGCCTTTTTATTGCCGTAGTATCCCTGGAAAGATGTCTCAATATTGTTAGGGTTAACAATGCGCATTAAAAGCTCACCGGGTTCATTCGGTGCTGCCAGAACACACAATCCGGTCTTAGGATCACGCCAAAGAGTGCTTTCATCTTCAGGGTCCATCTTGGCGATTTTCTGTTGCATACCCAAAATCGAGTTGATCAAGGTACCATACTTTCTGCAGGCACCCACACCGAAGTCACCAAATTGAAGATTAGTAGTTGCAATTGGAGACTCAGTTGATGCGTAAAATTCTCCAATCCCGGAAATGTGGAATCTTTTCTTGAAGTCTCTCCAAATGTCTCTTCGTAAACCATTACCATATGCGATCTTCACATTATGGCGCTCCTCATCAGGATGATACTTGGCGTTCAACAAATACCGGCAGACCTCTCCAACATACTGGACGTGTGTGGCATTAACTAAACGAGCCTGTGTCCAGAATGTGGATGAAGAAAATCTCTGACAGATACTGACACATCCACCACTTGCAAGAGCGGGACATACACCAAGCATGGCTGCAGTCGAGTGATACAAAGGCATAGCAGTCATGATATTGGAGTTTTTGTCGATTTTCATGACACTGCCAAAAAAGGCAGCCGCCATGAACGCTTTCCTCCAAGACATGATGGCTGATTTAGGCAAACCAGTAGTACCTGAAGTGTAGATTAAAGCACTACAAGAGGAATCAGTGTCTTCTGGTCTACGAGTATTGTCAGGAGCTCTGTACTTCCGTCTTTTCTTATCAGAGAGAATTCTTAGAAGCTCTGGCTCGTCAATGTAATGGACCTTGACAGAAGGGAGCTCAGATTTGATACTAGCCTCTGTCTCTTTGATAGGTTCAGAACAGTCGGGATCAACAAATACCTGAGAGATGCCTGCAATCTTAATACAATGAACCATGGCCTTACCTTTTGTATTGTAATTTAAGAAAGCAGGAAGAGCGCCAATATTCCATAAGGAAAACCACAAGATAATGTACAAAGGTTTGTTCATACAATCAACGCCAATTGTGTCTTTGCTGGTGATTCCGTAATCATTCTTTAAGATATAACTGAATCGCAAAATCATATCATAGAGTTCCTTATATGTATAGGATTCCATAGTAAAGAGATCTTCATTATTTGGATAACCTTGGGCATCGTAAGTGATTTGAATGTTAGATTGGTTCTTAGGTCTAGGAAAGCATATGGCTGTGTTATTTGGATACTTGTGCGCTGTCTTTTCGAATAAATACCAGAAACTGGCACGGCTTCTAAGAAGCAGATAAGCGTAAGGAACTGCTTTGCCTACAACCTTTCGAATTAAATTGAGATCTTCAGAGATGTGAAATTTGGCATCGAGGAGTTGAGATGCCACAATGGCTGCAGCACCTAATTCTAATCCAGACATAGGTAGTTTGCGTTTTGAAAGTGAGAAATTTGGGGTGTTTCAATAATTCTATTTAATTATTGAGGTGTATTTTCTTGCGGTAACTTATTGGCTCTGTGAAACAGATGTTTTAGTTACTGTAAGTGATCAAGCAAGGGATTCAAGTATTGAGTCGCAAATTAAAAGCGGATGGCTTAAGGCAATCTTGCTATCGTGAAAACCGATATCTTTGGAAATGAAAAGACGCTTGAAATTATCTGGGAGTTAACTGAGTCAGCTTTTATACATAGATTCTGAATGTGATTATGAAGTACCTACCCCAGTTGGGAAATAAGCGTATGTGCAGGACACCCCTACAATTACAAACAATCTTAAACACTGAACTTCTAAATTGTAATTTTTATATCAATCAATAAAAGTGCAAGTTTCTTTGAATTCAAATTTCCAAATCAAGGTTTTAAGAACCTGTTTTCTCTAACCTCTGTACTAAAAAAATGGATTTCCTATTGGACCGAGGCTAAATGTGATTTTGCAGCCGCGACACGAGCTTCTGCCTTCAAAGTGACGGTTCCTCTTGCTACCGGCTGCAGGGAAAATCTTTGACATTTTCTCCTTTCAGAATTCGATTTCAATTCATATATGCAAGTTCTGCTATAATTGAAGTGATGGCTCTCAGAGCGCATAGATTCTGACTAGCAAAATGCATCGTAATGGGTACATAATCAGACCATGCAAAAGTTTGCGCGAGAGATTTAAAGTGATCGAATGATAACAGCCATTCAATTATAGGATTCATTGACAAAAAACATCATATTTATCGGCTTATCAGTGTCATAAGTGCTACAGCGGGTATGTTCAATACAGTAATTGTAAACAATATAGTCTAATTAAAGCATTCACTTAAAGTCAAGTAGTACCTCGGGCCATCCAACACCACCATGTATCCACTCCATGCTTGTTCTGCACAGATCCTTTATCTCCGCCGCATGCGTTTCGCTCATGCAGACCAGTTCCAAGCTCCAGGGGCCCTTGCCTGCGGCCTTGCCTCGGGATTAGGTTGAGCCGTACCCCAAAACTGAGCGTCTTGGAATAGCTTGGCAACAACTTGTTTGGCAATGTTTGCTTTCTCCTTCACAGACGCAGGCTGATGAGGGAGAAGTCCCTCCTGCACGAGTGCTTGTACTGGTGAATTGGCTGCAAACAAATCTGCAGGAACAAAACAACATGAAATATGAGTTTGAAGGATGACGATTAAAACCTCGTAGAAAAAAATCACAATGTGTCTGCGCTGTGTTGCATGTATCGAATGCATTGCTAATGGGAGTATGAGTCGATGTTGGTGGCAAGGAGATCGTCTGACACATGCTTTGATGACTCCATAGAGCGTTGACATGAAGTGTGTTCGGCCAAGTTCTCCCATGTCGGGTGATCCAAGATACAAATTACAAAAAAGAAGAAAGGTTTCGTTGAGTGGTAAAATGGTCAAGTGAAGCTGCTTGCGATTCTGATGGTCAGTTGATATTATCACTGTATTCAAATCATGTGCTGAGTCCATCTTAATCCTATCACTGAATGTTCCCTCAAAATCAAAATCGATTTCTTCAAACGAGTCCTCAATCTTCACTATTGGTTCGTGCTCAGTGTCTCCAAGAAGGCCCATGTGCTTATAGTCAGACTTCGCTTTCATCGGTGTGTGCAATTTCGGATGCCCATCGCTTTGACGATTTGACTCAAGATTTGGCTGATTAGTTTCTGTCAAGAGTATGTCCCTGGTTCTCTGCTCTCCAATGATAGCTGCGTTCCATTGCTCCCACGCAAAGCAGAGCGCTAAGTCAAGTAGCATCATTTGAAGAACTGGAAACTGAGTCGTATCCCGATATACTGCTAGAGAGTTAATTGATTGCACAATAGTATCGCAAAAAGTCTTGTCGAAATGAAGGGGACTTGCAAGAGATGAGTCGTAAGCTGCACTACCAACAAGTGCCATATATCCTAGGCAGCGAATTTGCCAGAAGTCAGCATCCAACAATGACAAACTAGAATATAAATTACCCAAGTTTCGGTCATCCTGTACAGGCTCATAGGTAGCCTTCTTGTTGAAGATCTCAGAAGTATGGAGCTTATGCGGAGGCGCTGAACGCGAAAAGTCGGGCTGAAAATCAATCAATTCTGCAATGGAGTATCGCGTAGTTTTTTTTGGCTCGGAGACAAAGCTTTGAATGCCATTTAGTGAGCCTTCATTGCTATCCTCTTCGATGTAAGGAGGTCTTTCTTTTGGGCTCAAAGTCTCAGTGTTTGGCAAACGATTAACACGATTTAGATGTTCTAACGGTTTCAAGTGTTCTGAGCTCTGTTTGCTGCTGTTGCCGGGGGTAATCATACTGCTTATTCCAGTGAAAGCAGGCTCACTGGATCCGATACTCTTCTTTCTAGAGAGCTTCTTGCCAATTAGCGACAACATATTCCTCGTCTTGTTTTGTGTTGAGGGTAAGCTTTCTAACTCATGTGACTCGACTCTTTCTGGCTTTGAAAAAAAGGTTCGCCAGCGACTCGTTTTTTTGCTTGCTGTAGAATCCTCATAGGTAATATGATCTTTCGTAACAAGGGGTTCACCAGTTAAATTGGGCTTGTGCAAGTCGACGTACAGAAATCCTACATTTCTTTCTTCGAGTTCAAGACTATCGTTATTGCGGAGGTCCGAGAATTGACCCATTCGCCTTCTTGAATCCCTCATTCTAAACAATGCCACCATGGATCCACAGCATAGGCAAACAATGACCAAAAAGATGATTAGTGCTAATATTACCGTAGCGTTGCCAGTCAATTGGATCATTTTGTCTTTTTCTCATCTGAAATCCAGGATTCGTGGCCTGGTTGAGGAATAAATCGGGGCTTTTTTTCTTTGTGACGGTTGCAAAATGGCTGCGAACAAGCAGCTTAGGCGGACGCAAATAAATGATAAGCTAGACACAAAAAATAATAAAAGTGAACGTTTATTGTCAATAGAGAATCTTAAAACAGTCAACAGTGACCTTCTTTTATTTAATCAGTTAAAAGCGATCTACTCTTGTTGTGGTATAGTACGGTTGTCATTTTAAATAGCCAAAGTTCTTGTATTTCTATAATAGCACTATTATATGAAGTGTAATTTTATACCTGTTATAATTTTGTTTATTCTTCTTTCCAATTTGCGAGTTCAAATTTTAGACATCAGATCGTCTGGGCTTTGATCTCGTACTCAAGATTCAAGCTAGAGGACAAAAGAAAAGACACCCAAAATTCTGGCGGCATACACTTTTCGAATATTTTACCTCCTCTTATTTATCATCTTGCAACAAATTAGAAATAATTATTCAAGGGTCTCTGTAACTGGTGCGTCACGTGTGTCAGGCCATCTCTATTACCTTCACCCCACCGTAGATTGGCCCTAGCTCTGATCGCCCTCTCGTATAGCACACACAAATCCTCGAACAAAATATAAGAGTTAGATCTTGAAAATATTCTTTTTTGATTGGTCGAAATGTCTCTCTTTTGCAAGTCGGGATTCTTCTTTACGAAGAATGCAAGCGTGCTAAACATCTTGGGTAAGTCCCGTCTTTCTCGGGTTGCATTGGCTGCACCAAGAAGCAGCCCATGGCTACGCCTTTTCCAGCGGTTTTCACCAACGAAACGCCATTATTCAACAGCAATCAATCCTTCGATACGTTCCCTTTCAACCTCTGCTTTCAGAGCGCAAGCTCAAGCCATGAAAGTTACTCAGCTTGCCGAAGCCAGTGGAACGAAGCGTGCTGCTACCGTCGTATCTAACAAGATCACCGCATATTGGTTGATCTGTACCTCTGGTCTTATCTTCGGTATTGTAGTAGTTGGTGGCTTGACTAGGTTGACCGAGTCCGGGCTTTCGATCACTGAGTGGAAGCCCGTCACAGGCGCCATTCCCCCATTGAACCAGGAAGAATGGGAGGAAGAATTTGCGAAATATAAGGATTCACCTGAATTTAAGCAGTTAAACTCGCATATTACTTTGGAAGAATTTAAATTTATCTTCTCTATGGAATGGGGTCATCGTTTGCTCGGTCGTGCTATTGGAATGTTTTTCGTTTTGCCTGCCATTTACTTTTGGAGTACTGGAAAGTTCAGCCCTCATGTAGCTCGCAGAGTTGTTGGTTTGACTGGGCTTCTAGGATTGCAAGGTGCTATTGGTTGGTGGATGGTTAAGTCTGGCTTAGATGAGGATGAGCTCGCTGAAAGAAAATCCAAACCAACTGTTTCTCAATACAGACTCACCACGCATTTAGGGGCTGCCTTTTTGATGTACTTGGGTGTTTTGTGGACAGCATTCGAGATCTTAAATGAAAACAAATGGCTTAACAAAATGAAAAGTAACCCTCAAAAGGTGACACAAATGTTGGCAACATTGAATAGTCCTGCTCTTAATAGCATTAGACGTTTAGGCCTTGGTCTTCTTGTCCTCACATTCGTAACCGCCATGTCTGGAGGAATGGTAGCTGGTTTAGATGCTGGTTTAATCTACCCTACCTTCCCCCACATGGGTGACGATTGGATTCCCTCTAATTCTGAGCTAATGTCCCCAGTTTACGCCCGTAAAGATGATAAACTGGATTTGTGGTGGAGAAATCTTTTAGAAAACCCAACCACTGTTCAATTAGTTCACAGAATAATGGCCACGACTACTTTCTTCTGTATCTTAGGTGCTCACATGTCTTTAATCAAGAAAAAGCAATTTGTTCCCAAGGATTCCCAAAGACTATTCCATGGAGTCATGGGTTTGGTAACTTTCCAAGTCGCTTTGGGAATTAGCACATTGATCTACCTTGTCCCAATCCCATTGGCAGCAGCTCATCAGGCCGGTGCTTTGGCTCTACTCACTGGAAGTTTGGCTTTCCTTGCTAGTGTAAAGAGACCTAGACCACAAACAGTAGCATACATCAGTTCGATGATGAAGAAACAACTTCAAAAAAAGAGCTTGTAACTTGACGGTGTGTAAATAAAGCATTTGTAAATAGAATCCGCAAAAAATAGGACTGGCTTAAGGTACACAATAAATATTTTAAAGCGTTATCAATTCTAGCCTAAAAAAGTAATTAAATACGTAATCATTTAAACTTACCTTCAATCAATGTGTGCGAATTACTTGGAATTTGGTCTGTTCGAAATAAGAATCTTTCTAACTCAAAAATTCAATTTCAATAAATTCATTAATATCTATGAACAATTAATTTCCAAATTACCAGATGCGTTTACTGGACATTTCGTACCTATGGACGGCTCGAAGAGGCTCAAAGGTGGTCTCCAGTCGTGAATCGGGCGAGTCATCAAATCTTTTACGAATTTGAGCATTTCTTTTCTCTTCTAGCGTAGGCGGGACATTTTCTCCTGTATCGTAGAGGTACAGACGAGTCTTTGGATTGATAGAAGAAGATTCTGTGTTGGGAACACCTGGGATGAATGAAGTCTCAATTTCGGAATCTATAGGAGACATGTATGCATCATCATTATCAAGAGCTTTTCCAAACATGTTCGTGTCCATCACGGGGAGAATGGTTGTATTTTGTGTAGGCGTGGTGATCCCCTCGGAATTGATATCTTTTACCTCCTTCTTGTCAAATGCCCATATTTTCTGTGAATAGTCTCCACTAGAAGGTTTAAAAGCGTTTTTCGACGATTTGATTTGAAGAGCTTTTTGTCTTAATTCGTGCTCGTATTTGATACTTCTAGCCCACTGTAAAAGGCACAAACTTAGAACGAGACGTAACACCACCAAAGCCACATACGAGAGGAGTAATAACAAAGAACTTGCAAATGTGTTCCAAAAATTCCATGTTCTGGGTACATATACGTCGTATAAGTCACTCAGGACCATTCGAAAAAGACACACGGAAAGAGACATTACAGGAATACCAATTCGCTTGGTAATTCTCACATAGTCAGAAGTCTCGTGTGTAGTGTCTTGAGAGCTCTTACTGAAAGCTTCGATAAAGTCTAAACTTAGGACGTAAAGAAAATTATCGTATACCTTTGGACGAATTCTGTTGAACTTAATTATGAAGCAGTGTTTGATCCAATCAACAAAGATTTCACTTCCCAAGACAACCACTGATGGACCGAGAATAGCCCCGATCCATTTATTCCACGATTTCCAGCTATCTGGCGTCAAGCCTAGCTGTGTGGAACTAAGTTGGGATGTATTTCGGAATGCTATAATGGCAAGCATGATAGAAAGCTGGAATCGCTCGGTGAGATCCGATAATGTAACTTGAAAAAGGCCCTCGCGTTCAAATTTTTTGAAGACAGCTGATTTAAGCTCCGCAAACTGATTAGAGAGAAGAAGAGTAAGTAAAGCATTAGAGTAAGAGTTGGCGGCCACATGTAATGATACAGATTGATAGATCAAAGCATATGAATGGCATGCAGAAAAGACCAATGTCAATACTGAGAAGACCAAGAGATTGATCAAGTTCTTGAATGAGGTGTTCGAGAAAGGGATCCCGACTAAAACTGTAAATACTTCCTGTGACACACTTGAAAGCAACTTATCCGTGACCTCTAATACACCAAACATCACATATAGCTTTATATGAGCCTGTCCACGAATATCATGGTATAGTCTTGATACCTCGAGTATAGGGCTTGATAGTAGCATCACAGTCGTGAAAATGAGAACAAGTGTGAGTATATCTCTTTTGACAAAGTGAATTTTACGCAGAATAATGGCAAATTCCTTATTCGGAGATTTTATAAAATCTCGGATGGCCATGAAGACGACAATGCATAATTTTAGAGGTACTAAAGTGAATAAGGTCAAGAACAGATTAAGGCACACTAGTAGACCAAATGTAATGAATTTCTCTAGGTAGAATGGGACAGTTACCATGCTTGTTAGCTGATCATGTGCCCTTTTACGTTCCTCCTCATCACCGGCAGTGTTCTTTTTTACTGCAAGGGGACCAGGTAAATTGAGTTCGAGAAGTAGTAAGTTGTATAATGACAAAAAGTTTGTAGATGCCCCTTTTTTTTGACTCCGTAATTTGGATCGCAGATATATGAAATCCATGGCTTCAGAGGTAGTATATGCCCTTTGTCGGTTTTTGGAGTCACCTCCAACTGTGGAGTTGATTGTATCTTCTGGCTCTGGGGATCCCGCATTGCTTTCACTTATAGCTCCAAATATTGGCTTTTTAGGTAATTTCATATGATCTTGTAGTAACGAATCGCCATTTCTATCATTTTCTGACATGGGTGAGTCTGGCAAAGATGCCATTTTCTGCTGATAAGAGTTTAAAAGGGATGGGTAAAGCGGGGCACACTTTTATGACTCAATTAAACGATCGGATAATGATAGATCAAATTTTACAGAATTGATTTTTTTTATTTGTTTCTTATTCGAAAAAATAAGAGATGATTTGCCAAGATTCTCTAGTGTTTTTCTGCAGGGTAGACTCGTAAATGCCCCATGGTGATGTTTCACCAGATATAGATATCAATTTACATGTAAGGAATTATGACTTTTTTTTAACAGCTTTAGAGATCAAGTAACTAAAACTTTCAATCCACAATGGAGAAAATTTTTGTCTTGATCTTGTTTATTTTTCCAAATATATTAGTTTCACAACCACTATTAAAATACAACTGGCCGGCCATAAAGAAACAAATCTTCAGAAGAAACATTTCATCTTCAGAGACCAAAATCGTATTGAATTGAAACAACTGTTTAAATCTAAGAGATTATGGAAACATATACGGTCCCCTATATTCAACCTATTTGTGGTATTGCACATAACACGATCTGAAACATCGTATATTTCTTTCGGACTTATGGATGCGATTCTTAATTCGTTAGGGCCATTTTCAGACCGTAGAAGGCAAGACTTAAATAATAACTTCGTATTTTAAGTGCACTGAGTAAGTTTCTTTGTACATGTCTCATAAATGCATTTACCGGTCTTCACGCTGTTTAAATGCATAAAATTTGTTTTGTACGATGTTCTATGCGCCCTGGAACAACGGGAGTTAAGACACTAATTCACGATACTCATTTATAAAAAAAATGTGCTCTTTTTTTAGGACTTAATGAATCAAATCAATATTCTTGTAATTTTTCGATTTGTTTAATTTGATTGAATCTACATAAACTCATCTTCGAAAGTCAATATCGTTATTGGTGTAACCTCTGCTCCAATTTAGGAAAATTATTGAACTACTTTAAAAACGATATGAATCCTGGCTGTCTAATTATAATTTGTTTTTTTTTGTCTTTACTTTTGTATGGATATCTATTGAGGTACCCTGTTTGCAAACTTCCAGTGGAGTTAGACGTCATTTTGCGTGTGACTTCTCCAATGAAAATTGCAACACCCAATATGACTAGAGCTTAACGCCGAGGCTAATTAAAAGTAACAACTGAAGTGTACAACAATAATGTATCATAGTATTCACCGATCTTTGATAGGTGTTGTAAAAAAATGAAATTACCCTATATTTGTGTTTTTATTTGACGAATCATGACCCTAATTTAATCGATCCTGTACCCAGTCGGGAAGAGGTACCCCATACTTGTAGTATATAAACCCCCACTGAGTCCCTTATCTAAAACAACTACTTTGCACACCCAAGAATTTCATTTATCTTTTTTATTACCAAATTTAGTAAATATTTTTTATCATCGCCCTCCAATTGAATGAACGACCGAATATGGACACCTTGACCCTCGAAAACTTCCTCCCCTTTTTGGAGCCCTATGCTAACAAAGAGACACTCAATCCAGCAGAGGCATCACAGCTACTGCTCAAAATTGCTGAGCTCATTTTGGATTATACCGTTGACATTTTGGTTTTGAAGTTTTTCAGCAGATTCCTTACTCCGGAAGCATATGATGAAGCTCTCGAAGAGAGAAATATAGAACATCAATGCGGATACCCAGTTTGCAAGAAACTGCCTCAACACAAAGTTCGTCGCTCGTCAGTTCTGTGCCCTGGCGTTTACGGTGGTGAGCCTCACACGCGGTATCAAATTTACAATCGTAAGCCGTCTATGATCCTTCCAAATACATACTTGTCGCAGTATTGTTGCAAGGAACATTATCAGGCTTCGCATTTCTACCGCAACCAACTTTCTTCGGAAGCATTGTTTCTCAGAAAGAATGTGACCATGATTCCCCCTTTTGGTAACCCTGATCCTACCTGGTATGAGAACAGTATCACATGTTTAGAAGAGGTTATTGCAAAGCACAGGGAGTTACGTGAGCAGGGCAAGTCTTTGACAGACGTAATTGCGATGATGAGTGGGTTGGCTGTGCTGGACACCGCTAACAACAATGAGATTGCGCAGCTTGTGGAGCTAATAGAAGACTTTGAAGACTTTGAGATTGTGGACCATGAAACGGCTCAACAGAATGAAATGAAACGCAATGATGGAGCCGCTGCTGCACGTTCAATTGAAGGCTACGTAACGGATAATCGCAGTTATGGTGGTTATGTAGTTTGACGAGTTATCTTTATTGTATCAGTATATATGTTCATTAAATAGGTACGTATTTTTTACGAGCAAATTAATTTGTAGCTCTAAACAGCGCGGTCTATGTCATAATAATGTTGATGCTCGCTATTAAAAAATCCTGGATTCATTACAGTTTCTTTACAGCAACTATATTTTGCCTCTTCTTGAAGTTGTTACCCATTCTAAACCCCTTCAACCCAACGGAGACAAGATAGTCACCTAAAGTATATCCCAATTTCTCGCTCAAAGGAAGGCCCCATTTGTCTTTTGACTTTGTGTCTGCCTTGAGACCCCGCTTGTAGGTAATTTGGGGAGTCTTTTTTACGTTGTACAAGTCAGAGTGCAAGAATACATTCTCCTTCTCTATGAGGGTAAGAATTTTACGGTATTTCTTCACGACAGTCTCGTGATACATATTTGCAGATCTTTGTACTTGCTCTCTCTTCTTACGAAGCTTACTGGTAATTGCGCGATGTTTCTCGAAGTACAGCAGCATCTCTTTATCTATAGAAGCACTGGCAATATCAAGAGACTCGGACCAGGATTTGAGAATACGATCTAGCAGAAACGTACGGCTATCCGGTCCCGACTCCTTCTGGGCTTCCTTCTCCATTAAAAACTCCCAGATCGACTCGTCAACGGCCAACTTTTCGTAATATTCCCGTGGAAACATGATTTCTTCAAAGGAATATCCCTTGCTTCCAGTGACACTGTACCCTTCTCCGTGCTTTGCTTCGCTAACGGCATTTTCAGTGGCCTCAGTTAAACCCCATATATACTGTTTGCGAATACACCTCATCAGTCGTTTAATGCTAATTGCCATTGCTTTCATAAACTTGTGCTTAGGACGAGGTGTTCTTAAGTAGCTTGCCGGCATAGCGCCAGCATTTGTAACTACGATCTTTACTTTTGCAGGACCCCGTTTGTTTACGACGTTTGAGATGCGACCTAGAAAGTGCTTCTCGTTTATTCGGTGTTCAACCTCTGCAGCCATTATTGTGTTTATAATATCTTCGTCGTAGGCTTTTCTAATAATGGAACTTTTCCCAGAGCCAGGAATTCCGTATTTCTGGTCTGGTTGATTCATTAGCAGAAATGACTCCAGTGATGTTACATATGGTAGCTTAAAAGGATTTGGAATCATTCCAAGCCTTTGAAGCCTTTTCAAATGAGCCTTCATTACTTTAGAAGCGTTAATTTCACTAGTTTCAGCTTCAATTTTGTAATGCTTCGTACGAGCTCCAGAGCTTAAAGAATCGAAGGGCGTATGTTTCACGCGGGCTTTTCTTCGGTTCATTTCGCTTGAAATCCTCCGTGCTTTGATGCTGGGCATATCTTTCAATAAGCCTTGCTCAATTTGATCTCTGTTCTTGTCAAAATCTTTTCCCCAGAGACTTTGACGGAGCTTCTCACTCCTGAAATCAACAAGATACTTTATAAGACGAGTCCAATGCTCGGCATCTTTGCCATTAATGTGTTTTAGTAGCTCTATTAAATCTGCGCCTTTTGTTACTCGATTGTAAATGATGGTTCTATTCTTATTAGTTAATCTCTTGTTGAAGGCCTCCTTAGTTAAAAATCGAATCTCCTCGAGCAAATAATTGCCGTAAAGCTGTGGATTTATTTGCGCCTTTGTAAGCTCATTATGTAGATTCGGATCGATGCCCAGTCTTAGTTCAATAACGGGGATATACTTTTTCAGTTTGGCGATTCCCCGTATAATGCCTCGATATAGGGATAAATAAATCCTCGAGTCAGACATGCCATTCATTTGTGTTCTATAGTTTTATTTAAGGCTCTTTAAATTGGACTTGATGGCAAAATTGTAAGCGATCGATGCAAGAGGGGTTCTTTTAGGTGACAAAACTAAGGAATGAGCGAATGAGTAAATGAACAATTGAAAAATTGAACAAATGGATTGTATACAATTAATTATGGATGATACGGAATTTCAAGCCTCTATAACATCGTTCTTGAGGTATCTGATTTCAAGTTGACCTCGAGTTTTGAAGGTGTTTGCAACCAGTAAGTGTGGAGAAATGTCAAATCTCAATATAATTTATTTGTGTGCTATGCGAAATATTTTTCGAAAATGTTTTAAAATTTTTAAGTCCATTTGTTTATAAGCAGCTTTTTGTGTTCAAGACCTGCTGCCTTCTATTTGCTTGCTCCTTGATTTTTGATTACCACTATCATCTTCTTCAGCCTCACAAATGGTATGTCAACAGACTCGTTCAACTCAGATTTATGGGCTAAATCGTAGAACTTTGACTCAATTATATTGAATGCCCAAACTTAAATTCTTTCACACCCCGGTTACTAATCATAGCCTCCAAAAGCTCCTCCACCCCCAGATACAACAATTATTAAGTTTAAACGCTCCAAGGACACATATGTGATTCCACTCGTTGTTAGCTCTCAAAACCTCAATCTTCAGTTCTTAATCCTGGCCCTAGTATCTGCAATTAATGCCTCTGGTGGCCTCAATATTGTTACAGAAGAAGTCCCCATTGATATACAGACGGGTACCCAAATCACAGCTGAGGACATTCTGCTAGCGTATCCACTGACTCGGGATACACCTTATGAGAATCAATGGACTGAAATTGTTGGTGATGACAACCTTAAGGCCATGATTCTTGCAGACTACGACATCTTTGCGTTCAAGTATATAGACGACGCTGAGTTCCACATCACCAAGCCGGAATATATCGAGCAGTGATTCTTTACCTTTCTTAGATATTGAAATGTTGGTCTGCTAAAGCTAATTGAGCTAAACGTCGATGAAGATGTTTTAAGCTATATTCAACTCTTGAAAATTGTAAAAGCGGTCTGAAGGTCTCAGGAATTATCCAAATTGAGGTTAACATAAGCGAAAAACTCAGTAAACGACAACATCAAGAACGAATTAAATGGATTTGTTTCAGAACGAATTGTTACCTATGTCACTATTAATCCATGGTTTTGATCAACCTGCTCGTATGAAGTCAAAGAAATACTTGTGAATAAACATTTAGCAATCCCATGGACTCGTTACATCGTTTATATGATAATTCAATAAAAAGTCTACATCTTTTCAAATAATTATTTAATACAATAAAGAAGGAACGTTAATATTTCTTGCCGCTGACCTTGCGGCGAGTACCGGAATGCACTCGAACAATGTTTTTGCCATTGTAGTGACCCAGGCTGATGCGGTTACCCGACTTAGACCTTGGCAATCTTCCACTGTCGGGAGATGAAGGAGACGATGTTAAGGTAGTGCTCACAGTTCTGGTAGTAGTTGTGGTTGTAGTTTTTGTCAAAGATACAGGCAGTGACGTGCTGTTAGTCGATATTGAGCGCAACACTTTCCAGTCGCTCGTATCACGCTTGGGCAGGCTATGGCTTATACGACCTTGTGAAGTATTGAGCTCGTGCTCGATTCCAGAAGGCTCGACGATGTTGCAGTCATTCTCTTCGAGCATTTTCACCTCATCTTCTTCGTCAGAATTGTTCAAAATATCGTGTAAAACGGACGAATCGCCATCTTTGTATTTTCTAGGTTGACCTGGAGATTCTTGAGGAACAACGTTTTGGATTTTGGACGCAAGAGCGCCGGAGATTTTCCGTCGCCTAATTGGAGTAGCAAAAGACGTATCGTAATGACTAGCATATGACAGATTTAGTTGTACTGGTTGAGTGTGCAGGGGATTATGGAATTGTTGTTGTTGTTGTTGTTGCTGTTGAAGACGCCTTTGTTTAGCTTCTAATTTCATTCTTTGCTTGAACTCCTCGTATGAAACCAATGGGAAGAGCCCACCTATAAATGCATCTGGTTTATTGTCAAGACACATTGTATGACGCCAGTCACGGAAATCATTTTGGTGCAAGTAGAGCCAGTGCTGTTGAGGGCCAACAACCATTCCTGGACGGATCATTCTCATGTACGCTATGCATTCGTTGGCTGTAAAGCCGTGCGTGTAAATTAAATGAGCACCAATGAGGCATCCGGTTCTTCCTAATCCAGCTTTACAATGGACAGCAATTTTGCCACCCTTATTGATCACACACTCGGCGGCACCTATGAATTTCTGTACGTATTCCAAAGTAGGACATGTTCCATCTTCAAAAATCATATCAATATGATCAATGTTCCGTTTTGTAAATTCTGCAGCGTCATAAAGATGCAGATTGAGTCTCACTACAAGTTGAACATCGTTAGCCATGAAGAAGTTGAGAACTTTCTTGAAGGGCTCATTGAGGTGGCCAGGGCGGCGAGAGCTCTGTTGAGGAGATGCAAATGCAATAAAATCTTTGGAAATTATGTTGAGATCACCCTGGTTGACTCGCTCGTATTGTTCGTATTCTTCCAAGTTGAAAGTGGTCAAGTCGATCATACCACGCTCCTTGGCTCTCCACAAAGCATAGACTACATCTTGGATAGTAATCTCAAAGTCGGCGGTAGAATAACCTGCATCTCTAAAAGGCTGAAAAGGAACGTCCACCTGAGAGATGGGCTGCAACACCTGATGAGGTGCCCACAGTTGAACCAACACCATGTAGCATGCAAGAAGACACGCGGCGTTGGCGCGCTCTTTTGGAGAAGTAGAACTATAAAAAACAACGGCCTTCCCTTGGTTTGCATCTTCGTTCAATATGTTGTGAAGCACTACGGCAAATCTATATAAGCTTCCCATATGGAGGGGACCAAAGTCAAGATGGAAGGCGTTGTAGGGAAGAGCGTCTTCGACGGTGAAGAAAACAAAGTCAGAATTGTCCTCTGGTACGGCATCGTAGGCACCGAGATAGATTCGGTCTGTTTGGTTAGTATATGGAACATGATAGGTTGAATTCGAAACAGAGTTGAAGAATGGTGCTTGCGAGGCTGAATCAGAGATAAAAAAATCTACTTTTCAAAGGAAGAAGATTGAAGAGATCGGACTCTTTCGCAAATTGAATTTCCCTTCTTACGTCCCCTATTGATACTCGCCCGCTAGGTCTTCTGCTTCATCTTAAGGACCTTGTGTTGGAGAGCCAAAATTGAAGCAAAACGCTTACTGAGAAATGGACCGTAGACTTTCCAACTCGAATTTATTGAAGTGAAGTAACATACTCTTGAGGAACTCAATCATTTGGATTCGTGCCATCGTACCTTGGAGTAGACAGACTCAGTTGTTGTCTAGTGAGCTTTAGTTGCAGCGGGTAGTGTTTACAAAGAGGCCTAAAACGGGTAAGCGCGCTATGCGGCTGTCAACGTTTTAGCTCTTCTGTAAATGGACAGAAGTTGCTAAAGCTATTATTTGTTATTGTTAGTAAATTGTTATCTCGGTCTAAGACTGAGACATTGCGGTCTCAGTTTTTCAGTTTTAACTTTGTCATTTTCTTGTTTATGTTAATGTCCAGGGTGCAAATCTGCAATTACTAAGGACGAAGAAATGATTAATCAGCTAAATAAGAAAAATAGATAAATGAGAGAAAAGATCAACAGAAAAAGAATTTTCAATGATTTTTTATTTACTTTGTTTCGTTTTCAAAACAATGGCGGAATACGAAGATCTTATAAGGGTCATTATAGTGGCTTGATTGATTTCCCTTCGGAACCTTTTGGCAGAAGGAATAAAGAAAAATTTTAGTACTTTCATACTGTTACACGATTGTCAAAAAAAAGGGTCTTTTGTATGAATTCTAATGAAGACTTCTGTCTGTGCATAGACTTCAATTCAGTAATATCTTCTACCGTAGTAAGTCCATGACAGACGGGAAAATAAATTTACGTCTTTGTAAAAATTTAAAGAGCTTTATTTATTAGATTATTTGAGAGTAAAATTAGCCTTATTGACCACTTACCTTTACCTTATCCAGGTGAACACTTGCTAGCAATCGCTGTACACGTACGATGAACAAATAACATCTGAGACAAGAATTATTTTGCTATCTAAGATTTAAAAATGATAAAATTTGAATTCATTTTATTGGGCTCTTGAGCTCTTTTATATTAATCTTGGTCCAGATATACCCCCTTCTTATCAGCTCCCTCGCCAACTCTACTCAACTCAATAATGGCTCCTTCTCTATACAGCTTCTCGTCTGAAACACAAAGTGAACTTCGAAAGTTCCGCTTCTCTAGCGCGAGGGCATCCTCGATGCAAGCTTTAATCTGTATGTTCGTTACCTGTCTTTGTTGTCTTTGAAGTCTGGATTTGGCTACTATTATCTGTACAGTGTACCCAATATCAGACCGTGGATAGCTCAAAATCTTTCAATGCAAGAGAATTATAAGAACACAATTGGTTTACTAAGATTTTTCCTCTTCATTTGTACTCTTTTTTAGTCCTCTACCTTCTCTGCTTTCTATCATAACTAACACCAGACACCATTGATCGTAGTTCCTATGCAATTGAAAAGGATTCGGAAATAATTGAGTCATTGGAAGAGTTGGTCGAGGAGATTCCTGATAATAGTCCTCGGTATATCTTGCTTTCGTACCCAATTAAACTTCCGGATGGACGCATTAAAAGCCCCTTTGTCCTCCTTTACTGGAGACCTCCCACATGTGATTCAGAGGCTAAGATGTTATACGCTGGAGCTGTCGAATTAATTCGTGAGAAAGCCGGTGTGGCACAGTAAGTACTTTCTGCTAAACCTTTTTACACTTATAAATACTAACATTTTAGGTTGATCGAAATCACAGATGAAGAAGATTTTGAAGATATTGAGCTGCAACTTAGCTAAGTCCCTTTAGCAATTATCTATAGACTTTAAATAAAAACACGAATAGAATTCGATTCTGAAGCTTAGTTTGCATTAATAGCGGGCGCTAGTTATAATAGTCCAATACATATCATTTTCGAGTGAACTATTGTCAAAACTTACTACGTGCTTTCAATTTTATTCTTTATGAGTTTCTTATTCCTTTTGTTTATTATGCTGGAGATCCAGCGGTCCCATCCCTCTATTATGTAAATCACCTAGTCCGAGTCGGAAGAATCGGATTCCTCCTCGTAGCCTGGCATGCCGTCCTCCTGGGACTTGGCGGCTTCTGGTACAGGCACGGGCGCAGGCGTAGGCTCGTCATCAAACTTGATGTGGCTGCCGCTGTTCACTCCACTGTCGTATGCCACAGGTTCACTTCTCTCGGTGTTCTCGAGAACAGGTTGGGCATCTAGTTCACTCTCGGGTGAAACCAATGTTCCCTCGAGGGAAATCATTCTACCGGCGGTATGAATAGCTCTAACTGTGAAGGTGATCTTACCTTCTACTTTGTTACCGTTTTCGTCGGCCCAATGACCATATGATCTAAAATTGCTTCTTTCATTTGACCCAGAGTCAGCTTGTCCATTTTCACCATATTCATCTGCCTGGTTTGGAACAAACTGCCAGTTTTGTGGGATGTATCTGAAACGGATATGTGCGTTGAATGTGTCGTGGACCAACAAACCAAGATGGGTGGCTGTCAGCATGTAAATGTATCCTTTTAAGGTGTCGCCGATCTGTGGCATCCATAGAAGCAAGTCTACAGTGATCCATAAAAAGGAGAATGGGGATTCGTCAGACACGGGAGCCACAATTTGATTCTCGGATGTTGTTTCCAGCTCACCCGAGTTGATAACAATGTTAGAGTATCCCAAAACAACACCACGGGCTCTGGCAAAGTATTTCATCACCAATGGATCCAAATGTTGTGACTTGATACCGTTGATTGGGTTGGTGATGTGACATGGGGCTAGCGACACGTACATGGACGTTCTAGCCACACGGAAACATTCTGAGATACCCTCATCATTCAACGGATTTGTACTCTTAGGAATTGTCCTAGGTTTGATGGAGAATTCGGTCTCCATCCCATTTTCAACGACGGAAGCCATGTCTGTGGAGTGATGAGATGAAAAATCCGATGAGCTTGAATGCATGAATGTGTGGGGCGGCTATTATAAATGTATATGCAGGCTTTTGTACTTATATGTATTAATCTTACATAATATACAGTAAATTGTACTTATCTACACTATCTTAATCCTTCATGCAGTCTGTACATTATATAATTAATATTATTTATCAATGATTACCATAATGCAAGGTATTGTTTTGCATTCATCACATTCCTTTCTTATTTCGGAAACTGGCAAAACGCAGTGTATATGATGCAGCGAGTGTTTGTGTCGTTGCCGATGGCTCGTTCGCATTGAGCTGTGTTTTAAAAGAGATGCTCTCCTCCTTCTTGAACATATGATCCTTTTGCTTAAAAGCCGAATGGGTGAGAGAAGAAAACGTGAGCGATGCAAAGTTTTTCAAAATTCGCTTGGAATGCTGGGTTGGCGCATCCTCAGCTGGTGTCCATGCGGTAACACCTGTAAATCTAACTTTTTTAGTGCTACTAGTTGATCCAGACACAGAGGAGTTGTGAGACGCCAGGTCTTGGCTTGAGGGTGTTGTTGATACGTTTCGATCTTGAATCTGAATGACAACACTGTTCCTGTGGGTGTTTTGTTTCGTAATCTGCGCTCGTGTTGGTTTTGTAGAGTTTGCTTGTGCTTTCTCCTCCTTGGAATTGCCATTATACTCCACGACTTGCGTGGATGATTCACTACTCTTACTCTTTATTTGTCCCTCGAGCTTTTCAATTGTATGTTGTTGAGCAGTTGGTCTTGAGCTTGCCGGCAGTCCCACCTGTTCAGGTCTTCTTTCAATTTGACTTCTGGTAGCGGTAGCCGCGGCTGAGGACGATAACTTCGTAGACGAAGACCGGGATAAGGTGCCATTTCCTGGTTTACTCGAAACCGCGTATCCACTGTTTCCTATTTCTAAGTCAGCGGCCAGCTTTGCATACATCTTAGAAGATCTTCGTATGTTTGAAGCGGATGGATTGTTTGGATCAAAAACAACACTTGTTAATGTTTCTCGCTCCCTACCGAATAACGTTCCGGCCTTCGACGCTTCTTGTAGATGCTGTTGCAATTTTTGACTTGCACTGAGCTTCTTGACTGTCTTTTCGGGCTCGGAATGTTCTTGTTGATGCACCACTTTAGACAAGGTTGAACGCGCACCACCGTTTGTGGTAGAGTTCAGTCTACTTAGATTTCCAGCGGCTTTCACCTTTTCAGAATTTTCTGTCTTGGTAGCCAAGTAAGCAGCGCTGAAGGAGAGAGGCAGAGAAGATGACCGCGCTCTGTTTCCACTAACAGCCACCTTCTCTGAGGAATTCGGCATGGTTGCGCCCGGTAAGGAGCTTGTTGACGAAGTTTTGTGTATAGTCAATCTCATTGGAGACGAGGGTTTAGATAAGTCTGGGAGCGACTTTAGAATGTCTTCAGTAAATGATACTGGTGAGGCCAGCGTGGAGGTTGAGAATCTCTCGTTCCTCTCTTGTTTTTCTTGTTGTTCTCCTCCTTTATGTGTTCGAATAATAGTTTCAGATTCATTTTCTTTAAATGATTCCAGTGTGGCTTTTTCTTCTTTTGTTGGAGAAGGGCTCTTTTTGGGAACCATGTACGAGTTCCGTTTGGGTGGCATCATCAGCCTTCTACGAGCAGCTTGCACGTCTTCCCGTTCCTTCTCACGTGCCGCTGCCTGCTTCAAGCGCAAAACTTCCAATTTTGTTTTGGGGGTCTCTTGTACCGCCTTTTGAAGCTGTAAGAGGTCGTTTATGAATAAACCATGGCTTTGTCTGAATGCCAATTCCCCCGAAAGCCAAAGCAGTCCGAAAGATTTGAGAAGCAGAAGCACCTTCTCAAAAAAGCCAAGGAATTGATGAACGAATCCTATGAATTCCAGACAAACTTTGCCGGTAACTGGGTGTTTGGAGTTGGAACGAACGAATCGAGTGATGGTGGCTACAAGAATACCATTCTTCTTGCCTGTAGAGCAGATATCATTAATCTCTTGTAGCTGCTTTTGAAAGAATTGCCCGTTGGGGATAAAGGAGAGAAATTTCCGGTCATTAAGGTGCTCTAAGTTGCAATAGTAAATCTGTCGAGTAAATTTCCTTGCAACGAGGTACAAATCATTAAGGCGCATGGCCCAAAATAATAATCTGTGTAAAGAGTATGCGTTGTTTGAAATGCTTTGAAATGCAGTTTCTTGTGTTGCTTTAGGAGCATTTTTGACTGCCCTGACTTGTTCTATAGGAACACTTAAGTCTGCTAAGGTGGAGGAAACGTTGAAAACAAAAACGAATAAAGCGTTGAGATCAATATCTATCAATTTTGCCTCTGCGTAATCACTGTCCAGTAGGAGTGTTGGATTAAGTTGTGAAATCAAGGGACGGATTGGTAGAGAATTGGACAACAATGAGAGGTCTAAATCTGTGTAATTTCCGAATACTTCCTTTTCAAACAAGTATTCAAAGTCGCTTATGTAGGCTTTGTTCTCGATTTCCGCGCACGCATTTGTATATCGTTTCTGGTATCCCTCAAGACAATTGATGCACATAGCTCTTAAGGCTTTGAGGCACAAAAGAGACCTTCCGGCCAGCGGAAGCTCTGTAAGCGAGTTTGCAGGTTGGTCTTTTCCATCGTAAGGTACATGTGTAACTACAGCCGAGATCGTGACCGATGATACCTTAGGAGCCTTAAAAGCTTCTAAAGCGCTCAATTTGGGTGCAAACCCACTCTCATTGATAGAAAACATGTGTGAAATACAATATGTCATGTAATTGACAAGATAGAGATCATTTTGCAGCTTTTGGTCTGTGCCAAGTAGGCGATTTAGCGCAGATATGAACAGTGAGATCTTCACAATAGCATACTTGTATTGGATAGCCCTGGCATCCAAGGAATCAATACTAGTTGGCTTGAATTGCCATTGGTATGAGTTCTCTCCCTCGGGATCCACCAGCGACATTTATTTGACCAATTGACGTAGTTCTGGCGATTTTCAAGAGTGGGTACACGATAAGAAGCCTTCAAAGAGAATGGTGTGATGGAGGGACCAACTGCCAAAATTAAGGATCAATCAAAAAGAATTTTATTTCCTTCTTTTTTTCATTTTTTGAATTTCTTTAAATTATTGCAATTAATAAAAGGACTTTTCTTCTAATTTAGTATCTTCATAGTTCCATGAGTTACAACTTGGGAACGAATAATGTATATTCTAATAGTTTAACGAATCGGTTTTAGAGGTGTTATTAGAATGCAATCCATTCCCAATGAATTTTGGTAAAAATTATTTATGGATAGGCAAACTTTTGTTCCTATGGAGCAATGAATACGCTTGCACCAGATGCGGTGAACTTTATTACAGCATTGGATTTTTATTGAATGAAATAAGACATTGTTGCAGCTGGGATCTTGAATTGAAGATGAAGAAGTAAAGTCAGTTTAATCGAACGCCGGTTTACATGTGTGGCTCAACTGATTAAGAGTCAGCTAAGCTACAATCGATTTTAAAAAATTGAGCAGACTTTATTTTCCTCAACTTCAATATTCTTTTTGCAAAAATAAAGAGATTAAATGCTAAAAGATTATTCTGGGCAACACTTCTCTCATTCTTTTTGCGTCCCCCCATGATAAGTAGGTCACTGCAAGCAGTTACTCAAATAAAACACTGAAAAGAGGAAACGATGAAAATGGCTTATTGAATTCTTCATTTTTGATTATTTGAAACTTTGAATGTAATGCCCACACTACTAAATGAGCTCAGCGGTAGTTCACGTTAGAGCATATGATCGGTTGCCTGCAGACGCCTCGGACTTAGGGTGAGACAGCTCTGCAGGAAGATTGATAATCAATCTAATCTCTTTCGACAACAAATCATGGGAAAGCCAAAAGTACGTAAAGCTCGTAGTAAACAGTCTTTGGATATTCTATTTCATTACTAACAAACAGTATATTCTATTGGTTCGTCATGGCGAATCTGAGGGAAACTGCGACAAGAATGTCAATCGTCATACTCCAAACCACAAAGTGTGTCTCACCTCCCAAGGCCATGATCAAGCAAAGCAAGCAGGTAATGTGTTGAGAGAGTTTCTTAGTAAGCTTAATGACGATGAATACGGCTCCTCTGACATGTCAGACGACCCTAGTCTGCCGGATGCTCACTCTCATGTCAACCCAAAGTCAGTTTATTTCTACACTTCTCCTTACCAAAGAGCCCGCCAAACTTGTGTGGATATAATCGAAGGAATCAAAGATATCCCTGGTGTAGAGTATACTGTTAGCGAAGAGGCTCGTATGCGAGAGCAAGACTTTGGAAACTTCCAGAGCGCTCCCGAGGAAACAGCCAAGATATGGGAACAAAGAGCACACTATGGCCACTTCTTCTACAGAATACCTCATGGTGAGAGTGCGGCTGACGTATATGATCGAGTTACATCTTTTAACGAGTCCTTATATCGTAAGTTTGAAAGAGACTCGTTTCCTAACGTCTTAGTATTAGTCACACACGGTATATGGGCACGCGTGTTTCTTATGAAGTGGTTCCGTTGGAGTTATGAGGAGTTTGAATCGCTCCGCAATATCCCGCATTGCCAGTTTCTAGTCATGAAGCGCGGTCAAGAAGGTAGATATCTTCTAAAGACACCTTTACGTAAATGGGACGACCTACCAGACTCAGATGTAGAAGAGGAAGTCGACAAAGAGTTCCGCCAAGAAGTGGAATTCAATAGCAAGCCGAAAGTCGACATAGAAGACTTGGATATAGATAGCATATTGCGTGCGCAAAAAGATGCAATTAAGGAGAATAGGAAAAAGGACCGTGAGTTGAAGCAGGTTTACCTCCAGTCCATGAACAAGTATTTAAAGTGCCATGAATCGCCCAGTGTGAGTAGTGTTGATGACTTCTCGATAGTGACCAATGGTAATAGTTGAGGCGAGGTTGAGTAGCCTGTGGATTAATGATATTATAATGAATGGAATTTGCATCAAAAGACTCAAACCCCCTTTTTTTTCTTATTTTGCGTGTTCGAAACAATACCGGACATTAGATTCATAAGTTTTTAAGTGTAAGCTATTTAGTGTCTCTGTTTCATCATATGATGGGCACAATCCCAAAGCAATACAAATCTCAGTGAGTATACTTCAATCGTTCCTCAAGGATTCAACGATCCCAAGATGCTTTGGAAAACTCCATGTCTGTTCTGTACTTGATGTATGATTTTACTAAACGTGCCGTGAGTTCTCAACACAATTGTTAACGTAAAATCTTACTTTTAACATGTTCAAAAAACCCAAGCAACTTATAGCTACTCCAATATTGTCTGAAGTTGAAATTCTCGCAATGATCCACATTGTTCCATTAACCCGGCTAAGCGCATAATCAACAGCACCATCAATAAGCATCAATAAACATGAAAAATTAACCTGGAATCTTCATATTTGAGAGAAAATACGGCTTGATTCAAATAATTCAAGTTTTTGGTAGTCTGAGGACTATTTCTAGAAGCCCCGGGCCGTTTAATCGGCTGCAAATAGCGCGCCGTTCTAATGGCCGATGGAATTCTATCGAATTACCTACAAACTGCTTGAATAAAACGTTGATATTTTTGAAAATCAATAATTCAAACCCATTACTTGTAAGTCCTAAATATTCCCAACATCAATTTTCTTCATTCTCTCGCTTCAACTCATGTGGTCGTGGCCCCACACCCCTCGGGCCATACAGGTCCACACTCTCTTAGTGCATACAATTTAAAGTGCGATCTGTGAATATATAAAGACTTCCAATTCCCCAGAGTTTCAAATTCTCCATAAGTTCTAGGATAATTCCCACTTACACATACACATCCCACATACACTTAACTAATAACAATGGCTCGTACTTTTTTCGTTGGAGGTAACTTCAAGATGAACGGATCTAAGGATTCTCTCACCCAAATCGTTGACAACTTGAACAAGGCTGACCTTCCAGCCAACGTTGAGGTCGTCATTGCTCCTCCAGCTCCATACATCCCACTTGTCGTTTCCCAAAACACTCAAAAGACCGTTGAGGTTTCCGCTCAAAACGTTTTCGACAAGGCCTCTGGTGCTTACACTGGTGAGATCTCTCCTCAACAACTCAAGGACTTGGGTGCCACCTGGACCTTGACTGGTCACTCCGAGAGAAGAACTATCATCAAGGAGTCTGACGAGTTCATTGCCGACAAGACCAAGTTTGCCTTGGACTCCGGTATCAAGGTTATCTTGTGTATTGGTGAGACCTTGGAGGAGAGAAAGGCTGGTGTCACCATTGACGTCTGTGCCAGACAATTGGACGCTGTCTCTAAGATTGTTTCTGACTGGACCAACATTGTTGTTGCTTACGAGCCAGTTTGGGCTATTGGTACCGGTTTGGCTGCCACCCCACAAGACGCTCAAGACACTCACAAAGACATCAGAGCTCACTTGGTCAAGACCATTGGTGCCGACCAAGCCGAGAAGGTCAGGATCTTGTACGGTGGTTCTGTCAACGGTAAGAACGCCCCAGAGTTCAAGGACAAGGCCGATGTTGACGGTTTCTTGGTCGGCGGTGCCTCCTTGAAGCCTGAGTTTGTTGACATCATCAGATCCAGAGTTTAAGTAAATAACGACAACAAAAAATAAACGTGCTCAAGACAAAGATTTCATTAAAAATACTTTCTAAAATTTCAATATTGAGTGGTTTAAATATTATCTATTTGAACAATAAATACCATATGAGACACTATTCATGAGTAATTAATTGCCCTGAGTTGGTCAAGAGAATTGCTTGTCCAGCGCCAAAGGTCCAGCCCTTGAGTCTGCAAATCTCAGATTGCATTTCTTTCATTGCCTCCGTATATTCGTCTGTTCTCTCTTTTAAGAAGTATTGGTCTATAGGAAAGTCACTTTCCAAGAGAATTTGATGGTCTTCAAGTAAGAGCACCAATGCCTGCAAATCAGCACTCTTCTCCACTTTTCCATTTACAAACTGTGATAATGAAAACATTAACTTCCTATTTTGTTCTTTGAAATCTTTCACCCATCTTTTCGCTTGGTCTAAGGAGCCTGAGTATGAATGAAGTATGATGTGAGGACAAGACAAGTATTTAGAAGAAAGGGCATCATAAAGTGCTCCGTGTGCTTTGACACAGTGTAAAGATACTGGCACTTGGAGTTCGTTTGCGAGTTCCATTTGAGCACGGAATATTTCGAGCTGATGTTCCATGCGGACTTTACTTTTAGTCAATGAGATATTTTCCAGATGCGGACTTCCATAGTAGCCGGAGGAGGGAATCCTAAATAGTTTATCAAGACCCACTTCTCCAATTCCAAATGCCTTACCAATGCTTTTGTATTTATTGCCTAACTTATAGAGCCGGTCTAAATGTTCTTGAAGAGAGATAGGCTCCGGAAGAGTCTGAATTAATTCAGGTGTTACATCCGATAAAACATTTGAATAATGATCCTCTTTTGAAGAATTCTCTAAGCTAAATAAATGCGAATACCATGGATGAATACCAAGATACGGAACAATCACATCTTTAGAGTCTTCCTCAACTAATTTTTCCAAGTAAGGTAGATCATACGCGTTGGTAGACATTATATTAAACGAATGAGTGGAGTAATCACAATCATGGAGAACGGATATGAGCTCTTTTGGGTCTCCAATTGGATGGCATGAGAGATGGCAATGGCTATCAAAGACATTCATGGCATTTGAATATGGGGATCGTGTTAATAACATAAGAATAGAGTCGATCAGAGAAAAAAAAGGTATCCGGAAAATAATGAACAGTTTCAATATTTGAAAATTGAGGATCGTTTGTAAATAAATTTGTTGATTTGATTATTCGAAATTATTGTTGTTATGTATTTTTGCAGCCATTCGAGTAATTGCTTGTAAATTCTTAAAATGTCTCAACAATGGGTAATATTTAAAACATGTAAACTGCGAAAATAAATACTAACCATCGAGCATTGAGAAAATGAGAAGAACAATTTGATCCACAAAGAAGTAGCTTCCTAAAAATAGTAATAACTCTATAAACTTCCTTCTCTCTTTAAGCGGTGATGTTCCGTGTATACGACTTTCATAGATAGGTTCACATTGTTGTATGTTAACCTTTTCATAATATAAGGGCAAAAAATACCCCCATATTTACTAAGTTATTATGATTTCATTTTAAGTTGGTCAATTTAGTGTTGTTTCATCAGGTTTACGCTTCCTTCATCACCATGGAGACTGCGTTGATTCAATCTTGAGCCAATTGAGGTGGCTCGCCGGGCTGAAAATCATTTGGTATTTTCTAGATGAAACGAATGTATACGAACTCCGAGTTTTGTATCTTTTTAAGCAACACAATACGATGCTTTCTGCAATGGATCTCGTTGATACCGGCAAAACGACAGCAACAAACTTTTATTAGAAAATTTAACGTCCAAAGTTTACAATTATGTTTTCAATTTGATCAATTTCGGTTCCTAATATACATGCCCGCTCCATTGCTAGATTCGTACTACTTATAAGCAATCCCCAATATCAGATTGTTGAACTTTGAATTACAACACTGATTAATTTACTTTTGTATTTCTTCGAGTTTTACTCAATCGTTAAAATTGATATAAAAAAAGTTCTTTCACCCCCTTAATTTGAAGGTTGCCTTATCTGTTCCCCCATGTGCACTGTATAGACGCCTTGCTACTTAACCTGAAATAAAGAATATAAATACCGTGATCTTTCTCAATTCCATCTTCCACAATTTGCTAACCCCGAAATGACTGTCATCGTCGCTTCTCTGTATGTAAATCATTCAATTGAATCTGTGATGCACTAATTCAGAATCATTCGAGACTGATTATTAGGATCTCATATATTGTCACGTATTCTACATCTCTAAGAGAATACCCTTCATCAGCCCATCATACTTCTTGAGACACAATGTAGAAAAATTTTATATTATGTTTCAATTGGATCAAATGATGAATTATTGTATTATTATCCATACTATTGATATTTTTTTCTTGTATTTGTTGAAATACTAACTCATAGCTTCTTACCCTTTACAGCCAAGTTTGAGATCAGCCCCACTGACGAGCAAAATGAGACGGAGTTCCACTCAAGAAAAGACTCGTCTGGTGTCGGTCCAAAAGCTCAGCCATCTGGAATTGCCAGTGCCATACTTCCTTCCCTTAGTAGTGTTCACACCACTGCTCATACACCTGCAAGCAATTCCCCCATGGGTTCCAAGCGGGAGCCTGAATTAGGCTCAGCGGAGGACTTTTTTGACAAATCCCGGAAAGTTCCCGATTTTGCCCGTGCCTTGGGTGATAGTGTCAACGAGAAGCTCGGCGCTCAGCTCGTTCAGCCCCGCTCAAAATTTAGCAACGCGGGGCTCCCTGCGCTGGTCGTAGAGCCCAAGAAAAAATCAATTGAGGGGCTACCAGGTATGAAGATCAGCAGAACTTCATCATTCATTAATTCGAATCCTGTAGGCCACCATAGCCCCTTACTGCGCCAGCTGTCGGATTTCACTTCAGTAAAGGGTGGTAGATCTGCCCTCCTGCGCCAATTTCTGAACTTTAGTCTAGAAAAACGTGGAAGCTCTTCTGCTGTGCTTTCCGAAGATGAAGACTCTTCTGAGCCTTCATCAGCACGTGTCAGGACAACGTCTCTTATTCGAGAACCCTTCGATGTGGGCTCTGGTGTCATGTACTATGACGACGAGGATGCCGACTTGGGAAAATTGGCACCTTATGGAGGGTTTTCCCGCTCTGATCTTGAACTGTCCATCTTTAACCGGGAAAACATTTTCAGTCGTGCTCCATGGCAAATTGAAAAGGCAGAGAAGGGCAATGGCTCGTTGGTGAACGCAGTGGAACTTGCTACCGAATCTGGAAGCATCAATAATCATAGATGGGTTGGTGCTATGTCGCTGCCATGTGACGCTGTTCCCACTAATGTTTTGGACGATATATCTGCCAAGCTCCGAGACGATTATGCATGCGATGCGGTGTTTATCGACGATGAGACTTTTCAGGGTCATTATAACTCATTTTGTAAGCAAATTTTGTGGCCCACACTTCACTATCAAATTCCTGACGATCCAAAGTCCAAGGCGTTTGAAGAGCACCTGTACAATTACTACAAGAAAGTTAACCAGATGGTGGCAGACAAAGTTGTGGAGACCTACCACCGCGAAGAAAATCACAAATCGCCTAATGATCCAGAAAATATGATTTGGATTCATGATTACCACTTGCTCCTAGTCCCAGCAATGGTAAGGAAGCAGTGTCCTGAAGCCAAGATTGGTTTCTTCTTGCACGTCTCCTTCCCATCATCTGAAGTTTTTCGCTGTCTTGCACAAAGAAAGAGTCTTCTTGAAGGCGTTTTGGGAGCTGATTGCGTAACCTTCCAAATCAATGAGTATGTTCGTCATTTCCTCCAGACGTGTAGTAGGTTGTTATTAGCTGACAGCAATGACTTTGGCATAATTTACAATGGAGAGCACACACGTGTAAACACAATTCCAGTTGGGATTGATGTTCCATCATTACAGCAAGTGTTAGTTTCGAAGGACGTCCGCGAGTGGCAGAAAATGATCCGTGAGCGCTGGCGCAAACAGACACTCTTGGTGTCTCGTGATAAGCTTGATAAGCTTCGTGGAGTGAAGCAGAAACTTCTCGCTTACGAGTCTTATCTTAAAAAGCACCCAGAAAGGGTTGAAAGTACGGTTATGATCCAGATCTTTATCGGGCTGCAAGATGACGATGACTACGAAACAGAAGTCATGGAAATCATTACACGTATTAACTCTTTACCCGAAAACATTTATGCTACGCAACCTGTTGTGGTTCTTCGCCACGATATAGATTTCGATCAATACTTGGCACTTTTGAGTGAGGCAGACGCATTTATTGTATCATCTATGAGAGAAGGCTTAAACGCAACCTGCCACGAGTTCATTGTGGCCACACAGGAAAAGAAGGCTCCATTAATTATTTCCGAGTTTACAGGCTCGCTGAATCTTTTAGATTGCGACGGAAATGGCGCATTGTTGATCAATCCTTGGGATATAAGAACCTTCGGGGAAAAGATAGACGTTGCCGTAAAAATGTCTATAGAAGATAAGAAAAGGAGGTGGGAAGCCTGCTTTGGTGTTGTGGAGACACACAACTCGATTACATGGGTAGAGAGCTGCTTGACCTCAATCAAGAGTGCATGGGCGTTCAATCAGGATAAAAGCTCAGTCACATGTAAGCCTTTCACTCCCGAAATCTTTTCGGAATTCATGTCTCAAGGAGAGCACAAGCGTCTTTTTGTCATCAATGTCGACGATCCTAGCTTGAACTTCGAGGGTCTGGGAGGAAAGACGGCGCTTAGTCTCTCTAGAGTGGGCCTCATTTTGAATCAATTACTTGCTAATCCTAACAATATAGTATTATTTGCTAGTATAATGAGCCGCATAGAAATGGAGTTGCTGTTTAATAACGTTGGAAAAGCAGGGCTTATTGCCGAATTTGGCGGTTACATTAAACTTCCAGGAAAGTCTCACTGGATCTCTGTTTTTGATGATTCACACAACGGTGAGTGGACATCACAGGTAGCGCAAGTTTTTGAAGCCAAGGCTGAGAGATTGCCCGGATCTAAAACGGTCGTCAGTGACTGCACTGTCCGTTTGGTGGCAAACACTGCAATTGCTCATGACCCAAAGCGGTCTTCGGATGTAATGGGTGAATGCATCCAGTACGTCAATGAAGCTTTTGGAGAGGAGGAGATGTTACATGCCACGATCGTTGATGGAACTGTTGTTGTTCAACAGCAGGATCTCTCTATTAAAGCTGTACACTTTCTCATTTCCTACTTTAGTGCCAGTATCAATGGAGATGTCTTGACGCAGCTGTTTAACATCAAGAGAGTGGAGTCAATGTCTGACACCATGTTTAGAAATGCAGGCATTACTTCTCCAGTGGCACCGCTGCCAGCAGGCGGAGAGCATTTATCTCATTTTTTCTACTCCGGTGGCTTGAATCCAATTGACGAAGGAATCTATGACATTGCGCACAGCTTAAAGCGCGATAAGTTGGTCACTAATACACTTACTGTTGCGGTTAATAATGACAATTCACACAATGTGTCATCTGCTGACTACAGCTGCTTAGGTCAAAACAAATTATTCGGGATCTTGGGACAACGTTCCGATGAGGAAGCACAATAAAACTAGTTACAGAAAATAAATAGAGCCTGAAAAGACGAAGATGCATATTACATAGTACATACTTTTGACGTGGTCCGTACCTCAAAAACTTAGTATTGAGTAAAAAACGTTTTTTATTTTCCACAACTCACCAAAGGTGACTTTCAGTAATTAGTACCAAAGACTTCTCGGTGGTAGACAACTCACGTTAATCGAAACGGGGAGAGGTCTTTCCAGTGTATGAAAAATAAAGAGCAAATCAGGAATCTCTTGAAATTTATATTAAACAAAAATAAGAACTTTTGACATAATGAAGAAGTTAAATCGTCAGTAGTTACAAAATTCATTACTTAAATCCATTTATTATATCTATAATCATCGATTTCATGAGAACACGAAGGAACAGGCTTGTTAATTAAAACTCGATAAGTTTCAAGGTCCTCAGATGAATAAAGCATTTAAAAAATATAACAATAGTTGACTTATGTCGCAGAAAGAGATTTTTACGTTTATATAAGTGTTTCCAAAGACGTATATAAGCTAAAGAATGATACCACGTTTACGCCCAATCGAATTTTACGAAAGAACAAAATTGAGCCATGCATGAAAAAGGAGTCTAGATTTGAGACCAAAGCAACTTTTAGATGGCGTCATCGATCCAGGCGGGGCGTTAGGAAAGATCAACCAATAAAATCTTGAACTTAAACCATTTATCTTGAAATCAAAACACCGCCTTGTATCAGAACTTACAATTTGGGACTCACAATAGGCCAGTTTCCCGATTAAGTCAATTTCATCTTTATCGGTAAAAATAGTTTAACCTTTTGGGTTACCTTTCACACTTCTGAGTCTATTGTGACGCCCGATTTGGAAATTTTGAAACCACCTCACACAGTTCTCGCAGGACATACCTGAAGACAAAAAAATATAAATACCCCAAATGATTCAACAGAATTATTTTAATCATTAACAAACAAAAACAATTACAATGGCCGCTCGAACTTCCTCCTCTACCAACAACCAAAAGAC
The DNA here is from genome assembly GCA_030563825.1 of Australozyma nongkhaiensis. Taxonomy (NCBI): domain Eukaryota; kingdom Fungi; phylum Ascomycota; class Pichiomycetes; order Serinales; family Metschnikowiaceae; genus Australozyma; species Australozyma nongkhaiensis. The sequence goes on along the minus strand of JAJMKF010000006.1, from coordinate 199,532 downwards.
CTCCAAGAAGGCCAACACTGACAACTTTCACTACGACACCAATGTTGGTTGGATCACCTCCTGCACGATTGTCTAAGGTTTTCACTCTATAAGATAGAACCCTCAAATTATATATACAAAAAAAAAAAAATAAAACCCCTTCCCCCTAAGTGTGATTTGTAGGCTGTAGTGTCACAAAAAATAGCTCATATTTAAAGGTTCTTCGGCGGCGTCAATTCAGAGGACTGAAGGCAATGAAAAGAATCTTACTAAAATAAGCGTAGTAATGTTGTCTATTTTGCAGATTGATTCTGGATTATTTCAAAAGATAGTCAGACCAAGAAGTGCTTGAAACCCCGAGGCTATCAACGGAGGGTGTTTAGGATGCTAACGAAAAAAAGTTTCCTCACTGCAAACGAAGCATAAAATGTGAGCTGGGATTTGGAGATTTTCAATTATAGACTTCACGCATCAGAATTGCCGGTCTTTGTAACTCAAGTTGGCAAGATAATTAAGATCATCAAGAGCAGATAAGAAGTCTGACTTTTGATCAGCGGTAATGACATCCATGCGCCTCCAATAGTAGTTAAGAAACTCCTCTTCAGTCACGTAATTAACTCCAGAAGGACGATTAACTACCCAGAGAGTCTCTCTTGATCTCTTCTGAGCTTCTCTATCATCTTCCATTCTCGCAATTATCTGCTTTTTAGTAAACAACTGTTGGTTGTTTTCACGTTCACCATCCAATTTTGTGTCACGGACAGAAAATAATTCGTCTTCGGCCACCAAACCATCTTTAGCAGGTTGATTTCTTAGGAGGCGAAGACGTTCGTAGTGACTCTCTTTACGTTTATGCAATAAAATATCCCAAGCCTGGATAACCGGATCCTTTGATTTTGAGATCTCTTCAAGACTGAGTTTAGGAAATGGAATATTGAGCTCAACATTCTCCAAGTCCTCCTGCGCTAGGATTGAGGCAACATCTTTATACTGATCCTCAAATTCCGAGTAATTTACGTTTAGAGTTGTTGAGATGTGTTTAAGACTTGTGTATATACAATGGAGATTCACGTTACTTGACAGTGGAAGCACTTGCTCCATGATCTTCGGAAGAGCGTTCTTCAAATTGTGAACGTAAGGAAAGTTGTAGGAGGAGTTAACCTGCTCTGAGATAAAAAATGATTCACGAATTAACATGTCAATAAACTGAAAGACCGTTGTCTTTATATTGAGTTCTAAAGATGCATCTTCGAGTGTCTCGATGATGGAGTAATAGAGATAGTCTTCACTACTACAATTTCGAAGAGCGAAATGAACAGCTTTTAGAATAACAGTGGACTGCGGAAGAAGACTTCGAAGAATTTGGCGGAACTGCGAACTCGTTTCAAATGAGTCCATATTTAAGTTTGATTCTGAGATGTAGTAAGTGTAAAGAGATGGGCTCAGAATGTGGGGAGTTGACCTTTCGAAGATGACTTCAAAGAAAAAAAAATAAGTACTATAAAAACAACATTCAATTCACAAAAGGTTTCCTTTTGTTGAAATTATTATTTCATGTCTCAACTCAACTCTTGGCCCCCATAATCAAGCGTTAGAGCATTGGTGCATTGGCAAATAACTCATATGGGTACAGCCACAAGACTCCAAAATGAAATGAAATAAGAAACTTCAAGAAAAGAATAAGACATTTATGCGAATATATGTGCTTATATACTTATATATGTGTGAATCGCCTAGAGTTTGAGGCAGATTATTTTTCTTTACCCCTTGAAAGGGATAGGATTTCTTGTCAATATATATATATATATATAATAAATTTAGAAAGAATTATCACAGTCAATTGCTACATAAGTTGAATTGATAGTTTTGTCTACAGTTATTGAAACTTTGAAGTGATCATATTTGGAAGCCCACAATTGACTTGAAATTTTTAGAAACAAAAAGATTAAATCAAGCAAAATATAAAAAAATTTCAAATTAATTTCATCATAGAAAGAATTTGTGAAACTTGTTGAATTGTTCAAAATGCTTTCCACCCTTGCTCTTAGACCACACCCGTGCATCTCGCCATATCTAAAAATTTTGTGAACAAAAATTTCACTTTCACACTTCAACAACCAAAATGGGAAAATCATCCAAAGGAAAGGGAGGAAAGAACAGAAGAAAAGGAAAGAACGTGAATGGCGGTCAAAAGAGAGAATTGATCCACAAGGAAGAGGGTCAAGAATATGCTCAAATCACGAAAATGTTAGGAAATGGTAGAATTGAAGTGAGCTGCTTCGATGGTATCAAGAGAATGGGTCACATCAGAGGTAAATTGAGAAAGAAGGTTTGGATGGGACAAGGTGACATTATCCTTGTTTCCTTGAGAGACTTCCAAGACGACCAGTGTGATGTGGTACACAAATATAACTCCGATGAGGCTAGAACTTTGAAGAACATTGGTGAATTGCCAGAGAGTGCTAAGATTAACGAGACCGATACTTTCGGTGCTGACGATGACGAAGATGTTAATTTCGAGTTCGGTGACGACGATTCTGACGAGGATGACGATGATGAGTTGGACATCGACGACCTTTAGTGTACATTTATCATTACCTTTAACAATAAAGTGAAAAGAAAACAAAAGAAAACAAAACAAACGATTAAGTGAGTGTAGATTATCAATTGAAAGTACAACTAGAACTCCGTAATGGACCAGTTCTTGTATGATTATCGATTTAAAAGCTTAGTCTACTGCAAATTCGGTCCACCCAGTGGCAATTCTTCGCTGAGCAAATTCTTGAACACTGAAAGAACATTTTTTTTATAAACATCAGAATCACAGCATTTACTTGAGAGCGGTTATGCGAAGTCAAGGTATCGAGAAAGAGTACTCAGCGCTTTTGCTTCTATATCACAAGACCATTTACTGAGTCAAGTAATCTAAATTGACATCAGTACCCAGTAAGAAAAATTGAAATTTAATTGAACATAAATCTATCAGTCAAAAATTCTATATCGAGCTACATGTTTTCCGACCCATTAAGCGTAAAGTGAATTACTATATACTTTAAAAAAATTAGTTAACCAAAGCAGAAGCGGTGGCAGACTCGTACTTCCAGTTAGGAGGCAAGACAGCAACGGTTCTGTAGTATCTGGCCAATCTGTGGATTCTAGACTCGATCAAAATCAATCTGAACTTAGAGTCCTTGTCCTTTCTGTTTCTCTCCAAGTGCTTTCTGACAGCGACGGCCTTCTTGATCAAGAAGTACAAGTCCTCTGGGATCTCTGGAGCCAAACCGTTAGATTTCAAGATTCTCAAGATCTTGTTACCGGTGACAACCTTAGATTGGGAAACACCGTGAGCATCTCTCAAGAGAACACCGATTTGGGATGGAGTCAAACCCTTCCTGGCGTACTTAACGATTTGCTCAACGACCTCGTCAGAAGTCAACTTGAACCAAGCTGGAGCGTTTCTAGAGTATGGAAGTGCGGAGGATGAGATACCCTTTCCCTAAACTTGTTAGTAAACTACTATAAGAGTAAAAAAAAACTCTTGACTGCGGTGCTAGTCAGACACTTTGAGAAAATCACTCTGGAAGTATTACAGAAAAAATTCGATTTAATCTGCGATGGTAAGTAACCTAGTTATTGCTTTCATTCAGTCAACCATACATTGACTGCAGCTTCATTTCCGGGTTAAAGATATACTCAAACCAGAAAACATAGACACAGACAGTGACAAGACATAAGATTGCGATAACAAGTTCCTTTTTCCAGAAGATACGTTCTCAACAGTTTCTAGACCATGCGACCTGTAAGCTCATTTGGTATGATAGCCAAAGAAGAGCGACAAGCTTGAGCATGCGGAATCACCCGATGCCCAATCCGCTTTGGTTCTACAATAGTGGAATCGTTCAGCTTACGCAAATGCCCTTCATTGGTCCGGTATCAAGGCAAGAGCTGAACTGTTTTCAAACATATGAAAACAACTCTTGAATAGACCCAGAACCAAGGCAGATGCACCGAGGCGACCCAGTTCACTATTAAATCACCATGTCAACGAGATGAATGGTAAATGATCACATACAGAAGAATGCATACGACCCATGATTGCTGATTTGTTGTTGGTAACGTGAAGTGAAGAGTGAGATGGATACGGGGGGATGCGAGGCTTATATAGTTCGCGAGAATTTTTCACTTAGTATCTGCAGGCCAGAATTGAGCTATCTGCAGGGTGTGACTGGCTTTTTGTATAACCAAAAATATGTTATCATGTTTTTTTATTTAAAAAGGGAAAGTTGAAACTCGGATCTTGCTTTGTAAAATCGATAGAGGCTTATTTTTATAAAAAGCTTCTAACTTGTAGAACGCACTGGTTCGATGAGTTGAGTAAGGCCACCTTACTTCATACAACCAAAAAACCATGAAAAAAAAAAAAACGAAAGTCTAAATAGCTTCTGTAAACAAATTATTGAATCACAAAAGTAGATCAATGCTTGTTGAAATTTTTGGCCTGTTTTGATAATGTCCACATACTCTATTACAGAGTCTTCCTAAATTAATCTACATTGATTGTATGATTGTACTATCATACCCGTGTCATGTATTAGTACTATAAAGCTACCTAATGCTTTTATCATCATTAATCATCTTCCAAATAGCATCGCGCTCGTTCTTAGTAGGGGGTTTAAACTCTCTCTTGTCACCATAGAATAGGCGCAAAAACCGACGCCGAAGAGACCATCCGCGGTATCTTCTGTTGAGAATGGCTTTCCGGATGGGACTGGTTGAGTTGGACATCATGGTCAATTTCTGAACACTGTGTAATTTCCTGAAATTCAACATCGTGATATAGAAACCCTGTAAAATGGACAAGACTACAACCGCTCCAAAACCATAGTACGACTCCTCTATGTAATTTTTTAAGTTCATTCCGTAGAATGCTGGCGTTAGGGTAGCTACAGTGAACCCTAGTGTATAGATTGTCACCTTCAACTCAAATAACATGAGTGAGTTACGGTTGGCATCCAAAATAATATTTACAATGTCTTCTGTAGCCTTAATATCACTAATAAGTGACCCGGCTTGCTGCACCACTTCATCGCAGTGGCGATAATAAGTTTCTAGAATCATTTCAACGTCCGAGTAATCGGGCGCTTCGCATTTAGGGTCATAATTTTTGGCTGTAGTCAAATACATGCCATTTAAATCTTCGTCATTATCTAGTAACTCTTCTAGAACATCACGAATTAAGGTAGACCTCTGATGGAAGCTCGAAAGAGTCTTCAGCTTAATAAGTAGTTCCTGTAGATTTTCTCGAGAAATGTGATCCTCAAGCTCAGCTAAAATCTTACCACATGCAGCAACATGCGTTTGTAGCTCTGCCTCCAAGTAACTTAGTATACTTATAAGGATGCACTCAAGCGCTTTGAATTCAAATGGAAGTGTGCTTGGAGTCTTCAATTTCAACTCTAAATCGTACATGAATAGACCCAATCTATTGGCAACTTGAGTGTTAGCGGTATCAAATACCTTAAGATTGTCCTTTTGTATTATAGCCTTAATATGTAGCAAATTTACGATGATGGCATTATTTGACCTGACCATAATAGAAGGAGCAACATCAATTGACGATGAGTCAACTTTTCGCAAATCTCGAGGATACAAATTGTTGTCATTAAGAAATTGCGCTTTGGGGTATCTTTTCAGCACAGATGTGACTTTCCCCAGGCTCTCAAATGTCGTACACGAAACATACAGATCGCTCGGTAGAACGGGCTTCATCTGCCGAAGTAAAGCAGCATTGTTGATTTCGGGAAGAGAAAGAAGACCTTTGGGGTTTATCGTGCTAGTTTCAAGCCATCTTCTAGGTATTCGAAGGCGTTTACAGTGAAATATGCTCCGCATATGAAATCAGATTTATAAGGATTTCGAAGTGAAATTGGGTCAGTGCTAGGAAAATGAAAAGCAGTACTGTGAACTTCAAGCTTTTAGTCAAAACTGAAATCAAAAGAATGTGGAGGGAAACAAAGATTGGCAATGTATTGACTAGTGGGACTGCACGGTGCATAAGTACATTTTAAATCAAATGACAAGAAGTATCATATAATTGTTTTATAATAATTGAAGAAGTAATAATAACAATGATAATAATCATAAGAATAATAATATTTATATCCCAACATGTTCATGATTCGAGTAATCTAGGAAAGAGCCGCTCTTGTCTGTGTCTTAGCGCTGAGGGTGTCGTCCTTTAATTGACTAGATCTAAAGATCGCAATTCAATCACAATTATAATTGTTATGTAACAGGCGGTAAGCGCTGTATTTTTTGTATCGATTTCAAAAACAATTTGTGAAATTGTCAAGTTGTAGTTTTATTGAACTGTACACATCTATGTAATTAAACCACACCAAATAAGGTATTTGTTGCATGCCTTGCCGACCATTCAATTTGGAGTCTAAAAATTTAACAGAATAATGATAATGAAGTACTAGCAACCAATAATTTCAATGCATGTCTTTGAAGCTGGCTCCCTAGAAACTCACTTTCAGCGGCGTTGTTCCTAATACGTCAATGGCAAACGCTTTGAAGTAAGCACGAAAAAAGGGGATCACATAAATGAACGTCTTAATTGAGTCTTTAAAAGCTCTATTCTAGGTTTTGTGGACAGCAATTAAGTTTTCGTCTGATTAGTTGAGAAGTTGAGAACCTCACCAAGAGAGCTTGCGAAGACTACCCACAAGGAGGGATAAAAGACAGATTATGAATTACTGTGCAAACGATGTGAATCCTATTGGCAATGAAGAAAGTAGTCGAATCATTATTGCTTTCAGCTTCCTAAATTTGGCCGGACAAATACCAATTGCAACTTCAAGGATTGGAATATTTGTTTTTGTTAATAACATGACAAATTATAAGAAACATGACTCAATAATTCATAAAGGGCAACGAGGCTCATACAGCACTACGACGTTACATGGCGCTACAATGGTATATCAAGATCTTGGAATTGAAGTAGGAAAATAGTAAAAAAAGGGACTTTTAGTCTAGCATTTTGGACTGAAATCCCTCTCTAAGTCTGTATTAATGTAGTGCGTGCAGTTCTTTAGAATGAAGACAATTGACCGCTTAATCGAAGAACTTACGGGATTCAGATGGGCCAAACATCTCCAAACGGACACCAGGAAGAGCTTGCTCAGACAACAACTTCAAACGAGCTTCCAAAGTGTTGTCAACCTCAATCTTCCCCGTCTTGTTACGGAGAATGACACCACCAGCACTCTCAGAGTCCAAGTGCTCAGATTCAATGGATACATCAACGGAGAAGTTGGCCTTCTCAGCAAACTTCTTAGAAGCAGTCTCTGCAGCCTCCTTAGCGAGATCAACATCAGCCTCTCTCACAATAAGACTAACTTTGTCCTCCATAAGAGCGTACAAGCCCTCCTCGATTAAGCCCTCGAAAACAGGCTTGTATTCGGATTTTTTAGAAGTCAAAGCCTTCAAAGCCTCACCAGCATCGGCAAATACATCTTCCAAAACCTTCTCTTTCTCAGCTAAGATACGCAATCTGGTCTTGTTGCCGATAGTAGACTTGGTGATTTGTTGAGCCAATGAAGCCTTCTTCAACTTTTGCTCGTAGGCTGTGTCAATGGCAGCTGTCTCTGCACGAACAATAGAACTCTTCTCGATCTCATACTCTTCATCAGCCTTGACACGGATTTCCTTGGCCTTCTCCTGAGCTTCCTTCTCGATGAAGGCCTTCATCTTACGAAGTTCGGCGTTTACCTGTATGTTAGCAAAAAAAACTATGATTTTAAGTGAATATTCAGGGAATTAAATATAAACATGCGAGAATTGAACATACTTGGTCATCGGTCAACGACATTGTTAGTGATTTAGTTTTGGAGATATGGAGGAGGTCGGGATTGGGAGTGAATGCTATTAACCACGCGGTCGTGTGAATACCGGACTTGTAGATAAAGAATAATTGAAGGACGAAACAAGAAAAGTAACTTTAAGGCAGCCTTTTCAAAATTTTTATTTAGTTTTCTTTGTATTATTAGTATTTCTATCAGCATTCAAAAAAATCGTGGAGGGCATTATATTTTAAAGGTCGGAGAAACCTTTAAAACTGATAAAAAGCAGTACATACACTTACAAAATAATAGAGAAATACCTGATTAGTGGAATTTTCAAAATGCTCTGTATTTGGATTTTAAAAAGCTTTCGAAATTGCTGAGGTATAGTTACAAGCTAGTTGTTGAGGAGAAGAGTTCCTTAAGAATATGAAACGACAGTAAATTTGTGCAATTGGCTATTTCAAGCGAAACCAGTCATTTAATGCGACTGATGACCGCAAATTTCATTGAATCTCGTAAATTGTATTGTGAGAAATGATCAAAAACGGATGAAAAATGCTACAATAGTAAATGACAAATAAATAGTGCATTGAGATTTTCGTCGCAATAAATAATGAATTGAATCGGAGTCCTGTCCGACGCTTAAAGCTTTTCCAAGAAATCCTTAGCCAACTCGACACCGACGAATGTGGCAGCATTGGCTGGGAAGGAACGTGCCAAAGCTGGTCCAACACCTGGGAAAAAGGCCTTGATACCTCCCTTTCTGTAGATATTTTTGGTAGCCGTGGCGATTGAGATGCTTGTGTTCGATGATTGTTGAGTCGACTTGATCGTGTCGATTGGGAAGACACCAAGCCACATGGCAACACCGGCAGAACCACCTGCCACAGAAATTGCAAACAAGGATAAGTTTTCTCCTGGAGAGGACAATTTCTCCTTCACATACTCGTAAGTGGCAAAATAGAGGGCAGAACCTGGACCATCTCTGGCCAAAGTAGCTGCAGAACCCTTGAAAATGGACCTAAGTCCACCAGTACGGTACATTTCACCAATAACGGAGGCCATTGACGATTTAGCACCACTTTGAACTTGCATCATGACCTTCACTCTCTCAAATGGAGCGGCAACACCAGTGGTTGGAATGGCAGAGAGGAAACCGGCGGTAGAGATGTCAGCAATGGTAAATTCTTCAGCCTTTCTACCAGTATAGGATGAGACAACCTTCTTACCTACATCGTAACCCCAAAATGAGACGGCGAACATCGGCGTAACTCCCAACAATGGAGGCAAAACACCTCTGTAGAAGCCCCTCAAGCCATCCTTCGCGAGAGTGCCCTTGATACATTCGGCGGTGGACTGATAAACACCAGTTTGCAATCTGACCTTAACCAAATCGAAGGGGTGACCGGTCAAGACGGCACAAATACCACCAAAACCACCAGAGGCAAAGGATTTAATGTTCTCAACAAGAACGCTATCAGTTTCATCCATTTTTTATGATGTAGTTACGAGAAAATGATGAATTTGGAGTTGTGAATGTTGACCACTAAATGGAATGACGAGTTGCAGAAACTAACCACTTTTAAAGACCCAATGGATGATGCAAAACGATATGATTAGAGACCAAACGGATTTCAAGTTGACTGTACGCAAAACTAAATTTGTTTCGTTGCAATTCAACTGAGTTGGAATTAGTGTGAATGTGGTGAAACCTTTGTAGGGATTGTGGTCAAAAGTTTGGACGTCTTAAAGAAAACTTAAGTGATGAAAACAGAATCTGTTTCAAGAGAAGTGTAAAGATTTCAACCTTGATGAGTAGCCGTGGGATTGACCCCTTTATATACTGTGAAAAATTAAGTTACGAAAACTGGGGAAACCTACTGCAGACAATCGGCGAATGGATACCTCGGTCAATCGGACAGAGTTGCGATACTACTAGTTCATGTACGGCCTGCACACAGTCCATTTGTCCGGAGTAGAATCTATTTCGGAGTTCAATTTGCGGACTTGTGGGAGAATATTTTCGAGTTTTAATTTGCATGATATTCTTAAGAGCTATCAAATATTTATTTAGATTCGATTCCGAAGCAAAATTGTGCCACTTATTATTATGAAACTCTCGAGGTGGGGCTTGCGGGGGTGGAACAAGAAATTTGCCTGCAGTACCTATCAATTCAAGACGCAAGAATCACTTGCAAAAATCAAGAGAGGCAATTATAATTCATGCAAAAATTAATCTAATATTTATGAAAATTTCAAAAGGAGGCTGAAATAACCATCCACTTTGATTTGGTTCATGTGAGGGGGTGAGGGTAACATACTCGGTTAAATGTGGGTACGGCTGTGACAACTACTCATGAAAGTATCACCGTATGCCTTTCGTCATTTTTATTGCTCAAATATAGTAAATATCTCAGTAAGACAAAGAGGGATTTACTTTATGGGAAGCACAAGATTTTATTGAATTGTTTGTGATTTAGTTACCTTGTGAGGCTAGCGCCTCTGTGCTTGCTCGGAACATTTAATCTCCAATAGTTAAGGTTATAATAGTCATTTCACCAATGAAATATTATCAATAGAAAAAGAATTTTCATATTACGGTCCAATCAACGGTTCGGCAACTCCAGATGTTGTCTCTTGCAGAGGCACGGCAACCGAGCGATGTACAGAAAAAGTCCGAGCTTCCGTTACCAGATTGGCGCCGTGCGTCTAAATACGATAAAATTTAAATTCTAGTTTTGAAAAATTTGACTTCACTGTATCTGACTCCATTATTTGATTTATTCCGTCCATAGTCTAGTCTTATTATGATGCTTATAATACAATTATGGTCTCCTCAATTGCAATGAATCTATGAATTGATTAGGGAAACATATATTGAAGTTCCAATTAGTAGCAGTCCCCAAAAAATTCAGAGAACACTGTAGATCTTCTTGTCAGGCACCTTTATTAGGGAATCAGCTGAGTAAGTATAATTCTCGTAGCTTACAATGACTTACTCAAGTCTTTAAGGTCAGGCTCAGCTCGCAAATCTCGCTTGAACGTATCCAATTGAGGAATAAATCTCTTCTTGTATACATCCATAATAATTTGCTTGATGCCCTCTAACTTTTTAAGACTATTTTCGATATCATCTTCTGAGTTTACGTCAAGTTTGAGTATACCTACTAATTGCGTAAGATCAGATTCAAACTGATCACATGCTTGAACAAAGGAGAACGCAACTTCTAGGAATCCGTACACTTGATCCACCAAAGAATCTCCACTTACCCTCCCGCGCATACTTTCGCGAAGGAGTTTACTCCCTGTAATTGCACTTAAATATTTTCTGTGGCTTTCAAGGATGTCGTCAAGTGTGCAATCCTTTACGTTATGGAGTATTTTGGGAACTGTTTCACATTCTGCAGGGGTGCAGGCAGAGCCGCTGATGGATAGGAGGTACGAACTATTTAAAATTGGAAGACTCTGGAAGTGTTTTTCGCTTGCTAACTTTTGCCCAGTAGCTGAGTTCAGCCGGAAAATCACTTTGACGATTTCCTCATTGAAATTTTTCTCGATCAAGTCGTAAGAAACAAATCGCAATATAGCTTGCACAACATGTAAAATTCTGTGGCGAATGAGGTTAATTGATCTAACAGATCGTTGTACCCATTGGAAATGAGCCGCACCAAAGTCACCTTTTCTTGCAATAGCGCGTTTTTTTATTAATCTAAGATCGTGTTTCTGTATACGTTGATACAGAACAAAACTCTGCTGAAGAAGGAATATAAAGTGACGAAGGCCCCAAAGAAAATTGAAAAGACGGAGGTACTCGGTCAATTGATTATTATAGTTGAGTAATGCATCCAAGGATACTTCTGGAACTTTATACTCTAAAGTGAAAACATCCCAGCCAACTGTTCCGTGACTTAAATCTAGAATACGAGCGTCTATTCTATTGACGTATTGGGCTGGCAAGTTTTGAATTGACGATGCAGACACAGCGGCAGAAAGTAGATCGGACAAGCGAGTAGGCGTAAGGTACATGGCTGGCTCCGCAAACATCAAATATCCCTGCTTATTGATAGCTTCTACGAAGTCCCCAGACTCAGAAAACATTATTTTCTTCAAATTGCAGAGATGCAGATAAAGATGCAGTTTTGACTGGATTACTGCCGATAGAAAATTTGTTAGTTCGTCATACTGACAGCTGACCATTTCTTGTACTGTTGATGTCTTCATTGAATGCATTCCAGTGTGTGTTTTAAAAATAAAATTGTAGAATCTTGAGCTATAATTGCTTGTCCACAGAAGCTCCTTGCAGTACTTCTCAAGAAAAATGTACGTTTTTCCGATCTGAAGGATTTTCATGAAGGATTCTTCTTCAAACTCTAGAAATTTGGGTAGGAGTTTCGTGTTAAATTTTATAATATCATTAATATGATTTTCGCTCTTGTCAAATTGGACGAAAAAGTCATTGTGCTCGTCTATAAGCTCTCCCTTAATAACCCAGTGCTCAATGTACTGATAATAAGGCTTCAAGACTTCGTGAAGAAGCTGAGTTGTTACCTGAGAAATTTTGGTATCGCCGAATTGGGATATATCGTAGATTTTTGATAAAAGCTCAAAGCCATTTTGAGCCTCTGAGAACTTTGCAAGATATGATAGAAGTCGCAACTGGACAATATATGGTTTGACAGCTTGGAGGATTATTATTAGGGTTGAGGGCTGGCTTTGGAATAAATTATCGATTTCGTTGGCGTAGCCAAGTAAATAGGATTCGGTGAATCGAAGCAAAGCAGCTTTTATAGGCGATTTGTCTATACCTTTAGTGGATCCAATATGTAATGAGATATTTCTATATAGGAGGCCCGCCTCTAATATCTCTGTTAGCAATGCCGTAGATCCAGCAGTAAATGATTCAGGAATTGTTATCGCAAACGGATCATCTAGAAATAAATAAACTCCAGTCTCTTGTCCGGTCAAGGCCAACGGTAGAGCTGAGTAGAGCTTGGTGTTGACCTGAGGAATATACTGCTGGATTGTTTCAGCTAGAGTAGGCAAATCTTGTTTTCCTGATACGAAAGAGGAATTAGGACTCGAATTAAATGCACGAGAAGCTTTTAATTCTTCTAACGGAACGCTGATGGGTTCTGATTGGGGTAGGATTTGTGCTAGGTTCACCAAATATTTAGCGACGACCTCAGGCAGAGTAACACCAACCAATAAGTCAACTGTATGTTGGAAGTCTTTAAATTCTCCGGTGATGCCTTTATGCATAAAGTATGTTTTGTAGTCTGACAAGACGCTATCGAGCTGTCTGTTGGTGGGTAATGCCTTATCCAGAAGAATATCTCCAATTACATTGTAGAGAAAGCCACGATCACATTCAGGAGGTAATATAGTACTAACTAGTCGCTGTAAATAAATTTGTGAGAGTTGAGTCGTTCCAGAAGCCATTATGAACGCTCAGAGTCGTGTTGTTATTGTGTTTACTAAGTCGCGTCTGAAGTGTGGAGGTCGATGAGATAAACAGAAGTGGATGAATTTCAATGACAAATAACTAAAGGGTAAGAACAAATAAATTTTCAAAATTTCTCAATTTTAGGGATCCTCATTTTATAACTCTATTGTTTCCGTAGATATGTATCTGACTTTCGCTTTCCGAAGCTCCAAATATTAAGAAACTACACACACTAAAGGCGATATTTCATAGATTAATAAAAATTGCATTGTAAGTAACAATTACTGCAGAAACTCAAATTGTAATTTTATTGATATTCACAAGGTGCATTTACTCAAAAAACGGAGGTGTTGGTAAAAAACGTTCCAAAAAAGCCTCTTCATCCGTCAATCTCGGTAGCACAAACAATTTACAAAGGCACACCGGAGCTAACAGCAAGTGGCGAGATTTTGGGGTCCATGACATTGGCATTCAAGTCCGCATCGGTCAAAGTCAATTGTGCATCTGTCCAAACATTTGGAATTTGAGAGTCAGCAGCGCCGACTCCACAAAGTCCGCCAGCATTGGCCCAATCAGAAGTTCTTGGCAATTTGAGCTCAGAAAAGACGCTGTCAACAGCGGAAATCAATTCGTTTGCTATTTCTGGACCATGTCCTGGCGTTGGCGTGATTCTTAACCGTTCTTGGCCAATTGGGACAGTAGGGAAGTTGATGGCTTGCACGTAAATATTGTGTTTTTGCAACAACAAATCAGATGCCATGCGAGCGTCACGAGCGTTACCAACGAGTACGGGAACGATATGAGAAGGGTTGGGGATAACAGGAAGTCCCAAGGAGTTTAAGTTGTCCTTCACGTAACGTGTGTTCTTGTGCTGCTTGATTCTGTCCATAATAGTAGATCTCTGGTGTCTGATTGAGACAGAGGCACCAGCCATTACGGCAGGAGGTAAAGATGTGGTGAAAATAAAACCTGGAGCATAGGATCTAAACCAATCAATCATGTCTCTCTTACCAGTGACGTATCCACCAACAACACCGAATGCTTTACCCAAAGTTCCTGTAACCATATCAATTCTGTTCATGATGGAGTTTGGGCGAATTTGACTGATTCCAGCCTTCAAGTGCTCGTCAAAGTCTAAATGCTCGGCCACACCAGCACCATGTGGACCATACATACCTACGGCATGAACCTCGTCCAAAAAGGTCAAAGCACCGTATTTGTCGGCTAAGTCGCAGATAGCCTCAATTGGAGCGACGGACCCGCACATGGAGTAAACGGACTCAAAAGCGATTAACTTTGGAGTAGACTTTGGATATTGAGCCAATCTACGTTCCAAGTCTATCAAATCATTATGTTTCCAAATTTCTTTTTTAGCACGGGAGTTTCTTATTCCCTGAATCATGGAAGCGTGATTTAATTCATCTGAGAAAATGACTAAGTCTTTCATCTTTTGTCCCATGAGCGAAAGGACAGCGTCATTTGCTACAAAACACGAACTAAACACCAAAGATGCTTCATGCTTGTGTAAAGCGGCAATTTCGGATTCTAAGCGGATAGCGTGCTGATTGTGGCCAGCAATATTTCTAGTTCCACCGGCGCCTGCTCCATAAGTGTCCAAGGTGTTCTTCATCTCTTCCAACACTTTTTCATTGGTTCCCATACCTAAATAATCATTCGCACACCACACGGTAACCTTTTCTTGCTGCTCAGATAAGTGAGCACGGGGAAACTCATGAGCCAAACGGTTAATGTTATTAAAGTACCTATATGACTTGTCGTCCCTCTTCTTGACAAGCTCATTGGACAAAAACCCAGAATAATCAAATGAAGATTCGTTAGAACCAGCGCCAGAAGCATAGCTTGGATCCACAGCTGTGGTGTTCAGGGACAACTGTTTTTCAGCTAATGAGTAAAGGCCTGAGGAACCTGCTTTCTTGCCTGAGAGTGGAACACTACTAGCCTGACGAACTTTTGACAGAGAAGAATATTCACGAGCAGACAACGCGGAGCCTGCAAAGGGACAAGCTTTGGCGGAGTCAATCAAAGAGATCTGACGAAGGGCCTTTGCAGACTGAGACCGAACAAACGGACAAACAGCGACTGATGCACGTGCTAAAGCCTCCATTTTTGAATTGATCTAAAATTAGCTGTTTATTTTTTGAAACCAAGAAGAACACCAAGTAGACTTAGGTGGATCGTTGAGTTTCAGTGGAGTAAGTGATCTTGTGGAGTAGTAAGAGATGGGGTCTGTATGACTAGGTTATATACTCATGCTTAGGGTAAGAGGCGGGTAAAAAAGCTGCAATAAGCCGAAATTTGTTGGGAAAAAACTCCCATCTGGTTCGCGTTCAATAATTTTCTTCAAAATTCACAAAAAACAAATAAAAAAAACTCACTTTTACTTGAAATCAGTCATTTCTACTGGTTCCTATTGGATGCTTCTGGACTCTATATCCTAATTGGGGGATGACACATTACCGGGCTAATGGACCTAGGCCAAATGAAAACGACACAAACGCTTAAAAAACAATTTTTCTAAGATCGGTTTATAATTAATTGTTCAGTTATTGCCACGTTACAAATATCTTTTAGTTTAGTCGGGGCTTCTAATTGATGTTTTAGTTGGTCTTGAGCGCTGCATTGGCTGCAAATTTTCAACCGTTAAAAGTGGCCTGAGACAGCCAGTGAAATAATTTTCGACTTGATCCATATACAAATTTTTATTGGCGCACCTGCACTCATCTAATAGGATGGTATTATGGTGGAATAGCCAATTAATAAGCGTGGTGAATCGAATCCACCATGCCAAGACGAGTTTAAACTTTTGGGAAAGCCAGAGGGCTTTTCTTCCACTTAAACAAATCAACCCTAATACTAACCTGTAATACTACACGATGTGCGGTTCAAGACGCAGAAAATAGGAATTATTTTGAGATGCACGAATGAAGTAATAATCTCTTAGAAGAATAGACATTCAAATAGAGATTTAGAAAGATTTAAATCGATATTTACAAGCATGTATGGAGGTAGATTCATGAAATTAATTGAAACCTAGGTGCATCGGTCAATTTTTCTACACATATTGAAACTACGCCTTTTGAAGAGTTCAAACTAATATTATATTACCTATCCCTATTCTACAGATTATTGAGCGAGCAAGAAATTTACTCCTCGTCCTCCTCATCCTCAGCGATGGAGTAGAATTGCAATTGGTATTGGTTCTTCTTGACAGAAACGAATCTGATCCAGTCTCTGAGTTGGTTCTTCTTCAAGTATCTCTTGGTCAAGTACTTCAAGTACTTACCGGAGAACTTGGCGGTAGACACAACAATGACCTTGGAGCCGTCCTCGGTGACGGTGGTGGTCTCACCCAAGTTACCGACAATACCTTCGACCTTGATGTGCTCAACCAAGTACTTGATGTAAGCCTCTTGGTCGAAGACACCGTTCTCGACTGGAGCGGAGGTGTCAACGACGAACTTCTTAGCGACTTGAGCGTTCTTGGTGGTCTGTTCCGTTAGCCTACTGCACGATTGATTTTTACCGAATGAACGGTAAAATGACAGCATAGCTACCCGGCACGGGCTTAAAACTTACAAAATAACACTTACTAAGTAAAATAATATTCCCGTGAACGGTGATGCGTGTCGATATCCATTAGGTGATACATACGATTGGAGCCATTGTTAAAGATGTGTGGTTGAGCTAGAATTTTTTCAGATGAGAAAGTGAAGAAGAGGAGACCGCGATATTGAGGAGTGCATGTTGAATAGGGCTTCAACCCTAAGTCGTAGGGAACAATATGCAGTTTAATACTCTGACTCCCGCATATACAGGTAGAGGTTTCGGAGTGAGATGACTCAAATGACTCCCAAGTTCCGAGGGTGCCTGTGTATGGCTAATCGACCTGACTCAAATGACTCGTCCTGCTTAGAGGGCCAGTAATATCATGTTGATTTGAGATATGAAGCATCTGCAGCGCTAGTTTTGGGTAAATTCAAGTCACCCAAAAAGGAAATCCTCAGCCTCTCCTTTCAAGAGATTCCAATTGCAAGTTTTGAATCTTATTCTTTACATTTCTCACAATGCTCACTCTCGTCAAAAGATTTAGCACAGTAAGGACTGCGTTTGCAGCCACTGCCTCTGCTGTTAACACATCCACAGCTGCTAAGTCTAAACGCACATTGTCTCCTGCCGAAGCCGTCCTTCTTTCTGAACCCCGCCATGACTGGACAAGAGAGGAGATCGGAGAAATTTATCGTACTCCGTTGATGGATCTTTTATTCAACGCGCAACTTCAACACAGAAAGCACCACGACCCAACCGAAGTCCAATTGTGCACCTTGCTTAACATTAAATCTGGTGGTTGTACCGAAGATTGTAAATACTGTTCGCAATCGTCTCGTTATGATACCGGCACTAAAGCTGAGAAGATGGTGGATTTAGAAACCGTGAAAGCCGCCGCGATTAAAGCCAAAGAGAACGGATCCACTCGTTTCTGTATGGGTGCAGCTTGGAGAGACATGCACGGTCGTAAATCCGGTTTGAAGAAAATTACTGAAATGGTGAAATACATTAATGACGAATTGAACATGGAGACTTGTGTCACTCTTGGAATGGTAAACGAAGACCAGGCGAAAGAGCTCAAGGAATCTGGATTGACAGCATACAATCATAACATCGACACATCTCCAGAACATTATCCAAAGGTTATTTCCACAAGAAGCTATGAGGATCGTTTGCAGACAATCAAAAATGTCCAGAAAGCTGGCCTTAAAGCATGCACTGGTGGTATCTTGGGTCTTGGTGAAACCGAAAACGATCACATTGGATTCCTTCATACATTGGCCACAATGGACACTCATCCAGAGTCCTTGCCTATCAACAGATTGGTTCCTATTAAGGGTACTCCAATGGCGGAAGAAATTGCCAACCTCCCTCGTGATTCAGAAAAGAAACTTACCTTTGATGCGATCCTTCGTACTATTGCCACTGCTAGACTTATAATGCCAAATGCTATCATTCGTTTGGCTGCTGGTCGTTACACAATGAGAGAAAATGAGCAATTTCTTTGCTTTATGGCTGGAAGCAACGCAATCTTTACTGGTGAACAGATGTTGACCACCGCATGCAATGGTTGGGATGAAGATACCGCTATGCTCAAGCGTTGGGGATTAACGCCAATGAAGAGCTTCAGAAAGGGTGAAGCTCACGCATAGAAGTGGGATCGGTTCAGAAGCACAAGAATAAATCTTTTTTTTAACTAATATCAGTACCTTTGATAAGCAAATTTGTAAGTCTCGATTTTAAAAGCATCACCAACATTTAAATTCGGTTTAAATTTACTTGATCTTTGTTTTCCACGATACTGAAATAAATCTTTTTTTACTTTCTTTGCACATACCTTGTAGCGCCTTGTCAAATTATCATCACTAAACAACAAATCATCTTGAAAAGTGACTAAAGAAATAATAATTGATCGTTTTTCTATCTCATTCGACTTAAAGAATGATAATCGTAATTGTGCATTCAAAATTAAACCTCGATTTTCTATCCTAAGATGATCGCAACGAGTGTGCTGATCAGGGAGTATATCTAAAGCAGACGGATAAGATAAATTACCCATCGAGGAAACTTATCTCTAGGATTTGAGCAGTAGGAAATTAGGAGCATTCTGTTTTCATAAGATTTTCACTGGCTTTAAGATCTCCCTACTACATTCAAAATGGAGGCAAGAATCAATTCGACCATATTGAGCAATGATTTTCCAAAAACAATTTCCAAATAGCTCGAGCCTTATTAAAACTTCCAGGAAAGATCTGCAGGTGTTAAAGGGAGAAACAATCAATGAAAGCTGGTGCCCCTATCAACATATCTTGTAAAGGCGTAGTGACAAATTCGTACAGAAAATGCCCTAAGAAATATGGATAATATGACAAGATGTGAAGAGTTTTTGTCTAACCTGATACTGCCAGGTCTATTTTTCTAGTTTCGGGATTGCAACAAAGCTTGCCGAGACAATAATAGTAAAACGTAAGTTCATGCAATCCGGTACACATAGAAATAAATGAGTTCCAATTCGTTTATCAAATTAAGAACTCTTAAACATCTTTTCTGAGAGACTTGTCCCATACACTGGGAAAATAATACCTCTGTTAAGATCGCCTATTTAGCTTTTTGAACGATTATTCTATTCGTAGCTGTTCGCTAGTCTCGAAGAATCTTGACTGATTACCTCATTGCTTTTGCGAGCAATCTCGAAAGTGAAGCGCTGATGATGCACGCCTAATTCTTTCATGTATGTCTCTGAATGGTGACAGATATGCTCGGTTCAGCACAGGTTCCGCGCCGTATTCTTGTAAACTAAAATCATTGCGAACGTTGATTATTCCGAAGTTCGAATTGTATCTTATTGTTACAAACGAAGTAAGCCCAAGTGTAAAATCAATTTGGACAGGCTTTACTACATCGTCAGCCCCCTAAAGATTATGGTGCAGTTTAGAATGTTCTCAATATACTAAATACTAAATGAGAAAATTTGCAATTGGTCTTTTGCGAGAATCCTATGCTCAATAAAAAAAGAAAAGTTTCTTTGTTCGATCGTTAGGAGCTCTGGTGTAAAGCCTCGTTTCCGCTATCTCATATCACTTATGAGAGTTGCATATCTACAAGGCGTAACCGTTGCGTCACTAAAATAATACATGCATGGAACGGCAACATGGTTAGAAGTAATGGTTGGAAAGGCGAGCAATTAATCCGAGAGTCCATCTACTAGCTTGCAGACCAATGCAAGCAATCTTATTTGCGATAATTATTTAATCGAATAGATGAGCGTTATGAAACTCATCCTAACAAGGATAATATCCGAAATGCATCAGTGTGCATTAAAATCTTGGCTTGCATGAGTTGCATATGTGTTCAAGTTAATCGAAACGAAGATATTCTTCGACAGTTTGAAGCTTCTATTTCAAAATCGAATCGTGAATACAAATGATGGTTCATTTTTTAACATTTTTTTTTGTGGGTCTGATTGCTCGAGTAATGCGTGTATCTGATGTTCGTTTAAAAGCACGCCTCGCATGCGGTTTCTAGGGTGCGTCTTGTCGTATATTATATACAAACCAGTACCCTGAGTCAGGAACGGAAGTTGCAACCCGTTTTTAAACGGACTTTTTATGGATTTGAGTCAAGATCTAAAATTGATAATGTAATAGGTTCACGCCACTGCATCAAGATAATTAAAGTCGCCAGGTTTATTTTATTTTTTCAAATATCACGGAAATAAACAGAGATCGAGTCGGTTCGACTTTAACTTTCGCGTATAACTGTAGACCATCTCTCTTTACGAGTGTTTAAATTATATGCAGTAAAAAACTTGTCTAGTAGAAGCCTCAATGTCCTGTATATTGGTGGTGGTGATCATAGATTTTTTTTATTTCTTGTCGTGCCCTCTTCCCAGATTCAGGAAAAAGATCTGATATTTATAGGATTTGTCCGGCAAATTACCAGCTCTCTTAATTCTTCTTTTCAAGAAAAATTACGTCCTAGAATCCCTTAAATGGATTGTCACCTATGGCTGTATTGTACTATGCAGTGCTTTTCCAAGATGCACCCTTGCTTAGGTGTGCAAGTTAACCTTTACTCAAAAGGTGCAATATGTGCCCTAACTCTGCAATGCACCCTGCAGATCGGCATTTTGAGTAATTGCCAAACAGTATTAGATTTTATTCCGACACATAATGTGGCTGCAGAACTCTTTCGTTGCCTAACCGTCGACTCTGCGCTAATGTACGTAATGCTCCTGTGTAAGATGAGCTCATTAACACTTCCATGCACCTAATTAAAAGAATCGGCATAATGTTGGCAAAGAATATAAATACCCATATGTAGCTTCATCATTGTAAATCAATAAGCAGTAAGCAAAAATGAAATTGCACTCTACTCTTTTCTTATCCTCTATCATTTGGGCAACCGCAGTTGCAAGTGATAATAAGCACGTCACAGAGGATACGGAATTTGTTGGCACCGCTGACAAGCCCTTGCCAAAAATTGGAAAACTTGAAGTCGATCCGAATGTATCCTTCACGGTTTACAACAGTGATATTGGCGTCGACGATACCTTTGATAACAATGGTCAAATATTCTTGATCGGAGAAGAAACCATGTATGCTCTTTCAAGCACTAATGATTTCTCCAACGATGGATTGATCAGTGTTGAAATGCCTAGTGGCAGAGAATCCGTTTTTGTTCAATATGATGGAAGCTTTGAAAACAGCGGTAAGATTTATGTTAAGGCAGACATGCGTGGAGACTCCAGTTATGCGTCCATTATAAGCAGTTCTGATCTTGTTAACCTGGGCTTGATGTCATTTGAAAATACTTATGAGGGCCAACAAGAAACAGTAGACTTGAGTGCAAGCAGTTCGGGATCTGTGAAAAATACCGGAACTATTCACTTAAAAAAGACTGTGTGGGCTCAGAGTGTGAAGACTGAAGGAGATGGTTGTATTGTCGTCGATGAGGATGCAACCGTTCGTCCCTCCAAAGATAATGAGGACGGTCAAAATTATTTTATGACAAGCAGTTCCTCAATCGTTGACATAGATGATGCCGTTGAGAAGGAGCTTAATGTTCAAGGATTCGGTAATGAGAACAAGATCATCCTCCCACTGAATATGGATTGTAATTATGACACAACTACTGGATTTATCAATTGTGATGTTTTGTCAGAACAAATACAAGAAGCCGGTGGTGATGAATCCTCTGGTTGGGATGAAATAAGTTACATGAAACGCTCGGACAACGGTTTCTTACATATTTTCATTGGAACTGGTTACGATCCAGCCAAATTTTCTAATCTCAGAGATGTTACGGAGGTTACGTACAATGGAGCTCCACCTCAAGCTCCATCAGGAAAGTGCATTGTTCCAGATCCTGCCCCAAATCCTCCAGCGAAAGTCTCAAGCACATCCTCTAGTTCTTCTTCATCTAGCTCTTCCTCCAGCTCTTCTTCCAGCTCTTCTTCCAGCTCTTCTTCCAGCTCTTCTTCCAGCTCTTCTTCTTCCGGCTCTTCTTCTTCCAGCTCCTCTTCATCTAGCTCTTCTTCGCCTAGCTCTGCTTCCTCTAGCTCTGCTTCGTCGAGAATTATTTCTTCCAGCTCTGCTTCGTCGAGCACTATTTCTTCTAGCTCTGCTTCGTCGAGCATTATTTCTTCCAGCTCTGCTTCGTCGAGCACTATTTCTTCTAGCTCTGCTTCTTCTGAAGTATTATCTTCTAGCTCCGCCTCTTCTACATTGCCAACCTCGACCTCTTCGTCCCAAAGTACAATCGCTTCCTCTTCTGAGGTATCTTCATCGATTCTTCCTTCAAGCTCGTTAACACTGACCGGTGTCTCTAGCTCGTCTGGAAAGAGTTCCTTAGCATTGAGTAGCTCATTCGTTACCTCGTCCACTCTTTCGAGTTCCTCTAAATTTGGTTTCTTTAATCTGACCACCTCTGCACCAATGGGATCCGCTACCATTGAGTCTACAAAGACTGATTCTGACCCAAATAGCTCATCTAAGTCTACAATTGATGGTACTTCAACTTCCCGTGTCACTAGTACCTCGAATTCCAAAACTATGATCACAATTACCTCTTGTTCCGACGATAAGTGTTCTGTGATCATTAGTCCTGCAACCACCCAAACTTCGGCTACCACCACTATGGTCACAATTACGTCTTGTTCTGATGCTAAGTGTTCTGTGGTCACCAGACCTGCAACCACCCAAACCTCGGCTACCACCACTATGGTTACAATTACGTCTTGTTCTGATGCTAAGTGTTCTGTGATCACCAGACCTGCAACAACCATTACTTCTGCCACCACTACTATGGTTACAATTACCTCTTGTTCCGATCATGTATGCGTAGCAACTGAGTCCCCTGCCATTGAGTCTGTCTTCACAACTACCTTAAACCTGGCTGCAGTTGTTTACACTACTTATTACCCAGTCACAACAGCTCCTCAATTGACTCAAAGTAGCACGAGCCCACAAACCGCAGTTGTTGCTTCTTCTGCTTCTACTAGCTCCATTCCAAAGACAACCATTCAAAACATTTCCACCGCTAACTTAGGTACAATTATCGGTGTCAATGTGTTGTCTGTCTTGATTTCGTTCCTTTTGTCTTTCTAAGCCAATGTAAGACACTCTTGTATTTAATGAATATACTCTTTGTCGCAGTATCTGTAGAGTTCAAATCCTATTGTACATCCTTGGCCAATCGCCTTGATCAAGCCCTTTTGAATGACAATAAGAAGTAAGGCTTGTGAAGGGAATGCATGATTGCAACTAGGCAATAAGTGCACGACAAAAAGAGAGACTCTTTGTTGAGTGGAGTTCTTGTAATCGGCATCAACTCAAGGGGAGCTTACGAAGTGGTACGTTTAGACCCTTGAGGCTTTGTTTCTGTTCTTCCCCTGCTATAGCAGATGGTCTTGCAGTAATCGCTTAAAAAAATTTCGGAATCAGAACTCAATGTGAGCGATCATTCCTTGCCTGCTGACTTATAACTTTGTCCCTTTGGTATGGCCCTCACTTACTTTGTATTTTACTTAAACGGGCAAATCCACCCGCAGCGACTTCTTGAGTCTCATAAATAGAATAAAATATTCCAAATGTTTCACTTCTTATGTCATCTATCTCAATATTAATATATATCAAGTATTCCTACCATTAAAATTGTGAGATATCAACTGTTTACTTCCCGTTTGAAGCTATCTAAAAGATCCACCGAGCCATATCCCCGTTCCAAGTGCAGGTCTCTACTCTATATACAGGATGCGGTCTGGAAAAGCTGCTCGTGTGAGCAAGCAAACTAGCCTTCAAGCGAAAAAAAAGTTTTACAATTTCATTTATTGAATGGTTTTGAGGAATCGTTAATTTCTGAAGTAGATTCGCGCTATATTCGCCATTTCAAAACCTCACTAAAACGGTATAACATTCCACCGCCTCAGGCGTATCTCTCTCCTCACCTTATCTCTTTGTCTGCAGGCGCATAGTGTCACATCTTTCACTCACCCATTTTTTGAAACACCCCCTAGCTACTTCCCTTCGCAGTGATACAATCGGACCGGTCGCAATAGTGGGCCCTATAATCTGTGTTTGAAGTGTTTTACTTTTGACCTTAAAATTTTTTCATCGAGAACATCAAGAAGAACGTTCTGCTTCCTTGTTAGCATCATCGTATAAAAAGTAATCAAAGGTGTTGAAAATTCAATAAAAAAATTGACAACCTGATACACCAAAAAAAATCGCTTTGTTTCTATTTTAAACTCTCTGAGTACTTTTAAATAGAATTCAGGCCCCGCAACCTGTTGAAAAAGTTTGATGATGGCTCTGGGTTTCACCACAAACAGCATTCACGCCAAACTTGATGACTTGAGCCTTAGTTCTCCCACACTAGAACCACAGGAATCCACGTCGCCTAAGGTTGAGCCATTTTCTACGAAATCGCTTCTTTCGAAGTCTTTGGCGGGCGACTCATCATTCCGTCATAAACCTCCTTCTCCTCAAATGTATTCTAGCATTGATGCTGTCGGCGAACTTCGCGATGAGCATCCAGAGCCGCCTTTGTTGGCAACTTCTGTAGGCAATGACCTGGAGGGTCGCTTTCTTCCATCGTCATCGACGATCTCTTTACTTTCTCTCAGTAATAACAGTCATAACAATAGCGTGAGTAATATAGTCGCAAATGTTCCTACTGACGTTTTACAAACTACAGGTACAAGCATGATGGGAAATCCACCCCATTATCTCGAACAGCATTCAAACCAGAATAAGGTAATGGCGCAGACGTTTACGCCAACTAGCATTGAACGGGGCAACTCTTTCTCAAACCTACGGTCACGCAATTTCTTTAACCTTTCAGGACAACAAAGATTGCAACCATATCAAAAAGTTTCTTCGCCTGCTATTCCTAGCGGAGCGGAATTTGTGTCTTTCTCTAGTCCCCAAAACATCCCCTTAAAACGCAATTTCTCTTCTCTGTTTACTCCCTCCTCACCTAGTTTAGACCCAACATCAGTAGCCAACTCTCCATCTGGCTTTTGGTTAAATTCACAAACACCCCCTCGTTGTTCAAACACTGTCATAAAGGTTAAGGGCTCTACTACTTCATTTGGGAACAATTTCCAAACAACGCCACTGGCTGTAAATACCAGAACAGAAGATGAAGGCTCGCTTCATCTGGTTTCCAAACATATCAACATACAACGGTCCGGAGGAGATTCGCCGATTCTAAACCCAGTCCAAACGCCGATAGAAGATATGCCCATGACACCCTTGTATCTCAATTCAGATCCAAACTCATATTTTGTTTTAACAAACTCTCAATCTGGTCATCGAAATAGGACTAGTGTGTCATATGGGTTTAACACTGAAGGCATTGATGAAAAAGAAGAGTTTAACGAGAATCGGGATACGGATATGAATATGAAGTAAGGATTTTATGGAGTGGTTTTAAATAGGTTTTATAAATGCATTGAATGGAAAAATTTCAAGACTGAGTAAAACTCACTTAGTTACTTTGTTAACTTCGAAATACTTAACCCTTAAAGCCGGAGAATAATAGGTTTTGAAGCCATTTATTACTTGTCCGTTTTAGAAGTCTTACATTTTATTTATTAGTGATCTTTATCTGAATAAAAAATTCTTGATTCTCCTTTCGGAGCATCGGTCGTGAGGTATGCTCCGGATTAGGAATATATAATGAATAAGCACCATTGGAAGTACAATAAGAAACAATCTATTTGAGAAATGCTATTTTAAATCAATTTTAATTTGAAAGTTCACTAAATTCTTTTTTGCAGTTTCTTTATTTGGGTATTTTTAAGTTTCCACTCACATTTCCTCAAAAAACTTCATCAGCCAGCATTCACAAATAATACAAATTAAAAACCCAACTTTTAAAAGAAAGAAAAATTCAAAAATTAAGTTTGCATAAAAATCGCCAGTCAGTCAAGTATGGATTTATTCAGTTTGCAAATTCTGAAGAAAATTCTGACATACCTGGGTATTTCTTTTTTACGCTGGCGCTAAGAATTGGTCCCGCCTTATCGTATTTCTTTTGTACGTCTCCTATTAATACTATCAAAGATAGCATCTCGTTACCTTGACACCACCCTTCCTTAATTAAATATTCAAAAGAACAAAATCCTTTATACCAGCACGTGGAATTTAGAAAAATATCACAAAAAGCAAAATTATCTTCCACTTGACATCGCTTATCATATATCACGCCATCAAATGACCACTTACGAAGGTATGTTTCTAAACTCAAACTAAAAGGATTGAAATGCTTTAAACTATTTTGATGGAGACTATAATAGCTAAAACCATCAATGATGTAAAATATCCAGTACTAACCGCAGACGACCACAATATCATTAGAAATGAGGAGTTGCCTGAAGAAAGAGCCAGCCAAACTCTTTCAACTGTCCTTAACACCCTACTAAGCACCACGCTTCAGGTAAATGGAAACCCAATGAATGGCCGAGAAATCTTCGAAACAGCATTACGTGCCTTAGACTCCGGAGAAGGAAGCCTTGAAATCTCAGAGTACCTTCAGACACTTTCTGAACTCAATTTCAAAACTCAAGAGGGCGTGGATGACGAATTTTTAGATAACTTGGAACGAGTTGATGTTAAACTGCTTCCAGAAAATTCAGAGTGTCCAATTTGTACCTCTAAATTCGCTGATAATGAGTACCCATTATTAGTGAAGCTTCCGTGCCGCGTGCAAAATAATTGCAGAAAAGAACACATTTTTGATTTAGACTGTATAGCTCCATGGCTAAAGCTCCATTCTACATGTCCTTTGTGTCGGTTTGATGTGACGAAAGTAGCTGAAACACGTAAACTGAGGTTGGAGGAGGAATTACGTTTGGCAAGAGAAGAACTGGATTCAGACGAAGAAGACTGGGATCTTTATGGATAATCCTGAGCTTTAACAAAACTTTAGAATAGTACTTAATGACCATGTTATGATTTTTTTTTGATTTTTTTTGTAAGTTTAATGTTAAACTCGAATCCAAAAGAAAATAAAAGAGTAATTGTAGGAATCAAATTGATCTATGCATCCAAGAAGCATTTATGTTTTAGTCAATGAGAAGTATTCCTTGAACAGATGAATTGTTTCTATCATACATTACTATTTACATTACTTCTCAAAAGCCTTCTTGAACTCCTCGGACTGCAACAACTCTTGGACCTTCTTGGATACAGGGTCCGTAGAGCCCTCAGTGTACGCACTCAGCAATTGGATGTCGCTTGCTTCTAACTTGGCAAGCTTATCTGCGAAATCAAGAGATTCCAGAGTGTGTATTTGAGCTTCGTACTTAACACCCTCAATGGCGTTCTTGTTAATGTAAGAAATCCACAAGTCCAAAACCTCTGGGTTAGCGTCATAAGCAGTCAATCCCTGGTGGTATGTAACTCTCCACCAATTCTCCTTCGACTTGGCTTGTGCGAAAGGTGATCTGATGATAGTATACAATCTTTTCTGGGTCTTCTTCATCTCGATCTTAGAGCAGGGAATTCCCAAGTAGAAGGCAGCTCTGGCGGCGAATTCGGAAGCTCTTAATAAATCATCCTTGTCATAACCCTTGAATGAGAGCTCGGCTACCTTGTCTCCATGAGTCTGTGGAAGACGCAAAGGCTTATATTGTAATAACTCGACATTAAGTGGGATTGGAGTGCTGGAAACGGTAGCAAAATCATCCTTGATAATTTTTGGCTCGAACTCTGATTGCTTGTTTAAAAGCGTTTCCCTGAACTCTTGGTTCTGAGCTCTCTCTTCCTTTTTCTTGGCCACAAACTCATCAGGAGAAAGAAATTTTTTGGACAGAGGCGTGGTGGCCTTACTCAAGCGCGAAATGGCACCAAACAGACGTACGAATGTCCGCAGCCTCGAGTATTGTGAAAGCATTGGTTTGGTAGTAGTCAAGTACCAAATAATTTTTCAATGTATGGACGGTCACGTGATAAAACTGACATAACCTATTAATTAACTATTTCGGTTCGATAAATTTATATCCGAAGCAAATAATAAAGTTGAAGTTTAAATATGTAAACTTTTTTATATGAACTTTTCCGTGAAACTTCTAGATTTGATAATGGTTGTTTCTGGGTGAGTGCAAGTCGAACTAGACGGGAGATTCAGATCGGATTCACCGCAATAAATACAAACTAGGTTATTTGGAAAGTATATTTCTTTCAAGGCATGAATATTCAACATTACCCTCGTTCTTTTGCTAAGGCCGAAGCCCCATCATCAAGACAAGAAGGCAATTATCGCCTTGAATCCATCCAGCAAAACTTTGGAAGATTTATCTCTATACGTAAATTACAGAGAATTGTTCGATCAATTTCTGAATATGTAAGTATTCATTGCAGTCTTTAGTTGCAGCCAATTTATTTAATTTCATAAGCCTGTATGCTTTTCTCTACTGCGACTAGAGTCTCATCGGAGCTCTACCAGAAGTAACCATAGGAGCTCCAAATCGAGCTATAGGCCAAATTCTGTAAATATTTCAGCCTACTCGATCTCTCTAAGGAATATAAGTCACTTGACAACCTTCTCGTTATTTGTGTAATTTCCCCAATTTGTGCCGCTTGCCTTCAATTACCTTCTTTCTTAGTCATAATCAAGATTTGAAATGGGAAAGGCCAGTAAAGATAAAAGGGATCTCTACTATAGAAGAGCAAAAGAGGAAGGCTACCGTGCCCGTTCTGCATTCAAGCTCCTTCAGATTAATGAAGAGTTCAATATCTTCTCAGGTGTCAAAAGAGTAGTTGATCTCTGTGCTGCACCAGGATCGTGGTCTCAAGTGCTTAGTAAAGAATTGAACAAAAATGTCACCGATGAATCTAGTGAGCGAGCGAAGATTGTCGCTGTGGATTTACAACCAATGACACCTATTGATGGAGTCACATGTTTACAAGCAGATATCACACACCCAAAAACACTCCAAAAGATCTTAGAGCTTTTTGGTGGTGAACCTGCTGACTTCGTTTGCAGTGACGGCGCTCCTGATGTTACGGGTCTACATGACTTAGACGAATATATTCAAGCGCAGTTAGTGCTTTGTGCATTGCAATTGACTACTTGTATTCTTCGACCTGGTGGAACCTTTGTTGCCAAAATCTTCCGTGGAAGAGATATAGATTTGCTTTACAGCCAGTTGAGCTACTTATTTGAAGATGTTGTATGTGCAAAACCACGGTCTTCGAGAGGTACATCTCTTGAAGCCTTTATTGTTTGTCAAGGATACCAACCAAGACCAGGTTGGAACCCTAAGCTCGACCTAACAAAGTCAACTGAAGAATTCTTCGAGAACGCAGGAATTGGAAAGAGTTACATTGCTGAAAATATGTCCTTCCCAGAGGGAGAGGAGAGAAGTATAGCAAAGTTCGTTGCTTGTGGAGACTTGGATGATGGAGACTCGGATGCTACATACGTTTTGAATGATAATGAGAGAAAGAGAAACTTGGAACCAGTGCAATTACCTACTGCGCCTCCATATAAGAAAGCGCTAGAACTTAAGAGAAGTGGTGGAATGAACAAGTGATTTATCTTTCAAAAGTATATAACTGTACATTAGATTGAGGATAGACAATTAAAGTCATTTAGAGATTACCGAGCGTATCTGTATGTCATCGGAATTGTAATGAAATGTAGAAAATAGCAGGTAAGTAAGAAGAACTTACTCAAGCTTCTGAGCAAAACTATCGAAATCATTTACATTTCATACTTTGAAAAGTAAACTACAACGAGCTAAAGTACAAATAATTGTGCATTCTAACTAAGCAGTGGTAGCCTCATCACCCTTGACAAGTGCATCTGGCTTCAAGGTTGGGAACAACAAAACCTCTCTAATGGTGTTAGAGTTGGTTAAGAACATGGCCAATCTATCAATACCACATCCCCAACCAGCAGTAGGTGGCAAACCGTACTCCAAAGCATTACAGAAAACCTCGTCAACCATTTGAGCCTCGTCATCACCTTGATCCTTTTGTCTGGCTTGCTCCTCGAATCTAGCTCTTTGGTCAAATGGATCGTTCAACTCGGTGTAGGCGTTACAGATCTCCTTGGTGGCAACGAAAACCTCAAAACGCTCACACAAACCTGGAATGTCTCTGTGCTTCTTAGCCAATGGAGACATCATTTGTGGGTGACCGAAGATGAAGGTTGGGTTAATAGAGGCATCCTCCAACTCACCAACCAACTTGTCCAACATACGGGCGTTGGTCAAAGGAGGAGAACAGTCGATCTTGTTGTCAATAAGAATTTGCTTCAAGAACTTACCAGTCTCCTCGGTGTGCAATTCATCTCCAGATGGGAATTTGACGTTGTAGACCTTCTCCAACTCTTCAATCATGTTAACTCTCTTCCATGGACGGGAGAAGTCCAAGATCATTGGCTCCTTGTCTGGACCATCAGCATGGTAAGTGATCTTGTAGTCACCAGTGATTTCCTTGACCATCTCGGAGAACAACAACTCGGTCATGTCCATCAAGTCGTAAACATCAGCATATGCTTGATAGAACTCACAAGTGGTGAACTCAGGGTTGTGGGTCATGTCAATACCTTCGTTTCTGAATTGACGACCAATTTCATAAACTCTGTCCATACCTCCAACAACCAACTCCTTCAAGAACAACTCAGGGGCGATTCTCATGTACATTTGCATGTCCAAGTCGTTGTGGTGAGTAATGAAAGGCTTAGCAGTGGCACCACCAGCAATGACGTTCAAGATTGGAGTCTCAACCTCAACGAAGTCTCTGTTGTCCAAGAAACGACGAATGTAAGAGATAATAGCGGATCTGACTCTAAATCTGTCTCTGACATCATCATTAACAATCAAGTCCAAGTAACGCTTTCTGTAACGGGCTTCTTGGTCCTTGAAACCGTAATGCTCAGTTGGCAACATGTGCAAACATGGAGTCAACAATTGGATGGACTTGGCGAACACAGAAATCTCACCCTCACCACCCTTTGCTGGGGAAGTTCTTCCTGGGTAACCAGTAACACCGATGATATCACCTCTTCTCAAGTTGTCGTGTTGAGTCTCGTAGATCTCCAACAGCTCAGCGTCTTGAGCTTGAGCCATGATTTGAACCTGAACACCGTCACCCTTCAATACGTAGAAACGCAACTTAGAACCAGACTCTCTCTTGGTCATGATACGACCGGTAAGCTTAACCTCGACATCCTCCAAAGTCTCACCTCTCTTTAAGTCAGCGTATTTCTTTGTGAACTCAGGAACGGTCATGGTACGATGGTACTTGTGAGGGTAAGGGTTAAGAGCACTAGAGTCCTTATCGTTGGCCTTTCTGTACTCATCGATTTGACGAGAACGGATGTCGTAGTACTGGTTAGGGTTCAAGTCAGCCATGATATCCTTCTTCTTTGGCTGCTTGTTGGCGTTGGCAGCAGCCTTCTCGGCCTTCTTGGCCTCCAATTGTCTGAGCTTCTGTCTCTTCTTCAACTCAGTCTTGGAAACTTGCTCGCCGGTGGCCTCATCCAAGTATAACTTGGCGGCTTGTTGTGCGACTTCAGCTACGGGATCGGACATGATGGTGGTATAAAATTTTCAATGACAGAGAGAGAGATAAGTTGAGGTATGGAGATGGTGAGGCCTGAAAGCAGGAGGAAGGGCAAGCAAAAAAGAAAAATTTCAAAACGAAAGAAGAGCAATTTTATTAAAAATTTTTTGAATTTTTTTTTTAATTTGTTTGATGTTAGATTATTGATGATTCGGGTTTGGTGTTTCGTATGAGTCAATGCACAGAAACCGCTATGATTACAGGTGAATTTTATGACAAATGATCTCAAAATATAAACAAGATTGTACAAAAACAAAAGACTAATTAAGTTCTGAATTTCAAGTTTTAATTGTATTTCACTTATCATTTGCAAAGAGTTATTGTTAGATGCTCTTACTGTGCCCTCATAGAACATGAATTGCGAGCAAACATAGATTAAGTTACCAATTGAAACTAGTAATGTAGTTCCTATTTTCAACTCGTCATTTTATAGAAAACAGTAATAAGCTTATTTGCGAAACTCCCCTACTACCCGCTATCTATCAGCTCAATCTTGATCTATTCTCCGCCCAGACATCGCCACTTTTGTAGAAAACAAAACTGAAATTTGAGAAAAAGACAAAATTGAAATGAGAGGATTTAATTTTTACTGTATTAAAAAAAAAAACGGAGCTTTTGTTGTCATCAAGTTTAACTCCTTGCAGAGTTAGGTGGGAGGTACAGGTTTACCATGGTAGTTGAAAATTTTCGATGTCTCTCACTTAATCAACCATCAAATGTCTGCCAACAAAGTGTCTAAGACCCCGGAGACGCCTACCGTCTCCACTGTTATTCTTGAGGGTTCTGTTTTATTATCTATCGTAAGACACACGTCTGAAAACTACCCTTCGCTTTACTCTGGCTCTCTCTTGGGTTTTGAAAACGAACAAGAGGTCACCGTCTCCCACGCATACCCATTTCCTTACCCAGATCAATATGAGGGCGGCTCTTTGCGCTCTCGTGGCGGTAACAAGTACCAAAAGGAAATTTTGGACGCTTTGCAAAGCTTAGATGAAGGTGTCGAATTCTTAGGATGGTTCCAATCTACCATCTCTGGTAACTTCGTGAGTCCTCAGCTCATTGAGGCATTGGCTCAACAACAATTGGCCAACAAGAACGCATTTATTTTGATTCACAACATGGCCTCGATCGGCAAGGAGGTCCAGTTGAAGGCATTGAGATTGTCTCTGAACTTCTTAGCCACTTACACGCAGGGTTCGTGGAAGACCAAGGACTTGGAAGAGAACAAGTTGTCTTACTTCAACATTTTCGACGAGCTTAAAGTCGAGATCCACAACCAGCACTTGGTCAACTTGTTCTTGGTAGACAATGCTACCGCAGACAATGCTAGTGCACCAGACAGCTTGACATTTAACTCGAACACCAACATCACTACTCAATTGTTGGAGAATTTGTACAACCAAATTGACTCGTACAACTTTGACCAGACTAACTTCAACTACTACCAAAGACAGTTGCAAAAAGAGCACACCAAAATTCTTCAATGGAAACAAACTAGAAAGGCTGAGAACTTCGAGCGCGCTAAAGTTGGTGAGCCAGAACTCGATACTGAGGAATGGAAGCAGCTTTTCAAGTTGCCTACCGGCCCATCCAGGCTCAATAACACTCTCTACTCGAGAGCTATTGACGAATTTGCAGATGACATTTTGAAGCAGTGCGACGAGGAGTTGATAAAGAGTTTTGCCATCGAAAGAAAGTTGACCGCTTCATCGGTGTAAGTGTATAATAACATGGTTTGGAATTGAAAATTGTAGGAGATGTAGGAATAATAATGATATGAATAGACGACGAGAATACAATCTATAGTGCATAAGCCATTTCAAGTCCCCCATTCCCTCTCCAAAAAAAAAAAAACAAACAACACCTTAACAATCTTTATTTTTTATACCATTTCCATTTTATAAAATAAATTCAATTTGGTAACAAACGCGATGCGCATTTTGTATTATCTCGAGACTTAATGTCCCAGAAGACTACATATAATTCAAATCATAACACAACTTCATCAAGATGAGTTCGAATGATTACAAAGTCATGGCCGTCCTAACGGAGCATATGGGATTTCCTCCCATTACACTTATCGATGAGGTAATCAACGCTGTAAATGAAATCATGGGAAAGGCGTTGCTTGGACTTGAAAAGTACCTTATTAGGCAACGAGATCGTCAACTCACAGTGCATGATTGTTACATCGAACCGCCAAAAGAAGGAGAACCAGTAGACGAAAAAGAAATAGAGGAAAAAAAGAAAAAAGCAAAAGCCTTAGAGGAAGCAAACGTTGTGTTTAGCTTAGAGGACATAGGATCGTGCTTAGCTCTGTTAGAGACATTGTGCCACTCCAATCTAGATAAGAACTTTGACAAATTCGAATTATACACTCTAAGAAATATCCTCACAATTCCGAAAGATTTAGTACACGAAGGCTGGATTCGTTTGAAACATCAAGACTACTTAGATTCGTATGGGAAATTGCCACTGTCGTCAAAGGAAGACGACGAGAAACTACAGCAATTGGTGACCAATATCAATATGGAACTTCACATTCGGAAAATCTTGAGGCTTCAAGTCTCCAAAGCAACGGCAATTATACGCTCATTGAAACAATATAAATCTTCCATTGAGGGGCTAATGCTGGCGCATGCAAACAAACAATTGAAGCCCGAGGTAGTAAAATTGCTTCAGGAGAATCTTGATCCAATAAATGAAAACGTGTACTATCTTCTATCACAGGTCAGCGAGCTCGTTCTGCAAGTCCTAAAACTCAATGACAAAATTCTGAGAGGCAGAAATGGAACTGACCCAGGGGAAGTCCAATTTAAACCAAGTTCACGTGATATGTACATTGAGGATAAGACACATATTTTATTGGAAAAAATCGGTTTGTATCAGGAGAATCGGCAGGCCCGGCGCTCTGTGACCGGTATTAGTAAGTAGTGAATTGGTGTATTTAGCTCTTGAAAAGTTTAAGATTCGGTGAAAATGTAGAATACTTCAAGGTTTTGAAGAACCTTTACATGAATCTCTGTTTTTTGTATTTAGCTATTACAACATGTTTTACCAGCCGCATTGTATCTTAGGGAAGCGAGATAATTCAACGCATGATTCAAACTTAAATGAATTGATATGTCAGCAGATTTATACTTCAAAAATTTCCTCTCTATGATCTTCTTAGATACTCTAGTCGCTTGAATTGTCAGTTCGTTCAATCAATACTTAGGGTGCATAAAACAAACACAACAAGAATTCCCAAACAGAAAAAAAAATTGAAATGACAACAATTATTCTTTTGAAGTTCTCTTACTGAAAATAAAAATTGTTTATAAATTTTAAATTGTGACTTTCCATCACCTCCCCCACAGACAGCCAATTACAAGCATCCACCTCGTAATCACAAATTAACGACACCAACAATATGGCTGGAACCTTGAAGCAAGACCCCGCCTTCGAGCGGTTTAACGTGGCCAAGGAGAAGATGGGCCACTACTTCCGTCTCAAGCCCAGATCCGCCCTTACAAACATCCTTTTCATGGGCATCATCCCCATCGGTTTGACCGTGTGGTCTTACAACACAGAGGGAACTTACTCCTTGAACAAAATGTACAGAACTGAGCCTGTGTTGACCCCTGAGTATGTGCCAAGAAAGAAGGATTTGTAGATTGTATAGTGAATGAATATTCAAAAGAGTCTTTGTAGAGAAGGCAAGATACGAGAAGAGTGAAGAAGCAGTGAGAGAATACAAGATTTATACCCGAAAGAGTTAATTTGAGTTTAAAGTTTGAATATCAGATAAAGAGCTATGTGATGGATTTGACGGAATGTGTAGAATGAATGTGTAGAATGAATAGTTTCGAAGCTCAATACTGCAAGACTTCCAAGCTTAGGCATTCATGGAGAACATTTAATTGACTCTCAGCAGTGAAACATAGAATAAAAACGATCCAAAATGGTGAATCTGAAGATAGCAGTAACTCTAGCTTATTTTTACATTCACATATTTCTATTGATACATTAACAAAGGTCTCTAGTTATTGACCGTAGGATATGAACCCCTTGATGGGGAAGTTTTAACAACCAAAACACACAACTAACTATTGAGCATATCATCGAATAAACCCTTTTCTAATTCATCGTTCCATCGCTTTTCCGATTAGCTTCTATCATTTATGATTTTTTACAATCGTCGATTATACAACTGTTAATTTCATCGATCATCCGGTTCTTTCATCATTTCTTTTGAGGTAGTTGGAAGGACAGAAGGCCAGACTCCATATTCTTAAGCATCTTTATCGAATTTTTTGACAATTGGCGGCCCAAATTAGGTGCCGTCTTTGTCTTTCGAAGAGGGGGTTTTGTAGATGCTTTTGTAGTTTTTGAGATTGATCGTCTCTTCTGAAGGCTCGTGATACTAAGTCTCTTCAGAACTTCGGCAGTTTCGTCTTGGAAGGCAAAATTACCTTCCGAGACACGAAACTCATTGGAGCAATCCTCTAAAGAGAACATGGGGCCAGCTGAGTTCCCATTGTCTGAATAGTTGTAATTTAAAGAATTTTGCGACCGGCGCGATTTAGGAGATTCTCCCAGAATTGTTGATGCTGGAGACCTTGACGACTTCTTTGCAGGACTGGAAAATGATGTGATATTCGTGTCAACCATCATTTTGAGCTCCTGACGAACTTTCTCGTTGCGAGGTCGAGATTCTTCCAACTCAAGCAATTGAGAGATCTCCTCATCGTTTCCGTCAGCACGAACGAAACGCCAGCTTTCGTCCTCATTGATATTGATAAAGGGGTCGTCAGCAATGAGATCATCAAACATCGTCTGTCCAGAAATCTCAGAAGAGAAATTTGTGTTCTGTACTAGCGACGAAGTCCCCATTAATAAGGGCGATCCATCGTCTATCGAATCAACGACAACCCTATCTAGTGGAATTTGACGAGTATTTTCAGCGGACACTGTTCTTCTCGAATAAAGGTGCACTGATGGGGTGAGATTAGCCGGGTTCTTGTGATAATTTCTATTTGAGCCAGCATTGACTACAGGAACGTGTGGTTGAGATTCTATAGCCTCCCCATGTCCCGAGAAGGGAGCGGGCGAGGAAGTATTGTGCTGTGCGTAGTTGTGTCCATAGAATTGTGTCTCATAAGTTCCACTAAGCAGATTATTTTGAGAGTGTCCTTCCGGGAAAGGCATATTGTGAGCGCCATCGTAAGCATTTAGACCCTCACATACGGACGGGTTGCGCACCTTCGCGAAATCAGGACGCATGAATAATTCAGGTGTAGGAAATTGTTCCATAGCATCGAACGTTGTTGATGGGGTCGCAAGCATATGATTGACAGAAGCATATAACGGGCTCACAGGAGAAAAGGCACTTGATGATTGATTAGCAGGGGTCTGTAAGTAAGAGAAATCAAATTCTGAAGATTGGTTGTAGCCCTGGTACTCAGTTGGAGGATGCGGAGTCGCTTTAGAGTGCGGTTGCATTGGTGTTTCAGACCACATCAATTCGTACTCAGGAGACATTCTCGAGCCAGGATGTTGGTGCACCGATTGGTGATATGGTATTGACATTCTAATTATTAAAGATGGTATAGGGTATCAGATGCTTCAAAAGAAGGCACCGTTCCTTAATTGATTTAAGTGTTCTAGCGTGGTAGTAACGTGGAATTTAAGATAGGTCGGTAGTAAGGCTGGTAGTAAGGCGCTGTGGAGTCAGCGGGGAATGGCTCAAAATTAGCAAAAGTGCGAAATCTGGGAAGCAAATTCGACAAAATTTGTTTTTTCGAAAATAATCAGGAAGTTCAAGTGGAAAAAAGGACAGAGACGACTTGAATTTTGGTCAGAGATATTATTCGTCTTAAAACTCCCAAGCAATGTTCTTCGAGATATGAAACAGATAAGGCAGAGGTGAAGTGTCCACGATAAAGTAAGGTTAGGCTCCCTACTTGCAAATAAATGATAGGACGAGAGACTCCAATCAAATTGCAATTATAGTTGTTGTATTAAGTTCAACAATATATTTATTTAAGCTTCTATCTGGTATCAACTTGAGTTTTTTTTAGCAGCTTCTTCACTAGATCTTCAAAGTAAAATGTTGCCTTGTGACGGTGTCTTGCCAAATATCCGTTGTCTCAGACTAAATTGAAAAGAATCTAAAAAAGTTTTAGTTAGGTAAGTCACTTTGACAGCTCAAGTCGGTTTTATCTCTTTCTTAAAGCTGGGCGACGCATGTGGTCTGCACGTTATCTGCACACCTGCATGAACGTTTTGTTCCGTGTGTGGCCAAAGTTCAGCAGTCGAACCTTCGGAGGTAACTTTGACACTTGTAAATATGTCGTAATTAGATCCGGAGAAATATATCTTTGCTGTCAATCCATCGAATCTTTTTTCCACCCGTCGCTGGCTATAGCACACTTAAATGAGCCAGGTTAAGTAACCTCCGGTCAAAGCTGGCTGCGAAATGCTGTATGCAGTCTGAATATATGACTTCTAGGCACATAAATGTTAAGTTTTGTGAGCTCCCTACCGATCTTTCAAGGAAATTTCACCATTTTTTTTGACCGCACAGAACAAAGTGCCCTCCATATTGTATTTAGTGATCTCAATGTAGTCATCTTCAGCCTAGAGGCCACAAGCGAGAGACTTGGACAGATATTCTCCATGGACTCCTGCACCTCGCCTGGACCCTGAGAAATAGAAAGCAAGCCTTTCTGCAGGATCATTCGGTCTGGATTCTGCAAATGGAAGAGAGCAGCCTGCTCATACTTCTGTGTCGCTGGCTTCCGCATGTGGGTATCATGCCGAAGAAACGCCTCACACAATTCAACGTTAGTGAATGCTGCATGGAGGTGAAAAATGGCGTTTTAATGCGCACTCCAGGTCTTTCTACAAGGCAGCCTTGACACAAGCTCCCGGCACATGGTGGCGTCATTATGATCAAGTGCTCCATTGCTTAGAGCCTAGGCACCTTTAATGAATACGAGGTAGACGTCATTCACTTGAAAGTGGTTTTTTTCTTCACGTAACGATGTTGTCTGTCAAGAACGAGTGTGCTCTGTACCGGGTTTAATTGAAAGCTTGTAATTTAGGTCAATAAATGCCGCTCTGACCAATTTAGTCCAGCATTTATTGTAGGCGCACGATCTAGTAGCAGCTCACTTCTTTGAGGCATGCTTACTAAAAAACGACTCGTGAGCGTAAGCGGTGAGACCGGCGTTCGAACATGGTGTAGCTTTTGCTTCCGTACCGCTAGAAGACGGTTACTGAATTTTTATTCGCTATACCCACTAAATCATGTGGTTCAGTAGGTCTCTGTAATTAGAATCACAACTCGTTGATTTCTTGACTTGAGGCCAATAACTCTACTCCATTAAACCCCCCATCCCAGAAATCTGACCATTGAATCAGCCCCAAGGACTTACACCCAAGGACTTAGACCCAAGCACTTATCTCCGTATCTCCGGTCCTTGGTTCTCCATGGGTAGACACAGAAGCTAACAATGCAGGGTTAGTGCTTAAGAATACATGCTAATTCGTCTTATTACGAACTTCGTATGTCTCGGACTGCACCACCGCATGTGCGTTGAGTTATGTTCAATAGTGGACCCGTCTCTGCATACCAGACTGGGAAAACACATTGAAGCTCGAAAATTTGCAAGTACAGCATCTGGAGTCCCCATTTTCATTTTTTATTCAAATTGTTCTGGCCGAAGCAAGGGCGCCGGATTGGGATATTCACTACCCCGACAGTCAAAGTCCAATAGTGCTTAGTACAAATTTTAAAACGCCTGGATCCGATATACAAGTCATTACTTCATGCAATATCAGACCAGACTCTGCGGTGATTGGATGGACTAAGAGTTCAAGAATAAATATAGAAGGTGGGGAGGGTATGGGCAGCTCTCAACATCCAAGGCGATTAGATAAGACCTGGAAATTGCTTGCTTTGAACAACGATGTATGAAGGGTTTTTCTTTTTCAATCTTGCCCAAGTTTTGTTATTGGAAAAATTTAAGTCATTACTAACTTCACTTGGGAAAAGCAGGCGTCACGTAGCTGCCGTTGCGACAATGTAAGGCAAAAAGGCATAAATTATTTTTCTTTCATAAAAAAAAATAATTGAACAAAATAATGAAAGACCTCATGAAGGAAATAACCCGAAAAAGATTACTCGAAGTAGACAGCTCCGGACTTTGCTCTCATATAGGCGCCTATAACCTTTAACCATTTGTTATTTTTAACGAGCGGCTATTATCAAACCTTCTAATATCACAGATTTTAAATTAATCATTAAATCTACATTTTCATTTCATGAAACCAAAATATATTCCTGCAAACCATGGTTGCAAATCCCCGTAGCCATTTGTCCCTCTATAATACCAACCGGACCCATTAAAAATAGCCAAAAAAAGCTGCGCTTCGCAGCAGCGGAGAAGATAAAGTAAATAATTAACAAAACAATAAAAAAGTAAACCAAACTAAATAGCAGAAGTAAACACCAGGCGGCGCATGTAGTAATAACATCAAGCCACCAAATAATACCAGTAGTGACTCGTAAACCAACAATAATGGCATTGATAAGCCCAATGTTGGGGAAGTTATTGAAAGTTTCTAAAATTCAGTGGGAGATCACTGAAATGAACTAAAGATACTTCAGGAAGTGTTCGTCGTTGAGCCAGCCAACCTTCTCAAATGCAGCGAAAAGGCGACTGGCCTTGTTAACGTCAATACGACAAGCCTTTTGAGCGTCTGTTCTACGGAAAGGCATATCGCTGCGCAATCGGGTGACCTTCTCACTAAAGAGACGTCTCTTGGAGTCGAGATAAACGTTACATGGCAATCTTAAGGTTGACGCCAAAATGACCTCAGCAGGATGTAATTTCTCTGCATCGGGATCGGTACGAAGATCCATAGGCTGGCCCTTCCACTCGATCTTGAGACATCTGCTGTTTCCCTTAGGTAAAGTAAGAGTAGCATCAGGAGAATAATCAGGAATATTCTCGTCAATGAGAGCAGCTTGTTGAGCTGCCAAAGGCGACCCAACGTACAGAGGTTCCTTTTTAACCTTTCTTCTCTTAGGAGGCAGAGAAGGAGCGGGGGTCTGATCAGTATCAATCTCGGAAAGAGAAACCAGGCTCTCTTTTACAACTCTACGGGTTCTGACACGTTCAACTGACTCAGAGTCAGAGTCAGACCCAGACAGCTGATTTCTCTTTTTCTGAGAATTAGCGCGATCTGCTCTTCTCTCAGACAATCTCATTGAGTGACCATGGTGAGAATTAGAAGAGGAGACAGAGTATTGGTTTAAAAAACGCAAGTGTCTTTCCTTGTAGTCTGCAGAAACGTTTTTCCAAGGACATACTTTGAGGGAGTAGCTGCGGTAATCCTCAATTCTAAAAGGCTGAATGGTATCAATGTAACTTTTTTGCGAGCTCAAAACAGGCTCCTCGGCTACAGGCTCCTTACGGTAAGGAGACAATGGAGGAGACAAAATATCATGATTGGAGCTTGTTGACTCATTGGCGTTGCTGAATGAGGGCTTTTGAGCGAATGGAGATACTTGCGCTAAATTACGGGATTCCTCTTGAATGTTTTGAGGAGTGAGGCAGCCTTCTCTCTGGCCAAGGGTTCTAGAAAGTGGTTGGAATAAAATCGCCATGTTGATTTTTTTTTTATTTTTGAATTAGAATGGAAAGAATAAAATTTATGTGAAGATTTTTTATCGTACTTTTTTTTTCTTTAAATTGGATAATTTTCTTTGAGAATAATGTTGACAATTAGTTGGATTTTGGACTGTTTGCGTCTGCTTCTTCTTGCGGGACTCTCCTTTTTTGATAAGAACTTTGTTTTCAGAACAAAAAAAGTCCGATAAGAAGAGGATCTGTGTTATATATAAAAGAGTGATGCCCGTTTGGTGTCATGCTGAAAATGGAAAAGCTAGAGTGTACATAGCGTTTCATGTAGGGAGAAGAATTTCTTTTTTCCTGCACGCCATATGCCGATACGGATCTCTGTTTTCGGCTATATCTCTCGCAAAAAAGCTGCAAAGACGCAATATCTGGGCCAAGACACTGTTGGTGGCCAATTCTATGGGAATTACAGCTTTAAATGAGACTTTAGCTTCAAAATTGTGTCTATTCTGCGGAATACCACGAGTGAAGACCGCGAAATGTAGGTCATCACGAGCCTGCATACACATCGGGTGCTGTCACATAAGGTGTGATTAGTGCATATCATATGTAGAATGTATCCTGTCTGCAGGTGTCAGGCTCTGTTAAAACCTGGAGCACATATCAAGCTTTAAACGAGATCGGAAGAACACCGATTCTACAATTGTAAGAGGGTCGGCATAATTACTTAAATTTGATGCAATTGCGCTTAGTTGAGAAAGCATTGAGAATTCAGCGTTCGAATTGAAGCTACAATGGCTACGTGGACTGTCTAGATCGCGGTCAAAATTTTTTTTGTATATGCATTCTGCAGGACAGGGATGGCGCATCTCAACGTCCGCCGTGCGGCGTGAGGAATAGAGAAAAAGCGAATTTGGACAGAGATTCACATGCGATAAAGAAACGTTGATCAAAAAAGCGTAATGCAAGATCGCAATTTTATCTTCAAGCTTTTCTACAGCGAAATTGGCTGGACAACTGAGTGGTTTCCAGCGACTGTTTTGAATTTGTATCCTGTACATAGACGTTGTGACGGTCTTATCAGTCCGTGACTGCGAGAATCACGTGTCCGGTAAGCTAGAACGGAGTGTAGATAATTGGCTGCGAAAAAAGAACTTTGTCGCCGGGGCGTGCGTCCGAAAGCCAAGAACAGGCGCTCCTAACAATTACTAGTCTAGTTCACTTATTTTCGTATTCGGGTTTCCGCATGTGGCCTCGCTTGGACGCCTTGAGTCACATTCAGATCATAACCGAAGGTGATACGAATCGTGGAGGCGACAAATCGAAAGATAGGGTAATTCCAGAGATTGTTGCATAGTTGTGATGTGAGTTCGTGCTTCGTCCAACAATGATAACCAGATTGGGTTACTTCTCGCATGTTTCGTCTGAGAATAATATACTAAGATGGGTTACTTCTCGCATGTTTCTTTCACTTAATCGATTGAAGTTGGCGCTTGCATCAGCCACATC
Organism: Australozyma nongkhaiensis; assembly: GCA_030563825.1. NCBI lineage: Eukaryota > Fungi > Ascomycota > Pichiomycetes > Serinales > Metschnikowiaceae > Australozyma > Australozyma nongkhaiensis. The sequence continues at coordinate 156,478 of JAJMKF010000006.1, read as the reverse complement.
AGATTAGCACTGATTTGTAATTCAATGTAGATAAAGGGTCTCATTTGAAGAATTTAAGTGAAATTTTTATGATCATTTAAATTCTACTGTTTTCAATCTGTTAAAAGGCCAAGCTTAGATCACCTAGGACAACCAAGGAAGACTGATCCCAGGATATTTGTCCGATATCAACCCTGGCATTTCGAATTTTTCCCCTTTTTCTTCTTTCTTATTTCTTCTTTTTTCTTTTTTCCTTTCGGTTACTTTTGTACTACGATAATTCTTTTCTCTCACGAAATGTCGGTGTAGTTCTTTGTCTTCAACCCATATCAAGTGACATACATCAATAAGTATCAGAAATTTTAGAAGAAAAATTTAAAGAGAAATTGTCAAAACTCGATATCTAAAAATTGAACTCAATTATTTTTCTTTATCAAAAAAAATCCCTTACCCCAGATTACCTTATCTCATCTCATCGCATCGCATCGCATCTCACGTCTTAGAACTTCAGACTATCCACACTCCCTTTAAGGGACTTAAGCCACAATACTTTCATATCTGATTTTTTCTAGAAGCATTTTCACACAAATCAGAACCATGTCTATATACAAGGGAAAGCTATGCTTAGCTCCGATGGTTCGCAGTGGCGAGCTCCCGATGCGGCTTATGGCGCTTCAATACGGCGCAGACTTGGTATGGTCCCCTGAGATCATCGATAGGAAAATTAGACTTTGCACAAGACTGGAGAACTCAAAACTAGGTACAATTGACTTCATTGATTCCACAAGACCCGGTCCAAAAGCGCCTATAATTTTCAGAACAAAGCGTTCTATTGAACAGGGAAAGTTGATCTTTCAGTTGGGGTCTGCAGATCCAGAAATAGCTGTTGAGGCAGCACTTAAGGTGATCGAAGATGTCGATGGAATAGATCTTAATTGTGGCTGTCCGAAACCGTTTTCTGTACATGGCGGTATGGGCGCGGCACTTCTCTCTACCCCAGAACTTCTTACGCTGATTCTTCGAAATTTAGTGGAGAAGGTGGGAAAGCCTTTTGGGAAACCAATAAGTGCCAAAATTAGACTCATGGATGCACTGGACTGTAAGCCTACCCTTGATTTAGTGGAGAAGATCTGCAATACCGGCATATCTAATCTCACCGTACATTGCAGAACAAGAGAAATGCGCAACCGTGAAGAACCTATTCGTAACTTTGTATCTGACATATTCTCAGTCACTAGCAAGCATAATGTTTCTTTGATAATCAATGGGGCTTTCAGATGTAAAAGTGAGTTTGAACAGTTCCGTAAGGAACTTGGAATAACCGAAATTGGCGGTATGATCGCCGAGGCAGCTGAATCAAACCCAACTGTCTTTAGCGATGCACCAAAACCATGGAAGCTTGTGGCAAAGGAATTTATAGATACATGCTTAGCCATAGACAACCACCCATCAAACACAAAATTTATCCTTTTAAATCAGGTGCCAGGAAAGTCAGAGTTCTACAAGAAATTCAGTAGAACGAAATCAAATGAGGAAATGAAGAAAGTTGCCGATCTTTTTGAAGATGATGGTGGAAAGATCCATATCCGTGTAATGCAGAAAGACAAGTTGTACGACTCATCACAACTACAATTTGAGGAGAAAAAGAGAGCTTCCAATGAAGAGATTTCTGCATCGAAAAGAACAAAGATTGCAGTTGTTGACAAAGAGCAAGCAAAAGAACAATTGGGCAAAACTGATGCTGCTTCAAATGAACAAGGTCACGAAAAGAGAATCGAGGTCGAGATTGATAATAAAGAGATTGAGGGGGGTTTGAAGACAGCAAAAATTGAGGTTATATAAGGTGAATCTATTAAACTGTCTTTCAGAGCATACAATATATCATCACGTATATAGTCACAGAACATCAACACGGGCTTGATTAAAAGGGTAATCAAGAAAAGCCACAAGTTTAAATGAAGGTAAATGACTCCACTTAATGTTTGCTGTAGTACTAATATCGAGGCTTTGATTATTATGAATTCCAGATACCTCCCTTTATATCTATGGTCGATGATATTATATCCAGACTTGCAAAGCTTCCTACTTAAGAGACTACGTTTTGAGATCAAATTTGTCACACAGACAAATCGATTAACTATACACCATGTTGACAGTCACTATATACAATGCCAACCACACTACTAACGGCGTACACTTCCGTCAACAAAACATAGCACTGATGTGATAGACAAGGACATAATTTAGCTTGTCTTCGAAATCAGGCCGATTAACAAAATTTCTAGTAAATGGAAAATATAGCTGTAACCCAGATTAACATTGTTGGGACAGCTAATTTAGTCGGAAAGAACGCGCTTCAAGGCACACCATGCGCCGGCACCAAGAGTAGTTAAAGCGGTCGAGTAAGCCATAGGTTTGACACCTGCAGCACTTCTGAATAAGGCACCAGTCAATGCTCCGGCACCAAGCGAGTTCCAGTCATCGTGCTTGCCTCTGAAGTGGTCTATGGTAGAGTCAAAGATGTTATAGATAAGTGCAAGAACACCGGCAGAGTTACCCATGAAAGGACCTCTTTTGGTGATGTGATTCAAAACAGTGTTCAATTTCAACTTACCACTGGAACCAGCAGGCAAGCTTTGCAAACCTTCAGTGAAACCATAACTTCCTCCCAATCCTAGACCGAGAAGATACATTGTACCGGTACCATAACATAAGTTATCACGCCAGTTACGAGCGGCGATAATACTAGAACCGTTTTCTAAGTCAGTCAACTGGTCATCTTCTAAGTCCATGTATTCAACACCCTTCTCCAAACCTGCCAAAGGATGCAACTTGGATGCATCTAAGGCACCAGGAGCGGAGATTATAGAGGCGACATCGGCGACCAGAGCAGGGTCAAATCCGAGTGTCAGTTGCGAAGAAGGTTTTTCTGTGCTTGAGCCGAAGAGCCACGACATTATATGGGAGGGTTATAGGAAAAGAGTAGTGAAATGAAATGATGAATTTTTCACCGTGTGCAGTATGTGGAGGCGATAGATTCAGTGGCGATATACATCATGTAAGGAAAACGAAAAACATTTAGAGTCAGCAAAAAGAGTTTATAAAATCTTAGTTTTGTTCTTTGTTGTTTCTTTCTTTTTTTTCTAGATTTTATAAAGTAGGATCCTCGACTCGTTTTATATTCATATCGTTTTTAAAAGCAATAGAGAGGGTAGAAGTGTTTTTCAAAAATTTATGAGTTTTTCTGAACTAACTTTTATAAGGCGTGTGGTTCTTATTCGAAGTATAAACTCCTGATCATTTTTTTTTTTATTTTTTTTGTTTTCATAGTAAGTCTTTCTGCGTTTATGATTATAGTGATCTTAGGAAGAACCTAAGGATTGAATTCGCTTTTGATATTAAACCATGGCTTACATAAAAAATGTTAAAGATGATACAACCGGGTTGTGTGAGCTAAAAATAGAGAAAAACTAGTGAAGGAACGCTGTGAAAATGTTCTATCATAAGAGTACAAGTTGCAACTTATACATTTGTTTAATGAATAGACCATGAAGTGCTGGCGCTTCAAATGAGTAAACTAGGCTGAAACAAAGGCGTAATGGGTATTGCTTTTGAATAAATGTTCGACGATGCTATTGTTGTAAATTCAGAAATTTATATAGGGTTTTCACTTATAGGAATTGTATTAGATGCCATTTATTTTCGCTGAATTTAATTTGGATAATAAATTTATTGTGCTTCATAATATTTCAATCCATAATGAAGAAGGGATGTCTACTACTCTTTAGTTGATTTGTAAATTTGCACAAAAAGTTTAGAGACCATGCTATAATTGAAAACTTAAGACGAAGCGGGTCAATATCAAAATTATTCGAGACAGGTTTAAACCGATTTTTTATTGACAAAAATAATTTCTTTCGAATAATGCATGATTTTACATGGCCCACTTGCTTGTGAGTGGCTGTATACAACTTTAAAGTTATATATTAGATATTGATGGCAAAGATATCATGCAAGTCAAGAGATTTGACAGAAGTTACGAGTAAGCTTCTCTTGACGAATGAGTTATGTGCCCTTTAAGACCCAAAAATTGATTATCTTGATAAATAGCCAGAGATAATGCGATACATGCCGCCTAGATGAATTCTATACCAAGTTCTAGATTTATTGTAAGTCATCTTGACTCCAAAAGTCGAAAAGTTTATAATCTTTAATTTTATGCAGTTAGTGGCACAAGAAGTACGAAATACGCGACTTTTACATAGTAATCAAGTAGACATACGAAGTTTAATAGAACCATGAATGAACTCATCAGCTAAATAAACACCCAAAAGCTTCCTCCAGCAAGAATTGTTAACCCGAATATTTCTTAAATATTTCTTAAAATAAATTAATGTCATGGGTATTTTAATTCGGTAATCTTTAGAGTAGACTAAGCAATTTAATTGATATGTTCACTTCAGTTCTATGGTGTCTATAGGGCAACTAGAATTGTTGGGTGCAAAACGTCACCACGGTGTGCATGTAAACACCACGAGTATACAGGTGCATTCACTTTATTACTGTAAAGAAAGCTAACACTACTGGAGCAACGAATCATAACAAACAATAATAAAAAGAAATTTCGAGTGAATATAATCATATTCTTAACTTATTATTCACTCTTTTTCAAAAAAAAGCACTGAGATTTCTTATCTATTCACAAGTTCTTATAGTTGCACAACAACGGTATACAGGCTAGTCGTTGTTGACGTAAGTATAACGTAACTAATTGACAGGTTTCATCCCGCGTAGATAAAATGCCAATGGCAATAGAATTGAGTTATTGGACACAATTTTCGGCCAGCGCCGAACAAGATTCCCTCAGACTTCACTGAAGTAGAATCGGCAGCATGTTTTATCAATGTGTTCCACACAATTGCAAATCCAGGAATTACAGTACTCTCTGCGTAAATGAACTATAATGAGAACGAGTCCCTATTCCTAGAAATACGGCTTCAAAACTCATTGGCTGCTCAAAGAAGTCACCAATAAAGCTATTCATTATGATACGGTTCAAATTAGGGGTGAAGATTTAAGCGGAGTTGCTTGAAGGATAGTAACAGAATCTCATCTTACACATAGTTATGTATAATACTCAGTTAAGCTACTTGATTTTATGCTCTCAGGACATTTGTAACGTACATCTCCATATTCATATCCATATCCCGATCCATATCCCGATCCATATCCATATCCATATCCATATCCCTGTCCGTATACAATTCCATGAACATATACAATTTTCATTAAAGAAGAATTGCTTTTCCTACGGTATCGCACCTTAATGGGTGTGTTTATTACTAGAAGTTGCACAAGTGCCTTTTACCCGCGACCCATCAATAATTTGCAGCCATTGCTGAAAAGGAACAATTGGTCTAGACTTCTCGAAAATTGAGATCATTACTATTGATACTAAAATGGAACTATTTAACGAATATGAAGATAGCACTACGGTAGGGAAAATAAAATTTAAACAAGAAATAAACTTACATTGGTGGCAGGTGACATCGATTACTTTTCAAGCCTAATTCTACAAGCAGTGCATCTCAGATACCTTGATTCTATGAAATAACAATATTTTGTATTTCCACCTTTTGTGAATGAACCTTTATATCAATTTATACTCACCATTGTTAATTCATCTTATATTTGTAGTGCGTAGTTGGTGGTGCAGCCGATCACTAAGATTTAAACCTGAAACACCCAAACTTCCAATCTTGACAACTCCGAAACACAGGTGAAATGTCTAATACATGAACTCCCGGAGCTCAAAAGGAGCCGGAATCGAAATCAAAACGAATTATCCATTCCTTTGAATTCATTTATTCTTTTTCGCAATTTCTTACGTCAACTGTCGTGCATAAAAACGAAGGCCAACTTTGTATCCAATTTGTTGGGAGATCAAAAAAAAATCCCAATACTGCACACAAGCGAACCCGTACCTTTCGCGCTCCCATCAAAATATAACCTCCCATAAATCCTCTTTCGCCGCCATTGCCATCTTGACGCTGTAAATCCAACAACATTTACGTGTCTTGTACTCAATCAGGTATGTTTTCTTTCACTCGCTAAATTGTGGTTTGAGGCCATTGACCGAGGGTTTGTTTCGCTTCTCAATTTACTTTTTTCACGCTTAATTTGACCAATTTACCCCATTTTGTCCCCAAATACTCGCTTCTCCAATCACAAATCTGTGAACATCAAGCCTACTTAATGCAAATCCTTATCCAATTCTTCCTGTGCCCGAATCTACCTCAAAATATGTTATTACAATTATTTTATGGGTATTCCAGCTTTCTCATCCACCATCTTTCTGAGTCCAAAGAGCAGATTCGTCTTTTTTTGACCAATTGACAAAAGCTTGTTTTTCCATGACATTCATTCCGCGAAATATTCCGTTTTTCAATGAGGCAGAATAAAAAGCAGCGCGTCAATCGCGAATCTGGAATAGCTGAAGCTTTGACGCAGCGAGCATCGCAACTCGAAGGAGCAGAAAAGTGATAATGCTCAAAGAATGCAACTTGACTGAATATTGACTCGAACTGAATGGCTCAAATAAGCTAATACTCTTTGGAAGTGTATGTGTTGATCGTCTTGCACGATCGATCAGTTTATTTTGAACTACATGACCAAGAAAAAGTTCTTATCTTTTTTTTTTTCGGCACAGATGGCACAAAATCTCATTCAAATTTCCAAAATCTGCTCTATCTTATTCAAAATCTCAATTTTGAGCTTTACAAAATATTGAAGCTGGATGGTCAGTTTTTCAGATTTCCTACATACAGCCATTGTTCATCCCAAAATTTGTACCACTTTCTTAAGCGAGCGCCTATGCTGCCCAAGCGACAAAAACCCCAAAATTATTGACGTAGCATGAATGACTAACAAATTTAGAACGTTGCTGAGATTTTTTCAGCTTCCGCTTTCACATAGATTAGGAGCCCTTTTCAGATTCAAGCTTAATAATTTACCTTTTTTATTTTCAGGGCCCATTCCCAAAACCCTATTCCCAAACAAACTCAAAATGGAACAAAATTACATCCAACTTCATGAAAAGTTACCTTCCCACTTTTTGGGACTCAACACCGTTGAAAAAGCTGAGCCATCGCCAGTGACTGACTTTGTCAAGGCTCACGAGGGTCACACAGTTATTACCCGTGTTTTAATCGCTAACAATGGTATTGCTGCCGTTAAAGAAATCAGATCCGTTCGTAAATGGGCTTACGAGACATTTGGCGACGAAAGAGCCATCAAATTCGTTGTCATGGCAACACCCGAGGACATGGCTGCCAATGCTGAATATATCCGTATGGCTGACCAATGTGTCGAGGTTCCAGGTGGAACCAACAACAATAACTATGCCAACGTTGAGTTAATTGTTGAAATCGCAGAAAGAATGAAAGTCCATGCAGTTTGGGCTGGTTGGGGTCACGCTTCTGAGAACCCAATTTTGCCAGAAATGTTGGCTGCTTCCCCACAAAGAATAATCTTCATCGGTCCTCCAGGACTGGCTATGCGCTCTCTCGGAGACAAAATCAGTAGTACAATTGTCGCACAACACGCCAAAGTTCCATGTATTCCATGGTCTGGTACTGGAGTCGACGAGGTGCAGGTAGATGAAGCGACCAACCTTGTTTCTGTCGCCGACGACATCTATGCCAAGGGTACCTGCACTGGTCCAGAAGACGGTTTGGAAAAGGCACGTAAAATTGGTTTCCCCGTCATGATTAAAGCTTCCGAAGGTGGTGGTGGTAAAGGTATCAGAAAGGTTGATGACGAAAAAGATTTCTTTAACCTCTATAACCAAGCCGCCAATGAGATCCCCGGTTCGCCGATTTTTATTATGAAATTGGCTGGTGAGGCTCGTCACTTGGAGGTTCAATTGTTGGCTGACCAGTATGGTACCAACATTTCCCTTTTCGGCAGAGACTGTTCTGTCCAAAGAAGACATCAAAAGATCATCGAGGAAGCTCCAGTCACCGTTGCTAAGAAAGACACTTTCCGCGAAATGGAGAATGCTGCTGTTCGTCTTGGTAAGCTTGTCGGGTATGTGTCCGCTGGTACCGTTGAGTACTTGTATTCTCATGCAGACGACAAGTTTTACTTCTTGGAGCTTAACCCTAGATTGCAAGTTGAGCATCCAACTACTGAAATGGTGACAGGTGTCAACTTACCATCCGCTCAACTTCAAATTGCCATGGGTATTCCAATGCACAGAATCAGAGACATTAGATTGATGTATGGTGTGGACCCACATCTGTCAACCTGCATCGATTTCGACTTTAGCTCACCAGATGCAGGTTTGACACAGCGTCGTCCTGCTCCTAAGGGTCACTGTACCGCATGCAGAATTACCTCCGAAGACCCTGGTCAAGGTTTCAAACCATCCGGAGGTAACCTTCACGAGCTTAACTTCCGTTCCTCCTCCAATGTTTGGGGATACTTCTCGGTCAACAACTCTTCTTCCATTCACAGTTTCTCTGACTCTCAATTCGGACATATCTTCGCCTTTGGTGAGAACAGACAAGCCTCCAGAAAGCACATGGTTGTGGCTTTGAAGGAGTTGTCCATTCGTGGTGACTTCCGTACAACTGTTGAATACTTGATCAAGCTTTTGGAGACTCCAGATTTTGAGGGTAATACTATCACAACTGGTTGGTTAGATGAATTGATTCTGAAGAAATTGACAGCTCAAAGACCAGACCCAGTGCTTGCTACTATTTGTGGTGCTGCAATCTTGGCTTACCTGCAATCTGCCGAAGATCTCTCGGAGTACATTTCTTGTATTGAAAAGGGTCAAGTGCCACGTTCTTCCCTCATCCGTACCATTTTCCCAATTGAGTTCATTTACGAGGGTCACAAATACAAGTTTACTGCTACTAAGTCTAGTCCTGAACAATACAACTTGTTCTTGAACGGTACTCGTGTCGTTGTAGGTGTCAAGGTCTTGAGCGATGGTGGTGTTTTGTGTGCTGTCAATGGTCTCTCACACACCGTTTACTGGAAGCAAGAACCAGCTGCCACTCGTTTGTCTGTTGACGGTAAGACTTGTCTTTTGGAGGTTGAGAATGATCCAACCCAATTGAGAACTCCTTCTCCAGGTAAATTGGTGAGATACTTGGTTGAGAGTGGTGAGCACTTGTCTGCCGGCCAAGCTTACGCCGAAGTCGAAGTCATGAAGATGTGTATGCCACTTATCACCCAAGAATCTGGTGTTGTCCAAACCATTAAACAACCCGGTTCTACCTTGTCTGCTGGTGATATCCTAGCAATCTTGTCTCTTGATGACCCATCCAAGGTGAAGCACGCTTTGCCTTACGAAGGTACTTTGCCAGACATGGGTGAGCCTCAAGTTCAAGGTTCTAAGACCATCCAGAAATTCAACCGTTGTTCTGCTATTTTGGCCAATATTTTGGCCGGTTATGACAACCAGGTCATTATGAAGCAAACTCTCAATGACATCATTGAGATCTTGAAATGCAAGGACTTGCCATACTCTGAATGGAACTCTTACATCAGTGCTTTGCACTCTCGTTTGCCAATTAAATTGGACGAGAGCTTGGTTGCCCTTGTTGAGAAGACTTTAGCTCGTGACGCTGAGTTCCCAGCAAAGCAACTTTTGAAGCTACTTAAAAAGGCTGAGCAAGAGAATGCTAAGGATGCTCTTTTTAGCTCTGTTATCGAGCCATTGGTCACCATCTGTGAGAAGTACACTGGTGGCTTGGGAGAGCATGAATTTCAATACATTGCGTCGCTCATCAACGAGTACTATGCTGTCGAGTCTTTGTTCTCTGGTGCTCGTGACCAAGAAGATGTTATTTTGCATCTCCGTGACGACAACAAACAAGACTTGCAACGTGTTGCTGCTGTTGCGCTCTCTCACTCTCGTGTTTCTGCCAAGAACAACTTGATTTTGGCTATTTGCGACAAATACCAGCCAATCTTGCAAGAGAGTGCTGCTTCTGTTGCTAGCCCTGTTCGTGACGCTCTCCGTCAAATTGTCGAGTTGGAGGGACGTGCCACTGCTAAGGTTGCCCTTCGTTCAAGAGAGATTTTGATCCAATGTAGTCTTCCTTCCATTAAGGAACGTTCCGACCAATTGGAACATATCTTGCGTTCTGCAGTTATGCAAACTGCTTATGGTGAGGTATATGCTAAGTACAGTGCTCCTAATCTCACCATTTTAGGTGATGTTGTTGACTCTAAGCACACTGTCTTTGATGTTCTCATGCAATTTTTCCTGCACCCTGACCAATGGGTTGCAATGGCCGCTGCTGAAGTTTACATAAGACGTTCTTACCGCGCTTACTCGTTGGGTCACATTACCTATGACTTCCATGAGTCTGAGAAATTGCCTATATTGTCTTGGAAGTTTAACCTCCCATCTCTTTCTCAGGCTAGCGCTTTGTTGCCAAAGAAGGACGCTCCTGGTATGAACCGTGCTGCTTCTGTTTCCGACCTCTCCTTCGTTATGGAAAGTGGTCCTGGTGCTACTTCGCGTACTGGTATCTTGGTGCCAGCACGCCACCTTGATGATGCTGATGAGATGTTGTTAGCTGGTTTGGAGCGTTTGTCTCCCAAGGATGCCATTTCTTTCTCTGCTCCTACTAACGCTCACCACGGTGCTGTTGTCCCCGGTTCTAGCGCTCCAGTCACCCCAATCAACGTTGTGAATGTTGTCATCGGTAGCACTGACGGCTACGACTCCGAGGACCAAATTTTGGCTAAGATCCACGAAATTTTGGAGGAGCTGCAAGAGGATTTGAAGTCCGCCGCTGTTCGTAGAATCACGTTTGTCTTTGGCACCACTGATGGCACCTATCCTAAGTACTACACCTTCACTGGCCCAACTTTCACCGAAAACAAGGTTATTCGTCACATTGAACCAGCTCTTGCTTTCCAACTTGAGCTCGGAAAATTGGAGAACTTCAACATAAAGCCAATTTTCACAGACAACAGAAACATCCATGTCTACGAGGCCATTGGTAAGAACGCTCCTTCGGACAAGAGATTCTTCACCAGAGGTATTATCAGAACTGGCGTCATCTCCGAGAAGATCTCTATCTCTGAGTACCTTATTGCTGAGAGTAATCGTCTCATGTCGGACATTTTGGATGCTTTGGAGGTTATCGACACCTCTAACTCCGACTTGAACCATATCTTCATCAACTTCTCTGCCGTTTTCAACGTGACCCCAGAGGAAGTCGAGGCTGCCTTCGGTTCTTTCTTGGAGAGATTTGGCCGTAGATTGTGGCGTTTGAGAGTCACTGGTGCGGAGATTAGAATCTCATGTATCGATCTGCACACCGGCCAACCATTCCCATTGCGTGCCATTATCACCAATGTTTCTGGTTACGTTGTGAAGTCAGAGTTGTACATGGAGATTAAAAATACCAAGGGCGATTGGATCTTTAAGTCTATTGGTAAGCCAGGTTCCATGCACTTGCGTCCAATTTCTACTCCATACCCAGAGAAGGAAAGTTTGCAACCTAAGCGTTACAGAGCTCATAACATGGGAACCACTTACGTTTACGATTTCCCTGAATTGTTTAAGGAAGGTGTTGCAAGCCAATGGCGTCTGTACGCTGCACAAGCCTCTGAGGTTGTCAGTGTTCCTAACGACTTTTTCACTGCTCGTGAGCTTATTCAAGATGACAACGGTGATTTGACTCCTTGCGAAAGAGAGCCAGGCTCAAACCGTATTGGTATGGTCGGTTTCTTGATTGATGCCAAGACCCCAGAGTACCCACGTGGTAGACAATTCATTGTTGTTGCCAATGATATTACTCACAAGATTGGAAGTTTCGGTCCCGAGGAAGATGCTTACTTCAACCGTTGTACTGAATTGGCCCGTAAGTTAGGAGTTCCAAGAATCTATTTGTCTGCTAACTCCGGTGCCCGTATTGGTATTGCTGATGAACTTTTGCCTTACTTCAGAGTTGCTTGGAACGTCGAAGATGATGTTGAACAAGGTTTCAAATACTTGTATATTCTGGAGGAGGACATGGGCAAGTTGGAAGCCCTGGGACAAGCCAAGTCTGTTGTCACTGAGCGTGTTGTTGAAAACGGTGATGTCCGCTTTGTGATCACATCCATCATTGGTATGGAAGAAGGTCTCGGTGTAGAGTGTTTGAAGGGTTCTGGTCTCATTGCTGGTGCTACTTCTCGTGCCTACAAAGACATTTTCACTATCACTCTCGTCACTTGTAGATCCGTTGGTATTGGTGCTTACCTTGTTCGTTTGGGTCAAAGAGCCATCCAAATCGAAGGTCAACCAATTATTTTGACTGGTGCTCCTGCCATTAACAAGTTGTTGGGTAGTGAGGTTTACTCTTCTAACTTACAATTGGGTGGTACTCAAATCATGTACAAGAATGGTGTTTCTCATTTGACTGCTTCTGATGACTACGCTGGTATCCAGGCCATTTTGAACTGGATGTCTTACATCCCTGCCAAGCGTGACGCTCCTATTCCTATTTTGAACAGTCGCGACACTTGGGACAGAGATGTTGAGTATAAGCCAACTAAGGATGAGGCATATGACGTCAGATGGATGATTGAAGGTAGAAAATTGGAAGATGAGTCTTTCCAAACTGGTTTGTTTGACCAAAACTCCTTCCAAGAGACTCTTTCTGGATGGGCTAGGGGTGTTGTTGTTGGTAGAGCCCGCCTTGGTGGTATCCCAGTTGGTGTTATTGCCGTTGAAACTAGAGCTGTTGAGAACATTATTCCTGCTGATCCTGCGAACCCAGTGTCTGTGGAACAAACTCTTTCTGAGGCTGGCCAAGTCTGGTACCCTAACTCTGCTTTCAAAACCGCTCAAGCAATCCAAGATTTCAACCATGGTGAACAACTTCCGCTAATGATTTTAGCAAACTGGAGAGGTTTCTCTGGTGGTCAAAGAGATATGTACAATGAGGTCCTTAAGTTTGGTTCTTACATTGTTGATGCCTTGGTTGATTTCAAACAACCAATTTTCACATACATTCCTCCTCACGGAGAGCTTAGAGGTGGTTCTTGGGTCGTTGTTGATCCTACCATTAACAGTGACATGATGGAGATGTACGCTGATGTCGAAGCTCGTGCCGGTGTTTTGGAGCCAGAGGGAATGGTCGGTATCAAGTTCAGAAGAGACAAATTGGTTGCTGCCATGGAGAGATTGGACCCTGAATATAGAGACTTGAAGCAAAAGGTTAAGAGTGCCGAATCCAACAAGGAGAATGCCGAGGAGACCGCTAAAGTTGCTGCTCAGTTACAGTCTCGTGAGAAGCTCTTGATGCCAGTTTACCAGCAAATCTCCGTCCAATTCGCCGACTTGCATGACCGTTCCGGTCGTATGTTGGCAAAGGGTGTTATCACCAAGGAATTGCAATGGAGAGATGCTAGACGTTTCTTTTTCTGGCGTTTGAGAAGACGTCTTAATGAAGAGTACCTCTTCCGTAAGATTGGAGCTATTGCCGAGAAGCTGCGTCTTGAGAAGGTGGCTCGTTTGAAGTCTTGGATGCCATCTGTCGACTACGACAATGACCAAGATGTCAGCACCTTCATTGAAGGTAACCATGCCAAGTTGCAACAGAAGGTTGACGAGTTGGCAGTAGAGAAGCGTAGACAGGAGTTGCACTCTCTCTTAGGCAAGGATAAGGAAGGAGCCAACATGGCCATCAAGGAGTATTTGTCTAGTATGTCTGAAGAGGAGAGATCAAGCTTCTTCAAGTAAGAACTTACGGAATAATTGAAAGAACCTCTCTTTGAAAGGCTTTCTTTACCGGTGCTTTTCATTCAATTTAGTCTCGGTGTATTAGTACACCAGAGCTTAGCCAATGGCTAATATTATTATTATTATGAACGTATATAAATCGTCTTCCCAGTATTGTTGTTGGTGCTGGAATGTACATTGAAATTTATCTTAGTGTAGAACATACTTCTTGTGTTAGACACCTATATAAAGGCATTCTTTGTCATAATTTTAAATGCTTAGCTTCCTATGAAAATCATATAGGAAGTCATGACGATTGTCAAATTCTGGAACAAGAGGGAATACTTCACTTCGGGATATTCAAGTTGCACAACTAGCTTAATTGCCGAATGCGACCTACATGTTTGGAAATGTCAAAAAATTTAATACTAATATTCAAGCATCATAAAATATAGAGGAACGTGTCGAATTATTGTTCTACATATTCTAAACAAAATCAAGATATAATTAAACAAAAACTTTTCGAAAAACAATTCAATAATCTAACTAGAAGTTGGAAGGTTGCAGAGAGCACAGTCTTGGTAGTCAATGACATTGTCAACATCCAAGAAGAGATCACCTCTGCCTGCCGAAACAATGGCATCGCCATCGAAAACAACTTGATCAAGACCGAGCGCAGAAGCGAAAGTCACACCGGGGCCTTGAACGAATACTGGCAAGAAGAACTTGTTGGAGTCATCACGTTTAACAGCAGGTGCAGAAGAAGCTTCTAAGGATGTGCTTGCAGCAACAGTAGGAGCATCAGTGCTCAGGGCAGTGGAGTTCAGAGCCGGGGAGTCAGAGCTCAGAGAGGGAGCGTTAGAGGACAGAGAAGGTGGAAAAAGACTGTTCTTGGCATCAACAACGGTTTGAACAAGGTCAGAAATTTTTTCAGCAGTCTCACCTGTCTTATCCGCTGCTTTCGTGTAAAGGTCGAGTGCTTTGTTTATCTTATCAAGTGGGGATTTAGAAGGTTGAGACTTAGGCTTGGCATCAGCAGGTTTAGGATCAGACTTTTGAGTTGGTGGAGGATTAGGCTTGGCAGCAGGCTTAGGATCAGACTTTTGAGTTGGTGGAGGATTAGGCTTGGTAGCAGGCTTAGGATCTGGCTTTGGAGCAACTTTTGGAGCTGGCTGTGCCTTTGGTTGTGGCCTTGGCTGTGGCCTTGGTTGTGGCTTTGCCTTTGGAATAGACTTGAATAAATTTGGAGAAAGTTTAAATGCCAACTCATTGTCAGCAAAGATTGCACGCTCCCCTGATGCGACAACAGGAACAGCGTCTTGGTTTGGCTTAGCGAGCCAATTCAGGTCCAAGCTGATTCCAAAACCTTGGGAGTTTGGTGCTACTGTTCCAACAAGTCTACCGCTGCCATCTAATACAGTAAGCTTTCCATCGGCGACTGGAAACACTAATTTGTCTAAACCTTCGGAAGTGCTTCCGTCGGTAGGGATGGCAGAGTCACTGTTGTCGTCAATTGAGAAGACACTGTAACGTCCATCATTGAATTCAACATGGGTTTCAGAAACCAAAGATTGCAAGTCCAAATTGTTTAGGACAAAATCGCCATTTCTTTTGACGATAGGAGAGGCAAGGACTATTGGAGCCATTGAAATAATAGTTGCGAGCTTCATAATTATGCTAGCGATAAATAGATGTTAGATGTTTTGAGTTGATGATATGAATAAAATGCACAAAAAAGGCATTCAAATGCTTCATATTTATACTTCAAATCTGCGTCTATTTTAATTGCAACCAATTTGGGACAATTACAACCTCTAAGAAATTTTAAGAGGGCCATCCTGCACATCGATCGTATTTGAACAAAGGCATCTTTACAACACATCCTTCAAAACAGAAAAGTTATAGCAAAGTTTATATGAAATTGAAGCCTGAATAGCGAAGAATACAGATCTTTAAAAAAATTTGTTAATTTCATTGAATTGTTATATATATTTTCACCTCTTTGTAAGCTCATAAATTAAGCGAGTGCAGTCTAACGGTGTCGCTTACGTTGCTTCCTGTGTGTCAAGAAAAAAGGGTTCAAGGACACCTAACTTAAGCCGCTGTGCATAATGCCACATGCGCTCTCATTGGTGCAGAATTCGGCAGACAACGTCAAATCTGTCAAAATGTGACCCAAATGGGTTGCAAGATACGAGTCAGCGTATTGTTCATCTCTTACTAAAAGACTGTTTTTAATTATAACTAATTGAGTTTCTTTGGCTTAACTAAAAAATATCAACGAGGATTAATTAATTAAAAGATCTAGAATGCGTTGACCAAATTTCTAGTAGTGAGTGAGTAAATGAATTCTGTTATGTTTAGTTGGACTCTCGCTTTCTGTGATGGTTGACTCAGATACGGACCAAAAAATCTGTTGTGGTTGTTACCCCACGATTAATCAAATGCAGTAAACCGTTAGGTCGGTAGCAGCTAAGAAAACTTCGATTTGAAGTCTTGACAGTCAACTTCTTTCTTGACTGAACACTGCCAAAATTATATTTGTCAATTTGCATTGGATTCACTTTGCCCTAACTCCTCTCCATTCTCAACAAACTCAACATAATTTTTTCTGCTCGCACTTAAAAGAAAGCAATTAAACGGCGTCTTGATACAAAACATCTAGAGCCAAAAAAACAAAAACTTGGTGCCACATGTTCCGGTGATTCAGCCAATTTCCCTTCTGTGTGTGTGCTCAACACACTAAGAGTGGATTTTAGTTCGGATTAAAGTAACTGTCTAGACCTCGATGCGACTCACCATTACAACAATGGGATTTTTAAAACTTTCTTATTTTATTGAACCAAATGAACTGAAAACGGAAATGATGTCATGAACTCCTTTACTCATATCCTTCAATTAAATTAATTGTGGTATAATTGTCTATTATTATGAAGAAAGCTCAACTTTAGGCATCTTCAAATGCAGGAATAGTATAAGCGACGGTTTACCTGCAGCGGTTAAATCCAAAAGAGGTAACCCTATTACAGATGAGGAAAGGAGGGGGTCGGTCCATGAAAACACTCATGTTAGCCAAGAATTTTGTAGACATTGTTGTAAAAGTAGTACAATTCTCAATTAGTCAATGTGATGTGTCATTTTTTTAATTTCGGTCATCCCAGGTAAGAACTTTTAAGGATATTTGTATAACATCACCTCTACAACACAAATTTTCACTGCAATATATTCATTTAATTTCAAGTAAAAACAAAAGAGAAACGAAATAATTAACTAGAGGTTGGAAGGTTACAAAGAGCGCAGTTTTGGTAGTCAATGACATTATCCACATCCAAAAAAAGTGTACCTCTACCAACCAGCTGAAAGGCATCTCCCTTATACGTTATTTCTCCAAGTGCAAGTACTGAGGCAAAATTTACTCCAGGTCCTTGAACAAACACAGGCTCTAAGAAATCAAATTCATTGGGGTTCTCACGCCTCGACTTATGTTTAGTCCGACGAATGTTGAAAAATTTAGCGAGGGTCTTGGATAAATTCACCCAGAAGCCGATATTGGGCTTCATTCTTGCAATGACGTTAGCGAATCCAGCACCACGTTTCAGAATACCATTTGTTGGACTATTGCGAACGTCTGGCAATATTTCGTCAGGGTGAGCGAGCCAATTACTTGCAAAGTCAAGGTTGTATCCAGCAGAAGTAGGTAAAACATTACCTACAAGCCTTCCAGATGCTGTAAAAACACTAAGCTTTCCATCAGGAATGGGGAACTCAAGCTTGTCTGTATCTTTCTTGGAATCTGGCCCAACATTTTCCGAATTGCCTCTGTCCATGATAAACGTGGAATAGTAGCCATTAGTATATTTAATATCAGTTTCAGATACCATCGTCTTCAACGCCAAATTCTTTAATGATGTTTGATTTGTATTTTGAGCCCTGATTGGAGCCCCCAAAGCCAATGGAAGAATGGCTGCAAATTGCAAGAGTCTCATTCTTTGAAGTGAAGAAGGCTGGTATAATTGATTGATAATTACAAAAAAAATCCTAGAGAGTATCAAAGTATCATTGATCTTTATACCCCTTTGTCCTCACACCTGTTTTTTATTTTTATTCACTTTCGTTATCTATAGTTTCGAGGAGCCAAGAAGACTGACCTGACAGCTCCAGAACCTGCAGACTTCCAACCCATCTAGCCATGGCATTCGCTTACAGCATTTAATCATATCGTAAATGGGCTTTAATTATTAGCAAAAACTCATTTGAACAAATGCGAGCTAGAAGATATACTCTGCAGACCATTTGAACAGATCAATGGGTTCTCATTAGTCAGTTTAGAACGGTAACTGTGGAAGATCATGTAGTATTCAGTGACGCTAAAAATGCGACTCATTTAATTGAAACACTGTAATTAATACGTTGATGTAGTAGTGCAGCTAATTCTTTGACCGTTTTTCCTTATCTTGCCCCTCCTATTATATAAGTTCTATTTATAGAAGTGGAAACGTGGGTAAATAGACAAGCCAAGAACAAGTGATTTTTGCTGCAGGAAGAAATTTGCGATTCTGAGATACGAAGCGTCAAAATATCATTTATTTTCTTGTAGAGTCGAGCTCTATTTTTATTGCAACTTTTTGTTTTACGAAAAGCAGATTACGTGCAAGTACATCAATTCTGTTGCATCCAGCCAGGTCAGGATTGAGTCAGCGGTTTTCAAGCATTGATGTGTGATCAGTAGGGTCTAAAAGAAAGGAGAAATTAAATTTGCTTATGCTTTAAAAGATTAAATTCATATCATAGTCATGGGGTTAGATTTTTGCAATCTTTATATAGTAGTAACACCATCCTAAGTTCGTATTATTCAAAGATCCTCATTCGATAAACTACGACTAATGAATGATAACATTCACTTTGATAAAAATAGAAACTAGAGATTTTTCAATGATTTTCTCGAATGATTGATCTGTTTTAAAGGGATCGTAAATTACTGCCAAGGGGAAGTTTTGTTCAAACATGACCGACATAAACAACAAATAAAATTATATCACTATTCGCGGCTAAAGGAATCCTTGGCTTTAATATATCTTTTTAATTTGAACCTTTATTCGAGGGGTTCAATTCATATTGAAATCAAAATGAGGTTAACATTTTCCGTCTCAACAGGGTGTGGTCACTGACAGACATTACAATTGAGTTAAAAAAAAGTTAGGGAATTTCTAAAAATGAAATACTAATTGTGCAAACAGCTGTTTAAATTTCCTGCCAATCTTTAAAAGATGTTATGACTACTATTTCTTCACTCATAAATTTCTTAAGCAGCCTGTGAGGATATGCATAGCGATCACAGAATGATCCTGGTTCCTTTTCTCATACTGCTCTTGACCCTCTATTATTCTGTTTGTATTACTGCTTCTCACTTTGTGCTACTAAAAAATAACCAAACACTTCAAAATTTTATAGCCTATGACACTACTTACCCCATATCCGAACAGATTCTGTTTCATATTGAAGAAACGTATAAAATTGGAGACTCCGCGATAATTTCAGGAGAGTTCCCAGAGAAGTTTTTGAAAAGACTTCGGCGGTGCCCACTTGTTGCCGAAATAGCCCCTGAATTTACCTTTCAAGCTTATTCATTACTGATTCAATATGAAGCGCCCCGGCATTTAGTATCGCTATCCAATAAGTCAGGTTCAAAAAGAAAAAGGGAGTCCTACTTTTTTGACGGAGATTCGAATGGGGAGGATGTCAATGTTTATGTTATTGATGGTGGTATTGAGCCAAAAAGTGCGGAGTTCTCTGACCGAATTGTGGCAGCCGTTGACTTTACTATGGACGGCCTGGGTTCAAATGATGTACATGGACATGGTACCCACGTCAGCGGTATCATTGCTTCGCAAACATTTGGTGTTGCCAAAGATGCTAATTTAATCGTATTGAAGGTTTTGGATAAAAATGGCCAGGGTACGTTAACTCTGGTTGTCTCAGCACTCGAATTTGCAGTTAATCACCACCGACAATCTGGTGCACTGGGCGTGGTTAATCTCAGTCTTGGTGCTCCTTATAGCTCCTTGATAAATAGAATTGTTGATGCTGTATCTAGGTCTGGGTTAGTTGTGGTGGTAGCAGCAGGAAACTCTGAAAAAAATGCTTGCCAAGTTCTGCCAGCTAGCTCCAAACTGGCAATAACTGTCGGTGCAATCGATGACAGAACCGATAAAATTGCCCAATTTTCAAATTGGGGCCCTTGTGTTGATATCTTCGCTAGTGGAGTTGACGTAGCTAGTGTAAGTACGAAAAGACTGAAATCGCAAGCCAAATTGCGACTGCAACGTAAGAGCTTGCACGTGTACCTGGGGACTTCAATGGCTGCCCCAATTGTTTCAGGGGTAGCTGCAAATCTATTAAGTTCGGGAATCCTGAATTCAGAAGTCAAGGATCATTTGTTGTCATTGGCTGTCAATGGCCGAATCCCTGCAGACGAATTTGCAGCCAGGCTTAATACACCGAACCGAGTGGTGTATAATGGATGTGACCCGATCGACTATGAATCTGATGGCTGGTCTTCAGAGGATGAGTGAAATAAAGAAAAATAATAAAGTCAAATTCTTTTAAATAAATGTTCTGGAACACGAACAGAAATCGATCGTAGTATTTACAACTTGGTTCGCGTTGTAAATTTAACAGGTACTGTACATAGTGTCATTAGAGTGGTCACTGCATGTCTCCCAAATTTGATCAGCCTCTAACATATCATATAAGTACTTCCAAGAATTCACTGATAAAATTTAATTATCATTCAACCATGATGAGAAAAGATTTCAGTGAAATGGCGGAGGGTGGCCGCTCTACTCTTCCGGGAACTTTTCCGAATACGGAAACATCACACTTTGTGAAACCAATTGGTGAAGTGAATCATGAGTTCGCTTTTCTTGACGGTGATAGAACTCCTCATCTTGGAGTTGGATCAGGGTCTGAATATTTGGATGATCCCCAGTATTCAGCTAAATATTCAGACCCCAAAAAATCTGTCTTGATTGGTCCTCACAAATACCCAGCATGGGGACCTGAAGGAAGCGTTCCATTGACGATTGAAGAGATAAATCAAATTGCACTCAAACTCCAATTGATTTTCCAATTTCAAAATGATAGTTGTCGGAACATGTTCGAGCATTTCATGACCTTGTTGGACTCGCGAGCTCTGAGATTAGGTCCATACTTGGCCCTTCGTTCACTCCATGGCGACTACATCGGCGGCCCAAACGCCAATTACCGCAAATGGTATTTTGCAACTGAGATGGATACTGAAGTTCAGGGAAAGTCATTTGATGGAGGTTCTCGATCCCATCATGAATCGAACGAAAAGAGTTCAATAAGAAGCGCCGAAAGTCTGTGGCTAAGACATATGGGAAACCTTAGCAACTCTGAATATGCCACTCAGGTTCTTTTGTATCTACTTATTTGGGGAGAAGCCGGAAATCTTCGTTTTATGCCAGAATGTTTGTGCTTCATTTACAAGTGTTGTATCGACCACTTCTACAGCTTTGATGAACGCCAAAACAAGGCTGAAAAATCTTTCTTGGATCATGTGATCGTTCCTTTGTACTTAGTATTACGAGAGCAGTCTTATTCTGAAGCGGCAGGAAAACTCATTCAACTTGACAAGGATCACTCATCCATAGTTGGCTACGATGACATGAATCAATTGTTCTGGCATAGGAAGGAAATGATGAGGATTAAACTTGACGATAAACATGGATCAGGACCCCTTTTGGAAATTAAGTGCATGGATCGCTATGTTGCCCTTGGAAATGTCATGTGGGAAAAGGTCTTCAGGAAAACATACCGAGAGAGCCGCACTTGGATGCATGTCATTGTAAACTTTAGCCGGGTCTTAAATATTCATGTTGCGCTGTTTTGGTTATTCACCTCATTTCACCTGTACCCGTTGTACACGGCCAATTACGATGAAAACTTTGACAATCGCCCGCCACTTCAGATTCGATTGACAACAATGGCGTTAGTTGGCACAATAGTTACCCTCGTCAACATCTTTGCAACTTTATGTGAAGCAAGATTCTCGCCAAGGCGATTTCATGGCTCATTTCCTGTAATTGGTAGATTAAGCTTGATGGTTTTATTGTTGGCGCTTAATGTTACACCCGTTATCCTCATTTTTGTTTTTAAGTTAACTGAAGCAGGCGACAGAACCGGCATAGCTATCAGTGCAGTTCACATTAGTATCGGAATCCTCACAAGCGCTTATCTAATTGTTGCACCATCCGTAAGACTTTTCGGATGCAAGTTAAAATTGCGCTCCCTAATGGCTACTAGCTACTTTACCGCAGACTTCCACAAGCTACCAACTTCAAAGCAATTAGTGTCAATTAGCCTCTGGCTAGTAGTTTTTGCGTCTAAATTAGTCGAATCGTACTTTTTTCTCGCTGTGCCCCTCAAGGCACCAATTCAGGCGTTGAGCACAATGCAGACCCAATGCGTAGGCGATCAGTGGCTAGGCGCACTGATTTGCAAATTCCAGCCACTAATAGTGCTTGTGCTTTTGTATCTTCTAGAGTTTGTATTGTTTCTTTTAGACACATACCTTTGGTATGTTCTTTGGAACACAACATTCTCAGTGTTCAAGTCATTCTCAATTGGAACTTCTATTTGGACACCATGGCGTAATGTGTATTCTCGACTTCCAAAACGAATTCATCTGCAACTCCTAGCGCACTCACATTTTAGCATCTCAAAGCAGAAAGCAATGATACCACGAATATGGAATCTGATCATTGTAGCAATGTATCGAGACCATTTCTTGTCAATCGAGCAAGTTCAAAAGCTTTTGTACGAGGGCGGAAGCGGGGAACTGGAGTCAGAACCTTCCTTTTTTGTATTACATGAAGATAGCGCTAGAAATCTGTCGTTCTTTACACCTGGTTCAGAAGCCAAGAGACGTATTGCCTTCTTTGCACAGTCACTCACACTAAAAATGCCTGAGGTCCTAGATGTCAATTCTATGCCGACTTTTTCCGTTTTAATTCCTCATTATTCTGAAAAAATAATCTTGCTGTTGAAGGAAATCATCCAAGAAGAGGATAAGCACACGCACGTCACTCTTCTTGAGTATTTGAAGCTGTTATACCCTCTGGAATGGCGAAACTTTGTCAGTGATACTATCATAATGGCTCAAGAGGATGCCGAAAGCACTGGAGTAGTAGACAAAGAAGACAAATTGTACAGCGCTGTTGGATTCAAAGACGCGACACCAGTGTATATTATGAGAACGCGGATCTGGGCGCTGTTGCGTTCTCAAACCCTTTATAGGACTGTCTTCGGATTTATGAATTATCTGCGGGCAATTAAGATGTTTTATGATTTAGAAAACTATGACGAGAAAGATGAAGTACCCGTTGAGAAAAAACTTAGAGACATCCACCAACAGACTTGCCGCAAATTTTGTATTGTCATTGCAATGCAACGATACAAGCATTTCAATGTCGAAGAAAACGAATGTGTAGATATACTTCTTTCCGCTCACCCGCAGCTTCAAATCTCGTACATAGATGAAGAGTTCGATGCTAAACTTAACAGCGTCGTATACTACTCTTGTCTTATTGATGGTGCTTGTGAAAAAACAAGTAGCGGTCGGGAACCCAAATTTCGTATCCGATTGCCAGGACAACCTATTTTGGGTGATGGAAAAGCAGACAACCAAAACCATTCTTTGATATTTACTAGGGGAGAGTACCTCCAACTCATCGACGCAAACCAGGATAACTACATCGAAGAGTGCTTAAAAGTTCGTAGTGTCTTGGCAGAGTTTGAAGAGCAAACTATTCCAGATCCTTATGACCCAGCTTCCGCAATTAGCAGCCCTGTCGCCATTGTTGGTACTCGCGAGTACATCTTTTCGGAAAACACAGGAATCTTAGGGGACATTGCCGCTGGAAAGGAGCAAACATTTGGTACCTTGTTTGCCCGTACACTTGCTGAAATTGGTGGAAAACTTCATTATGGTCATCCAGATTTCTTGAACTCGATCTTTATGACTACTCGCGGTGGAGTTTCAAAAGCTCAAAAGGGTCTTCATTTAAACGAAGACATCTATGCTGGAATGACAGCTTTGATTCGTGGTGGTAAAATTAAACACTGCGAATATATGCAATGTGGAAAGGGACGAGACTTGGGCTTCACCTCGATTCTGAACTTCATTACCAAGATCGGAGCAGGTATGGGTGAGCAAATCCTCTCTCGTGAGTACTTCTACTTAGGTACACAGCTTTCACTAGATCGAGTCCTCTCCTTCTATTACGCGCACCTCGGATTCCATTTGAACAACTACTTCATCATCTTTTCCATCCAGGTATTCCTCTTGGTAGGTATAAACGTGGCGGCGTTGACACATGAATCAGTCGTGTGTGAATACGATCCAAAACTGCCTCCTGCTATGGCTAAGGCTCCAGTCGGATGTCAAAACTTAATTCCAGTAGTACAGTGGTTAGAGAAAACCGTCCGCTCCATCTTCTTTGTTTTCGTCCTCTCACTTCTACCATTGGCAGTCCATGAGGTTGCCGAGCGAGGCTTTTGCAAAGCTTTCATACGTACTACCAAGCATCTTCTATCTCTATCCCCTATTTTTGAGGTCTTTGTATGTCGCATTTATGCACAAGCTCTTGGTAGCGATTTGAGTGTAGGAGGAGCTCAATACATTGCCACTGGTCGCGGGTTTGCGACTAAAAGAGAGAAGTTTGCCGATTTGTACACGCGTTTTGGTCACGAACTGCTCTTATTTGGCGAATTTGTGCTATTGTTGATTATTTATGTCTCGCTTAGTATCTGGCTGTATGCATACATTTTTTTCTGGGTCACGGTGTCAGGTTTCATTTTTGCACCTTTTTTATTTAATCCTGGCCAGTTTACTATATCAAAATTCCTTGTTGACTACTTGGACTTCGTTCAATGGCTCTATAAGGGAAACAGGACGCATGTACCAAAGACATGGATCGAATACACAAAGATAGAGCGCAGCAGACTTACTGGCGTCAAGCTGACAATGCTCTACGGATCTGAAAAAGTGAAGCATACAAACTACGTGCGGCCTTCTCGTATAAATGTATTGTTTACAGTTGTGCTTCCTAAACTCATCACTGCAGCCTTTATTGCATGTGCATTCTTATTCTCTAACTCCCAAAACGGTTCCACGTCGGGCTCAGCATCTTACACGGTTGCAAGAGTTCTCTTAGTGACCCTCTTGCCACTCGCATTCAACTTTGCACTTATGCTCCTTGTTTTCTTATTCAATATAGTCATCGGCTGGGTTATTTCAAGGTTTATCTCGATATATCCACCTACAATAGCAGCAGTGTCACGCAGCTTATCAGTTTTTGCACATCTCATTTCTTTAATATTCCTTTGGCAATTTCAAAACTACAACTTCGCGCAAACCATTCTTGGAACTGCGCTCGTATTCAAAATTCAAAGCGCGATTCTTCAAACAATCAAAGTTGTACTTTTGAGTAAAGAAGTTATGGACCAACGACCAAATCATGCATGGTGGTCTGGCCAATGGATAAGAGCTGGTTTTGGCTGGTGGACTATTACTCAGCCGATGCGAGAGTTTGTTTGCAAAGTTGTCGAGCAGACTGATTTCGCAGCTGATTTCATCACCGGCCACATTTTATTTTTCGCACAGTCACCTTTCCTTTTAATACCCTTCATCAACGTAGCGCACTCAATCATGTTGATGTGGATGAAGCCAAAAGCGCATTTGCGTAACCGGTCACCCCGTTCCAAAATTTCCCGGAAACGAGTGTCCATTTCTGCAATTGTATTTGTCGCCGCAATTTTAGCCTTTTCACTACTCGTTGCCTCAGTTGTGATGGTACCTCGCTTTGAGTGGCTCAACTTAGAGCCACTCCATCCAAACATAATCAAACCACTTTTCCAGCCAACACCTCAAGTCGGTCTTTTTGTCAAAGGTTTGCGCAAAGGTGTGCTTCTGAAAAGCATTACCAAGACCCAGTTCTAAGTGTTGGTGCAAATGGATCCCTAGGCTGTGCTGAGATCAAACAGGTGCACGGTCTCAGTGATAATTAGAATTGAAAATGCCTAGAAATTTGAAAGTTCCATGGTAGGCGCTAGCTCGTTTCTATTATTTGGCGATAAGTATTATCTCAATACAAGTTTGTAGAAAACTCATTGTAAGCCCCTTATAAGTCGTGAAGTAGAAAATTGCAAGATTCTGGCTCATCTAACATTATTCAATAGTTACTTGAGCCGATTGAGTTGCTGGTTTATACAACTCTGTCCTTTTAGTGTTCTCCACAGAGTTTCTTCAAGGAACAATAGTTCTCTAGTTGTATACTTCATAGCTCCATTGAACGAGGAAAGAAGTCTCTGAAAAGTTGCTCTGAGTCAATTCTTATGTATTTGATTTTGTTTTACGTCATTTTTCGTTTAAGACGTTCAAAATATTAGCAAACTCACTTGGAAGTTCACTTACTGTTTCGACTGGGACCCGAACATCCTCTCTTAACCGCAATTTTTTCAATTTTGGCCCTAATAGAAACTCTAATTGCTTCTGTGCATCTTTATTATCCGGATCAAGCTCCAAAATGGTTTGGAGACTGAACTCAGCGTCTGTGTAGTTTCCCGAACCACACAATGCCACTCCCTGTCTGAATAGCAACTTCAAACGGATTTGTAAAGAGCTCTTTAATTCAAGCCCCAATACAGTATCCTTTACTGCTTTCTGCCAAAGCAGAAGCTTGATGAAGCATTGTGCACGGTTAGAGTATAAGATCGGGTCAGGGCCGAACTGGTCAATCGCATCACTGTAACATTGAATAGCTTTCAGGTAATTACCAGATCTGAAATGATCATTCCCCAAGTTTTTTAATTCAATTAGCAGGCTCATTCGTTATCAGAGAAAGGAAGTGATAAAATAATAGATAATGGTACTGCAGGATCCACTTTTCATCAGGGCCTGGGCCTAAAAGAACGAATTCATAACTTGTGAGAATGGGAGAGCTTGACGATGAAGTGGAAGCTATTGATGCTATTTTTCCTGGATGCACGGAAGTTCTTGCAGAAGGACTTCTTTCACTTAAGGTGCCCAGCCATGATGAGATAACAATACAATTAGCATTCCCTCAAGCATATCCTGATGAGAAACCTTCAGTTGTGCAAGTCACCACTCAATCAAGACGTTATCCTGATCCCATCTACTTAGAGAAGAATGCCAAGCTGATTCTTGATTCAGTTTTCTCCTTGGGAGATGTTGTTCTCTTTGAGTTCATAGGTGAACTAGAGCAATTTTTACAAGAGTATGAGATTGAACACGAGCAGGAAAGGAAGAGGCAGGAAGAGAAAGAAATAAAAATTTTGAAACAAAAAATTGCTGCGTTGCAATTGGAGTCTGAGCGCGATTCTGAAGAATTTGACGATGGGAAGAAACGAGGCCAAAGACAAATAGAAAATAACAGTCGGGCGAGTCAAATTGATTACACTGAGGGCTGGGCCAAGTCAGAACCAGTTATAGATCGTGGGTCTACCTTTATAGCTTATGCACGAGAAGTACATTCTGTAGGAGAGGCCAAGGAGCTCCTAGCATCTTTAACTTGTGATAGAAAGATATCAAGATCTGCGCATAATATGAATACCTGGCGCATTCGCGGTGAAAATGGAGTCACGTATCAAGATTGTGACGACGATGGCGAGACTGCAGCAGGGCTGCGGATGCTACATCTACTTACAATTATGGATGTATGGAATGTTATTGTCGTAGTTAGTCGGTGGTTCGGTGGTATACACCTAGGGCCTGATCGCTTCAAGCATATCAATTCGGCAACAAGAGATGTTTTGGTTCAAGGTGGATTTTTTAAAGAGAAGTGTAAGAAATAAGTCACGAGAAGCCATCTATGTTATGCTGCCCACCATCAAGCCAACTTCCAAAGCGTCTATCATTCTTGAACATCATCAAAGTTTGTCTTCCATACCATATAATGATTTTCCTTTGAAATTGTCCCTAGGTATAATCAATGATAAAGGAGCTTTTGAAGAGTCTAAGGGGACTTTTTCACTCACCTCATAACTTTGACAGAAGATATGAAACTAAAAGCTATTTAAATACACAGTATTTTGGGCACAAAGTATAATCTTAGGTTCACACCTGAACATTTTTCAAAGTAAGCTTCATGG
The DNA here is from genome assembly GCA_030563825.1 of Australozyma nongkhaiensis. NCBI lineage: Eukaryota > Fungi > Ascomycota > Pichiomycetes > Serinales > Metschnikowiaceae > Australozyma > Australozyma nongkhaiensis. Next base: position 128,568 of record JAJMKF010000006.1, on the reverse strand, counting down.
ATTCTATTTCAAGCCCTGTTGCTTGACTTTAGTATTTATCAATCTTATATTGAAACAAATCGCAAAATTAGATCTATATCATATTGAGGGTTTATCTTTACTAAAATACAATTAATGATTTGAATGAGATTTCCAAATTTGAGGGGCACTTGACCCCATATTCAGCCTACTGTTGTGGGTTTACTGTAAAGTTTTGTAGATCAAGCACAGATCCACGGCCACGATATTCTCCTGTAATGCTAGCGTTCTCAACTCGACCTTATAATTCATATCTTGGACAAAAAGCTTGGGCAACTCAATTGAATTCTGCAGTCCATGGGTCCTGTAAGTCCCATAGTAGATTAAATGGTGGAAGCTGAAGGGAAGGACCGGAAACGCTGGTTGTTTGAATGGAACCATATTCCTGTGGTCAGTGAATGACCATAAAACACCGTGAAGAGCGGCGCGATCTGTCATAAGATTGGTTGAATAAGTAAGGATTCGCGGCGTTGGATTTTCTAGCGTATACTTCAATCGCATTACATCATTTTCCAAAAGTTGAGCCTCAATAATTACACGTGGCTCTTGAACAGAAACCATGAACTCTTCATCCTTAGTAACAAAAGTGTAAGTTTGATCTTCGCCTATTCTTTTCCACTCAATTGTACCCTGCACCATAATTGGAATACTGCTTTGAGTCAAATGGGTTTTTGCTTTGACGGTAAAACTCTGATAAAAGTACTCATTATTTTGCTCTATTGATCCGATCCATGCAGCAGCAATTTCTGAAGTCTTTGTTTTTGTGAAAAATTTTGCACTATGGATCTCTATGTCACCTTTCGCAATGAGATTTTCCAGGTCCAAAATCGACATCTTTGTTAGCCATAGTCTGGATGGTTGAGGCATTGAATAATCTTCAGAATTGATTCCCAAAATAAAGGGACTTGGCATCATATTCCGAGTCTTGGAGAGTTGAGCGCTTATACTGATATTTGCGCTAAATGGCAGGGCCAAGGGTTCTAAATAAACATCTGTTAATTTGTATGTGGAGGCAACACTAGTCAGTTCCGCAATTGTGAGATGAAACTCCAAAACAGCTTTTAGCTCCGCATTTTCAGGTACAAGTGCTCCATGTATGCGTCTAACAGATGCATGCAATACCCTCAGTGTTGTCAAATTCTTGGAAGACATAAATTGCAATAGATCCAATGGTAAGTCATCTTTAAGTTCATCCCAATTGTGTTGAACGTAAAAATTAGACGTGGGCTCGCCATTCTCGAACACTGTAGATTTTACCTCAACTGTAATTTCCTGAAATGACATTTCCGGCGCTGGAAATGAGGCACGAGAAAAGTCAACTGATAACATCATTTTCTCCTCAAGTACCGGCTTTTCGAAAGGTGGGATGCAACTAGCATTAAGTTCAGGCCTATATGGCTCTACATAAATCTTATTTTTAGCTCTACCATGAAGTACTTTTGCCTTAGTTGTCAAATGACCATGAGTACTTTCTTCAAAAATGAGCGCCGAGTTCTGTAAGCCAAGCTTGGTAAAATCATGCTTCTCCGTGTGTTTGCAATCAAATTGAAGTTCACGATTACTCAAAGTGAATTCTAATTCAACTTCCACAGTCTCAAGCTCATGCCACCCTGAGCTCTTGACTAACAGATCATACTGTAAAACAATGAATCCTTTTTTCAAACAAGAAGCATTAAAAGCATCTTCAGTGATTTGCTGAACAACATTCGACTGTTGGCCGTCTCCAGAGAATGCAACGATCAGACCGTTTTTGCATTTAGCCCGCAAAGTAGAGATAGAAAATCCTTCGAGTCTTAAGCCACTCAAATTCAGAGCGGCTATCCAGGGTTTAGCGCTTATTTTCAATTGTGTAAAGACTTTGTTCATCACAGAGACCTTTTCGGCATTTTCGGCGAAAAGAAAGGGCTCAATTTCTAAAACGGTTGAAATATCTGGGTTCACAATGAACAAACCTGATAAGTTCTTAAGGTACTTTTGGACGCTATTAGATCCCAGAACTGCTAATTCTACTGCAGCTTTAACCAAATTTTCATAATCTCCTTTCTTTTGAAATAGGGCTAGCCTTTTCTGCAGAACCTGCTTAATCAAATACTTTGGCATGTTACTTCTTCCATCAAGCATACTGTTGTAATATTCCACTGCCTCCTGGAAATCTCCAACTTGACATAGAATCTCTGCTATTTGCCAGACTATGTAGCTTTCAAATCTTGTAAAAGACTCATTCGTTTCCTTAAGCAAAACTCTGGATGATTGAAGTAATTTCAATTTATATCGCTTAAGATCAACGTCACTGGAAAAGGGCATATTGGGGGTCGATTTAACGCTTTTTAAATATCCAGCTGCCCGGGCGTAGATTAAGGAAGGCATAGTAACAACATTGGAACGATAAGGGTCATGAAACGCTATACCACCAAAGAATACAGATCTCATTTTTGAAATCTCATCTGAAGTCCCCTCATATAAGTCCTTAAGTACTGTTTGTGGAATTTGAGCCATAAGGTCTGCTAGCCAGTGATATTGTAGCGCGGTCCAAATTTTAATCTCCTCGTCTTTATTTATAAGCTCAGTTAAATTTTTTATGTGCGCTTCATGTTTTCTCAATGCTGCTATTGGATCCTCGATAGAAAAATATCCCCGTATTAGGTGAAGTGCTAATACATCCAAAAGGTTCCGCCATTGTTTATACAAATTATTGTCATGATCGGAAACATTGTCGCTTAGAAAAGTCGTCATATTCTCTTGTAAGAGATCGTAGAGGCCTGCATAAGCTTGTTCAATGATTGGAAGGGCTCCTTCAATGTTGTGTGAATGAATGAGTTGAGTAATCATTGCTTTCTTTGTATTATTACGGACCTCTAAAAATGCCGGAGTCAACTGAATCTCTGAAACAATCAGCAGTGAGTCGGGTACCGTATAAAACTTTTTTTCACGCTGCTCTACTTTGTGTTCGATAGCGAAGTAAAAATCAGTACACACAGACTTAAGGGTAGATAAAATAGTAGTTGCAAGTATTTCCACATCTCTTTCATAAGTCGAAGTACCTCCTGCAGCAGTGGAAGTTAGACTGATGTGGAATAGTCCTGAGGAACGTGGTAGGCCCGATACTTGGCGCAATTGCGCGATTCGATTTACTGTCAAATCATCATCTAAATCAGAAATCATTACTGCTATGAATTTAACGCCAAATGCGGCATAATTCTCCCGCTGAGCAGTCAATACTAGCCCCATGGCTTCATCATCCGCTACGTTCGAAGAAAGCTTGAAAGAGCAAATAACCGCCGAAGGAAAGCACTGAGTATACTTTTCTAGCCATTTCTCTGAAAGTATTCCGTTCGGGAACAAGTCGGATTTTGCGTTGAAAGGCGAGAGGCGTGAGTGAGCGGCTGGAGAGTGTGCTTTATCCCTATAATAGGCTATACTATTCAAGATATCTCTTTCATCAGTAAAGTACTTAAAACAATATTTGTTGTTCAGAAGCCTCTTTCGAAGTATCACATTGTCCCACACTTTTCCGGAGATATTGGCATGGTTAAGATGTGCTTGGAACAGGTGTAGATTATGTGCTGGGTCAAGCACAACAGCCACCAATGGTGCCAATTGCTGGGTAAAATTAGAGTCGAAATATTCCATTGACTAGAATAAATCAATTGCGTTACCTATGTAGTGTTGTAATAATTTGACAATTAGTCCTTTGGGTGTATTGAGCCCTTGAAGTTTGGGGTAGGGCGAGAATGTTGAAGGTTTGAATTGCCTGAATAGGTAACGAAGATAATGCAAACTTAATTTAGTGCTGCAAGATTAATTTGCAGTCTCTAGTGATATAAGAGGGTAATTGATTTTCGAGAGGAATGTTTGGTGTCTTGACTTTTAATTGAAACTTAATTAAGTGATGTGGAGTCAAGAACTTCACACAAATGAAGCCTAAGAAGTTTTGAGGGTATTAGATTTAAAATTTTCTTTTAATATTCTGTAAACAGAGGTTTTTTTTTTATAAATATGTTACTTTGGTGTTTCCTACAGTTTGTAGTTCCAGCATATTCCGTGGTAATTTACAAAAAGCTGGGTATGATTTTATTTTCTGGCATAGGGTTAAAATTGACAAAACAAAAAATATATCAATTAGCTGAACAATTATTTGATTTGAAATTAAGAAATGAAGGTTTCAAAACTACATTGACGTTGTGTTTACTGCTTATGGATATCCGGGCAAGGTCGTATCACTGTTTCCCATCACTATCTCAGCACAACCTAACGTTTCAGATAAACCAAAGTTACTTCGTCGAATCCAAAATAAATCAAGCAAGCTTTGAAAAAATATCTATTCTATAAGAGAGACTGTTTAAATTATTTCTTTAAACTCTTCTATCGGTGTACCAATCCTAGTTCTCTCAAGTTGATAGCTACTCAAATATATCACTTCAACGAGTCTCCAAGTTTCGATACTGCAAAGAACTTGCTGTCGCTTTTTTTTATCTTCAATAGCATAAAGTCTTCAACACAAAACAGATTCATCTAACGAAGACAAGTATTTCTCACAGCGCGCTTCATCTATCATTACTAATACTATAGAATGTCTGACCCAATCAACGCTAACCCCACCGTCATAGATGTTTCCGCATTGCCCACAAGACTCAACGATGTCGAAGATAAAAAATCTCGCAACCAACTTCTAAACAGTATACTTTCCCTTTCGCTCTCTGCTCCAGAAGACTTTGAAGCACCGGAGCTTTCGGACGAGTCAAGCGACGAAGACCTTGACGATGAAATAGAAGAAGTTATTGATGCACAGGAGGTCTTTGATTTGATTTCCACAATTTCCGACCCAGAACATCCATTGACATTGGCTCAGTTAGCAGTGGTAAACCTACCAGATATCACTGTGACCCATGGAGCGACTAAAAGCGAGCTTTCTGAAATCCTTATTAAAATAACTCCCACAATCACACACTGTTCTCTTGCAACTTTAATCGGATTAGGGATTCGTGTTCGTCTTGAGAGATCGCTTCCGCCTCGGTTTCGTTTCAAAATCTTAATTAAGGAGGGCACACACCAATCTGAAAACCAAGTCAACAAACAGCTTAATGACAAGGAGAGAGTAGCAGCTGCGTGTGAGAATGACCAATTGTTGTCTGTAGTTCTGCAAATGCTTTCCACGTGCAAGTAGGGTACGTCTGTACGTTTAATAGCATTTGTACCATGTCTGAAACAATTATTGGTGAGTATAACTGAGGTTTCTATTTCCTTTCGGAATTTTGAGTTCTGGTCAGCAATTAGAAATTAATACGCAATATGATTGGGAGGCAAACATGTCGCGAGGGATTCTTCATTTTTTGTTTGGAATTAAGTTTACAATATAAAAGGTATATTACTTAAAAATTATTAAGATAAAATGGAATATTATAGAAAGACCACCTGTGTGCAATAGTATTAAATAATCACCAGAATCAATAAAGAATTATCAGCAGATTACTTACTACTTTCAACGACTTTTGCATGGCCATAATTCAAAACCATTCTACAAACATCCACAACAATTATCTTGAAGACATAAGTCTTCACAAAGTCTAATAGTTTAATCAAACTAGCCAGAATACCTGGTCGTCTCAAGTAGTTTACAAGCTGCTTCACCGACTCTCTAACAACACGGACTTGAACATAGTAAGCGTGTTTTTGCTTCTGGTTTTCAATGTAACGCTCTACCATTATGGCTTCATTGATGTCAAACACAGAAGAGTAATCTGAGACGGTCGATTCTGGTCTCGCTGATGCCATTCCTGTCGTTCCAGAAGTAGATGTACTGAGTACCAGCGTTTGCAGCTCTCTGCGCTTCTTCATTTTTGAATACAATTTAGATTTAGAAAAAAAGCTTTGGCTCGGTGGACGAGTAGGGGATAAGACGGTTACGTTTGACGACAAGGGTGACAGAAGTGGCGATGGACTTGTTTGAGAAATTGAATCGAAGTACTGTGGACCAGGGGAAAGCGATATATGACCCAAAAAGGAATGCTTCCGTTTTGGTTTGTTGTATTCTCGCTGGAAACTAGGCATTCTATTGATTGCTGTGGAATTTAGTGAATGCGGTGTTTGAGGCTCCAGTCCTTGCAGATGACGCGTTTTTTGTGCCGCCAAAGAAAGTTGTGCATCCTTTTGTTCAGGGTCGTCAGTCAGGTTTGAGCTCTCGACTGGAGTAAGAGCTCTTTTCGAAGGCTTAGGCTCTGAAAGATCGATAAAACAGTAGGGTGAAGCACGTTGTTCAAATTCAGTGAGCTTACGATCATCGACCAAAAATAATTCATCTGCTTGAAGCACGCTAATATAGGACTGGAGTAAAACGTTCGCATCTCGTAGAAGCGATATCTTATCTGTAGCATTAGGGATGTTAACATCCCTGTTAAGCCATAGATCATGCGGAAGATATACTTGTGGCAAAATTTCAAATGGCGCTTTATGTTTGACTAAGGAGGAAGCCTCGAGAGATAAGATTTGCGCGTCTTTCGACACGTTAAGGATGCGCTGGATAAACATGGTCATAAAAGAGTAACGTCCACTTTCTAAAGAAAGCTGAAGCGCCAGAATCTCGAACTCGAGTGATTTTGTTTCATCTGTGAGCACATCTGCAGCCAACGTTGCTGGCTCAGATGAGCCCGAGGACAGTCGTTGTGAAATTGTACTTCTAAGTAGATCATGATCTATAGGACCTGGATCAAGCGATGAGTCCAACATTAATGCGTATTATAAGAAGAGTCGAGAAATTAAAGGGATGTGAAAATATGTTGATACTGAAGAAGAGAAAAGAATAAACTTTCGTGTGTTGTATGTGAAAAATGGACGTTTCAAATGGGCAAGACGGGCAAGTCCACACAACAAATGAGGAGCCGGAAATTCAATAGGAAAAGTGGATAAATAGGGAAAGCTAGCACGCGAACGTCTTTATACGCGGTAAACTTGGCAAAATTATTGTGGCCTGGTTAAAGGACAGCGTGTTTCAGGAAGAGACAGGTAAATCTAATCTGGAACAATGGGGCTACGTCAGTGTGCATGGATACAAAGAAGGTAAGTTGTAAATCTCGAGACACAAAATGAAATTTTTAAAACTATTAACATATTGACGAGATATGAACAGTTTATCATGTTTTTATATCAAATTCACTCTACAAATTCGAACGTATTTGTTGCTTGCAGCGCACAGCCGTTCGAAACTCACATGTCTATGAAACAGTCTAATGCAAGTCTAAACCCGATTTGTATATCGAAAACCGTTTAATTCACCGGATCCCTGAACAGCGATATTTGAATAGAAATTGAACTCCAAGTTTCAAAAATGTAAAAGTCTGTTTGACTTTTGAAAATTAGAAGTTTCGTACATTTTCGTAGGGCATCATTTCGGAATGCTAGTTTTGTTAATCACACCACGAGAAGAGGCCAATATGAATGCACCATTCTGTAGTGCGGCTTAAAAGCCGAACTAACAATGGAATTTCGTGCCTAACTATAATAGCTTTTAAATTAAATAAACTTATTCTTTTTTAATTGGGTTCTAATAACCATTTTTTTTGAAAAACGAAAAAAATTGCGCTTTGTACCTCTCTAACGAAGATAGCGATTGCAGCTTCCTTTGGTTAGAAAGACTAATTAGAAAAACCAAGAATCGCAAAAACTTGGAGCACAGTTTTAAAATTGAAAAAGATCAACATCGCAATTTATTGTTAAAATATTGATATTGGTAATTTTTTTTTAATTTGAAAGCCTCAGTTCCTAATCAATTTGCGCTTGTAGTTCCATCTGATAGTTAAACCAGCACCTTTCTTGCTCTCCTATCAGTACAACACTAATAAAGGACTATTATAACTCGATCAACAACACTAATATACAAAAACCAACTGAAAAGACTTTCACCAGGGCTAAATTCCAAGACACATTTTTCAATTGACAATATTCTTCGAGTCTCAATTATTCGATATCCTCCCCTTCGAACCAAGATAACTTAATCAAACTTTTCTAGACAATTTTCGTCACATTGTACAAATATTTCCAAATCTAGCATATTTGCAATCAAGCATATCTCCTCCACATGTTCCGTTCGGGCAAAAAGCCAAAGTTCAGCTTCGATCTTTCGATCAATGAGTTGTCCAACATTCCCCACACTTCGGGCTACTGTTATCTAAAGATCACAATTTCTGACGGAAATCAATCTGGTTTAAGAGCCAGTATTTCTAATTTCAAGCCATTTTCTCTGGAGGTTGAAAGGGCTTCAGATGACTCAAGAACTCACTCTTCCTCGTCCAGAAATGCCAGCAGTATATCACTTCGAACCTCCAAATTTAAAATTCATAATTTCAAATGTCACTTTAACCTTGATGTTAACTGTAATCTAAGATTCCCTTTTAAACGAAAGGTTAATATGATTGGTGACAAGTTCTTAAACCTTGAAGTGTACTATGCACCCGAAAAGAGTTCTAAACTCGAACATCCAGTTCAATTGGGTGTGGTGAAACTCAATTTGGCCGAATACTTAAACTTCAATGAGCCAGTCACAGCAAAGTACCTTCTACAGGAGGCCAAAATCAATTCCATCTTAAGCCTCACGACTAGACTCAAGGAGCTCCCTTCTGACTTCGAGTTTCGTACTGAGCTTAGAATAAACGAAGCAAAGCTGAGTCATGGTAACCCAAGCACGGTTCTGAACCTTTCCAAAACTGCTGATTCAAACTCGCGTACATTCAATGTGCCACAATTCCAACGTAAGAAGGTTTTTGGAGGGTTAGACGGTGTCATGAATACTAGCAGCCTGAGCAACAAAGAAACAACTACACATGAAGAATCCAAAAGTCACTCCAAAGATGATGCTCTGAGTAAACTGTCTGATGATGAAGAGAAGCAAGATCTCGGGTCTCATTCTTTGGAAAATGTAATGGTCGATCCAATAATTGGAAACCTTTACCGAAGAGTGCTAGAAAGTACCTGGGATCCAGATTTACACGCGCTCCTAAAATTGACTCCCGAAAAAGTTGTACATGACTTATTTCTGGCAAGCGATTACAACGAAAGTCTTGAGAAGAATCTTGACTTCTACAGATCTTTGACAGCTTCATATGACGATGACACAAACCGCGAAAAAATTGGACTTTTGCAAGATACAAAAGTGAGAGAAAATTTGAAGAGCTGGTCCATTTCCTCCGCTTAGTGATGACAAATTCGATTCTTCGCAGGTATTTTAATTTTAAATTGATTTTTGTAGCTAAATTTGTTGAGGAAAGGTTAGAAATTTCTCTATGATGTCATTACGTCATTTATGCCTTATGTTAATGTGTATCTTTAGGGTCTCCTCGTGTCTTTCATGAACTCGTATCTTTAAAAAGCAACGATTCGATAGCCACATTTCATCCTATGTGCCATGCTAAAAGGAAAACCTTTATATGACAACAAATGTGTGATGATCAGCTTCTAAATTGAGTTGAGCCAAATTGAAGCTGCTCATAAAAATAAATTACATGATGCAAAATGCTTTATTTGGCAGATTAATCAGCAAGATAATCAATAGATTATATTTATATCAGTCGTAAACCTGCACAATAATAAACGGCTAAAACCAGGGGTCATTATGCAGATGACACATTGAATTCTCTTTCAAAGCAAAATGACACGACGTCCAGCTGATAATGAAAAACAATGCAAAAGATACCTTGATAAAAAAGAATTGAATGAGCACCAAATAAACATTCACCCCATGAAATTGCTGATGTCTCGTGTAACCGTCCAGTGACTCAATTTCGGTTCAAAAATGCCTTGTAAGCGACACTCGCTTGTGTATGCAGTCCTTAATTAAGGCACACAATAACTCATGAAATGACTGCTTAATTAAGAAAAGAACGGAAAGTAAATTAAGAAATGACTGCTTTTCTTATGAACGAAAAAAATCTATAAAGGTAGCTGTTTTTGCCTTCTTTTCTGGTTCTCATTACACTCAAACAAACAACAACAACAATAGCAAAAAAATCGACAAAAAGCTGAACAACAACCAAAAAATAAAATGAAATTATCTAACTCCGTTATCATTGCTTTTCTCTCTACCACTTTAGCTGCTCCATTCGAGTATAAAGATATCGCTGAAACTTTACCTTCTGTCAACTCCGAGATCCACAACTCGTTGCCCGCTGGGTTTTCTGGCGGTCAAGGAGACTCGATTGCTTCGTCCGAGGTGGAGAAGAGAAATTTGGAGGAAAACCTCAAGGAGATCTTAAATCAAATTAACAGATTCAACGAAAAGGTTGAGAAAAGAGACGACCTTGACGACCTTATCAATGGTTTAATAAATAGTCCTGGTCCTGAAATATTTTTTCCAACACCTCCATTAGTAAGTGAAAACGAGAAAAGAAGTCTTTACGATGAATTTTACGATGAACTCAAGGTGGTGGCTGAGCACCTTACAGAACCTCTCGCCGGTTTAACTTCTAGTGTTGCAAAGAGAGATTCGGAGGACTGCAAGGATGCTCATTGTGCTGTGCAAGATTCCGAGAAGAGAGATATCCTGGAAGATATTGACGCTTTGGTGAACTTTGCTTCAACGTTCATTGACGTGCTTGGTGGAATTGAAAAGAGAAGCGTTTTTGATGATTTGGAAGAAATTATTGAAAAATTTTCCCTCCCTCAAGGCATTGGTGCCATTGAGAAGAGAGATTTCGTTGATGACATCACGAAAGTAGTAGATGTTTTTAAGACCGCCATAGAAATTGCAGGTGCATTTGAGAAGAGAAGCTCTGAGGAGACTTTGGACGAATCAACCCAGAAAAGAAATGCCCTTGATGATCTTTTGAAACAAGGCGGAGGATATTTCCCAATTGAAATTGGCCAAAAGAGAGACTTCCTTGATGACTTCTTGCAAGCAGTAGATGCTGCTAAGAACGTCATAGAAATGGCAGGTGAATTCGAGAAGAGAAACACTGAGGAGATCTTGGGTGGATCAGTCCAGGACAGAAATGCCCTTGCTGCTATTTTCACACAAATCGGAACATATTTTCCAGTTGCCGTTGGCCAAATTGAAAAGAGAGATTTTTTAGATGACGTGCTTCATATCATTGAGCCCATTATTGATGTGGTTGAAACCATTGAATAAAGGTTATGCCTTAAACAAGGAGCAAAGTATGGAGGATTAGTCCAGGCTACGCTTTTATGCTTTGTTTCGATTGTTTAACTCTAATCTCGTGCTCAAAAAAACGAAGAAGATTATTTGTTTATGAAAGCTCCATAGGAGCCTTTTTTTGTAGTTTGAATTTTATATTGCTTGTGTTTTTTATGATTTGTAGCTACAATTTATTATTACAGATCTCAGATGGTTTGATAATTAGAGTATGAAATAGCTTCAGCTTGGATTACAGGAAATACAGAGGATGTCTCACTATTAGAGTGATAATATATGCTTTTCAATTCAATTTATCTTTAAGTGACATTGATACCCTTTTCCTAGTTTGCTTGTGCGCTCCAAAATTTGGCTCTCATCTTCACAAAGCGACCCTTTCCAGCTGTAATTTTTTTGGTTCTTGTAAGCATTGTGTTTTCATCAAACTTTGAAATACTACGCGGAGCATGAGAGTTCTTTACATTGAGTTTGCGGAGAAGAGGATCTACTTCAGCAAACTCTTGTAGCTCTTCAATTAAAAGCCTTAGTTTTGTATCAAGAGCCCCACGCCGAGCCCGCCACAGATCAAGAGCAAATTGGAATCGAATCAGAGATTTTGTATAAGCATTATTGATGAGTTTCAGAGATTCGTATGGTAGAGTTGTGCAGTAGCGACAACATGCGTAGCCTTCATTTCGGCAATCTCGATTAAAGCATCTTTTCCCGCGATTGTCTTGGGTACCTTTAAATCTTCCATGCAACACAAACTTCACGCTTTTGTCAGGCATCAAGCCATCTTTCTTTGAAGAATCTGAAGTGAATTCATGAAGATTCGCTCCCCGTTTTATTGAAACTGGAGCGCAAAAGAAAGCAATTGGCCCTGTCATGTATTTTCAAAAATAAGTAAAAGAGGACAATATAGATATAGATGAGGTTATCAGAAAACTTAACGGTCATTACAATTATAAATATACAGCCTCGCCTGGTTCTGTTTAAATGCTGGATTTTACTATGCTAAACTTTGCTCGGAAATTAAAGCACAGATACAAGAAGAAATGAAATACAGAAATGAAGGACTCAGGAATTGAAAAAAAAAAACAAGGAAATTTCAATGCTGCTTCGAACCATTTGGACCGTTTTAATTTGATTTTTTTTTTGCAAGTTGGAAGACAATAGACAAATTGTGCTAAAGTGAATCAAACTGTGGTGAAAAGACAGTTTTACAAATAACATCATTTTGGCATTTATTTACAGCTTGTCTTTGGATGTGAAAGCACCAAGGAAGTCCAGCCTCCCCATGTTTCTCTCACAGTGATGTCCATTGACTCTACTATACAAGTAACTAAAGACCTAGTGAGAAATACACAAATCCCTTTAACGTCTCCCTATGTATGTGAAAACCTGAAGTTCCTATTAGCGGTAATTATTCATGAAAGAGGGCTTATGCAAAGTTACGTTTTTGGTTTGCGTTACGATTATTCTGACGATTGTCACGGTTATCACGATTATCACGGTTATCACGACCATAATCATTGTTTCTCTTTTGAAAGTTTCCAGGACCGCGCCTGTTCTTGGAGCGGTTTCTTTGTTCAATGCTAAGCATATTCTGTTCTTTGGCTTGTTCCATGACAGAGTCAGGTAAACGGAGAAATTTAATGTGGTTACCCCGAACATAAATTTCTTTCAACTTGTTAAACTTTTCACCGTTGTTGTAGTTGAAAATAACATCTGTGAGTGTGAGGTTCATCCACAGGTCACAGTTACTCAATCTTCCATAGACAGTTTCACCATTCTTCAACTCAACAAGAATGTTTTCATTTTTGATGCTCGTAAGCATGTACAAGGGCAACTTAAAGTTAGTATAAAATGGTTTTAAGTTTCTAATATTGGGGACATGGACAACATACCATCTTTGCTTGATTGTCTATTTTCGGTTGTAGTTGAGAAGAAGAGGAGGATCTGGGGTTGACATTGTGGGTGAGACACGACCCTAATGAAAATTAGCTGATTGAAGTAAAAGAAAAATTTGGAAGAAAAGCAAAAAGTCTTCCTTGAAAACAATTTAAGAGCTACATTTTGATCAATCTTGAATTTGTCATTTGTTGTACACAAAGTGACTGAAGACTTATTTAGGGAAGCTTCTTTGTCTAATGATGGAAAACTCTTGATAAGTATATATAATCCTTCTGCCATTTATTGAAGGAAATATTTAACCTGAATAATGCGTATATATTTTGTTATTTAGGAATGAATTGTCAGATCAATTGCATGTTTATCTCACAAAACCAAACTTAGTAAAGAATAAGAGATTAAAGACTCAGCAGAGTTAGCTAAAAGTAAGATACGAACTTTCGGGTACCTATGTAATCTCATAATTAAACAAATTATCTACTTCCTTATTGATCTGTTCGTCTCTGTCTATTTTAATTCTGAGATGTACAGGTGTTTTGGCTGCAAAGTATACGTAGTACAGGTACCCTTTAGGAGAATTTGCACTTGCAAATGAGTATACTGCAAACTTGAAGAGCCTGCAATCAATAAGCATGTGTTGTTTTCAACGTTAAAAGATACTTCAGTCAATGAAAATTTGAAGTATTAAACTAATCTTACTTACAAACTGTATTATCTACCATATTATCTACTAACTTAATCTTGAGGTGGGGCAGAAGCACCTCTCAAGGTTAATGGGTAATGCTCCTCGTCATCATCTTCATTGTCACCTAACTTGAAACCAACGTAATCATCGGACTCCAAGGCTTGTGCAGCGTCTTGTAACGAGCCCAAGTCACCAGGAGTCATCAAACCAAGCTTGTCACGTGGCGAACCTGGAACAGAAAGTGGTCTTGTCAACTTCAAGTTCAGAGAGTTCTGGAATGGATTAGCACCGTTCTTGAATTTGTCTGGGTAAGCTCTCTTCAAGGATAATTGACGAGCCTTTATGTACTCCAATCCCATACGCTTCCAGTCCAACAAGTCAGACAAACGCTCAGTTCTATTTCTTTGGTTAATTCTTTGTCTACGAGTCTTTTGCGTGAAGTCGAACATGTAGTCAACCAATTGGTTGATAGAGTCGTCGACAGACTTTTCTCTACGGTCCACGATGTAGATACCATAGTCGCTAGTATTCTCAATAAGATCCTCCATGTAACAACCAAATCCAGACAAGTTAGTTGTAATAGAAGGAACACCCATTACGGTACACTCAGCTGGAGTATATCCCCAAGGTTCGTAATACGATGGGAAAACACCCAAGTGACAGCCACGAACAAATTCCTCGTAATCCAAGGAAAGAATAGGATTGTTTGCGTTTAAAAACTCAGGGTGGAAAATGATTTTGACACGATCCTCTGGACGGTTGAACAATTGAACACGGCGGATCTGGTTTAAAACTGGGTCAGTGGAGTCGTCAGCCATATTGTGTGTTACAATTGGTGGTAAACCGTCACGCTTCAAGGCGAAGATACGTCTTTTTAATAAGACTCTGTCAGCTGGTTTAATCAACTCGTCAATGGATGGAACTTCATCACCACCTGCATGTGCAACGTTGTGTGTGTTTGGGAAACGGGCACAGTGCTCGAAAAGACGTTCACCGATCTTCTTTTGAACCTCAGAAATGGTGCCTTCCAATTGCTTAACAACGGCTTGACCCTTCAAGGTTTCCACGGTGTAAGAATTGATCTTACCGGGCATAATAATAAATGCAACAACTGTCATCTTGGAACCAGCCTCCTTCAAACGGTGATTCAAGCGGGCCAACGATTCAATGAAAAAATCGGCACCCTTGTTACGGAATTCGTATCTTCCTGCGATGAAGAAGTACAAAGTGTTTTCCAAGTCAAAGTCGTAGTTACCATAGAAGTGACCTTTAACAAATTCATTAATCTTGTCCTTCTTCAAGGCGTGCAAGTTTTGGAACTCGTGGACAGCAGAGAACTTGACAACGTTCAAACCGTTCGGTAAAACTCCATCGGGCTTCCTTTTCAACAAATGTTCCGATTCATATGCGGTGATATGAGAGACAGTGGTGAAGACATCAGCTGTATGTGTCGCAGAACGCTCAATACAATATCTGTGATATATGCCTCTTTTTCCCGCTTCGGCATCAACATCAAAATTCTTCAAGTTATTATAGAAATCTGTAGAACCTGCGCACAAGTAACGTCCCAACAATGTTGCGTGAGTAGTAAAGATGGTGGTGACATCGATTTTACGCTTACGGCAAAGTGGCAAAGCGACACCAGCCAACCACTCATGACAGTGACAAATAACAGCTCTCTCACGGTCGTGATATACTAACTCACCCAAGAACCAAGCCACAAGGTAACCTAAAAGAATAGCATCATTGGTCTCACCATCGTGGTCTGGGGTTGGGATACCAGCAGTGTTCCACAAGTCCAGCTTCCATTCGTTAAGCATGTAGCCAGCACTTTGAATGTCAAACAACAAGACACGAGGAGCTCCCTCGATCAACCAGCGTCCATACAACCAACGAATTCCACGTTCGCTCATGGAAGCCAATGCTTTCTCGACCATAGGGTCGCTCAAGGGAATTTCTTCGACCTCAATTTGAGCGCTCTCATAGTGAAGAGGACCGATGAGGGTGTAACGTTCCCTGTATTCTGCAACAGTGATTGGGGCTTTGGATTTAAGAACGGAGTAAATACCTCCGACTTTGTGAGCCACTTCAGTGGCTACCTCGAAAAGGAGGTGGTTGTTAATATCTCTAGTCATTTTATTAGGGCAAAGTAGAACAAATTAGGTTATGTGTGTTTTTTGGGGTTTTTAAAGGAATTGAACTAAGAATTGGGTTTGTAGACTTTGGAATGATGCGGAACTTTGATCTCAAAATGAAAGCTAGTAAGGGTACACGAAAAGAATTGAGACTCTCGACTACTGAAGGGAGCGAATAATTATTTCGTATAGGATAAGATCAATTCAACAAAATTGAGTTGTTTTTTCCACTCAAATACTCACAGTACTATAAAAGGGATGTGTGTAACTCTTGTCGCTGATAACGATAAGCGGGGAGGGGAGCGTGGGGAAGAGCCAACGAACGGAGATGACGAAAAGAAGACAAAATAGGCGGGATGAAATGCAAATCCGCTGTTAATTGTCTCAATTGTCAAATATGCGATTGATATGAAGAGCTAGGAAGTTCGAGTTATCTAGAAATCGTAGATTTGTCGACTTTTCGAGATTTCGAATTGATATGACTTATGAAAGTCGAATTGGTTAGCTGAATCTAATCCTGTCGTTAAACACAAACAACAACAAACAGGAAGCAAATATTAAGCTTTCCAGGAAAGAGAATTGGGTGTGGAAATTTTCGTCGAAATGTGGGGGAATCGACGTATATTTATATGTTGAACCAATTGGCCCATGACCAGCTGCCTGCAGATAGAGCTCTAAACTTGGGCACATGTTCGGTGCATACTGGACCGATTTCAATGAATTTTTTTCAACACTGATCAATGTTCATCTATTTAGGTGCAATTTCTGTATTCCTCCTGCTCTTTTGATAGATTCAAATCAATGTAGATGTAAGTTTGGTGATAAATGATGGGTGGGGCGTTGGTCCACTTATCGATCGAACCTGCCTGCAGTACCTTGGAAGCTCTCCAGATTCCAACAGACCCCGCTTCAAACAGATCAAAGGACTCTTTATTTGAGAAATTCAAGGAATAAATACAAATTTTTCTTAATAGTGCCATCATCAATTCCGAAACTTTGGAGAAAACAATGACTCGAATCTGAGCACTTATTCTCGCGGGGCAGCAGTAGCCGGAAATGGAGAATTAGTGGGGAGAGTGGGGAACGAAAATGATGCGAGCCAATAACAGTGAGGTACGAGATATTTATCAAAATTTCATTTTATTACCGAAATCCTTAATGAACATATCGTTCTCGTTTTAGTTATTGATCACACTAATTATTTTTTGTATCCCGATATCGGAGTACTGTGTTGGGTAGGTGGGGCAATAAATCGTGATGATTGACTTGACATGGAACATTCTACACAGAGAAGAACAATGGATCAAGCAATCGGTTAAAGCCAAAAAAGGAAATTTTCAAAAATGATTGATTGCAACGCAAGTATCTTAGATGAGTTTTTGGTTTTGATTACAATAATTAGGTGAATTTTGGTGCTTGAGTTTGACCCAGGCTTCCTTAATGGGCACCTAATTACGAATTGTGGTCCGAAGGAATCTGTGCGATTCAGCCATTTTCAGATAAGAACTATCCGCAGAGAATACTTGATCATCGTAAAATTACAACAAAAAAGGTTCTTTGGCAAACAAATGCTGATTTGGTTCTTCAATTGGAATAACCAGCCGCCGAAGCATGCACGCCTACGACGGAAGGTTATGAGCAAATATAGGGCACCCAATACTTCGCAATGACTCAAAATGCCTGGGTCACGAAAGTCAATCTTGTCAATAAATATACATGTGTATAAAGCTAATTGTTGATTGTTTAGATCTGATATTTTCCTCAATTAGGATATTTTCATAATGTGTAACGTTGTAAGCCTTTCTTCTAATGCATAGTCACTAGTCGACACAATCATTGGCAGATGATTCGTGTCTGACAATTCTTGATTTGACATTGAAATAGCTCAAGGTTGGAAGTATTAGCAGCGAGTCACTTGGAGAGATATACCTGCAATATCGATGTTCACTGCTATTGCAAATGTTGCATTGCGCTTGCAACCATTCTTGTGTGTCAGCCGTGCATCATGTAGAAATCTTAAATGAGTAGAAAGCGCCATGCTTTCGGAACAAGCCTAAGGAAAAAAAGTTCATTAGCATATTTATTTTGATATACGAACCTGTTTCACCAAAGCCTCGAAATATTTGTCGACGTGCAGCCAACATACAGATTTCATCAGAGACAAATAATGCCCCTACGTGGTGAGTTTCAGTCAGCAAATTATTGTGACAGTGAAGTTGAATTTTTGTCATTGTTTCTTCAAGACAAATTCGATAATTCGCACGCATGCCACACCTCTGTTGGGTTGCGTCCATTGGTGCCAACAGGAAGAGGTGTAATGTGCGATTCAAATAATCAATCTCCGAGACCATGAAATTCAGATAAACATATGAAATCATTCTAAAAAAAATGGTTGGCGGTGTACGTCAATTACTTTATGGATCTATGTAATGCAATCAGTCTCTTTAGCGTTTTTTTATTACTAACAATCTAAATACATGTGTCTTCATTATTAAAATGCATTCATCTATTTTTAATCCTCATCCATGTCAGAGTCCGAAGCGAAATGGTCAACCTTGCCTTTGACATTTATGCTTTGCCACTCACCTTCTTCTTCCTCTACCTCGTCTTCGTCTTCATCTTCATCGATAGCATCTTCATCACCGAAACCGCTGAAGTCATCTCCACTTTCATCGTCGTTTTCTTCGCCTGATTGCTCACTTTTAGCAGTGAGTAAGTATTCACTCAAGTAGCCACTCTTTTTGTTAACAGATACGATATCCTTTGCTACACGAGCTAAAAAGCGCTGAACCATACGAATAGCAGGTTGGCAATCATATTTGTTTTGAGCGATGAATCTTCCATGGCTGTTCAAAGTTGCCTTTACCCAACTCAAGTTGAACTCAATATGTTGACTTCCTTGGGCTCTATTTACCTTCTCCCCCAAATACTCCAAGAGACGAACAACATATACAGCTGGCACATCTGCACATACTAAAGGAATATCCATAAGAGGGACAGATTCAACGACTCTGTCAAGGATGTTTTGCTCATTCAAACGGAAGGCCATAACAAGTGCAACCACCCAATTCTTCTCCGAAAGGTTTTCCATGATACTCTGTGGAGTGACATCCATATCTAGCTCAAACGGGTCGAAGACGACCTCTGTATCGGTAGAGTAGACCAAAAGTCCCTCTGTAGTAGCTGCAGCAAACGCCGTTGATGTAGGCGAGAAGCGAACGGAAGTTACACGGACTTGCGGACGCACACTTCTGGAGCTTGGGTCACCTCTGGCTGAACCAGGAAGGGAAGTATCAATTCTCTTGTCAAGGTCTACATGCTCTCCCTGAGTATCAATAGCATCGATTGAAATACCCGCATCTGTAATTTTAGAACTGTTCAACATAGTTAATGTACCATCTAGGGTCATGTTCTCACTAACCACGAAGCGTTTAAGCAAAACTTCGTCAGCGATGTCGTAAAGACAAATACTGTTGTTGTTACCTCCTGCAATAAGACTGAGTCCATCGAAAGAATACGAAAGAGTTGTGAAAGTTTTCAGGCGTGCACTGTTCTTCAGCTCAAATCTATCTTCCAAGTGTCTGCCACTAAAGACGTCCTTGCGGATATCTAATATATGGGTTTGTTTGGCGTCCTCGGTGTCGTAAAAGACAATGTTTCCATTAAGAGTACTTACCGCCACTTCTTTCGAGTCTGGACGAATGGCAAGTGCAAGTACGTCATGCTCCACTTCAATTGGCTCTACTTGTTGTGTACGACTAAAGATGCTCCACACTCTAATCGTTTTGTCCCACGAACTAGAAACAAGAACTGACTTCTCAGTACCAAATTGCAAGCAGGAAACAGGTCCTTCGTGACCTGCAAGTGAGTCAAGGAGTGCACCCGTCTGAACTGACCAGACATAGATCTCAAATTCGTCATGTGTCCCTGCAACAACAACTTCTCCTGATGGATCGACAGCCATGCAGCTGAACTGCACACGTTGCGGAGCAGTGAAAGTACGGAAGTTTCTAAATCTGATCAAATCCCATGCACGCACAGTTCCATCTTGAGAAGCCGAGAAGAGCACCTGACCCTTTTTAGCAAACTCTACAGCTGTTACTGCAGCAGAGTGTTCGGAGAATGTGTAGAGACAGAAGCCAGAATGGAGATCCCACACTTTAATCTTACCATCGTCTGAAGCGGTCACTGCCCGCAGACCGTCTGGAGAGTAGCACAAAGCGTTTATGGAATCAAAATGACCTTGTTGTTTAAGAATGTATGACTCTGACTGCCACTCATAGACAATAAGTTGTCCTAAATGGGAAGACCCAAAGGCAAGCCACTCGCCAGTGCTGTTGACAGCTACAGTGTCGACGGCATTTTGGCCCATGGTCAATTGTTGAAGAAGATTAAATGACGGGAGTTCGTAGAGACGAAACTCTCCGGTTGTAAGTCCCAAAATGAGGAGACTTGATGCAGGGTGGAATGTAGCGCAGTTTACACGAACATTTTCAAGATGAAGATAATGCTTTTCGGCGATACACCATTGAGATTGTGGCAGAGAAACAGATCCGTCCCCATTTGTTTTCATGCCTCTATCATTATCTTCATCACTGTCATTGTTTTCATCATCTTCATCTTCATTGTCTTTAGTAATGTATTGCCATTGGAATAAAGCGCCATCTTTACTCAAAGTGTATATTATCTCTTGAGTTATATCGAAAAATGCGCGAACTACGTAGTCACGGTGTCCTGAAAGTGTCATAGCAGCTGATTTATCTTCAGTGTGTACAGAAAAGATTCTTGCGGTCATGTCCTTAGATGTCGAAATGAGAAATCTAGAGTCAGCGGACCAGGTAACACTGACAACATCATCATAGTGGCCAGCATAGTTTCTGTGACGCACAAATGGAGCAAATTGACGCTCTTCCAGGAATTCGGGTGTCTTCCAAATTTGAACAAATCGGTCTACACCCACAGCGAAGTAATGACCATCCGCAGAGAACTGCAAGTCATGGACTACACCTTTAAAGTTAAAATGATGCAAAACGACACGAGAGACGAAATTAACAAGAATTGCACGGCCATCTTCATCAACTGATAAGAGAAGTGTTCCTTGTTTATTGAGAGCAATTCTTGCAATGTTTTTTCTGTGCTGGTAGGTGAAAGTGAAGGATTTGGAGTTTATGAGATCGAAATAAGTCACACGGTTGCCGACAGGGGTTAGAAGCCCCGATCCGTCGGATGTGAAAATGACATTTCCTTTTCTGTAAACCGTTCCGACTAAATTAGAAAGTTTAAAGTCAGACTTCATCGCGTTTACTGTGAATGCGGTTCGTTGATACTCTAATAATTTGAGAGATGGCGATGAGCTTGATGTAGATACATGTATGCAGGTTCAAGTATACTTCACCATTACGCCAACTACTTCGCGAACTTTAAATCAAATATTAAACAACAAAAAAGACAATAGTCTAAGACGAAAAAAGAGGATTTGCCACCTTAGCATACATTAATTTAAGAATCATTTTCAAGAATTACAATAGCATTTCATCGCATACATACCACTACGATCATCAGTATCAATACACACAGTCATTATCATGAGTCTTTCCAAGAATGTCTTGAACATGAAGTTCATGCAAAAGTCACTGAACCGCCAAGAAAAGAAAGATGAGATACGCAAAATAAAAGATGAATCCGAGTGGGCTCTTCCTGACTATGTTCTGATTCGTCAATCTCTTAAGCCAACTGTCCTGATAAAATCCGTTGGGTATGGAAGTATAGCAATGGCAAAGCAGGATGACGAAAAGCAAGAAAAAATGGAAAGCAATGAGAATAGATTTACAGTTGATAGTGATGCGCAGCAATTTTTGAGAAGCATAGAGAAAGATAAGAAGAAACGAAAGAAGGAACATGATGGGGAGGATCAGAAAAAAAGAAACCAAGATGGTGATGGGGAAGACAAGAAGAAGAGTAAACAGAGGCGTAAGAAAATGAAGACTGCTAGCACTGACGATAGCTAGACTCAGAGGCCCATGGCGTGAGAGAAGATATAAACTAGAACAATCGGAGTTGGATGAGAAGTGAAAGGTGAAGGCATAAACATTTGCAAACACAATTTATTTTAAGGGATCTTGTAGCCTTAATCACTGTTTTATTTTTCCTCAGAAATAGAGAACTTTTTGTGTACTTAATGACAAATTAACACCCGCGAATACCACATCTCAATTCATCCCTTATGAATAGGAAATAGGCAATGTAAATCCCTCAATCTTCACCCTATCTTATATAACATTACTTGAACATCATATATTCTTGTCTCGCCAAATTATAGCATTTATGTCGACAATTTGACATTGTCAAACACAGTTGTGGCTACATTTGAGCAACCCGAATTTGGTTTCTTGTCGTCAAAATTTGGACTATGTATTCCTTAATTAGGTTCGAAATCTGAAACCATAGAGCTAGGAATCCTCCGTTTGAAGGGTTTTTTATGAAAAACGGAGGAGTTTTAAAGCCTTCATTTCCAATCTCGACGAATGCCTGCAGGTAAATGTTTCATACTTGCATGCCCCTGGGCAGTGATTTTACAAAAAACGCCTCAATTCAAAAACTATAAGAATGAGCAGGTTTCCACACCCAAGAACATAATATCATTCAAAACAAAATTTCAATTAAAACAATTCCAGTCATGCAAACAAATATTAATTGCGACGGCCAAACTCTTCTTAAACGTTTTCCACCCTCAAAGTTGGAAAAGGATCGGAAAAACTTCACTGAACTGCTCCTCAGATTAAAAACGGATAAAAGGTTTTTGAATTTGTCGATTTCGGGACAAAAAAAATTCGAATCATATTTGAAGTCAGTCTCCGGTGTAGAAGAAGAGTTGGAGCAGTTCAAGACAAGCAAAGCAACTTTGGCGACAATGTTGGCTCAATGCCTTCGAGACGTTAATGTTTGCCTTCTCGCTTCAAAGCATGATTCATCTCAGTCTCAAGCTGTTCTCGATCTTTCTTACTTATTGATTTGCTCCCGGTACACATACAGCATCACATTTTTGAAGTATACATTGGTCGCATTCAACTTTAAACTTGATGGCTCTGATTATGGCAAGACATCGGTGGATGAACTCGAAAAATTGATACATGAGGTTATGGTATTAAATAATGGAATCCTTGACTCGGTTCGTGAAGATGTGAAAGTGTTCTTTGACGCAGCAACAGAGATACAAGAGTCTTGTTGGGCTGTTATGTGGAAATTACAGATTGAAGAATGTAAATCTGTTATTTTGAAAACTTTAATTGCAAGTATTGCGGTGTGCATAGTACTTGTCAAGATGTATATCCACTCTTAAAATTCAGAAACCGCCAAAGATCCGTATACTGATGAAACTAATTGTTTTTGTGTTAAGTTACTTGTATAAATAATTGATTTTGTCTAAGAATTCCAATTTACATGATACTAGTGACGCTCAGCTGGAAGACCTATGAATGAACGTTTCGTAAAATCGTCCAATGAAAATAGAAAAGGGATTCTTTCCTTAAATACCCCAAACTTTTAGTTCATCAATATTTAGCCAACACACGTGGTGCTAATTAATATTGCTTCTGTCGTTTAATGTTGTTACTGTGAGCTTCTTGGTCTGGGCGTTTCTTCACCCTCAAGTTTCTTGCAACGCAATCTCATATTAATTTTTTTACTAAAATCCTATAAATAGCGATACGAAGTTTTTTTGTTTCCAATATTATATTACATTGTAGTTTTGTATTGTTTTCGAGTTTTAGAAGTAAAAACCGTTAGGCTGTAGTTTCGATCATAAGTAAGTAGGGCAAGCCTTCGAGTCACGCTATACATAACAATACTGACATTGACTGATCGGGTTTTAGTAGACCATCTTGGCGCATTATAACAAAAGTTTAGACTCTATCGTCTTTGTATTCGCCTATTTACCTATTCACCTCACAAAAGTACACAACATGTTTAGTTAACACGCAACAACTCCACGTCAAAAACCAAAGTCGAGCTAGGAGGAATCACAGGAGGAAATCCACGATCTCCATAGGCTTCATGGCTAGGAATAGTCAAGGTGGCCCTAGTGCCGACAGACAATTGAGGAATTGAGGTGTCCCATCCCTTGATGACACGGCCAACACCAATTGGGCAGCGGAATGGGCTACCTCTGTCACGGGAAGAGTCGAACTTCTTGCCATTTTGCAAGGTTCCGGTGTAATGGATAGTAACGTTGTCTCCGATTTTTGGGAAGGTCTTGCCGTCACCTTCTTGGACAATTTCGATTTGAGTAGTTTTGAGATCAGACATTGCGGAGTAGAATCTTGTAAAGTGATTGCCAAATTTAGGTTGTAATTGGCGGATTGGAAGAACTCTAGCAAGCATATGGAGGGAGCATGAAACCCGTAAGTAATCAGAACTAACGATTGTGGGGTATTGTATGCAGTACTGCTAAGACTCATAGATCTATATTTGTATTCATAGCATATACTAATGAATTTATTAAAAACTTGTCTTTAAACGAAGAGAAGATAATCTTGGTCTTGAAGGAAATTTCTTTTATTACTATTTTATTTCTCGCTTAGTCGTAACGCCCTGGCCGTGAGACCTGGTCACTGATCACTGGGTAGTCATTACCAGTGCATAAACTCTTGACTATGAATCATAATCAATGACTTTTGAGCGGCCAAAACTGAATCGTGAAAAGCAAAATTCAGACTCAGTGTCATGCAGTGAAGATACAATTGTCAATTATATTTTTTTTTTTTATTTCTATTAAATTACTCTATAAAGTTTTAGTAAGATGTATCAACTACGTAACGGCCCAAAATCGTTCCAGCTTCCATCTCTTTGTATATGCGGGGCAACTCAGAAAGTCCAGCGATCTTAATCGGCGAATGAACCAAACCGCGCAGGAAAAATTCGAGTGCTTCTCTTGTGTCGGCACGGTTCCCGACATACGAGCCGACGACGTTTATTGACTTCACAACTGCATCGAAGACAGGCAATTGCATCTCTGCCCCAGCAGGTAATCCGACAAGCACCACTGTACCAGTTGGTCTGACGTATTGAGTTGATTGTGAGATGGCTTTGGGAGAAACAGAGACATTTATGACACCTTGAGCTCCTCCCTTCGTTACTTCTTGTACATCCTTCACAAGATCTGTAGAAGTTGAGAAATCAATAAAAGTGTCGGCGCCGAGTTTCTTGCATAAATCCTCCTTGTCTTTACCAGCATCAATTGCCGCAATTTTGAAACCCATGGCTTTTCCGTATTGTAATGCCAAAGTACCAAGACCACCACCAGCGCCAGAGATAGCCACCCAGTCTCCTGGCTTGACCACTGCAGACTTCAATGCCTTGTAAACTGTGATGCCCGCGCACAAAATAGGCGCAACGCTTGCCAAATCGGTTCCTTCGGGTATCCGTGCGGCCTGGATTGCGTCCGCTGTCGCGTATTGTTGGAAAGAACCATCGTGAGTGTAACCGGACAAATCAGCATGAGAACAATTGGCCTCGTGACCGCTTTCACATAAATAGCATTCTTGACATGAACCATTTAGCCATTTGATCCCTGCGTAGTCGCCAATCTTCCACCCGGAAACACCCAGTCCCATCCCGACAACTATACCAGCGCCTTCATGGCCCCCGACGAGTGGCAATTTAGTTGGAAGGGGCCAGTCACCTTTCCATGCATGAAGGTCCGTGTGGCACACTCCTGAATACTTGACATTAATCAAAAGTTCGTTTGATCGCGGGGTAGGAACAGGGATATCTTTGTACAAAAGCGGCCCGCCGTTTGTTTCAAAAACTACTGCCTTTTGTGTCTTTGGAATGGCAAATGAATAGAACCTCCTAGCCGAATGAGTAGCGCGGAAAAATCTCCACATTTCTACTTATTTTTTTTTTTTTGAATGCTTTTTTTTTGTTTGCGTTTTGCACTCCCTAATAAATTTATGCTTTTACGAGGACAGTCGCACTGTGGCTTAATTTATATTACCGTAATCCCGGCTGGCCGTGAGCAAACAAAACAAAGAGTTTCTAAACGCCGAGAAAGATTGATAAGCTAAAATATGCCTTTCGTGTCGGTTACTAACGTTCCGATTCCAGCCGAGGTATCTCGCTGGTCAGGAGGCAGTAACAATAAGGTGGTCTAGTGCGGCTCCAAGAATTTCCCTTTTGGGATGATCAGGAGATATCTGAAACGCCGGGATTGACCTGAAACCGGGATCTTTTGGGTCCGGTTTATTAAGTTGGAAAACTTGAAAAATTAAAGATCAAGATAATGTTAAATTGATCCTAAAACAATTCGTGGGTGATATTTTTGGGATATACTGCAAGTGTTTCTTTTGGAAGTGGTTGCAAATACCAGAGAAATTGTGCACAAGATTTTGCTAATACGTCTAATCACAATGTCACAATTGCAATCAATTAGGAAATAGTTTTGTAAGATGGCTAATACAATTCGGTGAATAAATATATTTGGTAACTACAACAAGATGCGGAATGCCAGGTTCCTTATATAGGCGCAGAAGTAAAATCGGACTTTTACCTGCGCATCAAAGGAGGGGAACTTTATTGTATTTTCGTCCTTGTTTCTGCTTATCTACGGCTCTTTTGCAACGGCTTTGACACTGAGTCATAGTTAAGGGTCTATGTAAACGCATGCACGGCTAGGGGACCAGATACCTCATACGACACGTGAAATTATCAAAGTTTGCGATCATCAGAGTCAGTATTTTGACTTTTAGAGCTTATCAAATTTTGACAGATTTGTTAATTGGTCAATGATCCATCTTTGATGTTTTAAACATGTCAATTCTACTATTTGGGCTGAGTGAGCTTCACGTAGATCGGAACATCAGGCAATAAAGGAGATTATTTGTAAATGTTCATAAGCGAAATTAGCGGCTCGTATATTCTTAGCGGCCCGTCTTATGTTTCTGCCTTGCTTTCGTAACCAATAGCGTATCTCATAGGCAAGATATAGTTATATAATAAAAAAAGTGTCTGGTTGCATAGTTGATATTTACTTTTGACTAATCAATTTCGTATAATATTGCCAATGTAATACCTATTTATTAAAACAAAGTCCTTCTAATTATTTAAACACGGTTAGTGATTGATTATCAATCAATCAAATGTGACTTTTTTACCTTGCGAAGGAACAATTGCCGCGGAGGCTCTTTGAGCGGTAGCCAATGCAACAGAAGACTTCATTCTCTTGTTTGGCGCATCATTATAGCTGTCACGGCCTCTCTTTGGTGCGAAA
Source organism: Australozyma nongkhaiensis (assembly GCA_030563825.1). Classification (NCBI taxonomy): domain Eukaryota; kingdom Fungi; phylum Ascomycota; class Pichiomycetes; order Serinales; family Metschnikowiaceae; genus Australozyma; species Australozyma nongkhaiensis. The sequence continues at coordinate 101,437 of JAJMKF010000006.1, read as the reverse complement.
GATTTCTCTTTATGTTGAAATTTTGGCTTTTCAGCTTCATATTGCTGTCTTTCTTGCTCTGGTCTCTCCTGTCTTTCAGTTCTTTCTCTGTAGCCGGGAACTTCATTTTCGTTAGCATCACCACTTGTTGCAGTTGCAAGCCTCTTTGGATTTCTCTTTGATCTATCCTCACCGAATTCCAAACGCAAGTTTCTGTTAATAAAAGACTTGGCCATTTTCGATTTTAATGCTGCGGTAGGTCCGGTTTCGTCCTTGAAATCTAGGAATGCGAAACCCTTACATTTACCTGTGTCTTCAAAAGTAGCCATTCTAATACGCACAATTTCTCCGTATGGTTTAAAATGCTCTTCGAGCAAATCGTCTGTTGTGTCGAAGGATAAGTTACCAACGAAAAGAATACGCGAAGGGGGGTTCTTCAGTAATGGCTTATCTTTATGTTCTTCAGGACGGCCTTCGAATGAAGAAGCACTTTTAATTAGAAGACTTCTATTTTTTAGTCTGGACTCACTGAGTGCGACGACAGCGGCAACATGTTCATTAGATGGTAAATCAACATAAGCGAAACCCTTAATTTTGTTACCTTTTTTGGGTAAGTTGACTCTGGTTATATCTTTCTCTTCAATAACTAATGAGTCGGGGGCGTTATCCTTAGTCTTGAAAAGAATATGTTTAACAATGTCCTCCTTTGTTGTTTCGTAGGACAAGTTACCAATCCAGACACCAAAAGGAGACTTGTTTGATGTAGGAGCAGCCTCAGTACCATCTTCATTTGCAGGTTTTGGTGGAGGGTTCTTTCTTGCAATCTTCTCCAAATCCAACTTACCTTTCTTCAATTGACGTTGCTTCTTTTTAGAAAGTGGGGCGGAAAGATTCAAATCAATTTCAAGTTCTCCCTCAGCTGCCTCCTTCTCATCTTCTGACGCAGCCTCGTTGTCAGAGTTGTCTATGTCCTTCGTGTTTGATTCGGTGTTGATGGATTGGGCATCAGATTCAGGAATTTCGGAAACAACAGGGTCAGAAATCTGTTCAACTTCTTTGGAAGTAGTCGAATCGGAAGACTTCTTCACTTTCTCCTTCTTTTCTTTCTTTCTTTCCCTCTTCTCTTTCTTGGACTCCATGATATCTTTCAGGGGTGCCATTGTAGTGATGTGATGAGATGCCCATCGCAGATAGTGAGATTAGATAGTGCGAAGAGATGCGTCCAGCAGAATCATATTTTATGCAATAATTATATATTCCGAGTCCTCTTTCCTTATCTAATTATTTGGATTTAATTTACATTGAGTTTTTGATTCGAAATTTAAATACAGTTATTCAGCACTTGAGATGAGCGGATGAATAGAATTGACACAACTGACATTTCATAACCAAGTAGCAAACCAATTGAATTGAAACGCTTAAATTTTATTATGGAATAACATCATTAGTCCTCTAGATTTTAGCTATTGTATATTGTTATCTTCTCCCAGTTCGATCGAATATTTCTGATTCAGTCTAAGAACACAGGCGATCTAGCTCATAATGAATCTGATAAAGTCTATTTAAAAGATCGCTCATTAATTTGTAGCTCTAAGTATCAAATTTGACGCTTAAACGCTGCTGAGGTAAACTAAATTATTTGATCTATAACATCTGTCCATGTTGCTTGTTCTGCGCCCTGTCCCAACTTAGATATAGAAGCACCTATTCTATTGGATATAAACGGTCACAGAAGAAATGACCCCAATTATTATGGTTATAATTTCATGAACCAGACTATTTTTGCCCAGAGTGGCTCTTACAACTTAATTGAGCACTTGAGCACTTTAGACGCGTCATTAACTTAAATTTTAGATGAGAAGGTTCAACTAAAACAACTAAAAACTTCTTCAATTGTGATCTCAAAATGCCATATCTATGGAGTTTAAGCGCTATGCTCCAATTCCTCACTTTGACTTGCAAAGGCCTCCATGTTGGCAAAGATTGCCTTGTGGTTTAGCAATAATTACATGAGCATTTCACTCCTATGCGTAATTTCCAATCAAAGAATTTGCTCATATCACATACTATTAGAGCCAAGAGGGAAGTATAAGTGACTAGGGAAGCCATAGCTATAGCATAGCTATGAAGCGGGTCAGAAGGCCAAGCCAAGCCAAGGTTTTTCAAGCAAGTCAAGAATCTTGAGTAGATCAGAGTAAATCAAGATCAAATTCGTAGTTCAAGAAACTAATCATAACCATTGCTATGGATCTAAGTCATGCTATTCTCCACCTCGCCTCAAAACGTTGTTCACAGTTAGTGACTATTTACAACCTTCGACCTTATACAATACGTGTAGCCGCAGCATAGCCTGCAGTAGGTCAGGAATGGAAGTAATGATCTGCAAGGTTAGGTGGAACATATATTAACATGCAGTCCTTGCAGGATTCTTTACTAGAGGTGGAGAGTTATCTGCCAGAATTATCCATCATATTTGCGCTATTCTGCAGTAATTTGCTTAATCGGTAGGAAATGCGTTATATGCCAGATTTACAGTGGTGCATGAGGTCTTTGCTTGTTCTAATTTAAGAACAACAACCAGCCATATAAAGATACATACTTCTTCGCATCTCGACAATTGATTTAGGAAAAAAGAAGACTATATAAATAGAATCTCAACTTTGCAATTTCAAGAACAACAAAGCATACCTGAGCTTTGGACCTTTATAAACCATTCTTTGATTCTTCATCTTCCCATTTCGTGCACGCTTGCAGCCTCGCGATCCACTTTTTGCACGTCTAAATTTCCAAAACAAAGAAACCGTCACACGCATATTTCCCACCATGTTTTTCCGATTTATGGTCCTATTTTTCACTGTCGCCACAATTGTGCTTTCGGCGTGGTCTCTCGTTGGCTCGTGGAAAAACGAGGCTTACTTGACTAATAACTACTTGCTTAGTTTCCAGTTGTCGAATGTGAACATTTCTGCCCTCATAAATGAGGCTGTTCAGCACAAAAGAGACATCAATGTGGCCCCACTCCCCAGATTGGCTCCCACGCCTACCACTTTTGCTCCAATGACCACACAATTTGTGGAGAGAAGAGACAAAATGAAGAGAGTTGATGCCAGCGACTTGGGTCTGTTGACAGCGGCACTTGGTTCTCTCACTACATTGCAACCTAGTCAATTATTGAGCAAAGCTTCCGAATTCGCTCTGTTAACTTCGGGCATTTCTGTCCCTACTAACCTCGCTTCGTTGACCAGTGGTCTCGACCCACTGAAAATTGTCTCTGAGGCACAGCAAATTGCTTCTACCTTAAAACTTCCTCCATCATTAGCCACTTTAGCTGCGAATTTCAATGGAAATACAAACGATTTGCTTACAGCCATCGCCAAAAACACGAACGCTTCTCAATTGGGTCTTGCTGATATGTACTCTGTAGGTTACTGGGGTTATTGTCGCGGATCAATCAATGGAATCAAAGAGCAGATTCCTGAGTTAGGCAGTTTTGGCACCCAATTCAGTAACAAGAACGTGAACTACACCTACTGTACTCCACCAAAGTTGAACTATATGTTCGATCCTTTGGAGGTGTTTAAAAGTGAACTTAAAGAACTGATTCTTAGACTTTACTCGGAGATATCCACAGGGCCTTTACAATCCCTTGCCCAAAATTTTGTCCACGAACTACTTGCTCTCGTCAACTCCGTCACATACACTAGCATAGGTTTACCAGGCGACTTGCAGCAAGCACTCCCGCTTTTAGGCAATTTGACTAAAGCTGGTTTTTGGTGTATTCTCGTAGGAGGTGCGCTTGCGCTAGTTTCGTTCGTATTCCAATGTGTTGGAATGTGTTGTTCGCCAGACAATAAGTGTCTCTCATGTCTTAACTTCTTCCTTATGCTTTTGTCATTTATTGCCGTGACGCTTGGGTCTGGATTCACCACGGGCGTCTTTATTTTTGTGCGTAAAACATTAAACAATGAGGTCGAGAAGTACGGGATCATGTCGTACTTATCTGTCCAATATTATGCATTTGCGTGGTCGGCAGTAGTAGCCTCATTCTGTCTTGTGGTATTCAGCATTATTGGCTACTGTTGCGGTTGTTTCAAGTCTGACCGCCGTTCCTTCCGTCCACAGCCGGAACCTGTCTTCAAGTACGATCATAAGATGTAAGTAAATCATTATAGAATATTCATTGAACGATTTTGTAGAGCTTTGAGTTTGAGAATTGGAACGAGCCCACATCAAGTTTAAACTTCTCGTTTATAATTTGAGCCGAGTATTCCAAATTCTTTTTGGAGAGATTACATGCCAACAGTTGGCAGGTTCATAGCTTATTAGTTTTTGATTTCATTCAATTCTAATGTATCAGGTAACTGAGACTTGTTTCATTCGTCATTTTGCATATCTGAGAGGTGCGAGCAAAGTACTTTAAGCAAATTATTGAACAAGTTCTTTGATTGCCTGACCCACTTCAGAATATTGGAAAAGAAGTAACAAAAATTAAATTGAATTACAGTTTTTCTTTACTTAATATACGAAGTGAAATTGCATTTTGGCACAGAGAATTGCCCAATGCATACCTTCCAAAACAATAAATTGTAATACCTTCCAAATTTGAAACTTACAAGCAAAAAATATTAATTGTGTTCTTAGATTGAGACGATTGTATCGCAAAATTTTGCACACAATTGTGTTCATCCTTAACCTCAACCTTTACTTGGATCTACTCCACACTAATTGTAAAACTCGCATCATAACATCAGTGTCCATAATCACTCACCACCACATACTCTCATTTAAAACCACTTCACAATGATTTGTGCGCTATCAGGAGAACCTGTTGTGGATGCAGTGGTGTCGCCTCGAAGCGGAGCTATCTTTGAACGGAAGCTCATCGAGACTTACATCTCCACAGCCGGAAAGGACCCTATTAATGACGAGCCACTTTCCTCGCTGGACTTGATATCATTAGCCGTACCAGCAGCAATTACTCCACCAAAGCCACCATCATTCTCTTCGATCCCAACAATGCTTGCGGCGTTTCAAAATGAATGGGATGCCTTAGCGCTAGAGACCTATACCTTGCGTAAACAGCTTAACAATGCGCTGCAGGAACTTAGTGCTGCGTTATACAAATATGAAGCTGCCGTTCGTGTAGCTGCTCGTATCACTAAAGAGCGTGATGATGCCCAGGAGGCACTCGCAAAACTCGCTGAAACTTTAGCCCTAGATGGCACTGACGCAATTTCTGTAGATTCATCTAAGGCTACAATTAAACAATCAAGTAAAGTTCTCAATTCTAATGCATCTAAAGAAAATAAAAGTGACTCTGCGTATGCTAATACCGATGTTGTTGAAGAAAGCAGCTTTGGAAATGAAGCAACAAATGGGACTAAGATAGAGGAAAACAATACCACAATAAGCGATGAACGAATGGATGAATCTAGGACGCCTGACTATTCTGACCCTAAAAATGTTCCAGTTGATCTACTCTTAAAAGCTCGTGAAAAGCTTTTTGCTGTTCATAAGAAGATGAAGATTTCCTTGCCCATCACGAAGTCCTCAAAGGCGTCAATTAAGATTGCTAACTCTGACAGTCATGATCTTCCTGGTTTGGTAGATGTTATCTATGACAGCACTATGAAAAAGTCTTTGTGCCGTGGTTCATTTGGTGTAACACTCATTCCAGATAATATTAACTCCGCGGATGCGTACGCTGGCGCTTTCCTCTCTGAAGATGAATCATCCACACCCTTTGTGCTCACGCAGGGTCATTTTACTTTACTTGAACAAAATGTAACGAAATCATTCCCATTGGATCAAGCTAAGTTGCTAGCGACGCATCCAAGTGAGGCTCTTTTCGTAGCAGTTACTTCAACAAATCAATGGGCTCTCGCAGATGTCAATGGACTCATATATATATCCGAGCCTTTGGAAAAGATCACTCATGTAGCTTTTCATGTCGATGGAATCCTTTTAGCGCTTGCAAGAGAAGGCGGCGTAGACATCTACGATATTACCTCTACTCAAAAAGTCTCTACCATAGGTGTGAATAATGGACAGATTACAGACGTGCAATTTGCACTCAATGGGTTTTGGATTCTTGTCTCTAGTGTCAATGATCAAAACGAAGGTCGTGTAGATGTGTACGATTTGCGAAAGAGTGTGTTAGTGCAAAATATAGCATTTGCTTCACCTGTTCTCTTTGCGATCGATCCATCATCTCTGGTTTTGCTCACTTACGAAACAGCCTCGAAAAAGGTCGCTGCACACATATATTCAAAGAAGGGTAAGACATGGATTGAAAACGCCGGAGAGCTTGAAGCTGGGGACATTACAAAATTGATAGTTGAATCAACGGCTGAGGAAGTCAATGAGAGCAAGACGTTGACCGTTGCAGGCTATGGAACTAATCAAATTGAACATTATAGTATAGAGCTAATATAATAAGTGTGGTTTGTATCATGTAGCAAGCAATGAACTAATTTTTGAATGAACGTGTGAACCCTCTTATTGCGTGGTTGCATTTTCTCCTTTGTATTACATCTATGATAATGTAGAGTTTTGATCACAGTGTCGTTGTTCTCATTTTCTCACAGCGGTGTCTTCCAATCTGTAAATATTCAAAATGGCAGAGAATCGTGCAAAAAAAGCAATTTAACAAAAATTTACAATTAACAATTTCAAAGAGACTACTCTCAATTCTTATGTAACTCCACAAAATTGTCAGGTCTCTCTATATCACGTCATGTCAGTTCTTTCTCTAAGATAGTATCGCAATCACTGTCGTCTTTGAAAATTTAAAAATAAAATTTCGGACAATAAAACAAGAGTTACTAATATTGCAAATTAATGATCGTTCCTAGATTAGGTCAAAGATGTGGTTTTTGATTTCGTGTTATGATAGTCCCCGGAGAACTATTACCACCTTTAGTCTACCCTTTGACACATCAAAATGACTCAATTGCAACCTACAAATGAGGAAATTTCTCAAATTGACCTTAAAGTAAAAGACTGGATAACAGTAGACCCAAACGAAGAATCTCGCGAAGAAATTCGCCTGCTCCATAGCGCTGGCCGCTATGATATCTTGTCGAGGAAGCTTCTCCATAGAATTAGTTTTGGTACAGCTGGCCTTCGGTCTTCCATGGAATCGGGATTCTCTCACATGAATGATGTGACTGTAATGCAGGCTTCTCAAGGATTAGTATCGTATATTTTGAAGAAGGAGCCTGGAAATCCATCCTTGGTGGTAGGCTACGATCACAGACACCACTCGCAGAGGTTTGCGGAAATCACTGCGAGCGTTGCATTATGCAATGGTTTGAAAGTGTATTACTTAGGTGACATTAACAAATTGTCTCCAGAACTGGACCCGCTGGCGCGTTCTTCAATAGACTACGCTCTGACCGTTCATACGCCAATGGTGCCATTTACAATCAAAAGTTTAGGCGCGTCTGTAGGTGTTATGGTCACAGCATCTCATAACCCGGCCAAGGATAATGGTTATAAAGTCTATTACGGAAATGGGTGTCAAATAATTCCTCCTCATGACGCTGGTATAGCCCAGAGTATTAGTGAGAACCTTGAAGCAGGTACCAATGTTTGGAGCATTTTAGAAAACTTCAAAAATGGAATTTTGAGTAAAAAATTGATAAGTGTTCGCGAACAAATGACTGAGAAATATTTAGAGGCAATTAAAAGCGAACTCATTGCTCCAAATGCCGACATTAAATTTCCTTTTGTATATACGCCAATGCATGGCGTTGGCCAGTCAATTTTTAGCAAGGCCTGCAATACCTTTGATACTCATGTGCAATTCGCTGATGTCAAAGAACAAAAAGACCCAAACCCAGACTTCCCTTCAGTGCGTTTTCCTAACCCTGAAGAATCTGGTGCTCTTGATCTTGCTATTTCCAAAGCAAAGCTGATTGGTGCCCGATTTGTAATCGCTAATGATCCTGATGCCGATAGATTCTCAACAGCATTTCAATGTAGAGATGAAAGCTGGCGTCAATTAACAGGAAACGAAATTGGTGCGTTGTTTGCAGCATATGTTTTAGAAATCATCAAAAGCAGCAAAAGTCTTGGATCTGGCCCAGACTCAAAAGGTACAGATTTAGCAAAGACTTACTTCCTTAACTCAACAGTGTCCTCTCAACTAATGAAGTCTATGGCCGAGAAAGAGGGCTTCCATTACGAAGATACACTTACGGGCTTTAAATGGATAGGAAACAGAGCCCAGGATCTTAAGAGAGATGGCTTTAGTGTCCCCTTTGGATATGAAGAGGCAATTGGATATATGTTCAGTCTTGTCGACGATAAGGACGGGATTTCCGCTGCGGTAGTTTTCTTGCAACTTATCCAAGACTGGTTTCCTGATGGAAGCACTTATCCTGATGAGAAACTCGAACAGATTTATCACAAATATGGGTGGTTCAAGGAATGCAATGGCTACTACAAACTAGACGATGTACTGAAGACGGACACGATATTTGGTCATATCAGGGCATCTTACAGTGAAAGCCAGCAATTTCCTAAAAGAATAGGCGATTTAGATGTCTTGGAATGGCGTGATTTGACTGTTGGATATGACTCAATCAGCCCAAACAAAAAACCCAAATTGCCAACTGATCCTACATCACAGATGATCACCGCGCTTATTAAAGATGCTGCCGGTAGATTTGCCCGCTTCACTTGTCGAGGCTCTGGCACTGAACCCAAGTTAAAAGTCTACATTGAAGGAAAATCACATGTATGTGAGTCAGATGCCGTTGAGATTGCTCAACATTGCTGGAAGACTCTAGAGAAAGAATGGTTTAAAATCGAAGAGTACGGGCTCGAGGTAGTTTTGTAGTTCTGAATCATAAAAGTTAGTGATAGCCACTTCAATAATTTTCATAAGCTAAATCATATTACATAGGAATCAATGGCCAACAATTAGTAAGTCTTTTTGTCGCTCTTTTTATCTAAACAAATTGGGTGGCCTACGCGATATCTTAGAATACTTTACAATGTCTCCACATTGAGTATGTGGCGTTTTGCAAGTACCACTTATAAACTATTCAGTTTGCTTTCAGCTCCGAAACCTTGTATTTCTTTATTTTAGTCTTTAAAAGTTTTACTTGACTTACTATTGCAGCCGAATAAAAAACCTGATTTCCGTGGATTATCTCCGGAATTGTACTGCATGTACCCCTTCTCCTCAATATAGATGCAACTCTAGTTCTATTCAAAGACGAGTATTTAAGAACTCTTGCAAGCTTAAATTCGTAATTTTCCATGAAGATGGTCGACTGGACTAAAAATTCTTAATACTCTCGGTCCACAACCTACCACCACCAAGTGGGGCGGATTGACAGGTGTTGTATCCTGTATATAATTTAGGGCTATACATGGAGGACCATTACATGGCAATTCCACCACCATTATGTTCAGCCGGAAGAAGGATAAAACGGACCTTCCGATGTATGTAATAATCAATGAATGGAAAAGCGTTTATTTCGTAACTTGCTTCCACTCTAATGAGTTCTGTGCCAGGTTCCTGGCCTGAATTAGACCCTTGAGCGCCTAAATAGAGTTACTAACACCCAGCCATGGCTCTCGCATGAAGCCCAGACGAAGTAGTCGAGGAACAAAACGTATCACACTACTTGTTACGACACTTCTAATAATCTTCATTTATCTCGTGACACGTCGTTCAGCCCCAAAGACACATACCGTCTCTGCTAAGAAGTTTACGGTTACTAAAGATGCAGTTATCGAAGAAGACATACATGAGTCGGAGAAACTGTCAGACGTTGGTTATGGTGAAGACGTAGAATTTTATGACTTAGCTGACTACAATGGTAAAGGTGCTCTTAACACTGATAAATCTCAAGACGTTGTTCTTTTCTTGATGCCATTAAGAAATGCTGAACACGTCTTACCTATGGCATTCCACAATATGATGAATTTGACGTATGATCACTCTCTCATCGACATTGCATTCCTTGTATCAGACTGTAGTCCCGGTGACACAACGCTAGAAACCGTCTTGCAATATTCCCAAGCTTTGCAAAACGGCACTTTAGCTGACGACTTATTGGCCGAGGAGAAGGCCAAAAAAGAGGCTAATGTCAAAGGTCTGAGTGATTTGTATCAGCTTTACATGGACCCTGATTATATAGCAAATGTGCAGAGGGCTTACAATTCCCCAGAGTCATACCACAAGGATTATCGTAAGCCTTTCCGTTCAGTGACAATTTTTACAAAGGATTTTGGCCAAGTAATCGGTCAGGGCTTTTCAGATCGTCACGCTGTTAAAGTTCAGGGTATCCGTCGTAAATTAATGGGCAGAGCTCGTAACTGGTTAACAGCGAGCGCTTTACAACCATATCATTCTTGGGTGTACTGGCGTGATGTTGATATTGAAACGTGCCCCGGCCTGGTCATTCAAGATCTCATGAAACACGACTTTGACGTCACCGTGCCCAACATTTGGAGACCTTTACCAACGTATTTGGGCGGTGCTCAACCATACGATCTTAATTCGTGGATGGAGTCCGAGCCTGCTTTAGAGCTTGCAAAGACGCTTGACGAGGATGATGTCATCGTCGAGGGGTACGCAGAATACCCAACTTATCGTGTCCACTTGGCGTATATTCGAGAAGAAGACGGAGATCCAGACGATATCGTGGATTTGGACGGCATTGGAGGTGTTTCGATCCTAGCTAAGGCACGCATTATTCGTCAAGGTGTAATGTTTCCTGCTTTTTCTCTTTGGAATCACGCAGAGACTGAAGCATTTGGAAAGATGGCTCGTGCTATGGGGTTCAGGGTCGGTGGATTACCGCATTACACAATTTGGCATATCTTTGAGCCCAGTGAGGATGATTTGAAACATATCGCGAAGTTGGAGAGGAAGAAGCGCCGGCAATCGCTGTAGTAGTGAGCTCACGAACAAATCATTTGCAAATGCAGTAAATGGTCAAAATTTAGTCAGCATTAAAGAACCTTTCAGTGTTTTAAGCCGACCTTATTTACTCTTCTACCGTATTTAGCTTCGAAGCATTCTCTTTTGTTGTACGGAAACACGAGTTTAATGTGCTTATCATTGGCTCCTCTTTGCAGATGGTCAATTCAATTGATAGTATAGTAAACCAATCATATTTTTGATTCACTTCTTCGCGTGAAATTCAAAATGACAGTGCGCTTAGCGCTTATAAGTTGTATAATAATCAGACAGAAAGTGATCTTTCTCACAAAAGCAGTAGGAAAGTCTTTTTTTACTAAAAGTTTAATTAATTGCCCCCGGATAGTTTAAAGATGTTAATGAAGCCAAGAGCCAAATCATTGTTATCATCATCTTCTGAAATTCAAAGTCGCCATCCCGCTTGAGGCCCCCAAGAGCAATTTGACTTTAAATCAGATGAAAAATCTTTTGAACATCTTATTTCTTGTCTATTTGCGATATAGCTTAATCATAAGTAACCTTAGGCGCTATGGAGGCTCTTGAATCAGTTAAAACTGTTTTACGAAAAAAGCGATATCACAGCATTTCGAAAACTACTTCACCGATAGTATTTGATGAAATCTAAAGGAAATATGCCCTTCAAGATCATAAATTGCCCATTTTCGATGCCAAAATTGACCAGATCATATGGCACGAAGCTAAGCCAACTAATTCACTTCAATTGTACTTCAAAGAAGCAAAACAAAGTACTCATTCAAATTTATGGAAAGGCTACATAAGAAAAAACATGAAGATAATTCAATTGGGCGTCTTAGATTCATACAAGATTCCGGGTTTAGGAGGCTGAGACAACAAATTTTCCTCAGAGTCTTGTCATAAAAAGAAATTAAATGTTTGAAAAACATTTTCAGTAGGAAGGCAGGTTTTGTAATCTACGTAAGACCGTTGGCCTCACATTCAGAGATTGTTCACATCCGTTTTGATCATCAGTAAATGTTATGATGCCAAGGGAATCGAACCCTTGATCAGACCGCACATTGTGCGACTGAGCCACAGCAAAATTTCAAATGTTTTTCACACGTCTAATGATATGACACACTAATAAAATAATGATCAAATCAATCTTTGATAAATTTGAGCCATTTGATAGGTTCTTCCGTACTGAGGATAAGTTTATTGATCTTCAAATCTGATCAGGAGTTCATGTCTTGCCCTAAGCGCCATACCAAGAGTCTGACATAAACTCGTCCATTATGTTACTTGTTGTATTGGTAATATTGCAAATTAAGAGTTCTTCCTTAATGTGGGGTGAATTTTTGTTTACTCATTTGTTTTGGTTATAAAAAATGATCGTTATCTCACGGACAATTCAATGCTCAAATACATTCCTCTGTCAAAACTCCAGCTATGAATTTGCTTTATCATGCTAAGCAAAGATAGAAGCTGTCTAATCGAATATAAGCTGCATTCAAGGATCGTAGTCCACTGTCACCAACAAGAAATCGCCGCTGTACTTGAAACATCACTTGTAAAGATCACCTGCCGATCGAGATCATGCCTTGAAAAAAAATCTTGTTTTTAATTTTTGTCGTTGGGATTTTAGCTGCTTGATTTCTTGCTTTTTTGAGTGTCTAAGAGTGAATTGCACTACACACTTAGGCACACATTTATAGTATCTTAATAATACAAAATGAACCGAATCCCAACTTGCCAATTACAAATACTACAAAGAAGATAAATTTCAGTAAGCGAAAAATACAAATTCTTTTTAAATATGTATTACATGAATAATGCAGCTGCCAAGCCAGCTTGAAGAATTGAATTGTTAAAACCAACCAATCTGTTGACCTTGCCATCTATACTTGACAATTTAGCCAGATTATGGTATATGCACGTTGTTTAGTAGGAGCAGTCTTATTTTGTACTCTATTTTGCTTCCACTTTATATCCACAACCGAGACAACTATAAGCTTCAACCCCGTCGTAAAGAGCCATACCTTTGCTAACCATGGACGACCATTCACCCTTGGCGGGAATTTTACGACACTGTGGGTTGAGGCACCGTGCAGCGGTCTTCTTATAACGAAGACCACAAGAGTTACACAACTGACCCTCTTTGGGGGACCATGATGGTCTCCAGCAAGGAGACAGGTCCAGACCACACGAGATACACATCCGTGGGAAAGAAGGTGCGGTACGAGACGGGCTTTTCATCAACTCCAGTCTAGTTTTGTTCTTAACAGATGGAGGTGTGATGGGAATAAACCGTGTGCGCGCGTTAGAACCATTGCCCGATGCAAGCGCTGAACTCATTTTGTCTTGGTCGCTAGTAGGAGTCAGAGTTTTGATCTCGAAACTATTATCCGGCGTTCCGTAAGCAATTTGTGAAATGCTAGGCAAGGGAGCCGATTTGGGCAGTGGAATGTAACCTTGACCATTACTGTACGCAACTTGGTGTGCAGCTGGATTAAAAGTCGCAAGCTGTGGGGTAGGAAGACCATGTTGTACCATAGTCTTGGCGCCATTCATTTGGGCTTCTTGTGCATACACATATTGAGCATGATGCGAGTGTTGAGCGTGTTGATGTTGTTGATAAACATGCAGATGTGGCTGAGTCTGAATTCGAAGCCCTGGGTTCGTACGACCGTTACGGGAGTTGTATGCGTAAACCAGTGGGCTTGTTTGTGGCTGTGGAGGTCTTGAAAGCAGCACGAGAGATTGCGCGAGCTCCAAATACTCAGGGTAACGCTCAACATCCTTCATGTATGTTTGGTTCAAATATGTGTAGTTGGATTCGTAGGGAAAATTAACTTTTCTTACTGGAAATGTTGGGAGCCCCTTGTTACCAACTCTGGAGTCGAATAATGGCCTTTCCCGTGAATTGAGTTCCTGAATAGATGGCAACTTTGGTTTAGCAGTAGATGCACTAGTGCAAGAGGAAGCACCGGTATTGGAACCGGTAGCTGAAATGTGTTGCTTTTGCAAATATGCACTGTTCTCTGAGGTTTTGGACTTTCTGATTGAGTCCAAGAGTCCGTACCTCCAATTCTCGTCATGTGGCTTGTATGTGTCAAAGTAATCCTGTGAGACGGTTGGTGGCTGAGTGTTCTTTGCTTCAATTCCAGCCAAAGCATCATTTAAACTTGGGAGAGTAATCTTCAGTGTGCTCTCAGACATGTTGGCTTCATTACATGAATGTGATCTGGAAGAGGCAGATTTAGTTGCTTGTTGTTGTTCTTGATGCTGTTGATGTTGTTGATGTTGGTGTTGTTGTTGTTGTTCAGAATGTTGTTTTTGGCTCTCTGAGAAATTCATGGAAGGCATCGATACACGACTACCGGTGGAAACGGAAGGCTCTTCAAGACGTGATTTCTTTGCATGTGGTTCTTGTGATGAGAGGTCCTGTGCACTGTATGGCCTCTTGAAAGTCAAACCAGCAATTGGTTCAGAGTGATTTATAGGCGACTGAGACCTCAATTTTTGGGACATGATTGGTTGCAAATGTGAAAGGATGCCATTTATGTTTGGTTGCATAGAGCCAGTAGCAACGTGTGTTTGTAAAGGAGTGTTGACTTGTTCCCTAAAAACGGCGGGCAGCGCGACACTCATTAGGATGTGATGTTAGAAGTGAGGGGTAAGGAGAAGGAGCAAACGGACCTGAAATTTATGGAGGTTAACGATATTTTTTCCAATGTTATTGACTTAATACGATGGAAAAAATTAGGGGCGTTATGCGAGTGAGGCTCACGGATCGGATTTGGGCGAGGGCCTGGTGGGGTCTGGATCGGCACAGGAAGTGATGGGTGTGTAAATTTAGTAACACGCGCAAAGGAAGATAATCCTGATTTTTACGGGCAAAAAAACGGATCGGCTAATTGAAGTCTGGACAAAAGATTAAACTATACTTTATGAATAGTATTTGTATGTTCTTTAGTTAATGACAGACAACGACGTTGGATGTGAAAGGTATAACTATCTTTTCAGGAAGTAGGAGATCCGGAGGAAAAAATATTCAGTATGGAGTTTGGTTTCCGTAGAAATTTAATATAATATAGGGAGCATACAACCGGAGAGATCAGAGCTGAATACTATCTTTGTACTTGTTATTGTCGTTGGGGATGGAGATCGATGGGACAAGAAAGAAGAATGCAAAACAGCCGGACCCTGGCATTTAATAGAAATCAGACAGATCAGTTGCGAGCCTGCGCCATGCAGCGAGCGAATCGCCTAACGCATGAAGGGCGTCCCGAACCAGCACGAGGTGTGACGGTTTGGGAAATGTTTCAGCAAAGCGTGCATGTTCTTCCAACAGAGTCTGCATCTAAGGGGCTTCGTACTGTAGACTATGTTATTGTATGTAGGGTAGTTTTATATCCGGCGCATGACGTGCCCACCTCATATGCCAGTCATGCGCTTAGTTTTGATTGTATAGAGAGCAGCTACGTTATATGTACAACTAATACTGAATATAGCTCAATTTCCACCTAGATTTTTCTAGTGTGTAGGCTCAAGAAATCTCTTCACCGGAGAGTCGTAGTCGCGCTATGCATTACGCATGAGGCGCTGGTTCTGTTTCCCTGGCGTGTTTCTACATCACCAGAAACGCTCAAAGCTGGATGTTGCTCAGAACAGTTGAGACATGTACTTGTCACTGATCTGTTCTGTCAAAAGAATGAGATTTTACTGGCAGAATCGTTACTCTTGTATTACTGGAGACACAAAATTGCGACACGAGGCGTTTTTTGCTCGTAAATTCCTGTGTTACGTGCTGCATCTTGTTTTGGCAGCGGCCATGACTAAGTAGGAGACCATTCTGTTTTTAGACCATTAATTAAAGTTATTTCTCCGTCCAGGTTGAGATGAAAACCGCTGAAACTCCATTTCTGGGCATCTGCTTCCGAATGGGGTACATTCTTCTGCTGTGTACTCTCATTTCGAAGAGGGCGTGCTAGGTTTGGACATTCATTTGGTTTTTGCATTAAAACAATCACTACATGGAATTGTTCAGCATTGTTAATGATCTGGGCAGACAGTGAGGTCACATCCCACAAACAATTTTACGTTTTTCTTGATCTTTCAATAACACGATCGCAGAATACTGGGCATTGGCCAAAATCAAAGCATATCTCAGACCACATATTAATACAAAGAAGTTGCAAATACGCGGAACAAGAAACTATGATACAAGATGGCACTAGCTCCAACAACAACTAAAAATTAAAATAAAATTACTTAAAGCGATAAAAACAAGAAAAATCTCTTTTGAGTAAGAATCATTGAAACTGGTCAGATTGTTCAGTGAATTGTTAAGCAGTATGACATAATAGTCAAGAAGCCATTGTCTAACCTACGACCAGAAAAGTGAAATACAATTTCAGGTGAGCTAATTCAGAAAAAGAATGCTATGATAGAGTGATTCTTTTTGATAGGGTGATTTTTTTTACATGTTTTCAGTTTTTAAACCCCTTATGTTTACTTGCAAATTTACATCCTCGGTTTTGGCCATGTTTCGTCTAGATTTTTTATACCAGACATAAATGAGAAACTTTTCATGTATAACTTTTTTCTCAAAAAAAAAAAAAAAAAAAAAAATTCATTGAAATGAAATTAATTTATCTTGTCCTTCAATTGATGCACAACCCATTAATCTGCGCAAAATCCTATGAGCAAGCCATGATCAGTGATTTCCATTTTAACTATCAGTGGATCATTTCAATATCTAAAAATAGAAATATACACCTTGTGATATGACTTCTTTTCTTGAGAACCGAAAATAAAAATCCAGATCCTCATTGCGCTTTCAAACACTACCAAGCGCACTCCAAGAAGAATCTATTTTTGACTGTCTAGGCGCGCAGTCATATTGTGCAACGAACAAAATAAGGACAAATTTCTAGAAGAGAAAATGGGACAATATAATTCTTTTCTATAATTAAATAATTTCAAATTCCAATTCCAATTTTTCATTGGAGTCTTTATATATAATGTTTCAAGAGGTAGTCTTGACGTAAGCTAACACAAGACTACAAGTGGTAAGAGTGATGCTTCACTCATGGGTCTTTTCAAAGACCTATCAAAGTCTATTGCAATTTTGTTTTATCTCGAACAATCAATAGCTCTGTTTCTTTCCTCCTTCCTTCCTCAAAAGAAAGTATTCCCAAAAAAGGTACTCAAATCAAACCTTGCCCGGTCTCCTTCGTAACCGTGATATTAAGCGAGAATGATGTTCCGGGTATAAATGAACACATGCCTTGAACAATCCGAATGCCAAAATTGGTTTAGATATCTCATTACAGCATACTACCTCGATATGCAATAAATACAGCTAGACACAATTAAATGTGAGTGCTTGGATCTTGATAGTCTTTCATTATCTTGTCGTATTTTTTGTGCGAATCTCTCCTATTCCTGCCTCTTTATTAATACCTCGTTTGCCCTTTCGTATATTGCATGGATGCTAGGTCATCCTGGTTATGCGTTTTCCGCTTGGATCAGCCAATATGCAATTGCAAACTGTTCCAGAATTGGCATCAGTGATCCAATGGTTATGATACTTGAATACATCATTGTACGCCTTGACAACATATTCGCTTTTTCATTTTGTTGTAATTCTTTGTCTTCCTGCTTTTACGTTAGTATGTGCACGGTGCTATTGTTTGTTGACAACGGTGGAATGTAACGGGGAATCGAATCTTTTTTGGCCGGGCAAGGTGGGATCCGGATAAAATAATCCCGCATACAATACGAATGAACTACAGATATTTACGACTAATCATTTGCTCATTGTTCAATCTATATTCCCAATAGCATCCGAATCACGAAGAATTTGGCTATGATTGCCGAGAAAGGCGTTGGTCTAGAAATCGGTGGGAAGGCGAGCCCCTCTTATTTGAACTACATACAACTACTTGGATCACCCAGGCACAGCGGCAACTTGCTCATTCTGCATCCAAACTCTTTTGTACAGGCTTACTCGCATCGGGTAAAAATTACACAATGCAGGTGTCATGTTCAATAGTCACCTTTTACCCCATTAAGAGAAAACTACTTGGATCAATGAAGTTGACGATCGAGTAATCTTTGTGTATTTTTCTTGTTGGCAAAGTTAGAGGTCTCCCAATACCAATGTGTCTTCACGAGCAAATGATGGTACGAATATTAATTGTCACTACCATCGTTGCTTAATTTCACCTTATATGTACACAAACTATATTCGCATCAGGCTTAGTAAATCAATGCGTGGCCGTGTTTGGATGACGCACAGACGCGTAAATGCGGGCCTGCATTACGCCCGGGTCAATTCGATGATCTCTTGAATGTTGACTTTAATAATCTTTCAATGCTTTGGAATGCTTTGGATCTCAAAAGGTGTAGTCGGAGGCGCAACGTGTCTTTCAATTCATAGACAGTCTCTTTTGGAAGCAAAAAGAGTTTTTTTTGATAACTTTCGCAAGCCTGAATTTACGTTACTTCCCGATATTAAGGTTAAACAACGGTGAAATCTGTTTTGTTTTCGCTGTGCGTCACGTCTAAAGATACATCTTACTGTGCATATTGAGGCTCTATCCGTTGCAATGAACACAAAGGGACTAAAAGGGGCTTAGCACAAAAACATCAAGTACAAGCTCAGTGAGGCACGCAAGGAGGGTAAAGTTGTCACCTTGAGAAGAACTGAGACACAAAAGACATTTGGATAGATTCAAATCCTCGAAACAAACGAAATTACCAGACCATTTCACTGAAAAAGGACCCGAGTTTGTCCTAAATTTCAGGCTCAACAATATCAGTCTTATTAAGAGACATTGGTGCTTGCGCGTCATTCTTTTAAGATTGTAGGCAGATAATTGCATGGAATTTCTGAAAGGCTCGTGGGGCTTTTTTTTTTTGCTTTGGTTGGATGTAAAGAGGTGATCGAAACATTTGAGAGCCATGCACCTAGATCATCACATCCAGAGTCGGTTGTGTTTTCCATTCTAATCAAACATTATGTTAAGATATTAGGGGAATCTTTGACGTTAATCGAAAAATGAAATTTTCTATTAAGAATTAAAGGCGAGATTATTATTACCTAAACATAATTTTGTTGGTTTTGGTGAAATTTTGGGATATCTCTTCCTAATATGGAGGTTAAAACGTTATGCAAAAGATGATAATTCTTGAGCCAAAGGTCTAAGCAACACACGAAATATTAAATCTCAAAAGTAGGATGGCTTAACCTAAACGCTTTGACAGAGCCTCCAAATTCCTAAGCTTGGTAGCTGGTCAATTCCATTGCTCTTACCAGCAGCTGTATTAGGCCATCACAATCAACTAAGACGCCCTGTAAATGCAATGCAATGCAATGCAATGCAATTCGATTAATTGCTCTTCAAATGTTTGATATTTTTTATAGTTACTCATTTGATTTGCTTGAGAGAAGCGATTGTCACCATGTTTCCTTCTTGTATTCACCTCAACCCCTTTTCAGTAGAATTCAATCTTTCGATTTCGTTCGCTGGATCACAAGCCCGCCTTCTGTTTACACGACTTAGATATTAATTGCCGCATATGTACAAGCTCTGACTCAATTGGGCCACGCAGTCTCAGCACTCCTGTACATAGTAGCAACGAGGTTTCATATTTACGATTGACACGCGTCACCTTCCTAATGGCTACTAACCAGTTAACTGCCACAACAAATCTCAAAATAGAAAACGGCGCTCTCAAAGTAGAGACTTTACCAGTGTTAGCAAGAAAGCCACTAAATATTGTTCTGCAACGAATGTGCTGGGTGCGAAGTCGATACGTACAGAAGTATAATTGTAAACTCAGGCATATTATACTTAAGAGTAATTTGTCGTGGGCCCGCCTCATAATCTTTTAGGTATATGACGAAAAACCTTTTGCATTACCATATAAAGAATGATACTTTTCACTAAATGCATCCCTGTTATCCGTCTTGGGATCCCTAAGTGACGAAAGTCACTTCTGCAATGCAATGCAGTTCTGCATATACTTCCTATTGAGAATAGATATTTTGTGTCAATTTAACTGGGGCAAATTGGTGCTCCAAAATAGGGACCGATGTGTGAAAGAAAGCACCACAAAAATCATGTCTTGAGTGACAATTTTTTATAACCCTTTGTGCTTAATGTGCTATATAGCGTGAGATCACCTAAAAGGATCAGAAAACTCAACCTCATCTTTTTGTCTCTACTTTCTTCTTTAACCGTAGATGTGGAATTTACGAGAAATCAAATTTACGGATTCTGTAGTTGGGCGCGATTTTCGCAAGTTGAATATGACTCAAAATTGTTTAATTTCGAAAAGTTATGTTTGCCAATCGAAGCTTGCAACACCTGGACGATTATTTCGTTCCATCGTATACCGGGCCACTTTGGTACTAGGGAGTCCTATGCAACCCTGCCAAAAAAACCTCAGAAGCCATTGAGCTTTTACTTAGGTTGACAAAATGAGAACTTTTAAACGCAAGTTGAGTATTAATGCTCGCGCAATATATTAAGAGGGCTGTCTTGACCTTAGAATTGAATCGTCATGTAACTTTGAGTCAAAATAAATGCATTCCTACTTAAAGCTTAACTGCAAAGCAGGAAACGTTTAAGTATATATTGATGCAAATGATACCATGTACTCTAATAAGTTAAAAAATTAAATTTGCTAAGGCCTCGCGCTACTCACGATATAAATCAATTTGAAGCAATGAATCTCCTTCTCCATTGAATAATGGTTACTTTTCACCTGGTTTTATGATGTCTCAATTGGCCGTTGGTAAGTAGTTGAATTTGATTAATTAGACCCAGAAGTTTATATTTCAACTTGAGCGGCTTCAATAACTGACCTTAAAATACACGACTTGAGATTATTGTTAATGAATAATAAATAAACAGTGACGAGAAAGTCAATTGCAAAAGTAGCTATGCAGCAAACCGCCAATTTGGAAGGAACGATTCTTGGACTCAAGTATTGAGCAAGTCGGGCTTGCCAAGCTAACTTCATGTAAAGGTTGAAAAATGCTCATTCATTAAAAACAAAATCTCACTAATATAATTGAATATTTCAATTATTTTATTTGTGATTCACATTTAAATCGGCATACCTGAAGAGGTCATCCTAAAAGGTGATGCAGCCACTTGTTGCACTACTCTGAAATTAAGACTTCGTGGATGCATAAAAAGACATCAGAATTTCTATATAATTCATCTTATCTTAGGCTTATTCAATTTTTTCAAAAAATCTTCGACTTTTTGTTCAATTTAGTTCGTGAAGGAATCCATCGTCTATACTATCCTAATAAATAAGAACTGAAGTCCGTGCAGTACACAAGTTCCTAACCCAGGCGACTTCATAGATTGACAGTTATACGCTAATCTACACTTAGACACAACCTTAAAGCAAGGATTTGCAACATGAACAAAATGCACATTGTTAGTCCGAATTCAGGTTGTTAACAAATACTAGTGACTTGCCGATCAACAATTGAATGTTGGCGCTTAAGCAATTCCCTGCTATTCACTTCGGATGAACTCCCACATATGCGACGCTAAGTTCTTTTCCTTTGTAACAGGCAGTATGAAAAATAGAATCGACCTTGTTGTTTTTTATAAGCGTAACTACAACTCCGCTAAATTAGAAGCGCCAGGCGACGAAACTAAACACGCGATGACAGTCGAAGTAGATCAGAATCGATGATTATAGGTTCCTGCAGAAACATATAAAGCCTAAGACTTTAATATATCAATTTGGAATTAAATTATAAATTTTGATTATCCTTATGTGCAAAGTGCTCAGTTGCATTTCTTCCAAATCGTCAATTTTAAACCTAGACTTACACGCAGGACCATCCATCAATTCTCACATCATTGTAAACTATTCAATCTTCACAACCTAACATATATCTCTAAATTTCCATTCTTTTTACTTGAAAATTTAATCTCCATGAGCGATCCGTGTATGTATATAATCGTTCCTGTCGGAGCTCACCACTAACCATCTAGCCGTCCCCATTGAGCCCTTTCTCAAAAATTTCTTCAATTCCCTCGATTTACTGCTACATCAATCGGGAACATCTACGCAGCCACGATATCTGTCAGTAGAGCAATATGCAACTCAGTTTGGTCGTCAGCTTAAAACCTCCTGTGCCATTGTTGTAAACGGCCAGCCTTTGGCTCCTAAACCACCAGCCAACGACGCACGTCTCGAATTTCAAAAGAAATGGCTTGCATCGCCTCTTTCAAAACATACCTTGACATCTTTTGACTGTCATCTAATCCCTGGAACTGGCCTCTTTAACATTCTCGCAAGTGGGAAAGTAAGCTTTGATGAAAGTGGCCGCTCCAGATTAGGAGTTACCGCCGATGTGCCTGAAAATTCTCAACAGCAACCACCAAGATCCCTCTGGGGTCCTGGCTTTGGATTTTCTGTGTCAATGGTGATTGATGAAAGTATTGCAACGGCGCCTGATAGCGAGGTTGTAAACACACTTAATTACCGGCTCGTGTACAAGCCACACGATAGCTTAATCGATATTTGAATTTCGGCAAAAACAAAATCTAGAATTTCGAAACTGAATGATTGTTATGTGTCACTTTTTCATGAATCGAGATCAGACAATTCGCACACTTTTAGTGTTGGCCTGTTAAATAGTAATACAATTTAGTTTATTCATAATGTTTTATTTCTTTGATTTCATTTTTTTACTTTGATTAACCCTAACCTATCCTTTGTTTTTACTTGTATTGAATTTAAGAAGGTCCAGCGGTCAGCAGACTCCTTGTCATCGCTTCGACTCTTGGTGTTTCCTCGAAGAATCTCCTAACAAAGAGAGATACCACATAGAAATTCTTTGAGTGTAGTTACTCTTGTTTGATCTCGCTACTGAATCATTAGCTGCACCCTCTTGGAAAACACATCAACCGGTTAGTCCTTATCCGTATTGCCTTCTTCAAAATTCCTTTATTTCAAAAAACCAAAAAATTCAACTGCCAACATGATGTTCTTACTGCCTTAAAGTTTAGGATGTCATGTCTATCCATAAGCATTCCTTGTACTTGGCCTGTTTATTATGCTCGTGTTCTTGTCTTTTTCAAAAGTTTTGCTGAAAATAGGAAACTTTTGTGCCCTCATTTATCCAATTCTGATGCTAGTCACAAAAAGCCAGCTTTGACCCTTAACTCTGATATCCGTTGTAGGTATGGATGCCGCCAGCCTCTCTTCGGGCGCCACTAGATCTGAAGGCATGGCTACGTCCATGAGCTCTCAAACTGACAATCCAAGAAATCCAGAGCGACATTTCTACTTGAATTACTCTACTATTGCTATCAATGGTGTCCCACTTCGACCAATTGTTGTGGACAACAAGGGTCAGCTATCAGTGAAAGACTTCCCTAATGGTGTCATTTCAAAACTCGATGCATCAGCACAGAATACTGAAGGGGAAAACTTGAAGAACATTCTTATTAATTGCAGCACTCTACATGAAAATCTACTAAAGAATGGTTTTATGCACTGCTCGGAAACACTTCTTTATGCGGTGTCAATTTTTCAAAAGAAAGCCCCATATGTACTATGTGCCCGGGACACCTATGATAGAAGTTACTTTTACTTGATCCCAATATTAAGGCAATTGCATTTAGCACTTAAAAAAAAGAGAACGAAACCAGTAGAGGCTAAGTTAAAAAAACCTTTCGGTAGATGCTTATCGCCGCTGAGCTGGCGGTGGAAAAAACAGACGCAATTCGTTCAACCACAAATTCTAATTTTTTGCCCAGCAAATATTGTCGATTTTCTCCTAACTCGTCTATCGCTTCTATGTGAAGGTGCACCTATGTCAGTAGCGGCTATTCGTGAAACAACTGACTGTGTGCCCTGGACTGCCAACATCATAATAGCTGATCCACAAAGCTTTGATCCGAGTCTAAAATATATCGACTTGAGTCACACCAAGTACTGTGTTTTCGACGTATGTGACGTGTTTTTTCGTGGCAACAACGAAGAAAAACTCACTTTAATTCTAGATCACCTCAATCCTAAATGCCACCGATCATTGATTCTCGGATTTCTGTCACATAAATCTGTCCGTTTTATAAATTCCAATTTAAACGGTTATGCTGCTCTTATATGTGGCGAGTTTCCCTCCATGACTATGTTCACTCGGCACACTATTTACAGTTGTGAAGATGACGCAAAGCCTGCATTTGCAGTAAATCTTGTCAATCGCTTTCAAGGTATTCCCATATTAATATATGTCAACGATCCAGCGGTCAAGGCTGTTTTAGCAAACGAGCTTCGTGTTCTTTCAGACGCAGACCAATCGCAGATATTCAGCCGAACAAGCCGAATATTTGTACTACTGGAAAACATGACTTCGGAAGAGCGTAAAAAAATTCTTTCAGAATTCAATGCAATGCTGGATGCTGTGCTCCTCACAAGCGATGCCGCCTCGGTAGATTTAGAATTTCAAGACATCCTGATCCTCATAAATTATGACCTCCCTGAAGATATTGAGACATTTGTAAGTCGTCATGGCTGTGTGGGTCGCACTCTGTTATTGCCTCAATACTATGCATTTCCTGATAAGAGCGACAAATCGTTAAAGCTGATGTATACACTTCTTATGCAACACTGGAAATTGAAGGAAGGGTTTAATAGAGCCTCTGCAGAATCATTTTCTTTATTGGCTCTGAAAGACAAAAAATTTTGCCCTGATTTAGTTATTCTTTTAAACGAGTTGCAAGAATCAATTCCTCCGTTTTTAGAAGAGTATGCGAACGAGACGAATAATTACCAAGCGGAAGGAGGAATGAACTTCAAAGAGCCAAAGACAGAAGGATTTCTTCCGGAATTTTTCCACTCAGAATTATCTCTTGATGTTGAGTCGTTCTCTAACTTTCGATCTTTACAAGATTTTCCATGTACGGATGAACATATTCAGTGAAGCGCCAAAGACAAATCGGAGCCAAAATGAAAAATTGTATCAGCCAGGCTGAATCGGCACAGTCATATTCATTTCGTTCTACTCAATGCATTCGCCGAAACATTGTTTCTTGTATTATAAATACATCATAAATAGGTGCCTTTTGAGCATAATAAATAGGTAATAAGTAAATATCCACTTCAACGACGGCCCGCCGTCCATACGTTCTCACTATGCAATTAAATTTTCCCCTTCTTGCAATCGGTTGCATTTTTTCGTTAAACTTGATTTCATACATCCTTTTCAATTGCAGGGGATTCCTTGCCATTGGGACCCATCATGAAAGCACCCACACTGCCCAAATAGCCCTCGTGCCGGAGGAAATACGATTGCATCTCACCGTTGGACCAGAAATTCAGAGCATAACTTAAAGTGTGAATAGTTTGCATGTGGCCTGAGATGTAACTGCCGCCAAAGTAAATGCGTTTAAGCCCGAAACGACGCGCTTGAAGATACGCGATTTGACCAATATTATTAGAAATTGAATAAAGGAGGGAACGGGCAATATCTTCTTGTTTGAAGTTAGAAAGTTTTTCTGCAACTGTCATTTTCTTTTTTCCTGATTGTGTGAACCGAAGCTTTTTGAAAACCTTCGCGAAAGATGACGCAATATGGTTCGATTTGAGCCCAATCTTGTTGTAGCTCGTCCCGTAAATGTCTCCCACGAGTAAATCGATATTCTCGTTATCTCCATTTTGTGCCATTTCGAGCATCTCGTTATAGTCCTGTGCGTCTGTTAAAAGCAGCAATAGCCCCCAGAGAGTACCTCCACCCAAAGAGGAACCACCAATACGTTCGAATCCATTGGGACCAGGGCCCGTGACCTTAATCATAGATACACCCAGGCCTATGTTTACGAGTAAATAAGGGTAGACATCCGTATCCGTCTCTTTATTAGACACGAATCGGATATGGTCATGCTCCAAATCATATGTAAATATTTCATTCGGAATTTTGGTGATAAGCCAATCGAGGCCCTTGATAAGACACTCCATCTCATCCTTTTTAACGATAATCATTGGCAAACCTGCTTTTTGAAAAGCAGACGACATCAATTTATAAAATTTATGAGCACCACCACCTGTCGCTATAATATATGTTATAGGCGGATAGTTTTTCTTTTGCGTACTACGTTTCACAAGTCTAATCATGTAATCTAAAGCTCCAGCCTCAAATGAGCCTGTTTGGAAGTCTTGAAAATGCAATTTACCTCCTCCCAGTGTCCCTGCTCTTCCTGAAGCAGTAAAATAAACCAATTTTGTGAGCGTTCCGCCAATGTCGACAGCTATATGAATCACCTCAGAGTTGTGCTTCGGAAGGGCTATGTGGGCATTCTTTGAGTCGCGAGAGGTGCTGGAACCATTTTCTGTAGCAGTTTCAGCACTCAATTGCTCTTCTTCACTCTCGGAAGAGTTGTCTGACGTAGCTGGGGATGGAGTCGATAGCGAAGGTGAGATAGAGCCTCTAATGAGATGATCATTGGCTATGTAAGCACCGGAGCAGTCTATCCGAATCGTTCCAGCAGGAAGTTTCCCAAAGTCGATTTTTTCAGCCCGTTTTTGGCCCATTATGGCGTTCTCTGGTTTTTAGTTAGAGAATTGAGGACAGTGAAACGTGAGTCAAAAAAGAAGAGTTTGCACTCCTTTTCTCGCTGGAAATAAATAAAAATGACTCAAAGAAGTCTACCTGGGTTTTAGCACGGAGAATGCAAATTATGCCACTAATTTTCAGATTTGAAGTAGGACTTGAGACGCGAACACGGACACGCTACTAGTTATTGAATATATGCCACCACGATTGGATAATGTTCTAAATTGTCTTCGTCCGTGCTAAGTTGACTTTCGAAAGAAGATGTGGTGCGGATTTTTCACAGTCGTTTAGGGCACTCATTTGGATATACGATTTACCTTTCGGTGGTTCGGAGCATCCTGTATACAGTGCTTGTTGGGCTGATTTGGCGTCTCTTATAGTCAGGAAGACAAACCATTAAAAGGTAATATAAAAGACGACAGTTTGTTTACAATTCTGTTAATATATTGTCTTGAAGCTATATGCGACAAAAGTTCTTTATTTATGTGGATTTTGACTGACTGACTTTATAAGCCTTGTTAGCGATAGATTTTTCTATAACAAGGAACAATTAACCAGATAAGCCAATGACAAGCACGTAGACGAAAAAACACTTGTATTAATTGGATTGATGCAAAAGGGCTTAAGGGTTTAAATGATGTATGATACAATTAGGGAGTAATTAAAATGACGGTGGCCTCCAAGGCAGTGCTAAACCTCAACACAAAATATTTCTAAGAGGTAAATATAGGTCCATAAAGCTAGAGATATCAAGCACAAGGCGGAGACTGATAGTCTCTTATTAATTGATTGGGTGCTTCATTGTCATTAGCAAGCTATTTCTTCAACTTGCTCCACAGCATCTCGTATCTTACTTTATTCCATTAATCTTTTCTGTCGCTTTTTTCTGCAGCTCGTCTAAATCTCTTATGCTTTCTTTAATGTCAACCTTAAACTGCATTGAATTTTTAAACGCAAGGTCGACATCTTCGGCGGAATACTCTGTCATGTTCCCGGTTTCGCCAGCTGGTTCAATCCCTGGTTCCCGGCTAGTGCTACTTAATGTCGCAGCCTCTAATTTTTTGACAAAGTCCAAGATAATATTCACGTTCTCTCTCGAGCTTTCAGGGCCGAATTTCATCGATAACGTGAAGTCGAAATGCTTATCGTGGGGTGATTTTGGGTTGTAAGGATCTAGGTTCTTAATAAATGAATTCAAAATCATCTTCGCTTGAGCACCTTCGGAACCACTCTTCACCTGCGGATGATTGTCACCTCTTGAATGTATCTTCTTCCAATTTGTATCAAATAGCCGTTTTTTGTTCACGTTCGTTGGGACAAAAAGAAGCGCAACAAAGCGAACATCTTCACCCTGGAAATTATTGAATATTTGTTGTCGATGCATCTTTAGATGATTGTTACGATCCACTAATATGTATCGAGATGGGCCATCGAGGAGTTTCTTTAGTGCCTCATAGAAGCCTTTCTTGTTTGAGAAATAGTCATTTTCAATATGAACAAATCTATTAGAAAGCCCTGTTAGCGTTCTGAAAACAGTCGACTTGCCGCACCCGACTATGGCGATTGGTACAAATATGTACTTCATTAAGATAAGTTACCGCATTGGATCTGGGGTATCAACAGTCAAAACATGTGTCAAAAAATGGAAGATTTGCATTTAACAGATCATTCAATATTTTGCCTCAACATTTAATTTTTGTGAAATGATTCAGATTTAGTTTTTGTAAATTTCCACAGCTTTCACAATTTTTTCCAAACGTTACGTGCATAGTTTACAACAGCCGTGGTATATAACAATAGAGAAACACATTTGAAGCCGAGGTATTGTAATACTTTACAAATCAGGATAACAATCAATTAGATTGACACACAGATTATTCAAAATAAGTTTTGATTCAAAGAACAACCTAAACATTTGATATGACTCCACCCAAACGACCAACTTTTATTGATTCTCAGGATCATCTGGCAAGGCTAACTATGATTGAACACATTAGCTAAAAACTCTATTAACCAATTAATTGAAAAATCTAAACATGTTCAGTTCCTATTACAAAATTTTGAGTATCAATATTGAATTCATTCATATAAAAACAACCAAAGGCTAGTATTCTTGCCAGTGAATGAAACCCTCTTGCATTTTGAGATCAATATGACAATCATATACTTGAGCAGTGAAATTTTCAAGTGTGTGTGTGCCGCTGGAGAATCCACCATTCTCAGATAATGCATTCAAGTAAGAGTTTGACTCACGAGGCTTGATGGCCTCTGTTCTCGTTCCAATGGTAACATGCAAATGCTTATTTGTTGTTGGTAAAGATTCTTGGTAGGGCGACGTTGTTCCGTCACGCTCTTTGTAGTATTTTGCAACTTGAACTACAAGAACCACTAAAGTATTCTCTATGACGACGATCTTCTCAACTCTGATGTCAGCTAAAACATTTTGTCCACTTTTAGAATTGATAATCTTTTTCTTTTGATTAACCGCAAACTCGCGACCTAATTGTGTCCATATTTGGTCGTTGTTTGGATTAGTCCTTCTTGACATGAGATGTGAGATTGTCATGTGAAAATGATCTTGAACCCTTTTATTCTCTTTAATGGTTTTCCAAGTCACATTTTCTTTTAAAATATCTTCAATTTGCGGAAGAAGGACTTCCCTATCTGCATGTATAGCATAATAAATAGGTTTTCTCGATGGAATGGCCACATTTTTTGTAAACTTTGGCGAGTACTTCTTTGCATCTTCAAATGCTGCTTGCCATTTCTCTTCAGGAACTTCTCCCTGGTCTAATGCCGGGAAAAACTGGCAAAGTTCTCTGTATATGATTTTTGCATTTTCTAATGATGAATCGGTGCTAGTCACATCCATATTGATCACAATTGAAAATGTACTGTCAAAACCTTGAAGTTGAGACCCTGGAATTGTAACAGGAAGATCGGTTTCTCCAGATTTAAGTTTAGGGCCCTCAAAGTTTGCAAGATTACTGTTAAGAACTGAAATCGCGGCGTTTTCGTGACTCCTAGATTTCAATGACTGATGGTTATCACCGCGATCAATAATACGCTTTTTCGCAATTGATCCCGCGATGCTTTTATTCAGTTTGAGAAAATTTAATCCAATATGTTTGATTTCTACATCTGGCGCTGAAAGCATCCGATACTTCGACAAACTTTCGATCGCTTCTTGACGATATTTCATTCTGTAGTTCACACGGTCCAACATAACTACTGGCGCGTCGACTAAGTGTTCGGATATAGCGGAGTAAAAGCTTTTAGCATTTGCGTAGTCATCATTCTGGAAATGCTTCCATTCTGGAAACAAATTACTCAAAATCATGCACGTCGTTGTCTTACCACACCCTGGAACAGCAATAGTTGACAAGCAGTAAACAACTTTTGTAGTAGCAAGTAGCTTCTCTAACTTTGCCTCCAAAGACTCATTCATATTCATTTCTAGTAGCTTCATTCCCTGAGATTTTTCATACCCTAAGGACTTCAAGAATTCTTGACGAAGTTTGATTATTCCAATGTTATTTTCGTAGTTTTTTATCTCCTCTGGGTATTCTTTAAAATAATCCTCTGCAAACTCAAGATAAGCCAATGTAATCCTTTTAAAGTCTGGGTAAAGAGCCAAAACTTCACGCACATTTCTTTTGTTATCACTACAAAAAAGCTTGAGGGTAGCTTCACGGAACTGCCGGTACAAAAAGTAGGGTTGTTCTATCTTATACTTGAAAAAAAAGTCTTGGCCATTACGCTTACACCTTATGACTAATCCTTCAGTTTCTTGGTCTGAATATTTTCCCTGGTTTTCAATTTGAGCCGCATACTCCATTACAGCGTCGAAAGTGTCAAAATAAGTGCTTTTTACCTTGCGAAAGCCCCAAGTTTCTGCGAAGTCTGCAACTGTATCCATAGACAATGTCTGCAACTCTTTAGTATTGAGATTAAGGCCGTGAAGGTACAAACCTGCTCTTTCTGGAGGATATGGCACTACATGCTCCTCGTAAGAGTCATCGCACAACTCTGCAACTGCCGTGAGCTTCTGTGAGTACAAAACACGAGCAAAATCTGTCGTTGTCTTTCCAATTGTATCTAGTTGTGATTTCACTTGTGCCATGCCGCACTCATAGTGCTTAAGCTTCCCGTTAGAATTTGGATTCACGTCTCCAGTGACATTCTTTGAACAAACAAGTAATGTGCCATCAGACAAGCCAGAAAAAAACATAATACAGCCGTTCTCTTTTGTGGAAGCAACAAAGGGTCCAACGCACTCTTCACGTAATACTTCACGTTTTGTGCTTGGTAACTCATCAACATTGAAGAACTTATCGTAGCCTCTTACCACAATCTCAGTTGGAGTGGTAAAAAGACCTCTCGCCAAACATGGCATCTTGTCTGCCCTTTTTGAGAAATCAAACTCACGAAATTTCCAATTGTCGATGTATATCTGGCCACTTGACGTTGTTACTCTGAACCTTTTCCGTGTGACTCTTCTCTGGCCAGGATTCTTTTTGTTCTCTTCCTCGGAGAGTGGAGTTTCATTGTATAAGGGATCATCGATTCTATAAGCACATGGAGTTCTCAGTAGCTTTTCTAAATCATCAATAAGGCGCGTAAAGACCTCTTTAGAGTCGGTTTGGGCCATATGCGATAGTGAAGATCCTGTTACAATAGTGAGGATCTTCGCACTTATATAGACAGTTGGAGGCGACAATCAAAAAAAAAAAACTTGTTATTTTCTTGTTGGGTTAAATAGTGCTTTATTTTTTTGGATCTTCCTTTTGGCGCTTGTGTTTGGCAATTAGTGAACTATGGATTTTCAAGGTCTGTAGGCTTCCAATCTGAAATGCTCAATTGAGTCATTTTATTTATTTTACCTACAAAAGGGAATTTTTTTGTAATTCAAGAATCTGGTTTCAACGATTTTCATCGATCAGGAAGTTACTTGGGCTCCTTGTTATTGTTTTGGGGGGACGCAACATGACTTTGGATAGGTTTCTTTAGATCAAAATCGTCTGCACTTGAAAGCATAACCAGAAATCTCGAAAGCGATGCGTTCTTGATTTTCAGTCGTTTATTTTCTATCGATCACACTTCTCCGTTCGGTTGTTGCAAGTCGTATATGAACAAATATATACAACCAATTAACCCAAATCTATGTATTGGAGATTCCAAAACTCATTTTAAAATTAGATGCAATAAACTCAAATAAATTGTTGGTCCTTTTTTTTGTATATATTTAAATTTTTACTGAAGGAGTCCATTTTGCTATCCTTAATTTCAATACCTTCACTATCTATTCTTCTCTACCCAAGTATCAATATGTCAATGCTATCAGTAGATGTCGATGAGGCCGATGTCGAGGTCCTTAAGAAAATCATCGAACGATCCAATGGGCTTTTTTCTAAGATCGACGCGCTGCTCCACACAATTATGCTAAAAACACTGACAGCATCCAAGAGTATAAAGCCTGTCTTTGCAGAGATCAATGTCCTTACAACTCGTAAAGAGTCAATAGAAGAAGGGCTCCTGCTTCTTTCGGATGTCTCCGAATATGCACTGCAAGCTTCAGAAGCGCAGAGAGTGCTTTCTTCTTCGATTGAAACCGTTGGGGTCAGTAGATATTTGCAACAGCTTCAAACAGCTCTGAACTTATTACGTGAGATGAAGAAGAATATTCGAGACTTTGGAGGGGTCGTTTTGAATTTCGATAATGCAGTTTCATTGGCTGAACAAAGGGTCATATCGTACTTTTCGTCGTTATTCAACCAAATGGCTGCATTCAAAGAAAACCTGCCCTCTGTGAGCGAAGCGATTGCCGTTATTGACTACTTTATTAGCCGAGGTGATGAACAGAGTATATTCGAGGCCATGGAAAAGGTATTTGTTCAAAAATTGAATCTGGTTTTGGGTCCTCTAGAAGCAGGATGCTCCTTACTGAAACGTCAGTCTAACGTACCTTTCGAAAAGGGAACTACAGGTTTGACAATATACACAAAAGAATTTATTACGACTGTGGGTGCACTTACTGGTGCTTGCGAACAACTTGATTTACTGTCTTCGCCAGTTTTACGCAACACTATTTCAACATACCTCTCAGCTCGATTCCTTAAAATCCTCAGTGGGTATAACCAATTTGTCGACTCACTGGGCCTTGCGGGACAAGACTTAATTATGCTCGACGTTTTGGAGAATTTGCACAATCTTGACATTGCCCTTCTGGAATGGAACTTCGGGTTTGCCGCCAACCCAGACTTAGACCGTGAGTACGTTAAACTTATAACCAAATGCCAAACGCTTCTAACAGACTGGGTCTTGTTTATTGAGAATAGGGTGACTCAAATGGACAAATTTAACCCAGAGAGTGTGCCGCAGATAGTTGTTGAAGTCATTTCTAAAATCAGGCGTATTTCTGAATTTTCATCACTTCCGCTTCTCTTTGAAAACAAAAAATTAGGAAGCTGGCTCAATGTCAAGCCTCCGCTTCGATTCGTGACGGTTTTCACATCTGTTGTTCAAGGTGCTGAGCAACTGATGGATGATCCCATTGCATTTCTTCTCTCTTCGTATCTTTCGGATCTCATAGATGAGCTCATGATTGAGCTTGAACTCGCACTAAAAGATGTCAGCAGCGAGAGTGGAATGAGAAAGCTGGCTCAGGGCTTTACTTTGATCAAAAATGTGGTAATGATCGAAACTATCATAAATCGCCTGGACTCGCTATATCGAAAATTAGGGCTGATAGGTATGGAGAGACTTCAACGCTTGAAAAATAGATTTTTGAAAATGTTTTTGGATGATTGGAATTATGCTTCATACATTATCATTCGAGACATGACTCAAATCACCACAACGAATGCAATGAATGGCGGACAGAACAGCGGGAAGGAAAAGGAGCAGATTAAAGAATTGTTTAAAAACTTCAATGATTCTTTCGAGGAAGCGCTTCGGAACTATGAGCGGTTTCAAATTCAAGAAAAGGATCTTCGCACGTATCTTTCCAATGAAATTAAAAAACTCATTCTCAATGCTTACAACAAGCTTTATGACAAGTACGGTGGGGGCGAATTTACAAAAAATCGCGCTAAGTATATAAAGTACGATAAGTTGCAGTTGGAGCGCTTACTCAACCAAAAGCTATAGACAATTTGGATACAATAATAAAAGATTACGATATACGCATGGATACCGAATGTAGCTGATAAGGGATAAATGTGTCGAAACTTGTCTGAGAATTTCATTTAATTTTAAATCAATCAGTAAGCTTGATGATTTGAAACATCAAGTCGTCTCTGCGTCCATTGGTCGCACAAGACTAGATTTATGCACTTAGTTGTTGCGGCGTGAATACATCCAAACCGATTCAATCCATAAGTAGCAAAATGACGCAAGACGAAGTTCCTGTTTATGTGCCGCGCCATATGTGGAAGTTCTTTCAGCCTTCATCGTCATTAAGTCCACATACCTGCTAAAAGCAGGATGGCGTGCACATCGTTATGCCTCACCGAGCCATTTCATTAAACAAGAAGTATAATTTTTAAGAATTAAATAGAGATTTATCCATGCCTTTGATAAATGGTAGAAGCCCGTTCTTCTGCAAGGAATCAGTTCTCCTGGTTTTCAGATCCCAGAGGTCACTAACCATACTTCTCAGCTCCATAGCGCACAGGTACACTCTTAACCAAGTTCTCATGAAAGGACATGACTTGACCGAGCCCGGTTTAGGTTCCTAACTCCTCGTTGGGGCACAACGCAGGTCATGGCATACACCGATAATAAAAAATATGCAAAGCTTCGACCTTTGGGCCTTTTGAGGTTAGTGGCCATACATTCACGGTCTTTAACCTAATCCGCGAATTCTTGCATCAACCTTGGTGTCACACGGTTCCTAACCGGGCTACATCTAGAGCCAAATCTGAACATAAGCATGATGAGATCAATATGTATTAAATATCTGGCATATGAGAATGAACAAAGGTCTAGTTGAATATGAAAATGCTTTTCTATTTATGTATTATCGTCAACTAGAGGCTAAGTGGAGAAGAGGAGCCGCAAATAGCTTCTGTTAATTCAATGTTCTATTGCCGCTGCAGTCAAAAACCAATGTGAACTAGCTTCAGATACGAAGACTAATTTTCCTCTCGGCACCTCGCACGTCTTAACTTTCTCTTTTTTGTTACTCGCAGATGAAGCATTGCGTCATTTACTCAACGTGTTATTACCGAGGATCATGTCTCAGCGCAACCCAGGTGGCTTTGGTTTGATGGATTTTCGAAGCTTCTTAATTACCATGCAGGAGCCTTCATAAACTATCTTCATAACTTATGACGGAAAAAATGTAAATCTCGCAGTATGCAACTTTATGCCGGATATGGTATGTACAAAATAGTGCGACCATGTCTGTGCCGTCTCCTGCAGGGGTGTAACTACTGTGGCTAAACCATCAGCATTAACTGAGACAGGGGGCAAATTACATGGGAAATCTCCTTTCCTTCGTCTATAAGCTAGAATAGCTTTCAAATCTTACACGCCTCGAGTGTCATTTGAGAAGGTTGAGAAGTATCAGGGACAAGAGCTCAGTATCTTCTTGCAGAATATTCCGAGATTTGTTGCCAGGGTTGCGCTTCTGCATAGCGCCTATAGAGTGCTTCTGCACTAACGGTTTCCCCTTTCAGCATCAAAGCGCACAGACTCCAAACCTCACTAAAATAGGGGACGCAGGAGCAAGCGTACCAATTAGATAACAAGACACGATGTTGACTCAAAATTTAACAACTTTGACATAGGTGCGAAGGGTGACGACAAGCGGCGGAACAGACAAAAACGTATCGTATACTTGGATCACAATACAAATGTAGTGACACGATGGCTTTCGCTCCAAACAGTTTCTGTTTAATATGTATACAATTAAAGGGGCATTCATGAGTACACCATCGAAACTCTTCGTATTTAAGACCAGAGTTTGTTGGCACACAATATCTTCGATTGGACTTCTCTCCTTAGAAGAAGTGTGGCTTTCGCATTCCTACTGCATGTCTGCGACTCTTTTGGCCGAAAAGGCAACAACACCTTCATGACACCACTTCAGACTGCGGGTTTCTGCACATAACACTAGACAGCTTGAAGGACAATCCTGTAGATACGTTGCATTAAATAAAGGTGACATTGCTCGCTAGATTATAAGCATGCCTGCATCTATGTTTGAAGCTCATGCCTACAGACACCTAAACCTGTACGAGTTCCGACAGGTATTTCGGAGGCAATTGCCCGGAATCTTCGTGGGGCTGGTGCCTGCAGTCTGCTTCTATGTCAATCCACAGGCGCGTTTCGGACCAAGACATCGGCCGGGCAACAAAACTCTTGGCAATATCATGACATGAAGAATTCCGTTATCAAGAGAACAATCGTCATTTCATTTTTTGAAGATGTGTTCAAAAAGTTGACGAAATTCAATTTCAATCGAAACAAGTAGCAGCATACCAGATAGTGCCATAAGATTTGAAAGTATGTGTATTTGTCAAGCATATTTTTTATGTTGTTGCATAGAGAACTGATTTCACCTGCTTGACACATCGGCGTGTGGCTCAATAAGGTGTCTGCCCCCTGAAGCTTGAGCATGGAATCTATGGCACAGATGCGGGAATCTCAATGGGCAATAGACTCTAATTTGCGTGCAGCAATGTCAAACAATTACGAGCCCTGGGCGCGGCTCCTAACGATTCTGCATTTCGCGCATTGGGTATTTCACTGAACCATGACGCACACGCAAATTTCGCCTTTACTCTATGCAGGTCTACTTTTAATAGTTTTTGCATGGTCGTGCATACATGTCTTCCCAACTAAATCTGCCAAACTATATATATGTATCGGGGCGCGCCAGCTTGACCAGGTTACTAAAATTTCAGTAAAGTTAATCAAAAATCTCTCGATCCTTTTGTTTTTCTCAAATTCTTAGCAGTATTGAGATTATTACTTGAGCTTGTTAATCAGATCTGTTCTGAGTTCTCTCCTTTCCTGCCCCTACTTTATCTCTTTGACAGGTGACGTTGAATTCTACTGTCATTTATATCATCACGATTTCCATCTTATCAAAGCGATATCAAGAAAAAAAATCCTTTGTGATATCTGCGCATCCAAATAATCAGATTGTGCTTCTTCTATCTTAAAATTCTTGACCCCTCTTTTGACACGATCGCTCTCAGGATCATATTCAAAGTTTAATTGAAAGGCAAGAAGATCTTTGTTGAAGTGTGTCTCTCCAGGTTCCTTTTATAATCCCAGAATCTTATCATATTCCTTGCACATTCTTCAGCTTCGTATTACTTTTTTGCTCGGTATTGCAATCCTTCTCGAAGACCTATAACACCTTGCATTAAGACTTTTACATCTTGAGTTCCATATTCACAATTTACTATCGCAAAGTGGCTTCATCACTCAAGAAATTGCATTTACAATAGTCATCTATCGATCCATCATATAAATATTAATCTTTCATCTGCATCATAATGAATAGCAAAGTGTCACTTCCGCCTATCTCGGATATCTTGAGCAACAGCAATAATAACAGCAATCTAAATAGCATAAACAGTTCTGCAAAACAGCCTCTTCATCACCATCCCCTCCACCAGCAACAACATGATGAGCTGTTACGCGCATATGCCTCCGCTACCGTCGCAGGGCCATCTCAACAACCCACATACCAATACTCGCCTGCGCCTGTGCTCGTACAACAGGTTCCTGTCCAACCGCCCTCGGGAATTCCCATCCAAAACGGATCAATGATGGCAGCTCCCGCTATGATTGCAGCATCGCCTATGGCTTTACCTCACGCTCAAAACCAAATGTACCCAATGGTTCCCATGCCTAGCTATAGACTTATCAACCCACAATATCACATTAGCAGTGAAGGCGCGCACCTACCCAATGCCTCCTTCACATATAGGTATCCAATGACGATGCCACAGCCTCATCAACAGCCACCTTTGCAAACAGTACAATCGATCCATTCGGCCCTGGCGGTCACAGGATCCTCGGGACTGCGTGCGCTGATTGTTCTGGAACTGTCAACAAAGGCATCGACACCAGCGCTGCCAACCAGTCTCACTCTTGATCGCGTGAACAGGATGACACCTGAGCGTGTTTCAGAGATGGTTCGCAGACCTTCTCCTCCTCCTCCTCCAAGTCGTGGAAGAACACGTAACAACCTTCCGAAAGAAACAACGTACATTTTGTTGAAGTGGTTAGAAGAGCATCTCAATCATCCTTACCCAAATTCGTTTGAGAAGACCCAGTTGATGTTTTCAACAGGCTTGAATCAACAGCAATTGAGTAACTGGTTTATCAATGCACGTAGAAGAAAGATTCGTGCAATGAAGCAGAGGCAAAAAGTGTAAGCCCTCAATTTTTTTTAGATTATTAATGGGAAACAATGGTTGTTCATAACATGTGTTATATTAATGGTAATAAATGGATACTTAGATTGTCAATTGTAACTGCTTTTGAGTGAAACGAAGAATCAATAAATCTGTAGTACAATCTATAACGTGTTTTTACGCTAGGTGTAGTAATATTTTTTGTATAGTAATACAATGGTGGCGAAGGATCGGTACAGAATTTGCTTTTAGTATTAGACTGGTTTCTATTTTAATTTAATAAACTGGAATTAAAATGACTGATTCCAATTGAGAACAAAAAAAATTCGTTGGAAATTGCATGACAACCTGGTCTCTGTTATAAGGTGCCGGTGCAATAGACAATGGCTAGTTATCAACACGAGAATCAGTCGGTAATTAAATGGTTGTTCTGTTATTACCTCAAAGTGTGTTTTTTTTATTCGAAATGGTTAGAGGAGTATGTTTATTTGAAAAGAGAAATTGATTCAACATGGGTGGTGCAATCGAATTAATTTCAGAAGCCAAGCAGCGCAGAATGTGGATTTGAGTTTAGCAAAAAAAATACTGAAGATTCTATTCACTTGGTAACTGCTCAAGGAGAACAATGAACCATGAGAAATATCGATATGAACATTCAGAGGGGTTCTTAACAAAAATAGCATAACCTTGCAAAGCAACAGACAAATTCGCCGAGAACCATAATGCCAATTAAGAAACTCGAGCTATCAAGCTATTTCATAAAGGAAGAAGGAATTAAGCGTGCGATTATGTATCCCAACAGAAAACAGTCAATTTTCCTTCCAGACTGAAGCGCTGACATCGAACTTGAAGTCGAAAATGACAAATGTCATTAAGTAATCCTCTATAAAATGAAATCTTTAAAATTCAAATACACTATGGTGTAGAAATCCACCCTTGAAATAGAATTATTAGATTGATTCAATATTGAAATATTCGTTGTGTATGACCCAACGCTACTCAATACTTAAATTAATCGGCTAATTGAGCAAGTTGCATATGCCAATTTTGCAAATCACTATTTGTAATAAAAATTGTATATTAATGCTTTAATTTTGCTTTTCAATTATCATTTGAGCTCTCATCACATAGACTGTTATCCCAACTCTCAACTATGTGCTATGCTACTGTAAGTTTACATTAAGCTTGTAGAAACAAGAAACAAAATCACAGCTTTGATATCTATCAACTTTATCGAAGATGAGGCTCATGCAAAATGTCGGTTACACAAGAGTGACTCAATATGAAAAAAGAATGAGCAATATTCCCAATAATATTGTTGTATAGGGATAAATATAAGAACAGCCCAACATATTAATTGAAATGTTTTGTGTCTTTTATATTAGATGAAGTCTAAAGAAATAATTCCTCATGAAGTAAATAGACTATTTGCCGGTCCATTTACAGTAAATTGTTCCATGTCTCATTAACTTGTCTCTCTAGAAGTCAAGGACTTTAATTTCCGATTTGATTTTGCGAAATGAAGAAGAATTTGGCCAAGAAAGGTTTAGGTTTTGCCCTTGTTTGCAGCGCTTCCAAGTCGCCCGGTGCTCCTGAATTTGCGCCCACGGCCAAGGCGGCGGAGACACATAAATACGTAGAGTGTAGTTGGAACTTGCAGGGTGCATGCATTGGTGCTAGGGTGATTCACAAATGAAAAAGAAGATCGCTCTTGTAATTGATGTATTGCACATAGGATTCGAAGTGATTGATTTTGGAAGTTCCCCTGATTCTTTTGTCAGAACTTTGGTAGGTTCACTTCGGTAAGCTGGCTTTTACTTCCTCTATGTAAAAACAATGAGTTTGCCCCGCTATGGCCATAAATTTGGCAAATTTTTCTGAGGTGCATTAAAAATCTCATCCAGTTTCAACGCATTTAGCCTCATGGAATTCTGAAACAAAGTAGTTTCTTGTTAAATCATGGGTGAAGCCTTTTACAGTCTCTATGCACATCCAGCATCTTCTTTTGAAGCCAAATACATCAATGTGTTATTTTATAATTCATAGCAGGTTGTGCTCGGAATTCGATTTCAGGAACATCTGCAAAAAGCGGAATATGGAATGTGTGTCATGAAATATGCAAATGCCGCCAAGTGAGCGGCTCAACCTTGTTCTTCCAGAAACGGCCTGTGCGCTGTCTCCTTGAAAGGAACGTTACTTGTCTTTTTTC
Source organism: Australozyma nongkhaiensis (assembly GCA_030563825.1). Taxonomy (NCBI): domain Eukaryota; kingdom Fungi; phylum Ascomycota; class Pichiomycetes; order Serinales; family Metschnikowiaceae; genus Australozyma; species Australozyma nongkhaiensis. The sequence goes on along the minus strand of JAJMKF010000006.1, from coordinate 61,367 downwards.
TCGGGCACAATAAATTAACGCACCTGCCTTTCATCGCTTCTCTTGCAAGTTGGGATGCAAAGTGAGACGATATGCATATCATTCATGACGGAATCCATTTCACTAAACTTTGGCTCATTAGCTGTATTAGTGACGCCCTCTGACTGAAACTTGCCCGATCAGATGTGATGGCATACTGCATGTTATTCTGGCAGATGTCTGGCGCTTGTATGCGAGTCAGCTTATGTATTGCTGGCAATGTGACGGGTTGAGAGGTTAAGATTTACTATGCATTTATGCAGGTTGATATTTCTTATTTCATCATTTCAAATTTCCGATGTGCACACAATGAGCTATCTCGATTTCCGTTTTGGGTCATGGATCGTGTCAACACCTGATAAAATCCTCCTGGGTTAGAAGCCCCATAACATTGCCGTGTCCTTCTTGCCTAAACATGCATTCTTCATACGAAATGTAGAGTCTATCTACCTGTTGCTACCTCACAACTTATCGAGCTACTTGATATTTTGTTCTTCTGAGATCCATAGAGTATGTCTTAATTGCAGGCTGAGCATTACACAGAACGTGACTTAAAAAGACTATTATGCTCTAAATAGATGGTTTGTATCCCAGGGCAACCTGCAAAGAGAGACAACAAAAAATGGAACTTAATTTGGGAACATGCGCTAGAACGAGCTTTTAGAGTTAGGAGCTTTGACTTACATGCAGATGGCCACGTTTGTCCTTTTTTAAGTAGAAAAGCTTGGCCAAAAAAAGAATCGTGCATTTAACCGCACCACGCACAGTGGAACATATGAAGAGCAAAACCTTAACCGCACTGATGTTTTGACTCACACTTTTCACCTCCAATTACTATAGCCAGGTCGTGTAACCGAATCGTAGAAAAAAATGAGCTGGCAATTTCATGTGCCTGAACTCATAAACTGAGTGATTACGTTGCACAATGGAAGCGGAAGATCAGAGTGCGAGATGCATGGTATGCGCAACCGCGAAGGAATTAATGAAGAAACTGTAGGATTTTATTGTGGAAATTTAATTTAACTAAAACAACGCTAAATTTCTAAAATGCCAAAGTGCCAAAATGCCAAAATGCCAAAATGCTTAGGTGCCAAAAAAAATGCCAAAGTGGCTTCACCAGACGCCAAGTGCAAGTGACAATGCCAAATGCCACAGAGAGGCTTTAATTGGCCGTGGCCATCCAGGGGGTCTGCAAGCTGACACAATGGGACTGGCCGCGCCTTACACCTAGATCGTTCAGGTATATAGAACGATCCTCCAAAAAGGGGAGAATCCCAACACTGTCAACACACCGATAATCAATAATTTAAATAAATGCTTCTATTCAGAGTGGAAAAGTTTGACTCAAATGTATGTTCTTACCTTTTCAAACTTAAATCTAAGTTCTGACCACTTCATATGTTTTTGCGGATTTACGATCAGCCCTCGGAGTGTCGGTGCGGAAATGTAAAGCGGCTATACTCTGCGTACAATTCATGCTCAGACCCCCGAATGGTATCTACTAGAAATTGGTTGTGGTCCAAATTAGATCGATTATAGAGGACGGCGAATAACTACTAAAGCATGTCGAAGACTCTTGGATCGAAAAGGTAGTACTTCACATGACATAAAACTATAAAGGCGAATTGGGCGCTATTTTAGTACATTAATCAATTGTATCCTTTCTTCGCTACTTTTACGTCAAATCACGCGATCAAATTACAATAACTCTAGAAACAACAGAATTTGAATGAAATTATTTCAAACTCTCGAAATTCGAAGCATAGCATGTAAATAAGCACCATTTTCTGGAATTGCGTTCTGTCCTTCTTGGAGGGGATCACCCTGCGGGCTACACATAGCCGCTGAGTTTACGACGAGCTAGTCTGGACTTGGGCCATCCACAAAGTGTATGTCGTATGTTTACAATTCAATTTTGCATTTCAATTCAACATCTCGCTGTTATATTGCCGATCCCTCTCTTTCCATTGATGCAAATTCATTCCTGCAACTCGTCTATTTAGATCAATTTTAAACATTCCAAAAGCGCTAAAAATTTTGATTTCAAAACATCCTCAGCAGAACTAAAAACTAGCTTATCATTTTTGGATGGCGGCGTCTCGATTTTGCTATCTGTTACTTAGTTATTAGTACCACTCTTTATCCATGTACAAGTTTGAATCCGCACAGCATAGAGCTTTTTGAATAGATAGCCGTTCTTTAAAAGTTCACAAAAATATGAATTTATAAACATTTTTCGTTTGATTGCATCACATGCCAGGTGGCGGCGTGTGCTTTTAAAGAGAGTATGTAACCAGTTGGCCGTTCACTGATTTTCGAAACAATAGTATACACCTCTAAGGCTTCCGCGAATATATAGAAATATGGATTGGCCTCATTACTCTTAGTTGCGACTATTTGAACATTTACATTGACGCTGGAATGAAACTTTAATTTGTATCTATTTAGTGGATGGCTTTCGTCAAAAAAACAAAGAATCCAATTTCAATAACACAATACTTAGTGGTCTCTCAAGATTTACATTGTGGCAAACGAATCCAATATTGGGGTCAAATTTCATCTTCTGTTCGGCGGCTAACTCAAGTATAGACAAGAAACTAGGCACAAACTGATGCAATATGAGCTGCTACCGAATCATACCACTCCAGGTGGAATAGAAAGTCCACGTTCCTTCTTTGGCATGCTGTTTGCCTTTCATTTCTTGTTATGGCAAGCAATTGTCAATGTACTGTTTTTTTAAAACCCATTTTGTTTTTTAGTATTGACCTTAAATAATTACCAATGAGACTTACCCTCATCTATAAAGGTAAAAATTCGCTGTCTATTCTAATTAATAAACAAGCGACACTCATTTCGAATAAAATACATTTACTACTGTTAGCTATCATCGACAGGTTTATGTGCGAGAAATTCACGAATTGGAATAAAGCATAAAACAGCAGGAGATATCACACGCCCCACTAAAACCTAAACTAAACCATTAGTTCCATTTTTTTTTGAATTTTGATATGTAATCATTTTCACCCGATTTTTTTTGCATGCAGCTAAAATGTGAAATGTACTATGTCCTGATTATCGCTGATCCATTTAATTAATCAGACGAATATCTTCGATTAGAAAGTTTGACTTGCGCATTTACGATAACTTCCTCATTCAATTGGTTTGAGCCGAAACAATTAATAAATAAGTCAAATATGTTAACGAAGCTACAGCCTTCACGCCTCACAACATAACATGGTTTCCCTAGTTTTTTCTGCAGAATAGCATAACTAAGTATTGATATACAAGTAGAGACAAAAAGAGCCTTTAAGTTTTTTCTCACGATTTTGGTACGTTCTGCGAAGCAATAATACAAAATGGGGATGTATGACGATGATTGCAAAATTATAAAAGAGATACACACGGCAGTGGGTGTTGCCTCTCAAATTATTAGCCGCTCAATGGGCCTCTTTGAAGAAATTATTTGATTTCGTTTCAATTTTACAAGATCTGATGTTACGACTGAGAGAATCGGATAAGCTATTGAGGGAAGCTTACCGAATTTCATGCCAGGTTCAAAAAGATTCTAAGTACCGTAATAAGAAAGGAATCCCTCCTGTGCCATCGTTCAACAAAGTTGAGCGTTTGTATTTGGAGATGTCTCTGTTGCGATGTCAAAGATGGAAGGCTTCTCTTGCAGCAATCTCGTACTTCGAGGAGTTAAACAAACATCTACTTGTTTCCACGAGAGTTATTAAATTGCAAGAGGGCTCTCAATTGATAAAAAGTTGTCTTTATGAAGCTCAAAAGGCCCTTCAAATGCGATAGATTCATGCAACGAAATTGTGGAGTTGAACAAAACAAAAGATAAGATTTCTATTCAAATAAAAGAAGTAGTTCATTTAGGCTACAGGGATACATCTAAATTGGGATTATACATTCGCTAGCTCCACATTATGAGGATCTAGGCTTAAATTCTTGGGAAATCAGCAAGGTAATTTCGTGAAAGATGTACTCCCATAGAAGTCTCTGAATGTTAATACAAAAATGAGGTATTTGAAATATCTAAGTAATTGATCAATTGGTGTCAAAGTACCGCTATGACGTTCTGTTAAGTTCATGAAAGCACCAATCTAAGAGTTGCAACCAACAGTAATGTTAAATTTATCAATTCAAGACACGCAGCTTTACCTATCGAATTGAAAAGAAGAAAGGAAGAATAACACTTGAAATTCTTGTCTCTTTCTTGCAGTCTCAATATCGTATCTCACTAAAATATCACCATTGTATGTGAAGCTCACGAAAATTTAAAAGAAAAATAAACTATCCATCACAATATTCGAGATATAATGCCCCAATAGATTATTGACAAAGATACCCAACTACTCTAATATAGAAAAGGTTTTACATTGTGTTGTTCTTGTAGATGTTTGTGATTCAATCGGTTATCGGTTTCGAAAAGACCCAAAATAAAAAAAATTTCGAAAAATTTCGAGCTCAGCATAAGCTATGAAATCAAATTTGATAGCTTTTGGAAGTCTTTTGACTCTGAGTTTTGGAAAATTTTCCTCTGATATTTCTAATCATGGCCAGCCCCACGTCTGATCTGAAAACGTCAACAAACCAAGATCAAGTCTTCCACAGTAGCCATGGTTATGATCTCGACTGCAGACGCGTTGATAGCGGTTTCTGACTCGATTTTGGACAAATTAACACAATTGGGTCCCGTTGAAATCACAAAAAAGGGTCGCAAATATAAGTTCATCAACAACACCTTCCAACGCATTCAGAACGAAGACAAGCACTTGATCATCAATCCTGACGAAATCCGCAAGGGCTTTGCTGTACTTTCGGCATACCGGATTTTAAATAGCATATCCCCTGACATTTTATCAACTCATAGAGACCTCTGTCTCATGATTGTTGGTGTTGCACAAGCCCTCGAAAAGAACAGGTGGTATGAAGAGGAAAACTCATCTGTCATAAACTATAAAGCTCTGAAGTTTATCTATGTGCAAGAAAATGCCAATGAGGCTCTCGAATTCGCCAAAGCCGTAACGCCTAGGCATTTGGAGATGGGTTACAACATTCTATTTTGCGCAAAGCTCAATTTCTTTCACACCGATCATCATATCGGTACACGTCTTGAAGGCGTCCATATGCGGCTGCATGTGGAACAGTATTTTGGGGAGGATGCGCTAGAACTGCCGGAGGTGCTCACGGCGCTAAAAAGTTTTGTTCATTGGGGAAATATTCGGGGAATCTTGTATAAGTTGGGGGTCCCAAACATGAATTTGAATGATGATTTAGTTCAAAGATTCGAGCTGTTCACTAACCCAAGTCAAGAACTCAAAGACTATATTTACGCAAGGCCACCATCGGGAACTTCAAAGTATTTCTTGGTACGGAAAGCGCTCAATACAATTTTAGATAGTCCATATGCTAAATTGCTTCCATACCCGGGCGATAGTGAATTCGCAAATCCGATGGAAATATATGAGCTATGTCTGAAGATCCAAATCGATCCTGTCAGTTACCATTTACGAGCTGATGTGAAGAGGCTTGCAGCGTCGCCTGTGATCTTAGCAGATCTATCTCAACAGTACGACAAGACTATAAAAGGCTTGTTACAGCTAGTAGGCATGATTGTCAACAATCAAGAATGTGAAGCTTTTGAGTTCCTCTTACAGAACTCGAGAATACCTAAACTATCTGAGCAATTAATTGAATCACATAAAAATTACTACAAGCAAATTGACGATGTACATAAAAAAATTGCAGAGTATGAGGAGAAGGGCTGGATGACGGAAGATATCCTTAGTCGGTTGAAGCATGATGAGGAGAGTTTCTACGCTAAACTTTCAGCGCTTCGAGCTGAGTTCCCAGAAGACCCACGAGCTGAGTTTTGAGTACTGGAATCTAAAAGACTTTGAAAATGTTGATCCTTAGATTTGTCACAAATTTGCGATACTACTAAGACCAAAACTGAAATTAGACCTAGCGAGAAAATGGTGTAGTTAAAGGTTCGCATGCTTTATTAATAACGAGTTCATGAAGTTCAATACTTCTCCAAGAAGAGCTAAAGAAATAATTGGCGACAGAAGAATGCAAATCTTGTTCTACTCTTTTTGTTTATCAAACAAGTCTCTTGCTCTCAATTTAGAATAAGCCAAGGTGCTCCTAAACAAAAGTGGAGAAGAAAATTTTAAAACTAGGCTTTGCAAGGCATTTTTCATTCAAAGTGGGGACTGTGTACACATTTGATGGTATAGACAATGCACTCCAGAGCCGTTGAATGAAAACTGCCAAATATCCTGCAATCTACTTAAGAATGAGATAAATTAAATATTTCGCGATACATCATATAGCACTTAACACTGAATGAAAGCTACCATCGCAATCTTGTACTAATCTTCTTTCTCAATTTTAAAAAAATTATTGTATTGTTAATTAAATACAAATATGTCAATGAAAGGCTATGAATTTACATTCAGTCCGGTGTATTGGAAAGAGGAGTCTTATCGCGCTAACTGCCTAATCGAGATGTGAACTTCTCTTTGGCCTTCCGTTAAAAGCAATGGAACATCAATACGTGGCTAAGATGGTATGAGTATATAAATGATCGACAGTTTTGATATTTTTTATAGAGTTTTATACTTAAGTACTCCTGACACCTTCTAATCGCTTTTGAGTACACTAAACCAAATCAAGCGCGTATTGAGATTACGTAATTCACAATATTTGAACAGTCAACTCTCAATCAGAATAAATCTGAAACAACAATCCAAAAGTTGTTTTTAGAATTTGAACAATTCTCCATCACGTTGACTCATACAACTAACGTCTACATACAGTGCCCTTCTCTTATCTAAAGCGCTTGGCAGGACTCAGTGTTTTATTTCTGGAAATTACGTTCTCACTTTTATTTATTTCATTACTGCTTCAATTCAATGACTCGCCCAATCAGGAGAAAAGATGACTATGTGTTAGCCCAAGTTCATGACTTGGCTCAAAAGAATTTCACAAGAGAACAGAATGCTGACGCATGGAAGAATCATTTATCGACAGAAGACTACGTCAAGCGTGAGTATGTGTTGGGTCTCTCTAAGATGGCCACATCAGAAAATCATGAATTGATGGTATTCATCATGACCGCCAATGACCATCCAGAAATTCCCTTGTGTTCGTGTGAACTTCTCGTTAGAAAAGGGCTTAGGTATAAGAAAACCGAACTGGGTTCAGTAGAAAAAGAGGACATTTTGAGTGGTTGTATTGGTGCCGTCTTTACATACAAAGAGCATCGAGGTCAAGGATTGGCCCTGATAATGATTGATCATTTGGTCGAAATGGCCAAACAACCTAGTATTTTGGGTCCTAATGGATTCATTTTCTTGTACTCAGAAGTTGGCGAGTACTATGCACGTAACGGATTTAAATCTTTTGGTATTCCAATCACGAAAGTCCCACTCTTACAGTCTGAGGAAGCATACTCACCTTCATCGACGGTCGAGCTTGTTCAATTTCATGATTTCAAAGATTTGTTTAATGTTTATTCTACGCAATTTGACCAGGATGTAAGAGAAAAGGTTGCTGCTGATGGTCTTGAGCGCGTTTCAGTTTCTTGTAATGAAGGATACGTGGACTGGTTCCATCTCAGGGCTAAATACTTGGGTGTGAAGCTTTTTGAGAAAACCGCTCATGAATGGGATTTTGCAAACGAAAGTTTAGAGTCCCTTTCTGTAAAATTTGCCAAAACTGACCCCAATGTGTTTGGCTTGAAACTAAAGAGTGCATCTGGTACACTCAAAGGATTTATAGTGTGGACATACGACTACGAGTATTCCGCTGATGAAAACCAATTCCACAACTACGTGACGCTCATCAATAAGGTGGTCGTTCACGGCTACGATAAGGATGAGACTACTCTTGAACTCATTCAGGAAATGAAGAATTTCTTGGAGGCCAAACACTCTGAGCCACAGATGTCTAATCTCGAGGAATTGAAAATATGGGAGTCTGAAATGTCTCCTGAGGTTTTGAAGACATTAATCAAAGACTTTGGTGCCAAAAGTGGGTACGAGAATGGTTCTAGGTCGGCGATTATGATGAATTCTAAAGACGATGATGAGAAATTGAAGGCCGGACGGATTATTTGGGAGGAAAACACTAAGCTCCCATGGTTTTAAGAAGCTTTGCGGAAATGGCTATAGAATATATTTTAAGGTCCGTTTCTTCTGTTTGTCATTTCATCCAAATTTTACTTATCTCTTTCGATCAAGTAGAATTCATCCAACAAAAGTGATCAATTATAGTAGTCTAGTTCGAGGCTAGGTCCAATTTATAGATATATCAAAGAGATGGCGCACTTAATTGTAAGCAATGAAGGTCTCAGTGGCCAAGCTCCATTTATTTGCCGTCTGCAATTTAATACATGATACAAAAACGACACAATAATATTCATACTGGGTAGGAATTTCCAACAATGATATCCTTATTGTAATTATAGCTATTTGAAAAAATGAAATATTTTTTATAATTGGAAAGTAGTTTTTGCATGCAGTCACGAATTTCAGTTATCATCTGACAACAAGTTGAGAGGCTCAATCCGCCTTGGTTGCAAATTAAAACACCCGTACACCTCGGAGACTAAATCAATAGCATCCATTTTTCTCGTCCTTCATTGTTGGTGTTCTATTTAAATTGATTTTGAAAATTTCATTGGATTAGGTTTCCTTATGTTTTGAGTTTCCAAAACTTTTGTTTGAGCAGCATTACAAGTAGTATACGTTTAGGTAGTTCTACCTTGAGCCATGAGAGTTTAAAATCCAATTTAAATTGTCAAAATTGCCATCCAATACATCAACGAATTTGGCTTTTACTATTGATGTTAAATTCCAAAACACTTTTGTCAAAAATTAATCATTTTGCTGACAGTTAGATTGGCAATTAGCACTTCCCTTTCCTAAGCTGAGGAGTCACTACCAATATGACAATGCACTGGGATATCATTTGTTATTATTCAACTCAAACATCAATTATGTTCATTAAATAAATCGAGTATTTTTCGCGTCTCCTTGTTTTTTTTTTATTGTTATATTTCGGTCCATATCAACCACATTTGCTACAATTACATTAATAACTTGCAAAAAAAAGATAAAACTGCTTTAAAAAAAATATTTTCTTGGATATTAATATAAATTATTTCTAAATCATTCAAGAAACCTAACATCAAGAATCAGATTGTCATCACGTGATTGCTCTTATTAAACTAAAGTCCACCAAAGTTCCATTTACATCATTAATCGACATGGAGCTTCTTCCGCAAGGCCAGAAAAACACAACTGAAGTGTTATGGGAAGACCAACAGAAGATCAATCAATTCTCCTCGTATATCAATCAAAAAGACTCTCTCTCTGAGCAACTCAAGAATCTCCAAACTGAAAAGGAATACATAGAAGATTTGGCCCTAGAAATTGAACTTTTAGACGAAGATAAGCAAATTCAGTACAAAATTGGAGATGCTTTTGTTTTTATCAGTGTAAGCAAAGCTGTAGAGAAGATTGAGGCGGAAAACGAGGTTTTGGATGGAAAAATCGAAGATCTCTCAGGAAAGATAGCCGAAATCGACTCGCAACTAGCGCTTTTGAAAGCTCATTTGTATGGAAAGTTCGGCAACAATATCAATCTTGAAAGAGATTAAAGAATACCGGTTAGGGTCAGTGGGCCTCTTAAAGTGGCTACTCATTGAATTTAATGTATGGAAGTCGCCGCCTCAGACACCAAGTGAAAACTTTGAGAAATACTAAGTGGATTAAATAGTTAGTTCATACGTGTTTTGCTTATTTAAAATAGTTTTCGAGAACGAGAATTGAAGAGCTGGAATGTTTAGAAGTAAGTAAACGTGATGAGGGAGCCAAGTGGGCGAATGGAATTATAGCGCCAGCGATGGGTTTATGTACTATAGTTTGTCACTAATGTGGAAACACAGAATGCATGGAATGATTTACATTTTTTTTAATATTTAATTCTTCCATTGGTATTGAATTTACATCTTTGTAGCATCGATAATTCATTTTTGCCTTATACGAGGTCGCCCGTAAGCCATTACTTCATTTTGTATTTGTATTTCTTTTCTTATTCATCTATGGCGAGTCATTACTTGATGTATTTAGTGTAGAAGCCATTTAAACATTGATCTGGGGCTTAACTTGTTTAAATTTGACTCCACTTATCATGTCTTGAACTAATTGAAGGAACAAGCCATGTGAAAACCTTAAGATATAGCTCCTCCTCCTTTGACCTAGTCAAACAATGTGAAACCACGAGCTTAAGAAACAATTGTTGTTCCTTTAATTGAGATCCAATTTGAACGCATCTATTCATTTAGCATTATTACATATTTTACAGTATAGTACATTGACAGCTCACTACTCCAGATCACTGTCCTCCTCATAGTCAGGCATCATATCCTGCAACATTTCCTTTTCTCGAGCAGCTCTTTCGTCATTCCCATGTGATTTCCTAGCTCCTCCATTTTCGGAAGACTCTACTAATTTTGAGGGCTTCTCTCCGACGCTCTTTCCATCCATTGCAAGCCTCTTATTTGCATCTCTATCATGCTCTGAATTTCTCTTCAATTGATGGCCCGCTGCTGTGGGCGCTGGCGCCGGCGCCTGTCCATTCCTACCACGGTGCGCGCGCTCGTATTCGCGCTCCTTCCATGCCTGGCGAATTTTTGGACATGCTTTGCAGAGCTCCTGCTCAGTAACACCATCTTCGATACTATGCAAGATTTTCTTGACGATAGAAAAATGGTTTCCATTTCCTTTATCGTCTCTGAACCGGAGCATTTCCCAGTATGGAGCCTTGTTCACTTTCTTTCTGCACTCGACTATTCGCCCTTGCAAAGGCTCTTGAATTTCTTTGAGTTGCTCCCATTCGTCCTCCTCGATGTCCATATCAGCGAAATATGAGTACTCCTTATCTCCATTCCAAACATACAATAGAATTTTTTCAGGAACAGAATCATAATCCGTATAAGTCGAGTCTGGATCATGTGGATCCATGTCTGGGTCTTGGAATTGACGAAACTGTAGCTCCATTTTGAAGTCTATAGTATTTTCGTGCGCTGGTTTCCATTTAAAAAGCGTGGCATCGGTTCCAAAAACGTAAGGAGTCTCTGCACAAGTAAAAATAAGACCATCTGATTCGTGAAACAACTTATCTAGTTTCGCAAGCTCCTCATCAGCTTTATACGAAGCCACCATAAATTTGAATGATACTTTAAATGGGTAATCAGCTGCATTGACAACCTCTGGGTGCTTTCTTTTGAAGCTATCATAAGGCTTCATGACCTGCTCTGTTATATATCCTAATCTTTTCGGAAGTGGACGGTTCGTAATGTCTTTATCATTGATGACAAGTGCATCAAAAATACAGTAACGAAGATATGGTTCCAGGACATTTTTGGTCTCTAAAACAAGCTCACCATCAAGTAAAGTTCCATGATGATATGTGGGACCATCGACCTCATTTTCTAGAAGTGGGAAATGGATGTTCGGAACGAAATAGTACTCATTCTCTCTTGTAATTAAAAAGACACCTTCACCCTTAGCACCGTCGTAAACTAGAAATAACAAGCACCGCAATCCATCAGATTTCTCACAAACAAAATAATCGCGTCGTTTTAAAACTTCTAAATGGTTACGCTCAAATGATACAGGCTGCAGACCAGGGAAGTGCATCCCTTTACGATGAAGAAGGTCTGCGAGCATGAGGCGTAAGTGGTGAAGCTCTTCTCCTTCCATTTTTGTACCGGGAATAACCGGCATATCTCGCTCTTTAAGTTTTAACATTGTGGTAAACTAGGGTTTTGGGTGTTTCCACTTTGGTTTCGAGTATCATAAAGAAACATAGCATTGAGCTCAAGCGGTCACGTGATCATCATGGAACCGCATAACTCTTCTTTTGGATAACATATTTTTTTCTTTTTTTTATCATGAAATTTTGTGATTAAATTGATTGTAATGAAATGAGTTTGATGATCTCCTCTAAAATATTGAGTAGTCGTTCTAATTACTAGTGGTTTTTTTATAGACGGAGTGAATGCGATCGGAGGGGCTATTAAGTCCAAGCTGTGGGCAAGAAAGTGGTTGAGATAATTCCGCCAAAAAAGTATCTCCCGAACCCTCATCATCATCGCTTATCTCGATCACTTCCACTGGGGATGTGGAGTGGCACTTATGGCACAAATACTCTCCTACTGGTCGCGCGACTCTGGTAGTGATGATATCAGAGAAAGCAGCTAATTCGGATGAAGCACTAGGTTTTCTTGGTAGGCTACTGACCTCTGATATAATATGTGGCTGCTCTGCTGCAAGAAAGTTGGCAGAGTCAACGGGAGACCTAATAGTATTCAGGTTCTTATAGGGAGTCATGGAAACATTGTCATTCTTTTGAGGATTAAAAGGCAAGTGATCATTTTCTTTAGGATTATGCTGAGCAGTATTTTCGTATTTAGCTGTAAGCTCTTGGATACTATCCAATTTACCGGAGCTCGACCCTACAGTTGCAGAAAGCGTGGAAGAGTCTGAGAACACCAAATACGATTGCTGGCGATTTTTATTCGGAGACGAATTTTTCTTTGATGAAAATTGGAGTTCATCCTCCCCTTGATCTACAATGATGGGCGCCGTTGAAAATTTTCCAGACTCGTCTTTGAAACCCTGATCTATGATAGGATTTAATACTTCGGTAGAAGCTTTCTCGATCCCAGTTACAGTTTCCACTGTTGGAGAATCATATGCCCACCACTTTGGCGAGCAATCGATCTTGCAACGTCTACACTTTTTTGGTAGTATAGTCGCTGACTGTTCGTTCATCCATGTTTCTTTCTCTGGCTTTTTGATTGAAGCTTTAATCAAGTTTAGATAATTTTGTGAGCGCAATTGCGGTCCATGCGCACCACGCAAACTTGATTTCCGCAAATCCTCAAGAAATAATGCGAAAAGTGGCCGATTCTCCGCAGTAGGAGTGCGATTTCCGAGCGCTCGCAATGAATAAGTCAACCCGTCTTTTTCGTGTTTATCACAGATAATTGAAGGTACCAAGCGACCCAGGTGGCTTTTCGAGTATGCGATAGCTCCTACACGTGCTCCATTTTTTGAAAACCGCAACCCAACTTCGTATCCGGAGGCACGTTGAGCACAAGTGACATGAGTTCTAGTACATTTCCTCGACCTCTCGTTTGTTTTTTCACCCCCGATGGTTTCAGCGGGCTCATTCTCGAGACACTTAACACACTCAACTAAGCCTCCAGAATGTCCACAAATACTGCACAAATGGCCAGTGCTTTGACTGACGGTTAGAGCAATTGATTCCACAACGATTCCAGAATATCTTGTTCCCTCATTTAATGAGTCTACCATGGATGGCGCATTCTTGAAAATGACTCCTCTAAAGTTAAAAGAAGCACAAAGAATATGACACCATTGACCTATCTCAACTATAGGAATTAAGTGGTCAAAGCCATTATGGCTATAATGTGTTTTTTGGTGAATATTATCCGGACATAAACAACATCTATATTCTCTTCCATACATGGCTTTCATCTCATTCATGCACATCTCGCATTGCCAGTGTCTGACAGGTTGGGCGTGTTTAGGAATATTAACTCCAATACATGATCCATGAACCGCAGTTCCACAAGTTGCACAGGCCATAAGATCATTTAATATTATGTCGTGCTGCAAACAAATGGTACAAGATGTAGTGCCTGGCTTGCCTATTGACGAAGGGCTCGTAAGGGCCAGAGAAGTCGAGACTTGACTTTTTTTCTTCTCTGCGCTATTTGAATCCATCAATGATTTCGGCTTTCTTGCTGAATTCTCTGTCTCCATTCTTTTTGACCCGACTCCCGTTGAAGTACCTAAAGAAGGCATAACTCCAACACTCTTCGCAGGCGTTGTCACCTTGGTAGGCCCTTTCTTTAGTAGCAGCGGTATACGATTCTCAACAATGGTTTGACGATTGGCTAGTTGCATAATTCTAAAGGCAGTTAAAACGCGACGAAGAAGGGTAGATGCAAGAGGCAACGACAAAAGTGTGCGAAAAGAAGATGGTTTGACATAAAGAGAATTAAACACTGGTGTGATTGGCTCTGGAGGGTTCTTTCCTGTCAATTTCGACGATGGCTTTGGAGTAGAGCTCTTTTCTTTTTTGGCTTTTGGTTCTAAGCTTATGTCTGAGTTCTTCTTCTTCCTTTTTTGTGATTCCTTTTTGGACACAGAAGCTGATCGTTTTTTCGGATCGTTTTTTAGCTCAATCTTCCTATCACCACTAAGCTTTAGCTCTGTCGCTTTATCTGCCTTCTTGTCACCCTTGGTCTTCTCGGCTCTTTTACCTTTACTGTCTACCTTTATTTTCGGTTCAACCTTCACTTTTACTTCTTTCGCTTCCTTAGTCTTCAAATCTATTTTTTTGACCTCTGCCTTTATTTTTGGTTCTGCCTTCCGTTTCTTCTTTTGGGGTTCCACTGTTTTCTCTGCTGCCTCCTTTGCAGAGAGGGAAAGTTGTCTCGACGTCAAGCGGCTTGGTTTTTTCTCATTCATCGCTTCAGTGGTTAATATCTCCTGAAGTTCTGGTTTCGGTATCCCGCGCAGCTTTTGTGGCTTATTCAATGCACTCTCGCTTATAACACTGCACTGAATCTGATTCTTTGATGTCTCAGGACAGAACACGGCACCAATATGGTCAGCATGTTTTAATGTCTGTTCTGAATCTGCTATTAATTCAGCCTCTACTTTTCGCTTATATCCGCCCAAACCTCTCGTACTCTTCCTTTCAACTTCTAGAGGATCTTCCCAGTAAACTGCATACCGACGCCAAAGTTTAGCGCAACGAAAACAAAGTGCTGACACGGCATCTGAGTCTACCATTGGGATGTCATCTAACAAGGTATCATGTTTACTGGCGCCATCAAACCCGGTTATTTTAAACCATTCTTCAGAAACAAACAGATGGCAATGCTTGCATTTGAATAATGTTTTCTGGTCAATAATTTTGTCATTTTCATACGACGAATCATCATCGCTGTCTGCACAAGTTTCTCCAGGCTTTATAATTTTCATTTCGGACTCCTTGTTCTTTTTCTTCTTCCGGCCTGGGAAATTTCCCCATATGGCTTGCCCGGCCTTCGTCTTTTTCCATATATAATAATAGCGAACAAGAGCAGAGCAAGGCTGGGTCTTGACTTCTTTTGAAATAGGAAATATCTCGCTTCCGTGCTTTCGTACACCTGCCTCAAACCGCTTGATCTCATCCTTGGTCAAAGTTGGCTCCTTGAGCGATTTCCTTGTGAGCTTTTTTACCGCAGCGACTCCCTTTTCGGTATTGCCATCCGCTTCCATGTAGATTTTAACGATAGCATCAACGAAATTAGGGGAGTTTGGATGAAGATCCAATTTTTTCGCGTATGGAGCACATGCGGCAACAAACGCATCGTGTCTTGCAAAATTGTCCTCCAAATCTCTTTCGGGACTCTTCCACAAGAGCGTGCACGTGTCCCCCTCGCCGTCGTCTTCGCCTCTCTCAACATAACCCTTGGGACGTGCCTGAAGCCACGAAGGATACTGAGATGGTGGGACATCTTCAAACTCTGGCGGTATAGAAAGATGACGCCCCATTTTAGCATCTGACTTCCGCTTTGCGGTTTTTCGGCCACCAGGACCTTTCTTTGACTTTCCTCTCTCGAGTCCATCTTTCTCAATGTCAAAGTACACGATCGGATGATCTACACACTCCGGAATATTTATCGCCTGATACTTGGTACCCAAAGATGTACTTGCGCGCGGATATGGAGATCTATCATCTGGATCTACTGCATCCTCTAGTCTGCAATGGAGCCCCAAGTAACGGATGTTCCACTCTTCTTGTAGGCGGCGCTCGCTCACACTTGTTTCTGCGTCATTGTTCAAGTAATCTATTGCGCAAAGCTCGTACTTTGGAAGAATGTCGTCGCCGTTTCTCTGAGAAAGCATCTCGCTCCCGTCCAGCGGGTGTAGCGACTCTCCAGTGCTAAGCTCGTCTTGGTTAGTGGTTTTATTGTCATGGGATAGCATTAAAATCTTCTTTCGCAGCTGTTCAAGTTCGTGCTTCTTCGAGCAGATTGCGCACGACCAGCTGAATCCTCGGCTGGGCTTCTTTAAAAGAGGAGGGTCAAGACAAAGCATATGAAAGTGCTTGTTACATTCACTACATGTAACGCTCTCAGCAGCGGGACACCATTCGGCGCAAATGTTGCAATGAGTGCTCATTGTGGAAGTAAAGTTGTTAAGGAATACTTTTGTTCTTGCCGCCTCCATAAACACGTATTCATAGCGCTTGTTGAGAGCCAAGATATAATTTTTGTTGTTGTTCGTTTCGTTTTCAAGGTAATCCAAGAGGGTTGATGTCTTAATTATGTCATAAAACTTGATCATGTACCTATCAAATAGCTTATCGAAATAAAAACAGTTTGGAAGAGATGTGTAGTACTCCACAGCTGACATCGATTCCCCAGCATTCCCATGTAACTTGGGAACATAGAATTTTTCGACTTCCAGCTTGTGTTTTACTGTCAATAGCCCTCGGAAGCTACTCACAGGGCAAGTGTCACTATGCATTGAAGCATAGAGGAGACGCAGGTCAGTAGTATTTTTTGATATATCACGTGGCCTATAAAACCACTGAATTAAGAATTCGTAATTGGCATTAATATCTACGGGACCTCTCGTTTCATCGACTTTGCCTTTTAGGTGGAAGCCCATTAAGCGACCGATGTAGTATGGCTCTCCAGGGGGCTCGCTTACCATGTATATGTAGTCGCCCTTCAGAAGCTGAAAAGGTGCGCGCGATTTTCGACCAGAGTTTGATCCGGGAGTATTTTTCTGACCTGTTTGAATACATATGAGTCTCTGAAGTTCACGATCTTCAACAGAATCTGAGGCTACATAATCAATGTGAGGCTGATTCGGACAAGTAAGAGTTTGCATTTCCATATCAACAAAAGCATCTTTTAGATTCAATCTATGCGAGAATCGTTCATTGGCTTTCACGGGTGGTACCCAATTTATAGGGAGTTTGGCCCCATACTGAGCACTCTTGGATGAGACAGGCAGCAGTGCAGCATAGCCTGGGCTATTCTTTACATTAGATGCCCTGCCCCTATTACGTACACTGGCTCCTGCGGTATAGGAATTCTTAGATGGTGAGCTCGTGGCTGACGAACCGTTTTTCAGGTGTGAGTTATGGGCTGAGCTGGATGACTCCAAAAGAGAGTCTGGAATTATATCCAGGTAGTTTTTGTTCGCCGTGGCTTTTCTTTTTGGTCTTTCTTGTGTCATTTTGGGAATTATCCGGCTAATGGCAGGAAGATCGTGCCTGTCTTTCCAGGATGAGCCGGAGTATTAAGATGGTTCGCTACAAGAAGCTTATAGGGGCCTTACAGAGATACGAGGGTCGAAAGTTGAAGACCGAGTGTAATAATACATTAATTTAAGAGGAATTGAGTAGCACTTAATGGATACTTCTATTGTTTTACAAAAGCTTTGTGTTCTCAATGTAATTTCTTGTGACTGAGTTTGGCATCCAGGCGCTATCACGACGTGGATAAAAGGGAAATAAGTTTGCAGCTTGTATATTTTTAGGAAAAGAAAAAACAAATAACCTTTTTCAGGTTTGAACTTTCAATTAAATTGCTTTTACGTAATTGAATTTTGCTTTTATTGACCGCACATCCTTCTCTTTCTAATTGAAAGCGCCATAGCCCTTTCAACTACCATTCTGTATTCTTAAACCATTGAAATAGAAGCTTATTGGACAAGCTGATTTAATCAAGTTGACTTTAGGCAAAAGATGGGGTAAATTATATAGAAATATGTAAATAAATTAGTTATTTGTTGCATTACTTCACATAACCGTTCTTCATGGCCCCGCTGAGACGTTCAATCTCTTCCATGGTCAGAGCCTTTTGTAAGTCCTTAACGAGTTGTTCTTTCTCTTCTTCGGAAAGCTTCTTTATTGCATTCGTCATGAGACGCGTTTCCTTTGGTACAGCTGTCGCAATTGTTTGTTGATTGAGCAATGCATCTACAGCAGGGGTCCTTTGTGCCCACAGAGCCCCAAATAACTCTAAAGCATCAGACTTATCTGCTAATTTAACTTTTTCACCATCGATTATACGCAATTTTGGGAGTAACCAAATTAAAAAGTGGCGGTAATGGTGTTGATTGCAAATGGGATTCCCAATCATCAAAAGTGTCTCAAGATTATCAAATTGACGTAGTTTTGACAATTCCGAGAATGCAGAAATATTGTTATTAATGAGCAGTAGAGACATAAGAGAACTGCGTGTTTTCGTTAGAGGTTCTGAAGGTGCTTCTTGTTGAGTGGCTCCTGATGAAGTTGTTTCATCGTTGCCCATGTCTGACTGGATCTCGCCAATTGAAGAAATATTATTATTAGCTATTAGAATCGTGTCGATGGTTCCGTCAGTCGGAATACCACTGAATTCCTTGATTTCATTGTTGGTAAGGTCGATTATTGAGTACACATCTGCGCAGTGTTCAAGATTCTCGATATACAAGATGCCAAGGTTTCGTAGAACAAGCACTAATTTTCCTTCTGGACTGATAATATTTGGTGCATTGCCAATTAAGTTCGGCGTGAGTTTCATCTCTTCCTATTTCTTATCTCTGTTAAGTCTAGTAAGCCAAATAGTGTTACCTCAGTACTGTATGGTATGAGAACAATTAGATTAATTACAGTGGAGGTGAGTTTTGGTTTCTTCTTTAACTCGCCAATTTTTTTCCAGGCGTGTTTGAAATTTTTCGTGTAATTCATGTGCAAAAATTCTTAATAATATTTCTGTGGCATTACATCCATCCACAACCCATTTCCTGCCATGTAGCTGATGAAGTAACAACAATACCGTAAATAGTGCATTTTGGAGAAAAGTATTATCGTTCTAGTCATATAGAAGATTCTTCTGTCTTTATGTTTTTTTAAATTAAATATGAACCATTTTTTATGAAGCTATCCTTAGGCCTCGGTTATTATCTGATGGAATACCAGGCTTTCATTTATTGACAAAGGCTTTAACATAATTAAATCTGCTTTTCACTTGCCCTTCAATCTCCGCAAATATAAACTCAATAAATTATTACACATGACACACAGTCATTACTCTCAACAACTTCCCAGATACACCGATCATACCCATAAAGCTTCAGTTGGCCTAATGCTTTACTTTCCACAGATTCAGTCAGATTTGTAGCAGAGAGCATCAAGTTCAGCTGCAATTCGTCGGAAAGGACCACCTCCAAATCGTCGTCCTTAGAAAACTCAATCTCGTTTCTGTTTAACAAAACGGGGTCGGATTTTTCTGTATTCACTTCGTTTAGGAAATCTTCACCAAATTGGTGGAAGTACATTGACGAATTCACAGCTGGTGCATCGCCAGGGCGTGTCTGAATTCTCCAACTACATTTATTCCATTGCATGAATTCCAAGGTCTTAACAATTCCGCCATTGTGAATTATAATTTTCAGAAGAACTCCACCCTTTTGATCTGTAGGGTTTAGATTGTAAAGAAAGTCGATACCGTGTCGAAAGTAATTATGAAATTTGTAAACCGATCCAGAGTCCAAGTCAAGCGCCTTTGAAGACAGAATATGCTTGTGTATCAGAAGCCTTGAATCAAACTTGTTGAAATAAGCATCTGGCGGACCCAAAATACGCAAAATATCCTGTTGTGTTGACTGCCCAATAAAAATTTTTGCGTTCGGTGTCTTATTCTCGCTATGGAAACAAATATCAGCAGTTCCGGTGCTAAGTGTAATCACAATTTTTTCAACACATAGCTCTGCCGGATCACTTAATTTGGGAGGTGCATCGTTATCGTGCGCCATGTGCGACAAGTTGGAGTGAAAACTAGAGTAGTCGTCGCCATTGAATATGGCTACATTTTGGCATACTATATCATTAGCACGATTCCAATTCGTGAGTTTGCTAAGAATGTTGTTTTTGTCGTCATTTTCGCCAAGAGCAGCCAAAAGATCTTCCAGTCCAATGTGAAACTTGAAGGCAACGCCAGGATAACTCAACAAATAACTTTTTGACACAATATCAAGAGAACCAGGAAAAGTGGGGCCAAAGATACGATTATATACTTCTTTTAAAGTTGGAGGCAGAATCTGTTTCTTTTTCTCGAAGTCCAGATATGAATCGCTGCCGCCAAGATTGGCCAACTCCAAATCAGTCGGCTCTGTATAGACTATATCATTTAGATAGCTTCCCTTGTAATTTAATTTCAAAAATTCAAAATTGAGAACTTCAATTAGAAGTAGTTTCTGGTGCCCTGTAGCACTGAACATAAGTCGCACTCCTTGGTCGGGCAAAGTGACCAAGAGAGGAGTCTCAAGGTAATTTTTGCTTGAGTATGCAACCTTGAATTGGTGACCCTTCTCTTTTAGTATCTGTATTGTGTTGTACAACAGGTTACCAAGAGATAGGTATGTACTGAGACCCTCACCAGGATGGATTTCTGCGGAGGACATGTTGCTTTAGCTTTTATGATTTTCTGAACACAATTAATTCAAACAGTGCGGTAAGAGTAAAAATATTTATAAATGGAACTCAGCGGCAATTTGAAGTGTAACCAGGATGACAAAGATGGGTCTGTTTAGCCAAGGATTGGAGCGAAGACAGAGACCAGGTCTCTAAGACAACACACTAATTCCAATTATTAGATGCTGAAGTGTTCTAGAGCACAACTTTTGTGCGCGTGTATAAATTTAAATCAACAAATATGTGACAATGGTGATAGAAAGAGTTCGTAGGTTGTCTGTAATACGGGGGCTACCAGGTATTGATAAGAGGGTTATTATCTGTCCAGTGTCTATATACAGTCTTATCTTGAAAGAACGTGTGATCAAATACCGCACGATAGGTTGAATTGGAACAAGGTGCCCGAAGACAGAAAAAATAAATAAAGAAGGCTTGTTTCTTAAACGAAATTATGGGTGGCAGTTATATTTTTAAACTAGTCATATTAAACAGTTAGTTCTAAGACACCAATAGAGGCTCTGTGGCCGAGCGGTCTAAGGCGGCAGACTCAAGTTCTGTTATCGTAAGATGCGCGTGTTCGAATCACGCCGGAGTCAAAAAGATATCTACTTCCTCTATTTTTCTTTTTTTTCTTTCTTTTTAAGAAATTCTTTGATTTTACCTACTCAATTTTTGTCATCAACATGGAAATTATGTTTCATTCCGCCAAAAGCTCGTAGCTCCTGTGGTTGACACCCCTTTGGTTTGTCTCTACCTCGTGAATTGGAACCCAGTTCAATTTGTAACTCATAAAGATTTTTTTTTGAATGAACTTTTTAAAAAAAAAGAGTAGCTATGGCTCCCTTCATAAAAAATAATGGACGAGTCCGGAGTCGAACCGGAGACCTTTCGCATGCTAAGCGAACGCGCTACCAACTACGCCACACGCCCTTATTAAACTGGTCCCTAGCAGGATCGAACTGCTGATCTTGGCGTTATTAGCACCACGCCTTAACCAACTGGGCCAAGGGACCTGTTTTGATACATTTTTAACAGTCCTATGTATACCGGACTTGAATAATAGATTTCAAGAAAAATCCAACATCAACTCATGATTCTATCGATCCTATTATTCGAGCTCTCTGTGCTAAGGATTTAAAACATAATTGTTGTGCTTCATTCTTCTAAATTCTATGAGCAAATCAATTGGCGACTGAACACTTAGATATGCTGTCTACAATCAACTGTTTTGGATATAATACGCTATGTAAATTTAAATACCGGCAATTCTATCTAAGTGCATATAACGAGAGTTACAATTAGTTCTAAATTAAGAGCAATAAGGCGGGCATCATGAAAATCGTTTGAAATGTTAATAAACAAGCTAGGTCTAACTTAAAACAGAAAAGAATTAAAAGAGAGCGCATAATTTGAAGTAGAAGGCAAGTCAGTAATGTTTGCAGCTGTGAACCTTTGAAATAAAAAAAACTGATACTTCAATAATGAGGATTCGCAAAGCAATTTTAATTCAAATATCTGGAAAATGAGACAAGCGAACCGAGCAGCGTAAATTCTGTCGCTGTGTATTCTGACAAACATTACAACCTAGGAAAGCTCCCTTATGCCCGCTGTTGTTCTCTTCTTGCAGTTGTGTCAATTGCATTATGTGTTAGGTAATTATCAATAAGAGACGTTTATTTTGATTGAATTTTCACTGATAAGGTTAATCGAAATTCTTACGAAGTACATTGCAACCCTAACAGTGTAAACCTACATAGTGTCAAACAGGCGACATTATCAATGCAATAAAATCGAACTGAGATCTTTGTGTTGCTTTTGGATCCTTATTCATTTACTTTTTTGTATACCTCAATCATAAAATCTCAACATTTGTACACACTTCACAAAATTCCATTGACTTTACCACTTAAAGGGAAAACACATAAAACTCATGTAAAATCAAAATTTCGAAAAGAACTAGATTTTGTGAATTTTAAATAAATTTAAAAGGGTTTATCCATATATGAAAAGCATAACATCTATACAATTGTTTATTTCTTTCGTTCTTATAAAAAATTTGCAGCCAAATCAACATCTGCTTCTCAATATTGAACACAAAATTTACAAACAACATTTTTGTGGCACTATGAGTCACTAATATAGGAATTGGCACAAAAACTAAATTACAAGAAATTGGCAATATTAGAGAAATAAATTATGTCTCGGCTTAAAAGAGAGTATGATGACAGAACTAAGAGAACATTATTCTACTTATTCGCTTGATGCATATCGGTTAAATATCATATTCATTGGAAGCATATGTAAAATAAAATCTAAGAAATGCTGCATACTTTGCCATCGAATTTCTTCATGCAAGTCTGATGGCAAATAACCCGGTTTCGAAGATCATGCGCCTGGAGATCTTTTCAGGGGATCATTATCATCGTTTACAAGACCTCTCATTTCCTGTATTTTGCGTCTAAACATCACAGAAAGACTGTTTCCTCCAGCCATTCCAAAAATTGTATCCACGAGAATTAAGCAAAATGCTCCTCCGTATCGACTATCAAAAAACTTGTGGACTATTGTACTTTTAGACAGCATGTAATTCTGTTGATTTATAGTATTTCTATACCAGGAATCCGCGCCTTAAATGTACCATTGTACTCCCTCATTCAGGCACACTTTTTTGATGATGCACGAACGCCACCATTCCATTCTTGGCTGGGTTATGAGTCCGAATATGCAGCCCTAATTTCAGGTTAAGAAGTTTTGAACTTGATTCTTATTGACTTTGAGCTTAAAAGAACAAAGGTTTAAACCGAGAGATACGTTTAAGGTTTTCAAAGCTCTTAAGCCACTGTTTTCGTGCTTTAGCTTTTGTACATAGAAAGTTCTACAATCACAACACGACTCCGAACTTAGTAATTGAGAGGGGACCAACCAAAAATTACATTCAGCTAATGGTGCTGGAACAAAGTTAAAAGGCTCTTAAAGTTCCAAATGTTATTAATATCGTTGCACATTGTGACCTCATATCGTCACTCTCCAATTAAAAAAGTCATAAAGATGCGATTGCGGTAATTCCATTTGGTGATTGTTCCAACCCTAGTGCATATATCCCCGGTTATGGCCGTTCACGAACATAGGCTTAGGATTGTAGCTGCAATATTTTTCTAAAATGAAAATGCAAGCTTGATGTTGAATTACATTATTGAATACTTACACAGAATCTTTTGTTTTTTACGCCTTTCACAAAAGTGATCTCACCCTACAAAGTTTTTTTCGAAGTTTGTTTTATTGATAAGTATGGTCGTAATAGTCGCATCTTTGATTTTATATACATCCAAACAGCTGCCTCACTTGGACCAGTAGGGGCCAACTATGTATATTAGCTAGACTTTGATGTCAAAAGGATCATCATTGATGCCATGGCGTTTGAGATTCATCCGCCTGACCTTCATAGTGAGACTTGTACCTCCACTTATGGTCCATAGAGAGTCAAGAAGCAAGAAAGAAAATGGAATCAAAAATACGTCCTTCCTATGAATTTTCGCCAAAGCCCTAATCATTTTCTTTAATTATCTTTATGAAGAAGATTGTTTTAGAATTATATGGGAATAAAACAACAAGCACTCGACTGCTTTATCGATTAAATTCTTTCTTGTTTGAAGCACTCAAGAAACCTTCAAAAGACAGTTTTAAAATTGTTATGGTTATTTTGCAGAAGGTCTGCAGCCCCATCATTTATAGGTTTGACCCCGTTTACAAGATGCAGTCTTCCCTGATTTGTTTTCTAGGTTTGAAGCGTTGTCTAACGCATAGTTTGTAAAACAAGGTTATATACATTCTAATCAAATAGACTTTGCGCCAAATTGCATCAAACTGCGTAGAGCATGCATTAGTTCATAGGTCACAACTTTAACTAGCAGTGGCAATCGGAATTATTTACAAATCTATAGAGTTTGTTTTGCCACTCATTCTTAGATCCTTGATATTTTTGCTCAACTTCAACATTTTGATGCAATTATGACTAACTAGACTTTCTAACCTATTCCTTGGCTGCGGAATAGTAGAATACGTACATGTTTCGACAGCGTTTTACAAAACAGAAGAGGATGGCGTCAGTTCCTTCTTCCAGCGCCACCTAAGGGTTGATGACAACGCTTTCGGAGTCAAAAGAATGACATTCTTTGACGACATTAAGAAACAAGCTCGTTGGCTACTGGAGTTTATGATCGAGGGCGAGATGTTTCCAGATCAATATGGCACAGATAGCGCCGAAGAAATCTGAGAACCTCTTATTGGCTTGCTGCCATAACAGGAGGTCTGTGGCTTCACCATGAGCAAATTCTAGGAGAAGCATAGGAATGAACAAGGATATTGATTTATGTTATTTTGAAATAATCGTGTTCAAATATATGCCTTCGGGAGAAGACTTTGATTTATGGACAACAGCCTATTTTTCTAATGACCATTGAACTTTAGTAGGACGAGAACGAATCTTATTAAGAGTAGTAGCGTCAAATCAGCTTCCACATCTAACGCCATGTCTTCTTTCAATAGATGAGTTAATTAACTTTTGACTCGTAGGAAATTAATACATTAGGCAATTTTTAAAAAATTAGGCCATTGAAGTTAGTTTTTACAAGATTAGGTCTATTCATGAGAACTTACGCAAATGGAAGCTCATTTTAGAAAGTTTGTTCGAAACTTTTGTGAACATTGACTCCGAGTGCTATAAAAGCTTCGACATATTCAAATCGAATCGCCAATGAAATGTAAAATTTTAGTCACATTCAATGTGATCCGATAAAGTATTGAATAGACGACGAAAGTCCATATCAAGTATATCAATTCGTTTCATTAAGGTTCATGATGGATTCGAACGACAAATAGTTAGTATCACCTTCAAGAATTGTCTGCTTAACTACTTTGTTTTTTTCTTGTTAGAATTTAACAGCTTTCCCCAGTTGCGTCTAGCCATATCCGTCCGCTCTTTAATATCACGCTTCACCTTTTTCAACGATTCTTTGTTGAGCATGTACTTCGGCTTCTCAACTGAACGGTCACAGAAAAGGCCCAAACGAATGCATGACAGACATTCTTCGCCATCTTGCGGACAAGATTTATGACGGATTCGACATGTCCAGCATCCGACTCCACCTACCCAAGCAGCACTATTATTATTTTTCTTGCGGATGACATTTTCTGACTTGGGTTTTCTTTTAACAACAGCGTCCGCAATATCCACAGAGTCATGTTTGCGCTTTCTTTCCACAGGCTCTCTTTTGACTTTGACGGCTGACTTTCTCGATTCACGCCCATTCCTCAGGGATTGTGTTGTCAACGAACTTTGCGGTTCGGAAGATGGGTAATTTAGTGTTACCAAAAGACTGTTCTTTTTACTAGGTCTTCCCCTCCTGGGTGTGTCCATACCCGAGGAATTCATTATTGGCGGTATACAAGTATAGGCGCCATTCTCATCTTTTAAAAACAAAGGGCTACCAAATCTCAAGCCCACATTTGGTTCAACATTGATAAATGGCGGATTTTCATTGAATATTTGCCGAGTAACAGGTCTGTTCCGAGATTGCAAGTAAGTCGGCCTAAAGCCTACAGTTTTGGCGATATTAATAGGCCCTCGCAGTCGTTTGTATCGTGTCCCAATAGGTATAAGTTCTTCTGCTTGGTTATTGAGGCTGAACAGTGTGAAAGAGTCGAGGGCAACTTGTTCTGATCCCATGTTGATGATTCCAATGGCAAACGAAGGGGCGGTAAATCAGGTGAAGGGATGCCACAGAAAAGTTGGGGTATATAAAATTTATTGCAAGATCAGAGGCTCTTAGACACTTGGTACAAAAGAGTATTTGGATCCTGAGAGCTCGGCAATTCTCGGCTTATAACTGTCAAGTTCAAGAAGTGGGTCATAATTTCACTTCAAATGTAGCGTAAATCTACGCGATACACGACTAAAATAGGAATAATAACAAATTTTAAATACTTCGAGACAGAGTTAGGTCATTTTTTTTTTTTCGTTTTTTATCCATAAAGGTGGCTTATGAACTAGCGTATCGCTCCGAGTTGTTTTAATGACATTCAGAACTACAAGGCAAAGGCACAAATTTGCCAAAATGATAGCAAAAAAAAAAATCAAACTAACGAATAACATTGCAAGGATTTAATTAAGATATTTAGAGACTAATCTCTACGTCAACCGCAGCTCACTTCGGAGAAGATTGGTAATGATTTCCAAGACTTCTTCGTCATCGGACTCTGCCAACTCGTGATTTGGATTTGAAAGTTTGTTTTCAATAACTTGATCCAAGAGAGTTCTCATTCTTTTCAAGAGAACTCCATTTTTACACCAAGTTCTTACTGGCATCCACAGATCGAGAACGATTCCTGGGCATCTTCGCCCTGTAGAGACCGAACCAGCAATGTCATACAGAATCTTGCCTCCAAATAAAAGAGCGCTTAATGTGCTTGTTGGAGTTATGTCTCTAAGGAACAATTTCGATGTGAAGTTTGCTGAGGAGTAAACCACAAATGGCGCTTTATGCATTGCATTGGAATTGATTTTTGCGGAAGGCGCCAAATCGAATTGTTCTCTCACCTTTTGAACATCCAATAAACCATCTTCCGACCTGAGTTCTTCTAAATCAGGCATGTTCAGTCCTGGCTCAGAAGCTGAAAACAAGATAGAGGATGGGTGAATAAAAGCTCGAGAGGCCGGCAATTCATCGCCCAGTTTATTCAGGTTGACTTGATCTATGTATTTTTCGTTTCTGATCCAAAATTTAGTTTGCTTTGCATCTGGGTCGATCTCAACTGCTCCCACTAATGTTTGAGCGTACTTAGGGTCAGGAAGTTGAACACGAGCCAATTGAGGAGTAAATGATCCTGTAATGATTGCCCTTAAAATGGTGTAATTCTCGTTGTTTCTGTTGAATTGATTGCTTGACTCAGGTTTGTACGAGAACGGAAGGAAACCAATCTCTCTTAACGTCAGAAGATACTGCGCCCTGTTCGACCGTATATCCTGAAGAGTAAGGTATGACAAGAAGTTATCGGACACAAACTTCTTGCTTTCATTTTTTGGCATATTTTCCCATTCACGGAACGCAATTGCAGAGGCAAAAAGATCACCATGCCCTTTTGATAAGGCGTTTTTTGCACGCTTCACTTGATCCTTGATTTCAAAATTATTTGAAAAAGGACTACCACTTGAACAAACTGCAGCAAGTGTCAAACAAATCTCAACGCACCCAAAGATGCAGCCAAGTATTAAGAGTTTACCCACTTGCAAATCAGTTGGGATTAAAGACAAATATTTACCCAAATGACTGAGACTTCCATCCAAGTCTAACGCTCCAATTTCTTCTAAAAGAGATTTCGCTTTGTCTAAAGACTGTTCCTCAGGCGGATCCAAACCTTCTCGTAAAAATTGTGGTACATTCTTTATACCCATCGCTTTAATGACTAAGTACAAGTTCTCTAAGCGAGTACGCCGTATCTCTGGTATAGGTTGTGCCAATACAGACGATTCAGTGTCCTTGGTGTACAAATGATAACACGTTCCACTTTGAATACGACCTGAACGACCTCGCCTTTGCGCCATTTCAGCACGCGAACACCAATTTTCTATTAAGCGTGTTGTATTTGCCTGTGGATCAAAAAAGACACTTTTCGATCTTCCAGCTTCGATAACAACTACACAATCAGGAATTGTAATGGATGTTTCGGCGATATTAGTAGAGACGACAATCTTTCTTGTTCCAGAGGGTGCCGTGTGGAATACACGCTTTTGATCTTTGGATGAGAGTGCGGAATGCAAGGGAAGGCACCAGACGTTTTGGTTATCTTTCCGGTATTGCTCTTCGATTTTTCGTATGCATTGATTAATCTCCATGATTCCAGGCAAGAAAACAAGAATGGACCCTGTGTTTCGTTCAATTTGGAGTTTTTGGTCTATGAACAAACACAACTTGGCTATCAAGTCATTATTGAGCTTACCGGTTTTGAAGAACTGCGAGTCAGCTTTGGGTTTAATAATCTGATCGTCATATGTCGTCATGGAATAGTCAAGGTCGGAAAGAATAGTATCAAGGTATACATCTTGGATTGGAAAAGTTCTTCCTTCGATGTGAATTGAGTTCACTTTTGTAGGAAAATAGTTAATGAATATTTCGGGATTGATGGTAGCGGACATGAGAACAACCTTCAACTTAGGAATTTTCTCTATGATCTTCTTCAAAATATTGAGAAGGAAGTCACTATCTACAGACCGCTCGTGGACTTCGTCAATGAAAATGAACTCCAAATTGTCAAACATTGAAGATGCATCGGTGGTGGGGTTTAAGTAAGCTTGAAGCATTCTTAAAAGAATTCCCGTGGTTACAAACAGAAGCCTAGTTCTTTTCAGAGTGACATTTTCTCCTCTAATAACGTATCCAGTCTCTTCACCAACTTTCAGACATCTTTCCTCAGATATACGCTCCGCCAAACCAATTGTAGAGATACGACGTGGCTGTGTGCATATTATTTTGCTCTCGAAATTTCCTTTTGCAGATAATTCGTCAAGTACAAACTGTACAATCTGAGTACTTTTTCCGGAACCTGTTTCTCCGGTTACAAGAGTCACCTGGTTAGACAAGATTACATCAACAAGCTCTTTCCTCTTATTCCAGGCAGGTAACTTTCTCCGCCGCTCCATTGAATCACGAAGAGCTTTTGAGCTTTGTATCTCAACGTAGTTTTGTCGAATTTTCTCAACGTCCTCCGCCAGAACATTGTCTGCTCTTGATCTTCTAGAGTTGCGTGGATTTTTTTGCTTCGCGAGAGCGTCTGAATTCTTATTTCCTTGTATTAAGGAGGTCATCACAAGATTTCCGGGGTTTTTTATGATTGAAGTTATGTTGTTTTCAAGCCATTCCGTCACAGAGTACAAATAGCACTCGCCAAAAATATTATTCGTTGACAAATACTCATAGAGGTGGCGAACGATTGAAATCTTGATATAATTCGCCAATTTAAAAGATTGGTCGTTCACAACAATGTGAATACCTGGAAATGTGTTTGGGTAACCGGCCAGGAGAAAGAGCTTTGCCAGCAACATTCCTTTAGCGATTCCAGGCACATTTAGCTCTAATAATGCAATATCCTTGCATTCAGAAACGTATTCGATCTTATTACTTCCGATGGCTACAATGCTATCTAGCTCTTCAATCCAAAGTTCTAGACTCTCACTATCCGGCTGCTCCTCGGGTAAATTAATCCCAACGATCTTGTATGTGAGCGCAATAGCAGCTTTATGCTCGTCATTATTTGTTTCCTTCAATATCACCATTATTTCGTCCTTGTCGTATCCAGAGAGTGAAAGACGCTTCATCATATGCTCTATTTTAATGTTCGTGGATATTTTCAAAGAAAGCGAGCTGTCCTCGTCTCTTTTTGCAAAAAACGCAGGAAGGTCGTCTTCAGGAATGTGAAAGAGAAGCCACTCTAACGCGTCTATGAACGTATTGGTGTAGCTTAATGCTTCTTTGGCATGTAACTCACGGAATCCAATGAGGGTAAGTTGTGCAAGCCACAAATCTATCAGAGATTTATTTGCTGAAATTTTATCATTCTCTTCAACCCAAGAGATATGCAGTTTAATGGATTTCTCAATTGATGCTCTAATTTCAGGCGAGATGTCAAAGAATGGAGCATTTTCCCACGCTTTCTTACCAATTGGAAAAGATTTGACCATAGGAATACTTTTAAGACCCTTATGCTGATTAGCTTTTTTATCACTCGGTTCGTCCAAGCGAACGCTCGCCACTGGCTTTCTGATCTTCGCGTCATTGTTAACCTTAGCCTTTTGTTCACGTTCTTTAAGCTCTTGTGCAGCCAAGTTATCTAAATGAACTTGGAAAGGGTTAGAGTTGTAGATCTTATCATGAAATGCTTTATCCCTTTTCAAAAGCTCAAGCCTTTTGACTTCCATGTCTGACCAGTAGTTTCTAAACAAATTGGGAAGGACCATTTTCAAATTCTTCACGTAGTTGAGTCTATACATCGCATAAGTCGCTGCAAAATGACGTGCCTCATTTGTTGTCTCACGAGGTGGTAGTAACTCCGTATCTGGCTGCCACTTTAGATGAATTGTCTCTCTGGTCTTAGGGTTCTCCCACAGTAGATTGACAACTCCTATAAATCCTTTGGACGTTTTGCGCATATCAATTATGACCTTGTTCCATTTCTGTTTCTGCGCATGTTCAAATAGGAGCGTCGCTGGAAGCTTACCCGTCCAGCCAAAGTTGTCTCCTATAGCTAGACCTCTCAGTGGCTTCTGGGTTGATGGTTCAATAGCGGGAGATTGAGACTTTGATTTTTTCTGTTTCGAACTTTGAGGTTGTGCTTCTGGAGCAGCAGCCTTTTTTGGTTTTTTCACCATGATCTTGGAGTATTGGAGTAACGAGTGTAAGAAATTAAATCATTGAAGAAATAGTTTTGAAAAAAAAAATCTGACACGGACAGGAATCGAACCTGCAACCCTTTGATTTGGAATCAAAAGCTCTGCCATTGAGCCACCGCATCAACCTGTACAAAAGTTAAGCTGATCAACATACTTGATTCTCTTGAGAAGTGATTAAGGCATGTCAATATTCTTTGTTGAGTTTTGAGATCTCCTGGAAATGACTTGTGATCACAACAAAGAACAAACATTACACGACGATTTCACTGAAATCTTGGCGTGAAGGAGCATAGGATCTCGTCAAAGTTCTACAATAATAGACATATATTGACGACGGCCATTTCATTTGCACATTTGTTCGTCTAAACTCACTCTCCGCTGTTATGAAAGGTATAAAAAAAAAACGGTCGTGCTTAAATAGACATGCCAGCATCAGCCACAAAACAAAGCATATGATGAATTGTTTTCTTGCATTATCTGAAAGACGGTTTTTCATCTCCATCCACGTATAAACCCAAAGAGTATAGAACAATTCCATGCTTGTCCAGTTTTGATTCAACGCTCACATATCGCTATTAAAATTTCTTGGCAAATTGACTCGATAGTTCAGTCAAACAATAGCCGCCGTCTAATGGCTGCCGATGGCTGCCGTCTAACTGACATGCGGCATTGGATCTTCCCAGGCTAGTACGAGACATGGAATAACAACTCAAAAGTATATAAGTAGGCTTTTATCTGTTCTGAACGTTTTTTTTTCTTTACCATTCAAATTGCAACCATGTTAAGAAGCAGAATCTTGACTGTATTAGCATTCGCTTCTGCAACACTTGGAATTACTTTCGAGGAAGCTACCGAGGCAGTACCATTTGAAGTAGGAAGACCGGAAGGTAGATTTATTGTCGAACTCGATGGTCCTTCCAATAACGCTGATGATGCCGCTGATGCTTTCCGCCAACAGGGCCTCGATGTATCGATCAACAATCTGTTTGACTCTCCCGTTTTCAATGGTTTGTCTTTGGAGATTCGCAACTCTTCAGCAAAGACTTTAGATGATATCAGAGCTTTGCCAGGGGTAAAAGATGCTTGGCAAGCAACTTATGTTACTTTGGACTTCCAGATTGCGGACACCAATTCTCCCAAATGGAATCCTCACGCGTTAACTGGTGTTGACACTGTTCATGAAAACGATGTTTTGGGAGATGGGGTGAATATTGCAGTGATTGATTCTGGTGTTGACTATCAAAACGCTGCACTTTCAGGCAGTCTTGTTAAGGGATACGATTTCACTCAAGATCCAAAAAATCCTACAAACGACGCTTCTGATTGTATTGGCCATGGAACATTCGTTTCGTCCATTATAGTCGGAAATTCTGACACTCTTGTCGGTGTCGCTCCAAACTCGAAAGTAAAGATGTACAAAGTATTTGCGTGTTCCCCAACTACTACCGATGATATTATTTTGGCGGCTTTATTAAAAGCATATTCGGAAAATCCCGACGTGATTTCTTTATCTTTGGGCTCTGATAGAGGATATCCTTCAATTCCAGTATCTTTAGTCTCCGCAAAAATTGCGAAAACAATTCCAGTTGTATACGCTGCTGGGAATTCAGGATCTAAGGGTTTGTATCATGCTTCATCTGGTGCTTCGGGTGATGGAGTAATAGCTGTCGCATCTGTTGAAGCTAATCAATTGCTCTCTTGGACTGCAACGTTGTATTCCTCTACAGGGGATGAGAAGCCATTCCTGTACATCTCCAATGATGGAAACAATTTCAATTTAGAGGGCTACTATGGTGTTGATTATCTCGGAGACTTGTGCAGCGCAAGCACGCTAGGTGGAAGCATCGATGGAACAAACAGAATCATGGCAGGATTCAAAGGTAGATGCAACGACGGAGATATTTTGAGAGCTGCCAACAAATATGGATATATGGGAGTCATTTTGTTTTCATCTCAATCAAACTTAAAATACTCAAATCTTGACCTTTCTGGCGGTACAGCTAAAGTCTGGGGTGTAGCCACCTATGACCCATTGTATTGGATGTACAACGCAGCTTCCTATGGCAGCAACTTTTGGGTTTATTTAAGCAAGTCTGAAGGCTCCTCGTCTGCTTTGCAAAAGACGGACGCCTACTCTGGTGTTATAAACTCGTTTACCTCCTGGGGACCAACATTTGAACAGGGATTCTATCCTCACATAGCAGCCCCAGGCGGTGACGTCTTGGGCGCAAAGATTGGCGGTGGCTACTCAATTAGTTCCGGAACCTCCTTTGCATGCCCTTACATAACTGGTGTGATCGCATTATTTTTGTCTGCCAACGGCAGAACTGATCCTCAAGAGCTTAGAAGCAAATTAATCGGTTCTGGAAAACTTTTGAGTAAAACTAGTACTTTGAATGGAAACACTGTCACAGATAAACAGAGTTACGCTCCTTTAATCCAACAGGGCAATGGAATTATTGATGCTGTCTCCTTCTTCGGAAGAAAGACATCGATTATTAGTGAGCCATACATTGAGTTGAATGATACCACCCATAGAATAGCAGACCACGTCATTACTGTTCTTAATGATGGAAATGTTGATATAAACTACAGTGTTTCTGTGAAGAATCTTGACACTATCTTTGCAAAGAGCGACAAGTACGGAAACGTTGCATCGTATTACCCATCGACACAAGCTTCATACGCTTCCGTGAGAATTTCCCAGACTGAATTCAGCCTTTCCCCAGGAGCCCAGATCTCTTTCAATGTATCAATTAACCCCCCTTCTGGCCTTGACTCAACAAAGGCACCTCTATTCCAGGGAGCTATAGAAATCAGGGGAGACAATGGAGAATCCGTCACTGTTCCATATATGGGTGTTGAAGTAGACACGCACCTGTGGACTGCCTGGTCTGACAGGCCATTAATCGTTGGCAAGGATGAGCGTGGCACTTTGAAGAATTTGACCTCCTTTCAACATAACTATCAGCCAAGCATCAATGACTCTCCACTTGTCTACCAGAATGTGAGATTTGGAACGAAATTTGTATCATTTGACCTTGTTCTGAGCGACTTCAATATCAATTCCTACCAATATAAAATGAAAAAAGGTGATCAGGGATTTTATGGACCTCTTACAACTACCCCTTATAAAGGTATACAGATTGCTTTCCCAGTTCAATTCTCTGACATTTCATCCCAAATTTCAGTTTTCGGCTTCCAAAAGTTTTCTGATGGCACAAAAATACCCAACGGAACCTTTAGAATTTTGTGTAGAGCTTTGAAACCATTTGGAGCCTACGAAACATTCGATGATTGGCAATTATACCTCTCTGACCCTTTTACTGTCAATGAGGGGCATTAAAAGCAGATTTCAATATGATATGAATTTGTTAATATACATGTCCATAAAGCAACTTGATAATTGATTGACATCTAATTTTATCCAAATCTACTTAATTCTTTCATTCTATTCGGCGCTATTAGATTCGACGCTCTTAAACTCAATTGACAAATTTACTGGCCACATGGGACCTGATTGAGTTACTCTATGTTTCCAATTAGAGTCGAGCTTAAACTCGAAGTTTTGAATGATACCGATAACAGCCTTCTTAACTTCTAACAAAGCAAATTTTTGTCCGAGACATGCTCTTTTGCGGCCGTGGAATGCTATAAAAGTACACTTGCTCTTTGCATTTCTATAATTGGAAGCTATCTCTTCCGCTGAAGTGCCCCACCTCTGTGGGCGGAATTCATCAGCATTTTCCCAGTAATTACGGTCTCTCTGTGTAAACATATTATTATATCCAACGTAGATGTCTTTCGGTATTTTGAACTCTCCACCCAAAATAACTTCTTTTCTGGTGATTCTGTTAATTAGTTGTGCAATAGGCGGGTATAAACGTAAACTTTCATAAACCACGGCATTCAAAAGGGAGCAGTTTTCCCGATCGTCCGAGGAGAGCTTATTGAGTTCAGCTCTTAGCTCTCTTTGAACATCGTCGAATTTTGCAAGAAAGTATATGACCGTGGTCAAGAGTATTTGAGGGTTTTCGTGGCCCGCGATCAATGCGATCATAGCATTATCTTGAAACTGTTTTCTGGTGATTTCCCCTGCCTCAAAACTTGCTGCAAGCCTGTATCCCAATTTCCTAGTCTTTTCATTTGTTCTCTCAGACATAATTTTATTCGTGACAAAGCTCTTAAAATCTTGAACAGCCTTTCGAGCCTTGATCCTACTTGGGATCGGCAAAGAATCGAGAAACGTGAAATTCATATACAAAGGCTGAAAAATTCTCTTTTTTAGGAAAATGATTTTTTCGTGTGTGGACTCATTGTTTCCCTTTTCCTTGAAATCGCAGCCTAGAATACAATCGCCAATGCATGCCAACGAAAATTGTTGAAAGATGTCATTAACACGAACGATCCCGTCACTATTTCTTTGACTTTTGATTTCAGACACAAGATCTTTAACATGACTACTTAAAGGTTCTGTGTCAGGGAATTTGATGCTGTCCTCAGCGACACGCCGATACTTGGCCCAATTCTCATTGCCTGCTGAGATCAAGTTATCACCCAAATACTCTGACAAAACAGAATTTGGAATTTTTTCCTGATTTCCACTTTTTTCGAAAATGAGATCTTGGCGAATTATTTCCAAGACATATTCTGGTTTGCTAACCAATATGTTCCATCTAGAAGCGAAGTACATCTTGACCAATCCATATTTCTCTAATTTATCTCTATAAAATTTGCGATATATTTTCTCTTGGTCCCAATTGGTAAGAATTGGAATAAAACATACATAAAACGGAATGGTTGGGATGTTCTTGGGGAAATCAGAAGGTGGAAAAATGATTCCACGTACCCATACTCCCACACATAGGATTGCCAAAGCAAACAAAATAGAATTCAAGTTCTCAGCAATAAGCAGCATGTTCTTTTTGGACTACAATGTAGACAATTTAACTACAACCTCACATTTTATAACGTTACGAAACTACTGGCATAACATAGACCCTAGATGTTGAAGCCCGATTGAGCAAATTTTTATTTAAAACAAAAATGTTTAAACTACAGAAATATTCAAAAAACTCCCTCATATTAGAAGTAAAGAATTAACAAAACAACGTAAATCTCGATCAGTGAGAAATACCAATAGTCTTTCTGTGATCCAAGAGCTTCCAGTAAGCACCCTTGGTCTTGTTTCTCCAATAAAAGCCAGTAGGAATCATAACAGAGAAGGTTCCAATACAAAAGAGACAAATGAATGCTGCTGCAATGAAAGTGTTTTTCAAACCCAGCGCTTCTAGCCATGGTGTAATACCATAAGCACCTGCGAAAGCAATTGTGTTACGAATGAAAATTACTGTAGCCATAGCCTCACATGACACCTCATGGTAAGTGTCAATTACGTAAAGCACAGCATTGACACATCCAATGATACACAAGCCTGCCATAAGTCCCAAGCCAAATACGATTCCAAACCAGTGGATCTTGTAGTAGGCCCCGACACCCCACAATATCAAAGAGCAAGGTCCCAATATCGTGTAAACAGAAAGCGCCCACAAACGGTCTTCTGCATGTGATGTTCCATTTCTTCTTTTGGCAAGCTTAATCTTGAGCCAATCGGTCGTCCATCCAGCATAAAAGTAAAGAATAACAACAAATATGCATGGAGAAAGGTAAGCTAAACCACACATGGAACTAGAAAAGTTGTATGGTGGTGCCATTAACACGACTGCCTCTGTTCCGTTTAAGACCATGTACCAGAAAAGAGAAGAACCGTACAAGAAGCCGGACCATAAAACGACAGGGAAACGGAACATATAGAAAGGAGTCTTAAAGAATTCCCAAAGCAAAAACTTTGATCTCATTCCAGATGTAAGAGACATTTTCTGGTAAAAAGTCTTGACAGGGCCATAAACAGGTTTGGACAGTTCTGATGAGTCGCTCACGGAGCCATCAGCAGAAACAGGGTAGGCAGAAACGTGCAGTTGGTCCTTCACAAGGTCAAGTGCTTCACGTCCAGCGTGAACAGTAATTTCTTTTCCATCCCCGGAGTGTGGCACGTGCTTTCTTTCGTAATTCGTCTCTTCCATAAAAAAGAAAAGAAACACAAAACTAAAAGAGCAGAAAATCACAGCCCAGAAAAGAACCCATCTCCAGCCACCGACTCCTAAATTAGCAGTATTCTGATTGATAAATCCGGCAACCAATGGCGCCATGTAGTTGGATCCGTACAATGAACAGGCGTAAATTCCCATATAAGTGGCTCTTTCGTGTTCAAAAAACATGTCGGAGATGGTAGCTTCAGGCAACGCTTCGATTGGCGAGGTAACAAGGCCAGCCAAGATCTTAGAAGCAATCCAAGCATTATTGGTGGTAATGTATGGCTGCCAGAGGTTAAACATCGCACATGATAAAGTAGAAAAGAGGTAGACAGGTCTCTTACCATATTGCATGGCCAAAGGTTGGAAAACAAAACATCCAATACCCAAAAACAAAAAGCAGTATCCTGTACCAGCATTAAGCTGAGCAATTGAAATTTCCACGCCCTTTGCTGCAGCGATATCTGGGATGATTGAATAAATGCATGTTCCTGGTATACCTGTTGCAAAAACGTACAACACCATGCAAAACACCTGAAGCATCTTCCGCTTCTTAGTCCAATTCAATGGATCATTTGGATCATCAGATGGGGTTGGAATTAACACAATTTCGCTTTTTTTTTCCTCAAGGTCTACAAGATGAGTTGTTCCTGGAACCTTGACCATCTCTTCAAGCGGCTCGGTCTTGCTCATGATAGAAGAGGGTAATAAAAGAATAGGGCACGAATGATAAAATGGACAATTAAAATCTATGCTTGAGATTCTTGAAAACTTTCGAACGATTTATCTAAGATATATATAGTTTGCATTTTTGCTCTTCAAACTGAACCCTTCATTAAAATACTCGGAATCGCTTGCCTGTTATCGGTCTCTCTGTATCTGCAGGAATAAATCGCTTAAATGCGAATCATTTTCCTAATTGGGAAACTCGCCTATCTTATCAAGTCAAACTATCAGTCAGATTACCAAATTTACATCCCAAAAGATACGATTCCTGTCTAGATAATCAAATTATGTAAGAAGATACCTCCGCATCACTTTACTTCAAAGACACATACTGCCGAGTTCCTCGAATAGATGGTCAAGATTCCCATGTTCGCGTATTTCCGAATTTGTCCAAACCTTTTCGAGGAACAGATCTACCTGTCTTAAAAATGCCACACAATTGACCTCAGAAACAAAAATGCATCGTTTGGAAACAGATATTTGCTGACGACTTTCTATCAAACACAACCCAATTATGAGCACGGGCCAGCCGACGATCACGTTTACAGGTGATCCGAGCGGTATTTGCTCCAATAAGTCAAAGCCGTCTTGAGCTAATTTCTGAATTTTTAAATTTCTTTCATCTACTGATGGATTGATAAGCTTGTAAATGGCGATTTTGCATGCGATAACAATTAAGCCACTGAGCAGTCTACTGTCCTGCAAATGTTGGCGGCCAGCGCCAACAACATGGTCCGGAATGTTAACTTCGGAGTAACTATCAATCTCACTAAGCTCAACAAGGAGATCGCATGCAGTCATTAAATCATCTGTAGAAAGCGGATGCTTGCCTACTAACCAGGATATCTTAGCCGCCATTTCGAAGGCGTGAACTGCCGCCCCGAACACTGGATTGTTCATCCATGGAACAGTGCAACTAAACATTTGCATGTAAAGCAAGCGGCGCCATTTATCAAAGATAAGAAATGGCGATGGAAGGATGCTCTGGACTCGTTTACCTCCTACAAGTAAGAGTACGCTATAATTGAAGAGGAAACTTTCAACCATAAATTTGATGTTTTTTGCAACAAAATGTTGAGATTTGAAAATAATATCGATATGATTTATGGCTTTCGAAAGATGCATTGCCGCTTGGACTGGCAGTTCTCCAATAACTTTGTCTCTTAAACAAAAGAGAAGCATAGCAGCAATCATCCATTCCTGAGGCTCTTTTACCCGAGCAAGCTCGTTTGCAAACCAAGAAAGACAAAGTGAATATTTCCGTCTAGATTCCGCCTCATATGATGGGTTGATATTAGACATAAAAGCTAACCCGCAAGCCAGAAACACTTCCATCATAAATGGATTTACTTGTCCTTGTGGGATGAAAATCGCACTGGGTGTCAAATCTTTGTGGCATAGTTGAGGCGAAATTGATGCCACAAAACCATGCATGAAAGCATATAACAGTTGCCCTTTTCCCGAGGAAAACCAAGTCAGTGGCTGAAAGTGTTTCTCCGCTTTTAAATTAGCCCTCAACATCGGGGTCTCTAGATAACTTTCATAAAGGCGCATGGCCTCCAAGGGGGTGCTATGAAGTGAGTTTTTAGATTCATCAGTTTCCATGTCAAATTCCGTTTCATATGGAGCGATTGTCAAATCGGAGACAAACTCAACCTCTTTTTGATGTGAGAAACATTTTATTCGAGCAACCTTGCTGCATTGTGTTTCAGAAAAAAGTTTAGCAGCGTCGAGCGTCAAATCTGAGCTATCTTCTAAACTGCAAGATATCGATTGATCCTCATCGCTGTGTTCGAGGTCTAACGAACGGTGCTTGTTTTGAACATCTCCGGTTGCGTTAGATGTATCGCAAATTTGTTCAAGCTTGCAAAATTGAATACTTGAGGAGCCAGAACTTTCTAAAGTGGGCGCCGAAGATGATTCCTGGTCAAAAGATTCTAGATTGTAGCTCAGGTGTGTGGCAAGTTTATCGCGTTTGATAACTGATATTCCATTTTTCTTATCTTTGTATGGGTTGTAGAAAACAAATGATCTCGGCAAAATCCCCACAGACTCTTTCGGTATACTTCCATTTTGACTGACTTTTCCGTCAGCCCAAATACAAGCATAATGAGACTTCGTGCATCTGCCGCAAATAGGAGCTTTTTCATCGCATTTTATTTTACGTCTCCTACCTAAATAATCAGTAAGTGATGAATAAAAATTTTAGTCACAACAATTGATCATGTTAATCGAAGGGAAATGCTCTGTTAACTTACATGTTAGACACCCTGTCTTGGCGCGTCGTTTAGTTACGTCCATATTTTCGGATAGAATTAATGATTCTAGAAATTTAACGCACCCACAATGATAGTCAGTCTTTTTGAATTACTAAAAAGGAATTGATGCTAAAAAAACGCTAGCCGAAAATACACCCTAATAAGGCTTGAACTTTACGTCAGATAAGAAATAACCCGTTGCGCATGGTATCAATGGGAAACGCTATCGCCTTCCCAAATAGGAAGGTGGAGAACCGATCATATCCTACGATAGGCACGATTTTGAATTATTAAAAGCCAACCTGCCGCGAAAAATTTCCGTTATTTTAAAATATGGCTAAAATGCTATTTTCTAGTTTTATAAATGATGTTTCGGACTTGCCCCGTTATGAAAGAGAGTGGGTCCCAAAAATAGAGGCTTATAGAGACAAACTCAATGCTAATATTCCAGTTGAGTTCAAAATACCAAATGATGTTTTACCTCTGCAAGAGAAACTTGACGCGGGAATCAATGCTGTGGAATTCATTGAGCAATTCTTGACAGAAGAAGAGAAATATGTTACTGAACTTACTGGCTCCACACTCGCTAGTAAGATCGCTGCTGGAGAGATAAGCGCTGTCAAAGCATTTAAAGCTTATGCTAAGAGAGCCACCATGGCGCACCAGTTGACCAACTGTGCCATGGAATTGTTTGTAGACGAAGGGTTGCAAAGAGCTGAAGAATTGGATGCATACTTAAAAAAAACAGGCCGTACGGTGGGTCCTTTGCATGGCCTTCCTGTTTCTTTAAAAGAACATTATGATTATGAAGGCAAAGTAACACATGCTGGCTTCGTCGGGAGCATTGAACGTGTTTCGACTTCAACAGCGCAAACATTAGTAGACTTGAAAAAGCAGGGTGCAGTGTTCTATATTAGGACCTCACAACCCCAGATGCTTATGCATTTGTGCTCCAAGAACAATATAACTGGCTTGACGAGAAATCCTTGGAATACATCGTTAACACCAGGTGGTTCTTCCTCTGGAGAGGGAGTAATGGCCGCAATGAAGGCAAGTGTTTTTGGATTGGGAAGCGATATTGGAGGATCGATTCGTTGTCCAGCTGCATTTTGTGGTGTCTGGGGTTTGAGACCAACCCAAAAGCGAGTGTCCTGTTTAGGCATGGTCAGCCCTTACGTCGATCAGCTACAAGAAGCAGTTTATCCAGTTATGGGCCCCTTGGCCAGATCCGCGGATGATTTGGATCTTTTCATGAGTTCTGTACTTGACATGAAGCCTTGGAATGTCGATCCTTTAATTGTTCCTCTTCCTTGGAAAAAAGTCGCTCAGCCATCAGCCACTTCTTTGAAAATTGCAGTTTGCTATGATGACGGTATGGTCAAGCCAACTCCTCCCGTTCTTCGTGCCTTGAAGCTCGCAGTAGAGAAATTGAAAGCAGCGGGTGTTGATGTTGTTGAATGGGAAAACATGAATGTAAGCGAATTGGTCCATGCATGTTACTCTGGCTACAATTATGACGGTAATGTTGCTCAGAAAAGCTTCATAGCAAAATCTGGCGAGCCTTTCGCAAAGCTTACAGAGAAATACTTGAGTTTTGGATGTGGTGATTCCGGCCTTTCAGGCTTAGATGTTCAGAGGATTTGCTTCACAAGAGATTCGAACAGAATTTCTTACTTAAATCAGATGAACTCCCGGGGTATTGATTTCATTCTTTCTCCAACTTACGTTAATGTTGCTGCAAAACCAGAAACCGTCACTTACTGGGGTTACACCAATCTTTGGAACATCCTCGACTTTCCTAATGTAATTTTCCCTACTGGAGTAAGTGTTGATCCCACCCTTGATTTGGTGGATTCGTCATTCGAACCACGAAATGACCTTGAAGCTTATGAATATGGCTTGTACACTAGTCCGGAGGACTTCAAAGATGCTCCTGTTTGCTTACAATTGACAGGGCGCCGCTATGAAGATGAAAAGGTTATTAAGGCAGCTAAAACTTTGCAAGAGATCATTGCTGCTAGCAGTAATTAGCAGACAAAGTGAAGATCTTTATAGTCACTATGAGTTATAAATAAATTTAAAATTTCGAAATCTTAGATCAATCAATAATTTTGACCTTTAGTGAGTTTTATTCATAGCTTATAAATCATCTCTCAAGTAGAAATGGACCATGTTCGAAACTCTAATAGAGAATGATTATATTTATTAGCGAAGTATAAACCTGTCGCCATTTGTCTATCATAAAGATTTGTATTGCCATGCCGCTACAGATTTGGCATCGTAGATACATGCAAGACATATGCGGCACACGCGCCCAATAATGCCAGGAATTCCCAAGAGAGGGCTCTTATTGCCTTGATCGACAACTTCTTTGAGCAATAAATATCACTCCTTTCTCGAATTAACTTGTTTTGGTGATTACTATTAAGAAGCGCCTGTAAAAAGTGCATCGCAAGTCGTTGATATTGTTCACCTAAAGATAATGACCGGTTTAAAAAATTAAATTGAAATTTCGATCATTTCGTTTTTCAATTCACCCATGATGATTTAGTATTTTAAAGCTCGCTAGCGCTTCTCGGGGAAACCTCTATATCTTGGTCTTGGGGCGGCGGTTCCGCGGTTCACCATCC
The DNA here is from genome assembly GCA_030563825.1 of Australozyma nongkhaiensis. NCBI lineage: Eukaryota > Fungi > Ascomycota > Pichiomycetes > Serinales > Metschnikowiaceae > Australozyma > Australozyma nongkhaiensis. The sequence goes on along the minus strand of JAJMKF010000006.1, from coordinate 18,619 downwards.
TCAAAAGAGAACAAAACTCACCCGCTAAATAACCAACCTAATACCTACGCCCTTTCTTTATGTGTAGCGCTTTACTACTGTTACTTAACATTTTATTCTCAGCTTTGCAAACCAACTCCATCCACATTCACAAATGAATCAAGATAAGGGATTTTGTTTTCCCTTGAATTACCTTAGTTTCCTGGATGCCTCATGTAAGATTTGACACTTTTTCCGGCTATTTTGATAGTAGGGACTCTAAGATTAGTTCAACTCTCCTGAAAAGCTTCTTGGATGAAAGCTAATTTGACTCTTTAACTAAGTAAGGCGGGATTCCTGGAATCATGCAAACTATGATGCCAATCTTCAAGCGCGCCATGATTAATTTCTCAACATACAAAAAAGTCACTGTTTTTATTATTTCGAATTAATTTTATTAAATATCAAGGCTATTACATATGACTTACTTGTCGCTTTCACTGTTGGAAGCCTGCTCGACAGGCTTAGAATCTGCTTCCTTCTTCTCTTTTGCTGCTTCTCTTAATTTGATTACTTTGGGGTCAGTAGATCTGATTGGCTCCAAGACATAAGGAGAAGACTTAGGACCCATTCCGTCTTCATCTTCCTCGTAGTAGGCATATTCACCAATCTCAGCAAGGTCAACACCCAACAACTCCTCATCTTCATGCAATCTCAATCTCAAGAATGGAACTCTGTCCATAATCAACAAAATGATCGCAGTGACAGTGAAAGACCAAGCACCAATGGAAACGGAACCAGCCAATTGGTAACCCAACTGAACCCAGTTTCTGTTCATCCATCCACCTGGGATGATGGTTGCACCATCTGTGGCAGCAACATAGTCTGCGGCAAAGATACCTGTCAAAAAGGAACCAGCGAATCCTCCAACACCATGAAGTGCAAAGACATCCATACCATCATCAATTTGAAGAACGTTCTTCAAATCCACGGCAAAGTTACAAAGAATTGCTGGTACAATACCGAAAACAAGAGCAGTATAGACAGGGACGTAACCTGCGGCTGGTGTGATACCGACCAAACCAGCAATAGCACCACTACACAAACCAACGGTGGACCATTTACCACCAGTTCTAAACCAGTCAACAAACATCCAAGTCAATCCACCAGCGGCAGCTGCCAAATTAGTGTTCACACAGGCGTACCAGGATCTGATGGAAGAGTTTCCGGTAGAACCACCATTGAAACCAAACCATCCAAACCACAAGAAGATGGTACCAAAAACAATAGAGGTAACAGAGTGAGGCTTGTACTTTGGAACCTTTCCAGTAATCAATGGGTCGTGTCTCTTACCCAAAACCAAAGAGTATGCAAGAGCGGCAAAACCTGAGTTCTCGTGAACTGGTCCTCCACCGGCAAAGTCCAAACCACCCAATTTGAACAACCATCCATTGGCACCCCATGTCCAGTAAGCAATTGGTCCGTAGACAACAGTCAACCAGATAAAAAGGAAGATCATCATTGGACCCAATCTAGCTCTTTCACAACCAGCACCAACCATCAAAATGGCAGTCACAGCAGCGAACATACCTTGAAACAAGCAAAATAAAATACCGGGAACTGTAGTCACAACTGCTGGGGCACCCAAGACGTTCTTCAAGCAGAAGTTACTCAAGTTACCCAAAAATGGAGAATTTGAAGTCTCTGTAAAGACAAGCGAGTAGCCCCAGAAAAACCACTGGAAGGCAGTAAGACAGGCAGCCATGATAGACGCCCATAAAAGGGAAAGCGCATGCTTCTTTCTACTGAGACCTGAGTAGAGTAAACCGATACCAGGAATCATAATCCAAACTAAGGCGGATGATATGCCAACCCATACCATGTCTGCAGCGACAAACTGGTTGTTCAAATTAGTGGTAAGCGAGTCACCACCAGTCCCTGTGAGGGTGTAGTCTGTGCCGTTAATCATTTCCACTTTCTTGGTGAGTTAGAGTAGACTTGAAATCAATTACATTGGCTAGGTCGTTGGGTATTTATGTGAAGTGGCTGCGAAGTTGTAGATAAGTGATAGATAAGGGCAACCAATCATACATGAGTTGAAATATGGGACCTGCATTGACCGCCGTTTTCGGGCATATTCTGCAGGACGTCGCATATCGCGACTCGGCCAGTGATAGGCAAGTGCAGGATTTACTTGGAAGATGAATTTATCAGTCTCGCAATGTGCAGTAAAATGAGTTTATTTGTAGGAACACAGATTCCTCTGCAGTCTTAATTTGTTGTGGTGGCCGGATTAGTGAGATTTCGAAACAACTGTAACTGTCAACTTACAAGCGGTGACTTCTAACGCGACGAAGAAATTAGGGTCAAAGTAATTAATCTACAGCAGCTCGCAGCAAGTCCTCAAACACCCCACACAAAAATGACGTAGTTTTGTTTGACAAGAAAATGCTATCAAGCGCGTCTGCAGGGTAGATAAGCCCATTAATAGTGACTCAAGATTCTATGCGACCCTAAATCGCATTTGACAATTCTTTCACGTGAGATTTAAAAAACAACAACGGAGTGTACGAAAGAGAAGAATCATGTCATTAAATCTTAAGGAACTCAAAAGTAATTTATAGATACTAATCATGCGGAAGTGTCAAAAAATCTTTCGATTAGCGAGGAAGACTAATTAGTTGGACTTCCATTAAGATTGCAAGGTAGTTTCAGGTTTCAAGGTAGCACGCGCGGTGTGAATTCTTAGTTTTCAAGTCAATTGTTCTATCCGAGACAAACTCAGCGAAATACTCTCTAGCTGTCCGCATTGCATTTAACTGTGAATAGCCACACATTTCTAAATTATCACAGATAAACAATGTAATTTGCCCAAGGAACTGGCCAACGTTCTCCATTCAATCTGTTTATGTTAGTAAAGAAAACTGCAACTTGTCTCTGTCTCATGCAACTTATTCTTATACAAAAGCAGATAATTACCGATTCGCGCGAACACCTCTCAGAATCATGTTTATTAATGGCTCTGAAGAAACAAAAAAACTTTATTTTATCGTTGTTAAAATTATGCCGAATTGTTTCTGTCTAATTTCATCAATGTGCTCATTGTGACGTATGCGTAAACTCTTTTCTGAGTGATATATGTTCCTTATCTTTTCCTGCGCGGCTGCTATCTCTAGCGTCGTGATTGGAGGGATAACTCGGACAGCCTCTTCTCTTGACCTTGACTGAAACGTCATCAATTATTTAAAATTGTTGTGCACGTGAAGTATTAGTAAAATTTAATATCTTCCTTTTTCCTTTTAAAATTATGCGATTCAACGTTTGTTCTTAAAATTGACGACAGTTTAGGGTAAACTGAATCTGTAAATTGGTGTCACGTTCTCCACCTATTTGCAAGCATCATTAACCCTTGTAGCTTTTATAAATTACTGACGATCTTCAACGAGCGTACATGAATCATTGTTGTATCTAAGAGCATCTTGAGAGATCTATATATTCTCATTAATTGAGAGATCCCATGTCTCAATAAGGGTACACCTTATACTCTTAGATGAATTTGCGAGCCAGAAAATATTCTTACAACGGACGTTAAATTTGTATGAAGTATAGAGATGGATCAATTGATATTCACGCACTTTTTTTGGTACTTTTGTCAGGTGCAACAAGAAAGCACCTCCTCTTTTGCGCCAAAGAACTCCAAAAGAAAATAAGAAATCGAAACAAATATCTTTCTAGAAATTTGGGACCTTGAGATCATTCATGCATTTATACATGCGATCCAATTAAAATTCGAATTTGCACTCAACCCGTTCCCCAAACGTGGTCGCACAGTTAGTTGCCGCTAATGCCGGCGCTGGCTCCACATTCACCAACTGCAGGTCCCCCCGTCTTCTATTCTTCACCACCCCACGTCGTCAATTGCCACAATGGCAGACTTTCCCACTACAATCTTGACCTCCAAGTCTCCTGAGGATGTTGCCAATTTCCTCCCACGCTCCTTGAAGCTGTCGCAAACGCTCATTGAGCAAAACTTGGTTGCCTGGTTTTCTAACTACATGAACATGATCAATCGATACAACCACGATTTGAACTCATTGGTAGCCAATGGAAGACACTTTTTTACAGCAGCTGAGGGTGAATTCGGTGCTATAGATAAAATCTGGAATTGTGTAGCCTCATGCGTGATGTCTCAGATCCATGTAAATGACTCTCTTCTTAGAACCATCAAAAACGATATCGTAATCCCTTTTAATTCTGCATTTAAGGATGACTTCAAGTACTCTGAGTTGTTGGTTAATTCTCAAGAATTATTGCAGATGCTGAGGGATATGGACACTGCTGAAGGTGCCTACAATTGGAATGTTAAGGCTCCAGCAATTCTTCAGAACTTCGAAAACTACAAGAGGTACGAGAAAGATATTTTGTTTAACGCTTTTATTGCGTATTTAAATGTGGTTAACTCAAAGAATGCTAGTCTTCTTTCCAAAAACGAGAACGCGGTGAACTTCATTTTGAAGGAGTTTAACATTGATAAGGAGATGGAAAACTACACTGAATATATGGTTAGCTCCAAAGTAGTTCCTCCCCCACAACCTGAACCCAAGAAGGAGCCTGAAAGACCTCAAAAGAGTAAGGTCGCTGCTTCTTCAGCCGCATCCACTTCTTCAGCCGCCTCCGGATCAAAAGATCGCAGGAAATCAAAGTTAATGCTGAAGGTCGGTTCCATTTTGGGTCGTAAAAAGAAAAACACCAAGACTTCTCATACAGACACCATCCCCGAGGATCATTCTGTCGCCTCTACCACCCTTTCCCGGCAAGAGACGTATGGATCTAGAGCTGAAAATTCATTGTACCAACCCCCTGCGCCTGTAGAAAAGCAAAGACGTCAAAGCAATGCTGCCAGTTTTGGTGCCAAGATCCCATCTTCTGCTCCTGTAGCTTCTGCTCCAATAAAAGCGTCCCCAGATAAACGCGTCCCCTTGACTAATAACGACACTGTTTTGACTACGTCTAGCAAGCAACCCGATAATGGACGTGGCATTACATCTATTAATGCAAAGTCTCTAGTTCCTGCTGCTGCTACTGTCCCAGCCTCTGCTGCTGCTGCTGCCATTGCTGCTCCTACGACTGCATTAGCTCCAGATTCACCAAAGAAGAACGATTTGTATGTTCAGGATGAGGGCGCTCCCAATGTTGAGAAATATGGCTCCTCAGATGACGATAGCGACAGCCCAACGGACAAAAACGGCAATCGCCTTTCCTTACTCAAGACCCACGATTTGAATACTCCAAAACTTAATTCAGACGCTGAGCCACATGCGAGAGCTTCCTCTGCTGGTAAGTATAGTTTTGAGTATGGTGATGAGGAAAACTCTATCTCCACTCCAACACACACCCCAAGAATTGCCAGCTCAGGTTTTGAATCTGAGTCTGCTCCACCAGTTTACGATGAGGACGCCTCTAGAGAGCTTGGCCCAGAAAAGCTTGCATCAAGCGATATGAAGAGTTCTTTGCGCTCGCCTCCACCTCCACCTCCACCATCGCGGAAGCAGCACGCTCCCGTTGTGGAGCACAAAAAGGACATGCATAGCTTAAATAATACATCTATGTCTCATGCTGCCGACGGTATGTCGTTGCGGAGTCAGATGACAGGTAACACAATGCTAAAGCAGGACTACTTTAAGCATTTTGATGCCGCCGCGGACATCTCTAGACCAGGTTTGAACACGTCCATCGCCGAGATAATCAATGTCACCATTCTTCGAGGCGAGGTGACTAAGAGCCAAATTTTAGGTGAAGTTGCTTTTAACTACAACTCGCAGGAAGCTCTGGATTCTGTAGCTGTTAAAATCCCTTCCAAATTCTCGCGTTCTTTGCTTAACGAACAGTTGATGCAAGAGCAAACTAAAGGCGTCTATTCCTTGAATGTTGGCCTCATATTGGGCAAAACCTTGGGTGGTATTAAGTATTCCCTTGATCTTAAGCCACAAGAAGTACCCATCTTGGTGAAGCAAATCTGGAAAACAGAGTCAACACAAGCAAGTCTTATTGTGAAGATCATGCTCAATCCTGACTACGCACAAGAACTTCAGCTCAATAATTTTGTAGTTTCTGCGTCTTTAGACAATTCCGTTACTTCTACTGCTGCATCGTCTAAGCCCGAGGGCTCTTTCAATAAAGATGCTAATAGAATTACTTGGCGGTACACCAAACCCTTGTATCTCTCAGCCGCTAACCCAGAGGAGAAATTAATTGCGCGTATCATGACCAACGGTGTCGCTAAAGAAGCTTCTTCAGGAGTACGCATCAAATTTTCTGTGGACCTGCCCACTAAGTCTTTTGCGCAGATTTTGGATGTCGAGGACAAACCAGTTACAAGCGTGATAAACTTAAGTAGCGGAAATTACAGTTCGCACTTCGATTAGCTGGTGTATTTAGTCATTTATTAGTAGATCTGCGATATAATCAGCTACTCAAAACCTCCCAGGGCTATCTGTACTTTGATTGAAAATTTACATTAAGATTTTATTTGAATAAACCGTAGACCTAATAATACTTTTATGGCAGAATAGTTTCATTAAAAATCCTTTTATTGCATTTCCTTCAGTTAACTATATAATTTTAGAGTGCTTGATGTCTTTTCTTAGGCGATAGACTAAAATTGAGAGACCAGCCATAAGAACAAAGAATGGCAACAGCACCCATTTAACGACAACATTAAAGAATTCAGAAGAATCACTCTTACGGTCTAAATCACCTGCATAGCTCATGTACTGCTTCAGGATCTCTTTATGGTTAGCCATGAGCAAATCAACCTTGTCTTCAATATTATGCGTCTCCAACTGGTGCTGCTTGATTTCGTCTATAACCTTCCTATGAAGAATTCCAACTGAGTTTACCATCTCTTTAAAATGAGAGCTCAAAAGGTTCTGGAAGTCCTCATGAGTTTTTTTCATGTCCTCTAGAACAGCCAGCTGTTTGGTTTGGACGTCTCTTACCTCTTGCAACGCAACAGAGAGCTCGGAAACCTGAGAATAATCTATTTTGCTTAAAGACTTTTCGAGAGAGTCAAGCTTTTTGTTTATGTCGCCAATATGTGAATCAAACTTAGCGAATCCGTTATGAGAGTTGGAATCCTGTGCGTTCTCCATCAATGACTTCCTGTTCACGACAGGAGCTGGTGTGACGTCTGGGCTTTCGACCTGCGTCACGGTCACCATTTTTACAAGGCCCTCCTTCATAAGATCGTGATCATCAATCGCATCTTCAGTCAATACATTATGAGTATCCAAACGAAGCAATTCCCAATATTCTTGTGATTGGGGGTCTGTTGAAGCAGATACGCCAAACTTGAGATCACTTTCTAAATTGGCGAATGATATTCTATCTGTTTTGAAACACAAATTGTTGTCCACTTGTACCTTGAGTATGCCCTTTTTGGAGGAGTACGAGATACGTAAAGTAAAAGGCACCATTGAGTCTAAATAGTTTAAATCGCATTCCCCAAGAGATAGAGCTTTAGAGTTTTCGATCTTTTTCGTACCATCGTTGGCAAAAATCTTCAAACCACGTCCCTCCTTATTGTTAATTAAGAAATGCAACCCGTCGTAGACTTGTGGCCCTCCAAAATTGGTAACATCTTGAGGAGGTTCAGAGTCAAGTAGCCAAAAAGAGAAACCGTTGGAATCAAAGTACAAATGGTCGTCAACGTCTACCCTCTCTGAATTACGAAACACCACCTCCACAGTCCAGTCTTCCTTTGAGTTAGAGAGAGAATCCTTTGACCAAATAGCACCAGACTGCTCTTTCACGACTAACCGACCTTCTTCAAGAAACATAGCGCCCTTGAGATTCCATTTGGGGGAGAGATCGAAGATGCCGTTGAGTTTGACTAAGTTTGGAAGCCGAGGAGGTTGAGCTTTCACGAGAGGTTTTTGGTTTATTTGTGCCTCGGGAACAATTGCATAAGCAGATAGTAAAAGAGTACAGAAAATCGGAAGAATCTTCATTTTACGTGTTGTTCTTGAAGGTTGAGGATCTTCCGGCAATTAACGGCACGATACAATTACATCATTTTGTGGAGAAATTCTTTATATTGAGATATCGTTGTAACTTAATTCCCTTTTTTTTGCCTTTACATAGAAAATATTATTATATTTAGTTGCACGCATGATTTCTCTTTTTTGGCTAACAATTCTTTGGATTTCGTTCGTGTGTATTGCCAGAACCTATCTACTTAAAAGAAACTACCAAGAGAAATAATAAGTATATTGAGTGTCTTTCCAGATGTGGATTTATTTATTTTTCTAAAAAAACATTGTAATTAAATTTACAGTTAAGTATCCTCTGATTCATTTTTTTTGACCATTTTTGTTTTTTGCATTGAGACACTTTAAACTGGTGTTACTTACAAAATTAATCACATATCATGTTACAAGAGTGAACATACAATAAACCTTTTTTTTATTCCCCAAAACCTTAAGAAATGATCTTTGAATGCTCTTTCAAAAATTGTAGAACCATTCTGAACGAAAAATATGTGAATACAGGAAGTGTAGATTAATATTTGTGTAATTGAAATGTAGTGTGAGTAATGACAGGTTTCAAAGGAATAACTAGATAGTACAATTAGTTTCATTACATATATTAGCTTTGATTTCTTCGGGAAATTCCTTTTCTCGGCTTCCAAACCCCTCCGACCCTTTTTTTGAGGGAACTATCGACGTATGGAAGGTCCAGCCCGTTCGTCGTCACAGGAATTAAATCTACAATTGGTATATTGCCCTCATTACGTGCCAACACCAAATTCCTCTTTGATTCCAATATCCATTGAATGTTCTTTGCAATGTGTTCCCTGTTGGGGATGTATATGTTGAAGTGCCTGTTTTTTCTGTCCACGGAATGTACGATACAAAGACATACAAGCTCAATGTCTGCTGCGACTAACTCTTCTCCATTTATGTACAAATCGTCCAGTTTTAATTTTCCATTGTTCACAAACAACCCCATAATGGTCGCCTCGGCCAAAACATCGATTCGACTAAGTAAAGAAGCATCCAACTTGTAGGAAAGTACACTGAAACCAATAATTTGATTAAAGGAGAATTTTAAAGGTGAATTGCAGAGTATAGGCAAGAAATCAAAACCCTCGTCTAATTGATGGAAGTAGAGAAGCTTGTTACGACTTATTAGGTCGCTTTTGCTGATTTCCGGCGACTTGCGAGTAGCTCTTAAAATAGAAATATTTGTATAAGGCTTAAAATCAGCGAGAACTTCCGTGTCATGGTTATCTTGTGCCTCGAAGGCATCAGGCTCGAAGCCATCTAGTTCAGTTGCGTTGTTATGCGTTAAATAAATAAGGTGATTTGGTCGAAGAGACTCTGTTAGTTGAACAAGAACACTTCGACCGTAGCCTCTGATACAGCTGGGATATTTGACAATGAGGGGTATGTCAAGCGGTGCTATATGCTCTTGATAATGAGCGATGATTTTCATACAGGTATCTATGTACTTTTGAGGCATGTTTAAGAATGAGTTGAAGCCCCAGTAACAATGCATGTCCATTGAGTGTGGACTCTTAGTTGATGGAACAAAAGACCCCAAGACAGGCTGTCCATGGATAGTGATGGAGATGCATCCAGGAATACTTGCACTAGTTGATTCGACATCCATATCAAGGTATGCAACCTCTTTTTTGCCCTGAGAAAACGCATTATTGAGAAGTGTTTTCGCGACCGTTGTCTTTCCAGAAGTTGACACACCAAAAACAACTACCGTGCTGCAATCTTTAGAAATTTTCGACAATATTCGATGAGAATAGCTATTAAAATGCATAGAAAACACACGGTCCTCCGAATTTACGAGATCAAAGGTGTACTGTGACTGTTTGGGGTAGAAATGACCTTCTAGTGGGGGAAACAAGTCGCCAATCTGGGGTAATCCAACATCAAGATTTCCAAGTTCAATAACAGAGTCACACTCAGGTAGTAAAGAAAAAGTTGAAGTAGCTGCCTGGTCGTTGTTTTCTTCTGTAGCATTACTAGAAATGACAGGCAACGATTCACACGTGTTAGTGTAAATAGGAAGCACGTTTCCAATCGGAACAACGTGAATGTTGTTGATTAAAACATTACCTCGAAGTACTTTCAACGTGTATTGGCCTCTGAGGATTAGAAATTCGCCTGTTTTTAGACCGAAAATGAGGGATTCGGATTTAAAAATGCTATTTGAATTCCTTTGTTTGAAATTAGAGGTAGTAGCCATTGAGTCTAGTAAATTAGGCAATGGCTTCGGTAGCGTAAGTGTCTCCATCGATATTGACGGCTTGAAAGCTGCGAATGCACTCATCGTTGATTCATTGACTTAAACTTGTTTGGCTTCAATCATTATGGAGTACTTGGTGCGCATAAAGGTGTAGATGAATAAAATGGAGTGGTTTCTCTAAAATTTATAATCTAAGCAAAATTTGTTTAATGAAATCAATAATAAAATATAAGAAATAATTTTTTTTTGTGAAAGTGCATGCTTTTTTAACAGTTCTCGCCATGCAAAATTTGATTTTACTGAAGAGGTAAACACGAATCCTCACACGCAAAGTAAGCTATTGCAAAGAAAGCGATCTTAAAATCAAAAGTAAGACTTATGCAAAAATTAATCGGACATTTTAACACAGATATAGGAGTTAATTGTTAATATCATGCTTCGGGGAATATGTGTATACGAACTTTTCTATACAGCTTGATTATTCCCAGCCTAGCATGATTTCTCCGAAATAAAAAGGGCGAAGCTCTGTTCAGCAAACATTTCAAATATTCTGCTCGATTGTATTAGAGAATTGAATTTTCCCTCCTGACAATTGGCCTTAAATTTCCATTGAGAATGGTTTAAGCGCATGAGCTGACCTCAAGTAACAGAGGCTCCTATTACTAACCAACCGAGCTTTTAGGCATTCTGAAATTGATGATTGGTGGCTAGAAACAAGTGAGGCAACATTCGGTTTCCATTTTAGTTTGTTCAATATTTCGAGGTGAAATTTGTGCTAGGACTCATGATGCACTTTTTACAATCAAGTTGTTTAGACTCTTCCATAAGGAAAATTTGAGTTGAAGAAAGATGTCAGTCATATGTTTTGCAAGCGAAGAACTATTCTATTTTAGCTTGCATAACCGGCCAATTTTCAAGAACGGAACGCTACTCTGGATCAGAGAGAACGAAAAGCAAACAGAGTGGATTTTACTAAATACATATAATTTGATATGTTGCAATATTGTCTGGAAAAGATAATAGATAAAAAATGTGGTGCTTGCTTGTCAGCCGCTTGGGCTAGGTCAGCGTGGTTGGCTGGTCGCAAAACTGTTTATATAATGTACGATAATAATTTGTATCCAGTCCGAGTCGCGTACTTATGGGCTGCACTGTCAAATACTGCTGTCTCCCAGCATCGTCTGTCATTAGTGGACGGTACAAGGATTACATGTTCTTGCTGCTGCCCTGTAGAATCGCAAAACGAGTGTTGCGAAACGTGCGATTTCCTCTCCTTATGCCCATTTTGAGAGACCATATGATGATATCCACAGAAGTTAACCATAAAACGTATTCGGGGTCTATAATTCCCAACATTCAGTGTCATTTCTGGTTCAGATTAAGCCGAATTGAACTGAGTAACTTCTCCTCCTCATGGGCCACTTTTTATGTTTCGTGTAAATATTGTGAATTCAAGCGCAATATCAATTACCATGTAAGTGACTTATTCTTTGGTCTATTCTAGACCTAAAAAAACTCATCATCATCTGTGAGTTTTGGACCTTCTCCTGGATCTAGTAAATCACCGTTGCCGGCGATTACAATCTGGAAGCAAAATAAAAGGCAGCAGCAATGCTACGCGCCATAATGATCAGATCACTCACATCGAAAGACGTAGAGGCTAGTATGCATCGATTTCTCTTTTCTGAATTCCGGGCCAAGGCTGCTCTTGGTTCCTAGACTAGCTTCGCACTCAATCTTCCTAAGACAGACACCAAGCGTGTTGCAGCTGTTGAGAATACTTGTCCAAGTCGCCATTATTCTCGAAAAAAGGCAATTTTTAAAGAGCTTATCTTCTCTTGGCATCGTTTAGAATTCAATTCGCATTAACTGACAGAAAAGCAACACCAAAAACGTCATTGCGCAATAGTATACTGGATTGTTCCAAGCTAGACCACTTTCCTTCCATATGTCACCTGAGAATGCAACAAGGAAAGCTATCCAGCCAAGTGTTCCTGTAATCAAACATCGTTTTGCTGCACCAAGAATCGCTGTCATACAATCATTCGATGGTGCTTGGTGTCTATTCTCTCGATTTTTGCATGATGCGTAAGCTAGATACAATGCACCTGCCACATCAACAATGCACCATGCAAAAACCCCCCAGACTGCTATTTTGAAGTATTTAAAATATTTCAAAGTGAATTCATTGGCATAGTCATAATATGAGCTTTCAAGGTTAGATAAATAACTAGGTCCTGTCTTTTCAATATTAGAGTCAGGTTGGTAAGTCAATTGACAGCCCATGGCTATTGGTGAAAAGAGTAAACATAATAAGTGCAATTGTTGCATGGTAGTTAAATGGATTTCAATGCCCAAATTTTGTCTCCTTTTGTTTGTGCTATGTTGCGGGAGTCGTGCTTTTAGGTAGCCCACCCTACTTTTGAACAATCATGAGTGAATTTCACGCGTTTCACTTCCGAACAAGAATTGCGTCTATTAACGTACAACCCACATAAAGGACCGCGACCCCTGAGGCCAAATTCAGATCCTTTTCTTAAAATTTCTGAAAAAAAAAAATGTAATAGATATATGAGTTTCCCTTCTTTTTATTTTTCTTTTTTGAGTCATAGTTTGAGGAGCACGCATCTCAGATCTTAATGTATATTCTTTGTTAGCTTCTCATACATTCTTGATTTATTCAGTATGTAGTATCTAGCTTCTTATGAGTATTTTCTGAAATTGTCCGAATTTCAGGGACAAAGTGGCTCCTCAATATGACTTTGATTAGACAACCGTACCAGCTGAACTGGTCGGGGAAGCCTTAATTATTTGAACAGTGCCAAAATAGGATCGAGCACCCGGATATCCCTACTTGTGGCCTATAGGAATACTGTTGACCAATTTGCTCTGATGCTTATTGTCTGTATCATTACTGATCAGATACTCCACTTCCGTGGATATAGCAGACCCATACAGATTTTCTGATCTCTACCTAACGCTATCTGCTCACCGAGTTGATACAAAATTCAGGGGCTTTAGATCCGATGGTAATGAAGAATAAACGACATACTAGGAGCAAAGACACCTGAATTTGGTTATATTCTAGATGAAGAGGCTTGGAAACCTTCTTGGGAGTACCAAAAATTTGCGTCGCTTTCGTTAGAGTGGATGGATGCTGACCTAGCGGGCGATGATGCAAAATGCACCCCCGGGTGTTCATTGCAAAAACTCGCAATTCCGAGACATGAAAAAAATAAATTGTGATACTGTTATTTCCTCATCTTGCCACAGTACAGTCTCACCTCTTAAAATCACAATAGTGCTTCGACTTTTCAATTCCAACTCGACTTATAGCTGGAATAGAGGTTTCCGTAGCAATGTGACTTCAAGTGCGAAAAATCTAGCTGGGTTAGTAGCAAGAAAATACTGAAGAAGAATTTTGGAATACAGAATCAAACAAAATGATGAGTAGAATCTTCTGGATAAAATGTATTGTAAAGTGGTTGAACATGCACGTTTTCGTTGTCAACTTCTCTCAAATAAACGGGAGACATCAAGCTTCTGAACCACAATTCCAAAGTCGACTAAGAAGGTCTTGATGGAACTACATCTGGGCGTATTTTCGCAACTACACAGCTATTGGGCTCTCTATTGACCTTCGGCGTGCTTCCTCAGCAAGTTTGGGATCAATTCACATCCAATTTTAAACCCAGGTTTCATAAAATGTTGAAAATCACCAAGTTTGATTAATTCAGGGAACTCACTGTGTTCAATAGGCCCTCCTTCAAATCGAAAGAGTAAAACAATTTGCATTCAATTTGTTTTTTTAATTTATCGGATTTGCAAGATGTGTTCAAGCAAAATAAGCCCAAATGTTACTAATATAGTTACAATTTTCTCAAATACATGACTACGCGCCTCCGATGCACATTGACAAGATTTGGTAGCATAGAATGACTTGAATAATATTCACAAGTTTTATAGCAATAGGTGGCTGGAATGACTATATCAAAACTTGAGAAATCTCAACATTTGCGTTTAAATCTTGCTTGACATTTGTCCACCATTCAAAGTCAACTCTCAATACCAGGCAAATGTAGTCCTTCAACAAATTGTTGCATGATCAACTGTTTGAAGTAACAAGCCAGATTCAAGTGATTTCATTCATCCACTAAAAATGTCACGCTCTGAAGCTTGCCGAATACTGTACAAGTATATTTATGGTCTTTTAGCGAAAACTCACATTTCATAAGCCATTATTCATGACCCACCAATAATTGGCCGGTGGATCACTTTTTTTCACACGAACAATGGTCATCTGTTACTTTCAAATGGAAACGATTGATGGATCAGATAAGCACCTCTCTGGGATGGAGCTTGAGTATCACTATGAAGACCCTGTCGGTAGTTAGGGTGAGACGAGTCCATTGGAAAATAATTCTTCGATATTTCTGCTCATTCATCATATAACGGGAGTTTGAAACAATTAAATATGTAAGACAGAACTCGTCACCATTAAGACTGAATTCCAGACCGTAAAGCGCGCCCAATCACTCAAGCATTCGTTTCCAGTAATATTAGATTGAGTTACTGAGATTCGTTAACCCATAACCCATAACCCATGACCCATTTCCCAAATCCCATTACCCATTTCCCAAATCCCATTTCCCAAATCCCATTTCCCATCAGCTATTCCTCCTTTCTTTATATCCCATAAGCCATTATTCATCCCATGTATGTATTCTGCCCCAACCCCATTGTGCAAACTCGCCAAACAAACATCAAAAGTCCCATTACTGTTAACAATAGAAATTTATCAATAAAATAGCATTTAAATGTTTTTTCAGTCAAAACAATCGTTTTTCTTGCCTGAATTGCACTGTTTCTTGGAATGTTGTGGGAAAAAAAGTAGTTGAAGCGTGTTGTTTTGATCGCGGTGTAGTGTGCCTGCAGTCCAGCGAATCTGAGGTTTACATAGAAGGGTATAATTAACGAGTTAATTAAAGATACAATAAAAAAATAATATTATTGAAAGCTTGAAGAGTTTGCCAATTTCATTCCAAGGTACTTGATTTCGCTTTGAAAATGGAGGAGTTTTGACTTAAGGAGTTACAGAGTTGACATAGAAAGAAAAGTAATCAAAAATAGGCTATTGATATTAAATTACAATTTTATAAATCAATTTCATGCTCGTACATCAAAATTTTAACAATCAGTATATTTTTTGTTGTTTATTGATGATATGCAATCTTTGGCATGTCATTTTCAAATTAACCTGTAAGAGTCCACAATGTCAAAATATGAAAATTGGTGAGCAATATTAATTAATAATCATTTATAACCAAAAGCGTTCAGTAAACAAGAATTACTACCAATTGAATTCTTTAAATCGCAAGAAGGCGAATAGACTTTGATTAGACCGTTTGGTGTTCAACGACGCTAAATTGATGCAAGTATTGGACTAACACCGTGTTAATAGCAAGGAACAATTAAAATCGATTTAGTTTAAGTCAACTCCGATGATTATTAACTAGCCACTGTTTCTAGTTTCAGTCAAGATAGAATTTGAAAAGAATTTCAAATGGCATTACATCACGAACACTTAAGAAAAGTCTCATATCAATAGCTCATATCGGTTTCAAACAAATAGAAGAATGAGATTGTGACTCTGAAGAAGAAAACTTTTTAGCGTCGGTGCTGATCTTGATTCGAAGATACAGTTCAATACATTACGCAAAAGGCCATCCTTGTAGTCAAGAATGTCCATTTGAATGTCGAAAAGAGACAAGCATACAATTGTTAAGCAATCTGGTTTAAAATGAATTCATCCATAGCGCGGCCTGCCAGACATATGCTACTTTTGATTTCCTGGTTCTTGGCTCTATTGATGCGCGACAACAATGAGAACAATCGGCTATAACAAAGGAGGCGGAGTTGAATCAAACTAAGGCAATACATTAAAATCTCAATTGAGAAAATGCTTGTATTCATTTGATTGCAAATACATCAGCGCTGTAGATTCCTTCAGGACTTTGTCAAGCGTTCACGTCAGAGCTCATATAAAGTTGTTATGTTAATTACCTTTTGTGAAGTATAATCTGACTCATATAAATCCTCGATTGACCTTAAATCGATCTTTTGTCCTTTTACAGCCAGAGCCATTGAAGCGTGCCGTATAGTGTTTGCCTCTCATCCAACTGACAAACTCATAAATTGATGACTCTCCCATAAATTCTATTCACCTGATTAACACTCTAATTGTATTAATTGTAAATAATAATAATTATCTACTTAAATTTTGCTTTCTTAAGTTTCCCGAGATAGACTGCTGATATGGTGAACCGAATAGTTGAATACATGTTAATGTGAGTTAAAGGATTAATAGTAAAACATATGGTGAATGACTATTGTACCCACATTATTACTGCCAATGTATAGAAGGTAAATATTGAGCTTCGTACGGATTTGACATTACTATTTGCCAAGAGGTTGCTTCAATTCGATCCAATTGAACAACAGGCAAACTGCACAACATAGACAACATGAGACAACATGAGACAGGATAATTTCTGCTCAGCATATAAATAAGAACACGTTGTTACTGATATCGCGAGTTCAATTTCTAGAATTGAGTGTTTTGGTCGTGTTCTCTATAGAGGGTAACAAAAGTAAGTGTTGAATAAATGGAGACATTGTTGGAAAAATAACTAGACGAGCTAATCCTAACTACTTACAAAAATTAGATTAAAAGAAATAAAAGACTTTTACGCAAGAAAACCGTTTGCTGCTTGATGTGCTCTTGGGGCACTCAAAAAAGCCAACTTAGGGACATAATTGCACTCAAAGGAAACCTAATTGATGCTTGAAACTTCTGCTATCCATTCATATATTTATAAAATATAACATGATAAAGTTTGCTTTCATTTATGAAGCGAATTGTGCGATCTGTCCTAGGGGTGATCAGGATCTACCAGGTGAAAACCAAAAGAAATGCCGTATAAATGGGGCAACAAGTGCAAATATGAAAGAAAACGTTATATTCGTCGAACGACCAGAATATTCTTAAATGAATCGAATAATTACATTTTAAGTTTGTGTAGGATATATGTATTGAAAACTATTGATTTGTGTGGATTTCACGAATTTACAAGAAATACTAAAATAAACGAGCGAAAAGACAAGATTAAGGAACAAAAAGGGTGTCCATCAAATGCGCTTACTATTGTCAATCGACAAAACTATAATTTATACATATTACTTACTCTGTTCAGATGTTGTAGCCGAAATTGTCCAAAATTATGGCCAAATTTTCAAACACAAAAAGAACAACCTTCCACTACACTTTAACTACAACTAAATACCCCAGACACATTCTACAGCATCACATTCAATACCAAAAAAATATCGAATACATTTTCCGCCTCCGCTCTCCCGCAATCGCCAAAACAAAAATCTCGAAACCGAAAAAAATCTCATAGGTATAAAAATATGAACCTGGCACTACCGGCTGGATTGGTGCATATGACGGGGATAGAAGAGAAACTGATGGTTGCGGCCATATCAAGTGGAAAATACTGTTTCCCGTCCGATCAACGTTAGTCAAGCCACTTAGAGCCACACTGAGTAATGCAGTGGGAGACCATGTGTGAAATTGTGGTGCTGCAATCTTTTTAGAATTTTTGAGAAAATTCTTTTTGATAAATTTGTTGTAAAATATTCTTGAGGGCTTTGCAAAGAAATTTATTAGGAAATTTACTGTTCATAAGATTTAAAGACATTTGCAAAGTCCATAAAACGTGGTCGAGGGGTTTTGAAGATGTTTAGAAACAACAAAGTAAGGCACTCTGGCCGAGTGGTCTAAGGCGCCAGGGTAAGGTTACCTTACCATACATTCCTGGTCTCTTCGGAGGCACGAGTTCGAACCTCGTGGGTGTCAATATTGTCATATTTGTTTCCAAACATAAAATTTTTCTGTACTTTCATTTTTTTAACCTTATCATTTACTGAAATATTCTTTCTAATATATTCATATCCAGTTTCTAGCAATCGTTTCAACTGGATCTGTCTCACTTGACCATTTCTCGCATAAGTCATGTGACGAGTGCATAGATAACATCAAGACGGTGGAAGTCTGGTCGGGCGAAATGTCACGGCACGGCGCATTGTCTCGCAGCCACTCACAGATGTAGTCGCTGGGCCAACAATCGCGGAATAGGCCAAGCGACTCAAGTTCCACTCGCAAAACCCACAGTAAAGTGTTCATATTTTTCACATTAAAAATATCAGCTTCCAAATATAAAAAATTCAATCAGTTGAAAGTCAGGCAACCGGGGCCGGATCTCAGCGGATCGTAGCAACAAGGCTACTCTGCCGCGTACAATGCCCCGTTGCACATCTAAGTCGTATGCAAAGGATT